>CM057451.1:1080535000-1081735000 GCA_016271365.2 Neoceratodus forsteri | reverse complement strand
AAGGTTATTAACAAAGATGGAAAAAAGGAGAGGCCCTAGGACTGACCCCTGAGGAACAACAGAGGTCACAGGGGTGGCATCAGAAAGGACCTTGCTAAATTTGGTTAGTTGAGATCTACCCTGAAGGTAGCAGGTAAACCACCTTAGGGCAGGGGGAGACAGACCAAGGGACCAAAGCCAAGAGATGAGTAGGAATGATCAACCAGGTCAAAGGTCTTTGATAGATCAATGAAGATGGCACCTGAGAGCTTACCCTGGTCCATGGCAGCCCTGATCCCAGAGGAGACCGTAACAAGTGCCGAGGTCATACTGTGCCCTTTCTGAAAGCCATGCTGCACAGAAGCCAACAGCTCATGGGCCTGGATATACTCAGTGAGTTGCTCAGCAACAACTTTCTCCAGAAGTTTGCTGATGGCCGACAAGATGGCTATTGGCCGATAATTATCAAGGATCTTAGGGTTGCCTTGTTTAAGCACAGGAACAAACCTGGCCACCTTCCAGGGGTCAGAGAAGACTCCAAGGGCAAGAGACCTATTGAAAATATGAGCCATTGGGGAGGCAACATGGGGGCACCAAGCTGTAGGAGCCTAGGTTTAATGCCATCATGACCAGCACTAGTGTAGAGGGAGAGACCAGAGAGTAGTCTCTGAATCTCCTGTGCTGACACTGCCCTAAAGTGGAATAGCGGACAGGAGGTGGGGGGCAATTGAGGGGCAGTAAGCAGGACACTACTATTGTATCCTCCTGTGGAGAATAGGGAGGTGAACTCAGACAGATCAGAAAAGTGGGAGTTGAATGCATTTGCAATGGTTAGTGTTCAGGTTAATGTTCATTTGTACTGCCTTTGATAGTTTCAGGGTTTTTTTTTTTACTGCTGGTACTTATATTTGAATGGGTCCTTCATCACAAAGGATTTTGGACTCCCAGGTTTATTGGGAGTTAAGCACACTCACAAATTGGTGAACCCAACCCAGAATTTCAACAGATTCTCTTGACTCCTTGGTTATTTGGGGTGAGTCTGGTTTGCTGGCTTCTACAATCTACTTCATAGAAACCAATCCAGTGAGAGGAATTTTTTTGCTGGTGCTCACCTGTCCTCTGGCCAACAATTAGGGTGAAGGGGGTGGTATATTTATTGAACAGTTGACTTTAAACTTTGCAGCCCTCATTTCACATGTAATTTCAATTTAATAGTAAGATTTTGCTTAACTGCTTATTATTTAGTCCTGGTGTTTCTATTGCAGTTATGGTGTGTCCTTAATGACCCTGGTATCTCACTAAAACATGCATTATGTACTATAGATCCCTAGTAAAAGGTGGCCCAGGAACCCTGCACCCACTACATTGCTTTGAGGAGATTAGGAGTAACCTCTGGTGAAGCATTCCACCATGGAGGAGTTTATTTTGAACCAAGAGTGCTGTTTGCAAATAATAGTTCCTTCTGGGCACTCTGGAGCTAGTGGGAGCAGTCTAAATGCACACACTGTATGTATTCATGTAACTTTAATTGGGAAACAAATTTTTTTTTTCTCTGGATGAGATCTGAGGGCCAGAAAGAATTTCTTGCATTTTAATAATATTAATAAAGCTAGTATAGAGGGGGACGTGAGGATCATCATCACTTTTAGGTGTTTCTGTTTTTTGAAATTGTACTTTTTTCCCCTCCTACTGCCTGTCAGCCCTGACCCTTCAGGGCATCCAAGGGGTCATCCTCCTACCACCTGCTCACTGATACTTACCTTCCAGTCCCCCATGTAGCTTCGGCTTGCCCCCCCGAGCGGGGATGAGGAGGGGCAGACCCCCGTAATTCTATCTTTCGTCGGGTCTGGAGGTAGTCAGCGAGCAGTTGTAAACTGGAGGCATGCCCCAGGAAGCCCATCCTCCCGGAGCTGACAGGAGTTTTTCCACTTTTTCTCCTCCCCCATGCAGCATTAGCCCCTGACATCAAGGCGCTAGATGCCGACGTCTACTGCGTGCCTGGGCCACCCATCACCCTTCTAGTGGGAGCTTGCATTCCCCCGAGCCTCAACCCGGAGTCGCACAAGAGCGGTGGGCATCGACCCTCCCACCTGACCCTCCCTGGATATGGCGAACTTTCATGGGACGCTCAAGCTGTGCTCCCCCCGGCCGATCCACCAGTGACCCGAGTCCGCTCCTGAACCCGGGTCGCCGGCGTGGAGCGAGGTGTGGCATCCAACGCCTCAACCCTCAGTGCCACCGGGCTGGTGTACTTTTTAGTGTTTCTTATGGGTTTTTTATTTTTAGTGTTACTTAATGGGACAAGACTGGTCTTAATTCCTCTCATGGTATCTTGGCCTGTGGCTGGGAGAGCATTGGTAGTGAATACTCTCTGTTTGGGATACAGCTATCATTGGAGGTTGAAGACAGTAGAACTGGAGTTACTCTGACTCTCAGGGAGTCTTTCACACTATTCAGTACCTGAATCATGCATCACTGTTTTTTTTTGTGATGCAATCTATGTGGGTACTCTAAAGAAATTCTCAAAGTTTATGTAAAATGTTGCAGATAAGCTGAATTTTTTTTTTTTTAGAGATTCAAACAAGTGATATGGCATCGAAGGATGTTTGGTTTTAACTGGCCTTTTAGCTAGTCCATCTACCAGAACCCGCAGGCACCTTGGGGTTGTTGTTTTTTTTTTATCAGCCCCGGTGCATCTGTGTTTAGCCTTAAGGCTATTTATTTTTGTCCTTCAAAATCTACTTTTAGATATTTATGCTGTGTTTTTATTTAATACTGTAGTGGAATATTTAGTACTTGATTGGTTTCATAGAAACATAGAATTTGATGGCAGATAAGGACCACTTGGCCCACCTAGTCTGCCTTTTTCACTACCTAATGGATAAGCTCCTGATCTTAGTTAATAAATAATAATAATTTTATTTGTTGAGTGCAATTCAAACAATTATCAAAGTGCTTTACAACACTCAATCTCTAAAATAGTCAACCAATAAGCCTACTTCCTCCTACCCCCCACTAGAATTGCCTTATGTCTGTCCCATCCATTCTTGAATTCCCCCACTGTTTTTGACTCCACAACCTCCTCAGGAAGGCTGTTCCATGCATCCACAACCCTCTCCATGAAAAAATACTTCTTCACATTACTTCTGCGCCATCCCCCATCTATCTTCAAATTGTGTCCCCTTATTCTTGCTCATCTCTTTTTCTGAAAGATGTTACCCTCTTGGACTTTGCTGATTCCCTTGAGGCACTTGAAAGTTTCTATCATGTCTCCCCCTCCCTCTTTTCCTTGAGGGTATACATATTAAGCTCCATTAGTCTCTCTTCGTATGTCTTCTGGTGCAGACCCTGCACCATTTTGGTTGCCTCCTCTGGACAGCTTCCATCCTGTCTATGTCTTTGCGGAGATGGGGTCTCCAGAACTGCACGCAGTACTCCAGATGGGATCTCACCAACTGTCTGTACAGAGGGGTAACAACTTCCTGTTTTCTACTGGTGATGCCTCTCTCTTGGCATCCCAGTATACCCCCAGCCCTTCTTACTGCCTTCTCATTTTCATCTTTGGTATTCTAATCTGTAAATGTATTAATCAGTTACGAATAAGTTTACATTTTTGGACTGTTTGATCTTAATTTTTATTTTATTACCTAAGAATCATTTGAATTTTTTCTTCTCTTGTTAAATTTGTTTATCTAATTGTTCAGGTCTCTAGAAATGGCAAATCTCACAATAGGTACTTGGAATGTTAAGAGAATGGGTTCCCTAATCAAGAGAAAGAAGATCCTCATGTATTTAAACAGAAATAAGCTTGATATCGTCCTACTTCAAGAAACAGACCTGGAGGAAAATAAAGCTGAAAAACTAGCTAGGTCTTGGGTAGCTGAAGTAGAATTTAATTTCTTTAACTCAAAGAAATGAGGTACAGCTATTCTAATCAGAAAAATGGTACATTTTGTGAGGAGTTCTCATTATGCTGATTATGGGGGGGGAAGGAGCAGATTCCAGATTTTGGAAGGTGTTATTGATGGTAGGGAAGTCACTATTTGTAACGTCTATGCCCCCAACTCATACCAAGCCTATTTTTTTAAAGATCTTAATTTAAAGTTGAGTATGTACAACCCCCAAGCACTGATTTTAGGAGGAGATTTTAATTTAGTGCTAGATAACCTGATAGATAGGAACTCTTCTACCTCCCCTTTAAGATTTCTTCAGCTCAACATGTATTCACAAACTTATCTCTGATCTAAATTTGGTTGATGCCTGGCTGCTTTTAAACCCGACTGTCAGAGATTACTCCTTTTACTCTCCTAGGCATAACTCCTTCAGCAGAATCGATATGCTACTCATTTCCAAACATCTAGCTCCAAGTCTCTTCTCTGCTAATATTAAAGAGATTTCCCTATCTGATCATGCTGTAGTGGAAGCCTCATTTCAATTTGAGCATTTTAAAAGTAACTGTATGCGCTGGAGACTAAATGTTACCCTGTTACATGACCCTAACTTTATTACCTGTGTGAATCGGGAAGCAGAGAACTTCTTTAACTTAAATGACAATGGAGAAGTCTCCTCTAATTGTTTATGGGATGCTTTCAAAGCTTTCTTGAGAGGCAGGATTATTATTTTCTCTGTCACCAAGAAAAGGGAAAGAAATAAAAACTTAGCACAAAAAGAAGCAGAACTTCTCAACTTGGAAAACAGTTTTAAAAAGAACTGTGATAAGAGAGGGATGCTGATTAATAATGTCATTAAGCTTAAATCTGAAATTAATAGACTATATTATGCCAGAGCAGAATACTCTTTATATAGAACAAAACAAACTTTCTTGGAAGCTGGTGAGAAAGCTAGGAAACTTCTGGCACACAGACTTAAGAAGTAGGCAGGGCAGAATTTGATTCCTGATATTTAAAATACTGTGGGTACTACTGAAGCTTCAAACAAAAAAATAAGTTTTGTTTTTGAGAATTTTTTCAAAAAATTGTACTCAGACTCGAGTAAATAACCTTCAGTGGAGTCACAGTCTTTTCTGGACTCAGTAACTCTGTTGGAACTTAATGAAGTTGATAGGGAGGTTTTAAATGCCCCCTCTCTCTCAAGTAGAATTTGATAATATTATTAAAACTCTTTATCCTAATAAAAACCCCAGGCCCAGATGGATTACCAGGGGAGTTTTATAAGGTCTTGAGTACAAAAGTTAAAGACCACCTTTTTAAAACTCTTTCTAGCTCATTTGCCTCAGAGGCCCTACCTGGCTCGATGTACCAAGCATATATCACCTTAATTCTGAAAAATGGGAAAGACCTTCTTCAGTGCGTGAACTATAGTCCTATTTCTCTGCTTAATGCAGACTATAAGATTTTGGCTCAGCTTTTAGCCTATAGACTTAAAACTTATTTGACTAAACTATTGGGGGAGGTGCAAGTAGGTTTTTTCCCTGGAAGGAGTGAGGCTTAAAACATACGTATGCTTTTAAATATAATCTGGAAGACTAATAAAATAAGGAATCCAGCAGCTGTGCTGGCCTTTGACTTTCGTAAAGCCTTTGACTCACTATAATGGGAGTACCTTTTCCAAGTATTTAACAGATTCAGACTGGGGAACTCACTTACTACATGGCTGAAAATTCTCTATAAAAAACCCTCTGCAAGAGTAATTACTAACAGATTTATTTCAGACTCATTTCTTCTTAACAAAGGCTTCAGACAAGGCTGCCCCTATCCCCTTACCTTTTCATTTTAGCCACTGAACCTCTAATAAGGGGCATATCTGAGTGCAATGAGATTAAAGGAATTAGAACAGGCAAGATTAATAATAAAGTTTTTGCTTATGCAGATGATCTGCTTATTACAATTTTAAACCCCAAATACTCTGTAAAACACTTAGGTAAAATAGTTAATACCTTTGCTTCTTTCTCAGGCCTTAGACTGAAGTGAGAAAAAACTCAGATTCTCTCTCTAAACTCATGCATGAGACCAGGAAAATGCTTATGGGTTGTTCAACCAGTTTTAAAATGTTCAGAGTACTTGACATATCTAGGCATTAAAATCTCTAAAGATACTCATAATTTAGGGAAACTGAACTTGCTCCCTGTAATAAAAGAAACTAAGGCAGATCTACAAAAATAGTAAAGTCTTAATTTGTCTCTTTGGGGTAAGATCAATTTTCAGTTAAGATGACTGTGGCCCCCTAAAATCTTTTACTATTTCTAGAACCTGCCCCTCAGAATAGACAAAACTGTTTTGGACCAGTTAAATAAAATAACCAGGCACTTCTTGTGGAACTCTTCTACTCCTAGACTTTCCTTACCAAAACTTAGGGCACATAGATCAGAGGGAGGATTTGGTCTTCCAAACTGGGAGAAATATTACTTTGCCTTTTGTTTCAAGCAAAGTAGTTGGTATCTATGCTTCAGTTCAGAAGACCATCAGCCATTATGGGTTAAAGTTGAAAAGCAGTTATTGTTGCCCTTTAAACTGTCTATTTTTTTATTATGCTCCACTTGCCCTTTTATGACAACATTTGCATTATCTCCTCTGTTTGGGCAATCAAAAGGATGGAACATTTATTACTATTTCAGGGACTACCTCCTCACTTGATGGCAATTTGGAATAATGCTAACCTACTGTATAATCAGCTTCCTATTACAGATTTTGGATGAAGCAAATCTGGTATTACAGACTTGTCTGATTTATTGGGAAAACAAGGGGAGCTATTTTCCTTTGAGTTTCTCAGGGCTTTGCTATAATTTACCAAGATTCCATTTTGCCAATTACCTCCAGTTACGGAAGGCTTTACGAGACTCATTCTTAGGCCCTAATCTACATCTGAGGGGCAGGTCTGAATGGGATTCAGCTCTGAAGTTAGTTAAGATGAGCAAAGGGGTAAGTCTGATATATAAACTTTTAATGAACACCCAAGACCCCCTCAATCTTGACATCTTCTGCAAAAGAAAAGTGGGAGGGAGAGATCAGGGAATCCATAACTAACTCGGAGTGGGATTCAGTATGGGACAACGTTTACAGCAGCTGCAGGGAAGCCCAAGATAGGACAATACAGTATAACATTTTACATTTTTATTATGATTCACCTAAGAGAATAGCCTCCCTGGGTTTCCAGCCAGAAGGTAAGTGCTGGAAATACCAAAGGAAAGATGCAGACCATCTTCATATGCTCTGGTCCTGCCCCTGTTAATTAAAGGGATCTGGAATACGATCCACAAAGTCTGTGAATCTGCCCTTGGAATAAAAATCCCCTTTACCCCAAATTCCTTATTTTTGGGATAAAGGAAGGTTCTGAGCTTTTAAACAAACATCAGAATTCCATCATATGGTCAGCTGCTCTGTCTCTTAAAAGGATTTTACTCTCTCACTGGAAATCACCTAACCCTCCTGGATATAGCGAATGGGGTAATAAAATGAGTGAGGTAATTAATAATGACAGATTGGCTTTGTAAATTATTGGTAAAAGTGAACTGTTTGATAAAATATGGGCCTCATTCCTAAACCATCTTGTCATTCAATGATATTAAGAATAATTACAAATGTATAAAGAAATATTCAGTGTTTCTTCTGTGTTGTATTTGTTACTTCTTGATTGAGGTAATAGTTATGAACTATTTGTTTACTTACAGAGTAATTTTTTTGTCTCAATTTTATATGCATGTAAAGCTTATTTTATGAGACCTAATAATCAGCTATACTCTAAATGTCTCATGATTATTGCACCATTGTATCAAATACTGTGTTGTTAACTTTTGCTGTGTCCTGTGTTCTTGGAAACTAATAAAATCTTTAAAGCAAAAAAAAAAAAAAAAGAAACTGTATCAGGCAAGGAGTTACATTCCTTCATCACCACATCCTTCAAATCATTCTCTACATGGTTAATCAAGTAAGTTAAAGAAAGTGCTTTCTTATGCAATACAAATTGATACCATGCCTACCAGATCCACCAGTTAAGGCATGCACACATCAGAGCCACAGTGCTGTTATTCCATTGATCTCATGGATAAGACCTATTTCCTGGCACCAGGGTCTTGTAAGTACAGTAATTCAGCCAAACGCAGGTGCTTTCTACAGAATGACTGAAGTAGCCCAAAAACTGGGAATGTAAGAGCACTGGAAGAAAAGGTGTTCCATAGTTTCTTCAGCGTTTACACAGCCAAGGCACACACAAAGTCTCTGACACCTGCTTATGCTTCATATTACCTTTTTATTCCCCCTTCTATCCCCCCCCCAGGCTCCTCCTGCTGTCAGGTGGCTTCTGCTCTCTCCTCGAGAGAGCTCTCCTCTGCTTTCAGTCTGAAGCTGGCAGGACTAGGAGAGGGAGAGCCATCCTACCTCCCCCCCAGTACACAAATCCAGTTTGGCTGGTGGTACTGGTGGTCGAGAGCGTGGCCCCAGCATCATAGTGCCTGCAACATCCCACAATTTGTTTTTTCTGCTTTTTTCTCCCTCCCCATTGCTGGGGCACAAACATCAGCATGCACACATGGAGGGGTGTGCACGTTACATGTCCCATGGCACCCTCTCATCCATTGGTGTCCCTGACCCATACTACCCCAAGGCCCCCACCTGGGGATAGTCATTCAGTATAACTGCCAAGCCACTCTCCCCAGGAGAGGAGAGTTGTTCTCTGGATGCTCAATCCTCTCCTTCCCCAGCCAACCCCCGGTGACCCACTTGCACCACAAGCACAGGTCACTAGCATGGCAGGAAGTCAGGCATGGATGCCTCAGCACTTCACACCATTGGGATGGTTGCCTTTGTATTACCTTTTATATTCAGGCACACATGTGCAGATAACCATATCACATCCTACTTTATTTTTAGTGATCCTTCCATTTGTGAGCTGAGCTATCATTACCCTTTCCTCCACTCCATGAATATTAGAAAAAACAAGTGATATCTGAAAATGTGTACTAAAAAAGAAAAAGAAAAACATGGAAACCAAGCTGATAATCCGCCTGGCTCCTAGCAGCCCTCCTGTTTAAATCACAGACTAATTTTCAACTAAAATCTTTCAGCCACCTTATGGTTTACCAATGTAGTCTGTCATTTTTACCCTCAACCCTGTCATATCTTTGCTTGCATGTGTGTATGGTATGTTTGCATGTGTGGGTATGTCTGCATGCACTTCCATCCAGTGTGTGTTTGTGTGGGGTGGGCATACTCACATGGGCTATGTGTACACATCTATTTTCATTTTCCACAGATGTCTATCTCTGCCTCCTTCTACCACATTTGTCACCTTTCAGACTTCTTACTAGGCCCTGTTAATTTGTCCCCACTTGAGGACTCCTCAGCTCATTCACTCCTACTATGCCTTTTCATTCCCATCATCCCCTTTTTGTTTCTCAGATTCTGTTCTTACCTTGCCTTTTATCACCTTTTCCACTAGAGCTTCCCCTAATTTCTTTCCTCACATACTGTATATATCCTTTATTTACCCTTACCTCTCCACTAACTTTGCTTTTTTCTCTTTTAGATAACTCCTGATGAAGACCTATGTCGAAACGTCAATTCTAACTATATTTTCTGTTTTCAGTGTGCATTTTATATTACCATTTTTTTTGTTTTGAGACCACACACTGATGCAGCACCTTGTTTTTTTTGTACTAAGAACCTACAGGTATGTATAGCATCCCCTCCCAGAGTAGGGGAATTTCCCTGTGGCTTGGCCAAATTTCCCCTATTTACTAAAAAAGAACTACTACCGACTGCCTAACCTGATTCAATATGTCAGTTTGCATCTGTACCCTCCCTTGCATCGGACAAGGCTGTAAATAGGCAGAAAATGCCTAGCTGCTTCTTCCTGGTCAATAAAAGTGAAATAAAGTGAGTATAAAACTTGAGGTCATACTGAAAGCGCAACTACAACTCCTCACCAAGCAGGGAGACAGAAATGAAGGAACAATTAATTGCAACACTGCCTGTAGTCCTTTTTTACCATATGCACTAACTGTAAGTTACTTAAGAAATACACTTCAGTAAACATTGGCTGTACATGGCAGATGGTGGCCAGCAGTGGTAGAGTACGGTGGGGGATTAACAGCCACTGTCGAGGGGGAGTCTTGGCACAATGGCCGGGGCTGGCAGGGCAACAGTACTACCAGAGGGTGGGCTACACCTCAGATGGGTGATCAGGGAGTGGAGCACTTCTGATTATTAGCAAAAGTGGGGATTGGGGGGTGGCAAGGACCACTAGATGCCAGGGCATGTAAAACAACTGACAAGATGGGCAGTCGGGGGTGTGAGATCACTGGACACCAGTGCATTTAATGCAACTGACAGGACAGCTGAGCAGATTTCTTTTGTAACCAGTAGGGGGTTGTGGTTTGCGGGAGCAATTGGGAGATGGCACCTGGCTCAGCTGGAGTGGTATACTGAAGCATGCCATTTGGTTCTTGCTGTATACCAGTGGTTTGTTCCAGTCACAAATCTGTGCCTGAAGCACAGTTTATGTGAGCGTAAAAAGGGATCTGCAGATATCTGGCCCATAAAATACAGTCTTTTCTCTTTTATATAGTTTGCCATAGACAACCTGACTGGTTTCTGTTCTGGAGGTTATTTACAAGTAAGCAACACTGTCGCTGATTGCTCTGTGTTTTGGGGGTAACAGTAGCATGATGAAAGGTATCTCTTGCTCAGACTGCTGGCAGTGCTACTGTTGTAGTGCTACCAGAATTTCCACGATGGAGTGCAATCAGTGATGTGTGTTGCTTGCCTGTAAATAGCCTGATTGTTCCAACTTTACAGAAGAAGAAGAAGCATTTAAATTGCATTTTTTCTTACACATTGTATACCAAAGAGTTTTACAATCAATGAAAGACTGGTAGTCAAGCTACTATAAATGTGTAGAGGCAGCCGTTTCAGACATCAGCAACCACACAGAGCCTTGGACATGGGAAGGGGAATGTTGGCCAGGACACCGAGGAAAATCCCCTGAAAAAACTACCTTAGCTTCTTTTACTTCCACCAGGACAGCATCAGAGATGGGCAGAGAGGGTTTATTTTAACATCTCATCTGAAGGACAGCACACCTTAGTAGCAGCAGCTCACAGCACAGCACTCAAATGTCAGCATTTATGGTGTGAGTCCAATCTTGTTGTGGGATCTGAACCTATGACCTTCTGGTCCAGAGGCAGATGTACTACCAACTGAGCCATGCTTAGTAAACACAGTGGGTGTTTCTTTTTTTTTGTCACAATTATTTTTGCACCTTGCCGCCTGCCCCATCTGATCGACCCCCCCCCAGCCCCATCCCCCAGAATCACTGGGGCTTACCTTACACCCAGTCTGGGAGAGGTGCCTGCAGGGAGTCGATCTTCACCCTGCCATTGGTGTGTTTTTCCCCTCATTTTTCTTCCAAGGGCCCCAGGGGTGGGCGCACATGCTGTCAGGCGTGCATGCACCTTACGGCCCTGGTAATGACCCCTATCCTCCACCCCATTGGTCTAAAGCCTTAAAAACATTTTTTGGACGCCCTCGGCCGTTGGCCTTGGGCCCAACCACCTGAGGTGGGATGTTATCCTAGCATAACACCCACCCTGTCGGGCATTATTCCTTTAATGTTATAAAGCAATGTAGCCCTTTGACAAAAATCAATTACATATTTTTTTATTTAAAAGGTTTGGCCAGGGAAGACACACTAAGCTGAGGCTTTTTTCCACGTGCATCCTAGGAGCATAGGGATGTTATGTGACTTGATCATTGTCACAGAGTATGCAAGTGGTGGCCATGGGATTCAGATCCAGTTTTTCAGGTTTGCAGCTCAGTTCTCTTAACCGCTATGATATACTGCCTCCCTAAATATAGGAGATAAAGTAGGAAACTGGTCTACTATGAGATCCTGACATACACTTGCCTGATAGGCAACTGCCTGACATTTTTTGTCCGACATGCAGTTGCCTGACAGGTGTACTGTCCCGACAAGGGATTGCCTGACATTCAGAAAGTCAGCTACCTGGAGTTAACTTTATTAAATCCAGGGGTGTGGGATCACAACACACACTACAAGCGGGGGTCTCTGCTTCCCGCACAACCTGGGTAGAGGGCTCTGCACCCGCAGCCCCCCGGGCTTAATATAACTAACTACAGGTCGCTGACATTCTGAATGTCAGGCAATCCCTTGTCTGGATTGTATAACTGTCAAACAACTACATGTCAGGCAAAAAATGTCAGGCAATTGCCTGGCAGGCAAATGCATGTCAGGCTGTCATAGGACTTCTGTATGGAACATGGTTAGGCAAAAACAGCAGCATGTACGAAAAGGGCAAAAATGAAACACCAGATAAATACCAGTTGTGTTTCTCAAGGGCACAGAAGAGAAGAAGGTCAGAGATAGAAAAGACTAGATTATGGTTAAAGACAAGAGCCGGGGTGGGGAGAAAGATTCAAGGTGAAGATTTGAAAGCTAGATAAGAGGTGGAGAGCTGGGGAAGTTTGAAGATTGTTCCAAACTGATGGGAGTCTGAATGAGATTGCAGATTGTCCAGAAGAAGTTTGACAGGCAGGAACAGAAAGCATATGAGAGTCAGAGGAATGGAGGGAGAAGTTGGAAGAATGTACAGTATATACTGCAGGATAGGAGACAGCTAAGGTAGGGAGGAAGAGAGGAAAATCAGAATTTAGACAGAAGGAAACCCAATGACGTAGACAACGGGAGTCCAAGAATGGCATGGGAGGGACTGATAGAGGAGGTGGTGATGAGTGAGAGGAGGGGAGTTTGAGGCAAAGTGGCAGAACGAATAGAAGAGAGGATCCAACCTGCCCAGATAGGTTTTGGAAGCAGCCACATAGACCAAGTTTGCTTAGTGAAACACTGGCAAGATCATTTTTAGAACCATTTCTCTATGGGCCAGGGCTGGAAGGAAAACCTTATTACAATAAAGGACTCCATGTTTAGGATGTAATTTCATAAGAATGGAACTGATATGTATACAGAAATCAACGTTCAGATCAAGCCATACATCAAGGTTCTTCGTTCAATGGGGAGTGTTATAAGGTAGTGAAGCTGGCTTGGTTTAGTGTCCTTCAGGGAGTGTTTGAAAGATGGAGTCTGCAAGACGTGTTTAGTTTTAAAGAAATGTTCACTTTGCTTGAGCTTGTGACATAGCTCAGTTCAACAACATAAGGTATTCTTGGAGCTTGCAACTGCTCAGCTCAGCATTCAGAAACAGAAAGAAAAACTCAAGTCAACTCATTTCTTAGTCCCTGTTATTCAGTTCAGTCTGTCCTATCTCATCAAACCCACAGCTTCCTTTGCCTGACTCCATCTATTGGCACAAGTGCTGCTTGTTAACACCCCTTCCCCTGAGGTACATCCAGCACCCAGAACAGGCAGTGTAGTGAGGTCCTGAAGAGCCAATCTTGAAGCAAAAGGGGTTCTGTACCATTCCCACTACAGGCCCTGCCAAAACCTGCGTTGCGTCTGTTGCAGGATTGTGAAACGGTTTACGGGTGAAAGGAGCATGACAGACATACCTTCCATTATAAGGAGCCATCAAGAGTAGTAGGAGGGAAGCCCAGCTACTTGCATGTATGGGTGTATTAATATGCATGTATTAATATGTTGATGTTCAGTATGCATATATATGTACTGTGTGCACCCAATTTATATCAGTTAATAACCCATACAATGTTAAGGTCTGTTGTCCACTGTATCATTTTCCAAGTAAGTTGTTCATTGAAAACTGCAGTAGGGAAACTGACCTCTGTCAAAATATACTGAAAGCAGTACTTGTGTGTTATTAGCCTGCCAGCGCTGGGAGTACATTTTAACACAAAAATAATACAGCATAATGGGACTTGAACTCCTTTACTCTGCATTCTGTCCTAGTGCTCTACCAGCCAAGAGCTAGGAAGCCGGTCACTTAGGCTGAGCTTCTCACACCTTTCATTGCCACACAGGAAACGTTATTTTACAAGGAAGGATTTTTTTTTACTTATATAGTAACTGGCCATAGGAAGCTCATGATAATTAAATCATGGCATAATTTGTGGAGTCAGGATTGTTTATTTCAAAACATTACAGGTACTCATACCCATAAAGACAGTCCATATAAACATGTAGACTAACCAGCTGGCCCAGAGCTAATGGAGGAATCACCTGCAGAATTCGGGGCAATTCCCAGTTGAACACATTAGTTAAGTATTTCAAATGTATCTCTTGTGCCGTTCGATAAGATAATTCCATATAAGTAAAACATTTCTTTGATCTAAAATATTCCTTACTGCAGGGAAATGAAAGAAAGAAGTAGCCAGAGAAGGTTTTGGCTAACCAGTTCATTTAGTAGCTCAGTTGGTTGAGCCCCAGGATGGACTTGGGTTCTAGTCTCCCCCACTCTTATCCTGTTCAGTGTCAAGCACTTCTTGGTGTCCAGTGGCATCCCCACCCTCCTCTGTCCATGTCAATCAATCAATCAATCAATAAATCTTTATTTATTTAAGGCGCCTTTCTTGTCAAACATTCTGTGGTGTACAGTGGTAACTTACACCCTCACCCTGTTTTCTGTCAAGAAATCACTGGTGTCCAGTACCCCCACTTTCAACTCTTTTGAGCAAAGCATTCCCTGTTGTCCAGTAGCACGTCCCTTACTCTTCTACATGTGAAGCATTCCCTGGTATCAAGTGGCACCCCCTGTCCTCACCCCATCCACTGTCAAGCATTCCCTGGTGTCCAGTGGCACGTCCCTTACTCTGCTACATGTGAAGCATTCCCTGGTATCAAGTGGCATCCCCTGTCCTCACCCCATCCACTGTCAAGCATTCCCTGGTGTCCAGTGGCATGTCCCTTACTCTGCTACATGTGAAGCATTCCCTTGTATCAAGTGGCACCCCCTGTCCTCACCCCATCCACTGTCAAGCATTCCCTGGTGTCCAGTGGCACTTCCCTTACTCTGCTACATGTGAAGCATTCCCTGGTATCAAGTGGCATCCCCTGTCCTCACCCCATCCACTGTCAAGCATTCCCTGTTGTCCAGTGGCACTTCCCTTACTTTGCTACATGTGAAGCATTCCCTGGTATCAAGTGGCATCCCCTGTCCTCACCCCATCCACTGTCAAGAATTCCCTGGTGTCCAGTGGCACACCCCACCATTACCACATCCTCCACGTATCTCTCTGGTAGAAGTCATCCCTGCATTTTGACCTTCAATTGCCTGTGTTCAATAGCTGAATTCTTGGCTGGTTTAGTTCCCCCCTTCCCTAACCCACAACACATGCACCAGTCCCAGTAAGAAACTGAGTAACTGCACGCCCAGAACAGAGGGAAGGATATGACTGTAGGCATCATTGATGATTGTAAGAATATGGACTACTAGTTAGCCAGATATAAGCACTAACACTGATAGCTCCATTCTTTCCTCCCTTCCTGCTTTGTTTGCACTTGCTCAGTCACACAATGGAACAGGCACATGCATGTGTGTTAGGGAGGGGAGCAATGGGACTAACGAGGAGTTTGTTAGTGTTAGGCCCTCAAACTGTGGAGCAAAGGCTAGAATGAGGGGGCCTAGTTTATCACAAAAGGTATTTGGGGTTGGCAGGCTAGCAAAGGGGATCCTAGGTTTGTGTGTGTGTATGCTTAGGTTTGGTGGGTTTGACCCACATGGCCAGCATGGACAGACATATATACAAACCTAGGCTATTATTATATAGATAGTATCTTTATGTGGAAGTGTGTATGGTCAGATGAGGCAGACAATAGGCTTCAACTGCTGCTCTGCTCCCTCACCTTTGGCTTGATCTGGATATCTACTGCCTAATGCAATATCAAGCTCCATTTTTTAGTTGTATAGTCAACCATAACAAGAACTATTGCTTAAATATAGCACAGTGATAAGGAACAGCCCCTTTTCTAGCCATCAGCATGCTGCACAAGCACATACTACTCCTGTGAATGGTCAGGCCCTTCCAATATAAGTTATAAAACAGAGGCTGTCTTTTTCCAGCACAGATGATTTCATTATGTCAGAACCTCTTTCCTCCTTCCTCCCTCTTCACTGAGAAGCAATGCCTCCGTTTCCAGCATTTATCCCAAGCTACCACTGAGGATCTCTGTGCAGAGTTGCATGCTGCATTAGAGTGCACCATAACTTTAATTCATGCCATCACAGTGGCATGCATGGTCACAGTAGCTTTATACTTTCTGATCAGTCAGTTAACTGTGACCAGTTATATCAACCAGTTCATAAATGCAATGATGAGAAACCAGGTCACTAAATGTATGCCATGTAAAGGCCAGCAATAGCAGTTCCTACCTGCTGAGGTGTGAAATCATTATTTTTTTATTTTTTGGGCCATTACTCCTCCCAGTTCCCAGCGTGGTTGATTCATCTGTCTGTATATTTTTGTGGCCTTACCCTTTATGTCCTCATGCATCTTTAACTCTTCAACACTACTGTCAGCAGTTTTGACTACATTGCACTTTTTGGTTATTTCTTCACAGCAGACAGATTTTTCTCATTGTCTTGGTTCATTCTTGCTACAGTACTTAAGAGTGGCACATTTCTCATGGCTCTCACCCAGAAGCTCGTTGTCTCCTCTGTGGGCCTTTTTCAGGAGCTTGCTGACAGTTGCATTTTGCTGTTCTCTTGCTTTTGATATGAAACATAGAAACATAGAATTTAATGGCAGATAAGGACTGCTTGGCCCACCCAGTCTGCCCATTTCCCTACCTAATGGATAAGCTGCAGATCCTAGTTAACAAGCAGCCTACTTCTTTCTACCCCCAACCCCTAGAATTGCCTTATGACTGTCCCATGCATGCTTGAATTCAACTACTGTTTTTGACTCCATAACCTCCTCCAGAAGGTCATTCCACTCAACCACAACCCTCTCTGTGACAAAATGCTTCCTTACATTAACTCTGAGCCGTCACCCCTCTATCTTCAAATTGTGCCCCCTTGTTCTTGCACACCTCTTTTTTTGAAAGATGCTACCCTCTTGGACTTTGTTGATTCCCTTGAGGTACTTGAAAGTTTCTATCATGTCCCCCCTCTCCTTCCTTTCCCCGAAGCTATACATATTTAGCTCCTTTAGTCTCTCTTCATATGTCTTCTGGTGCAGACCCTGCACCATTTTAGTTGCCCTCCTCTGGACATCTTCCATCTTGTCTATGTTCTTGCAGAGATTGGGTCTCCATAACTGCACACAGTACTCCAGATGGGGTCTCACCAGCTGTCTGTACAGAGGGATAACAACTTCCTGTTTTCTACTGGTGATGCCTCTCCCTATATATCCCAGTATCCCCCCAGCCCTCCTTACTGCCCTCTCACATTGCTTGCCCACCTTTAAGTCATCTGATATAACTACCCCCAGGTCCCTTTCCATTTTTGTTGTTATTAGTATCTCACCCACCCCCCCATTGTGTACTTTTCCCCTGGGTTTTTGTGTAAATACAGCCATGGTGTTGCATGAGTTGACAAGACTGATACAAAAAACATAAAACAGTATAAATAACATCACAAAATTCTAATCATATACAGTACAATAACATAACTTTGTCTAAAACGTTAAATTGTTACTGTGTCATATCTAATAAAAATTAATAAAGTAAAAAAAAAATATGAACATACCTGATTATGGTAATGTTGGAAGGAAAGGCTGTATCAGCATGTGGAATAAAAATAAAACAAATGTGCTATCTTGATTATATGCAGAAAATAAGAAATATGGTCTAAAACATCACAGTCTGACCATGAGGTATTCAGGAATGCTTCATACAGGAAAAATAGCCATAGTTAATGATGATTTCTACAAAATATGCTGACTTTTCCCTTAGCAGAGCATTCCTTAGGTGGACTTCATCATTAGGAAGGCCCAGTGGCACAGTCATAGTGTTACTGCCTGCACTCTGGTGACACGAGTTTGGGAATGAACTGGAGTTGCCAGGGGTCAGTTGTGGGTGGGAAGGGGGGACAGAGGATCAAGCATCCAGAAGAATGATCTTCTATCCTGGAGAGGGATGGTTGTGCCTCCTGCATTACACATTATGTAGCGGCTAGGTGTCAGAGCAGTCTGGAGGCCCAGATGGGCAGGGGATATCGGCAAGATGCTTTGTGTCATTGCACACTCATATCCTCAAGGGAAAAAAACTGGAGGAAACAATCCCAACTAAGCAGGATGAAAGACTGCTTTCCCACTGACCGGGCAACACTTGACTGGGCACCACACACAGCATCCTGATTTGAGGGGAAGGACAAGTCCCCTGACCCCATCATGAGGTGCAAGTAGTAAGGGTATAAAGGATAAGTCCTAGAGAAGGTGGGTGGGAGAGCAATCCAGAGGGAGACAGGGAGCAGTATGGGGGGAAGCACAAGAAAATAAAAATAAAAACTTCATCATTAAAACAGTATATCATTTTACAAAATGGCAAGAAAAAATATAGAAATGTCACCGGCCAAGAGATTTTACTTGACTGTGCATTAAATCTCTATAAAGGAAAAGGGAATTGTTTAACCAGGAAAGGCACATCAAGCTGGACCCTGTTTCCAGGTGTAACCTGGGAGCACAAGGGAGTTAAGTGACTTGCTCTGGGCCACACAGTATGCAAGTTAGAGCTGATGGGATTCAAACCCAGGTCTCTGGGGTTTGCAGCTCAGTGTCCTTAACCACTATACTATACTGCCTCCTATAAATGCACAGTCAGGTTCTGAATCTCATTTTCCTCCCCTCAAAAAACTTCTTAGAGCCATTTTATAAATGTAATAAGCCCCTCCAGGGTGTGCATGATAGCAGTTTAATGAACTCCTCAGGGGCGTAAGGATACCTGGCCTTCTGCCTTGTGCCCTACTATACCCCTGGGGCATTCATTAAAATCCTATCATGCACACCCTGCTGTGGCTTATTACTTATGTAGTAACTGGCTATCAATTTTTTCAATGTTGATGGCCAGTTATAGTTATTATTTGCTGCAATAACCCACTGGCTATTATAGCAAATACATAACAACAGTTACACAGCAGCCACGATCGAGACTTGCAGAGTGTCTCTGTCTCAAGTGCAGCAGAACTTGAAACAGTATCTTTTTCTTTCACAGACAGAAATGCTGATTCAGCAGTGGCTATAATAAACAGTTTAATAATTACACAAACCAACCTGAAAGCAACTTCCAAAGCCTCCCTTCCACATTTATAAAGTAACCAAATCGCCGAACATTGTTTTGGTTTTAAAATTGAAAGCAGCTATGGCTAATATCACAGCTAATAATGGTGATGGCACTCCAGATCCCCCTGAAAAACAAATATAGAAACTAAAAGTAATGGAAGCGCATTTTTGCCTGGGGGTGTCGCCGGAACACCAGTGCTTCATAGAGGAACAGAATGGGAAAATAAAAATAGTGTATATTTTTTGGGGGGAAGGAGAAAATAATTGATGTGCAGTGATAAAATAAAGCAATGGATGGTGTAATTAAAAAAGGGGAAAACTTGTTAATTATTAGTTCATGGACTTTAGCAAAGTATATTTGTTTAAGCCTTGTCATAGTTTTCTTCTCTGCTTTGTAAGATCAGAAAATGATGTCTAAAACATAACCCTAAATATTTTCCTAATAAACTAGTTATGTGAGGAATGGTTTCTGAACCTTTGTAGACCATTAATCTTTCAGACTTTGAAAAAGAAAATTATCTCCTTCTGTGTGCATAAATTTAAAATCACTTTCTTTGTCTCATGGGTTTTTGAACTGTCCGCTAACCACTTGCTTTGGAGCTGGCAGATGTCATTTTGTCTATACTGCATCCAAAACAAACATATTTTATAACATATAATGTTTTGGAAGTGTTTTGCATATTGTCCATGCATGTGGTGAGCACACTTTGCTTTGACACAATTTCTTTAGATAAATACCACAGGGCTATCTGTTCTCAAGGCGTTATCTTTCAACAGACTATTCTTTTTGCTGTCTCCCCCCCCCCTTAAGATAAGAATTTGATACAACAGACCTTTATGTTGGTAGTTACATATCTTGGCTTCACTTCAATCGCAAACTGGGTAATAACTGGTTGGCAAAATTTGAGGAAATTGTTCTGGAATATCATTTAAAATATTGATAAAAACTAGTACAACATGGCAAATTGTGGCTGTCTTGCTCATGTTTGCCAGAACGTGGGAACACTGCTACCCTGACTAGATAATCAGTAAAGTATGAAGCCAGCTATAGAACTGGTGGATGTGCAAGAAATACAAGCATTTGTCAGTGCTGAACAGGAGTGCTTGCATACTGTTACAAGTTAGAACCTCAGTCTCTGATCTTGGATTGCTACCTGCTTCCATCCCGCAAAAGCCACTGCCATCCGAGGAGCACCCCTGGGCCATACCCATCTGATGACTGCGTTACCCCACTGTGACACACCTCAATTCTATTCCCCCAGGTGGGACTCAGAAGGTGGATACAGATACCTCACCTGAGCTCTACTAACTGGGGAGAGAGAGGGGTGGGGCACATAGGGTACAGCCCCAGTGGAGCCCTTATTGGAACTGCAGGGCAGAGTGGATTCTTCTAGCCAATCCCACCATGTTTTCACTTTCAAGTCCCTCCCCTCCCTTTCCATACTGGGACATGGACTGCTGCACAGTCAGTCTATTGCTGGACACTAGGGGAGATATCTTTAACCACCCCTCTGTGGCATCCTATCAACACCAGCCACTAGCCTTGGGAGGGACACATGATACCAGGCAATGATTAGGGACAGCAATTCCTTCCTGCAGAGCTCCTGTCCCCTGGGACAAAATAGAATAAGGCACAAAAGGAGTCACCCACGCTCTCTGAATTCCCTCAATGAGATGTTTGCCTTTCCTGACTTTGCCATTCTGCTGCTGATGTTCTGGGCTCTCAGGGTGAAGGCAGTTCATGGGCACAGCAAAGAGTAACCCAACCACAACAGTACAAGGTAAATCACATTTTTTACTTTAATAGAAAGCCATAGTCATTAGGCTATTTGGTTGTGCATAATAATAAAGATTCTTTGGGGGTATATCCCTCTATTGGGCCATATCATAAACTATAAGCTGTTGACATTAGGATCAACCAGAAACGTTTGTTAGTTGGGGCTGCCCACATTGACGTGACTTATTGCTGCCTATATAACATGGGTAGCACCTCATGCCTTAGTACTTTCTTCCACCATCAACCACTCATTGGTCCGCTGCTGCTGCTGATGATGAATGGCATTTAAATTCACAAGTATCATTAATGTAACTGCTTGTTTCTGTTTTTTGTCTTTAAATATAAAACAGCTGTTTGTGCTGCTGATGTAAGACAAGGAACCATTGTTCCACTACTGTCACTGCGGTAACGTTAAGCTACAGTAATAAGGGCAATGCTTATAGCATGTACATCCTCTGCTTAGGCATCTCTCAAGATGTTAAAGAGCAAGTGGAACCAAATCAGACAGTAAAATTATATAAATTTTAAGAAGTAGACAGTTGTAACTTTTTATTTCTGAAGTATTTTTCTTTTTCCTTTTGCTCATTAGAAAGTTTTTTTATGTGATAATATTGTGTCGGATGTGTGGAATAGCTTTCAGCCTGGCAGCTGACATATATGTCACTATCCCCCACTACTGTACATCATCAGCACTGTGATCTCATTCACAGTGACATCACAGATGACTGACATGCAGCTACTGAGTGGCTGTTCCTGAGCAGCAGTGATGTCAGTGATGTCATAGTTAGTGAGGTCACAATGCTGATGATGTAATGGGTGGAACAGAGATAGATACATTACATTAGCTGCCAGGCAGAGTGCTGTCCCGTACAGCTCACCCACTAACATCAGGTACAGAATTCTTCTAATTAACCGAAGGGAAAAGATAAGTACCTCAGATATAAAAGGTAATGGTTGACTGCTTTTAAAACTAATATTAGATTTAGGCAGTACACTAGCTCTTTAAGGCCTGCAGCATTTGATAAGGTTATAACCAGCCTACACAGAGACATTGCAAGAAAGCCTTAGAAATGTGTTTAAAGCTTAAGGCAATAAAGGACAAGCAGCAAGTGTCACAGATAGCTTTGCAGATGGCTTTGCAGGCATCACCCACTTCTTCACAGCAGTATTATTAGGAGGCAGTATAGAGCAGAGGTATAGGGATTTGAACTGCAATCCTGGAGAGCTGGGTTTGAATCTCACAGCCCCCACTTTTATACTGCATAACCCTGAGCAAGTCACGTGCCTCTAAGGATTGTAGAAAATCCTCTCAGCTATTTGTGGCTTTTGCTCCCAGGATGGCGGGCTCCCCCTGTTTCTAAGCATGGCCTTTCCAAAAGGCCTGCTGCAATAATTTCTGTTACCAGAAGTGTAGTAAGCAGCTTCCTGGTCCTGTCCATGCTCACTCCACCTGTAGAATGGCTACTTCCACAGCTTGTTTTCACAATGTGTCTGCTGCTGACATCTGTGCTGCTGCCACTTGGAGTACTGTTCATACTTTCACTAAATATTACAGTCTGGGAATCATCTCTTGTAGACGTGATGGATTTGGCCGTAGTGTCCTGAAAGACCTCCTTACTCAGGGTATTTAGATCCTTCCTTCCTCCCTTGGTGCTTTGGTATTGCTTGGAAATTGTTCCATGATGTGGCTCATTGGAGGGAGATATCCTTGAAGAAGATTGAACAGTCACTTACTGTAACAGTAGATCAAGAGAATCTACTCCATTGAGCTACAGATCTCCCTCATTCCTTCCCTCGTTTTTGGATGACTGGTGGTTACCCTGTCTGCTCTCACAAGCTGGTTCTCCTCTTATGTCCAATTTTGACATTATAGTACCATATTCTGTACTGTGTGCCTGGTTTGATCCTGGCTGCTTTAGTCTCTGCCAGTACGATGATCCTCCAAGCATGTCTCCAGCGGAGAACTGAAGTAAGATGGGGCCATCCACATTATATAGGTGGCAATGATGCACGTCAACATATGGGCCCCAGCTAGCGAAAGTTTTCAGGTGGTCCTGATGCTGACTGCTTACAGTTCCATGATGTGGTTCAATGGAGGAAATTTTCTTGAAGATCTACTGTTACGGTAAGGTACTACTATACATTCACCACTCACTGCCACAAAATAAAGGGCTTACTGCACACCTGTGAAATCTATGGTGCAGTGGAACAGGGTGGTGGGAATGACAAAAAGGATGCTGGGGGTGCATAAGAGGGGGATCAGTTGTAAAAGCAGGGAGGTGATCCTCACAGTGCAGCAGCATATGCTGTTTGCCCTGCCAGCAATCTAAGTTTACGTCCCAAACCTGTGAGGCTGACAGAAGGAAGATCAGCCACCTCACAGGATGCTCTTCTACGAGGGGTGGGCACCATCTTAGGATGCTTCATTGAGCCGGCCCAGTGGCATGGAGGGCTGAGGTGCTGAGCACCTTATCTCCTGCCATGCTGGTGACCCAGGGTCAGGAATGGACTTGGGTTGCTTGGGGGCCAGTGGGGAGAGGAAGGATTGAGTATCCCAGGACAGCTCTCCTTCCTCGGGGAAGGGGGTTAGTGTGGTGTGCTGCTTGACTGCCACCCAGTGACAGCTGGATGGCAGCACATATGACACCCCTGCATAAGGGAAGGGAACCCCATGATTGGGTAATCAGGGGGTTCTCCACAGAAGTGGAGCTCGCACATCACAGCCATTGCATGTCCATGGGCCCCAAGGGCAAAAACTGGAGGAAAACAACCCCAGGCAGCAGGATGAAGCCCAATCCTCTGCAGGCCCCTTACCGGTGACAGGGCATAACCTCAGTCCTGTGGCAGAGGACGATGGTGCAAGGCAAGCCTCAGAAGAGCTGGGTGACAGGGCTGGGGGGGTCAGTTGGAAGGGGGAGGTCAGGGCAACAAGTAGATTATGGAAAAAAAAAGAATATTCCGCTGATACCTGGGTGACCACTGGTGGTAGTGTGGTTGGGGAGCACGTGACACAGGATCGAACTTAAAGCAGTGTGTCCTCAGTGTCAACATGTGGTTTTTCAGTGGGCAGGGAGAACAAAAATGAAGGTCACTGATTGGGCAGATAATACTCTGCGGATTCCTCCCTGTCTACAAGGGTCTCCTACTTTGTAGTATGAATGGCCTCAGGCCCCACCTCTTCTCCCCACCATACCTCTAAACCTCTTATGTTATAAATCAGGGACAAGGTTTAAAAAAATCAGGGGCAAAGACCCCAAATCAGGGACACATCTTAAAAATTGGTAATATTCATTCAGAAAGCTGATAGAGTAAAGAGATTAGTGTAAGAAGCATTTTCTGAAGAACAAAAAGTTTGTAATTGTAATGTTTAACATTATTTTGTGCTTACAATCCCCACTGTTTGGTCACAAAAACAGAAATTTTATGAGGGACAGATGAACATTTTGAGGCAAAATCAGGGATGTCCCTGAAAATCAGGGACAGTTGAGAGGTATGATCCCCAACAGTGACTACATTTAAGGGAATGACATGACTAAGTACTGTGTAGCAAGGCCCCCATGGGAGGGACAATCTTCTGGGGTCCTTATGTCCCAGTACAAGTAAGCTCAGTGGAAGAATAGGAGGAACTGGAAGCAGCTACAGAAGATCCAAGTTAGAAGGATCATGGTGTTGGAAGAAAATATTTAACGGGAAACAATGCTCACCCCAGCACCTGGAAATGCTCAAGACCTGCTGCTCCACTACTTTCATGTCACTGTTTGTGTCATGAGGGAGCAGCATTCTTTTAGGTTTCAAGGGCTTTATTTGCCAAAAATATTTCTCTAATCCAATTTCAAAACTGTGAAAAAATGACTCCTGTCTGCCAGGGTTCACAGAGGCACTGGCACTTGATGCTACATTAGTTATTTGATTCAGTATACCATTTAACTATATAGGATTTTTTTTATTCTGTTTTAGCAACTCCCAGTAAAAGAATGGGCTCTTCAGACCTTGACCCCTCATTGTCCTTTCCACCCTCTCTTCTCCTCCTCCGAGGGTCTCCTGGTGGTTCCCAGGGCCAAGCTTAATTCCCCTGGGGTTAGGGCCTTTGAAGTCACTGGCCTGGCCCTGTGGAACTCCCTTCCCAGATCTCTGAGGGAGGCCCCCTCAGCGGAGGCCCTTTGGAGGGAACAGAAATCCCACCTTTTTAAGGAGGCATTTGGTATATAATCTGTTGTTTACCAGCTGGTTGCTTTTAATGATTGCTTAACTATTTATTTGGTATTTATTTTAACTGTTTTATCCTTGGCATAGTCTTAATTTGCTTATTGTTTATTTATGTTTTTGTTTTATCTGTCAAATGATTCATTGTACAGTGCTCTGAGCTGCCAGGAATGGATGCTTAATACATAAAGGTTTACTTACTTTATTTATACCACCCCATTCAGTCTGGAAATAGATTGCATTTTGTGGCCAAATCCAGCCTGCATCACACAATCAAGCCACAAGGAAACATGTTGAGCTCTTTGTGGCAGCCTCAGTATTTGCATGAAGAACTCTGCTTTAAAAGCAGACAAAAGTAAACATGCAGGTGGGGGACATCTTCCTCCAAGAAAAGAAGGGAAGTTTGTGGCAAGAACAATGCATATTGCAGGCCCACAAAACCTTTCAAAAGCAGGAAAGGGACTGGTCTGCATTAAGAAAGCAGGTTCTAGAGGTTAAAATTCTAGCCTTGGGCCGATTGAATATCGTCTTGAACTTGTACCACTGGTTAGTTACAACTGAGTCAACCGGGATGTCATGCTCTGTGACAAGCATGTCATACTTTCCTGCATGACAAACTGAAGTAATTGCAATTGGAGTACATTGTGGTCCTGCAGTATTCTGCAGCATGTCACTGGCAGAAACTGTGATTAGAGTGTGGTATCCTGGCTGACTACACTGTACGTGCCTGTCTTGATTAATCCATCTACCACCTCACAGTTAATGTGTGCCATTTTGTGGCCATGTGCTTGCCACAGAACCTGTTCTAACTCCTTTTTTGCCAATAAACCTGGAACCTGATTCTTAGTTGCTAAAGAATGCTTTTTACCAGCACCATTATGCTGATAACCCAAAGCACTACATTCAACCTCAGAATGTTGCAAGAAGGAGGAATCCCCTAGACAGAGGTGCAGTGCAAATTGCCAGTCCAGATATTACTGGGTATAAATGGGTATATATAGAAACATCTGGTATGGCTGAGTTCCCTATTTAGCTCTGGGACCTACTGTCCATCCATGGTCCTAGCCCTCCCCAACCACCCCCATTATCCTCCCAGTTTCTGCTGCCCTGAGCAATAACTGTACCCTTCATTCTGTCCCAACCATGCTTGAAAACACCAACAGTGTTTGCATTTACCACTTTGGCTGGTAGACTGTTGCATGGCTCCACCACCCTTTCTGTAAATTAATACTTCCACAAGTCCCTCCTGAACCTCCCTCCTGTTAGTTTTCATTCATGCCCATGTGACTGCAAGCTAGTATTCAAGCTAAATAGTTCCCTGCAGTCATTCTGTTAATTATTTTTAAGAACTTGAAGATCTTTATCATATCTCCCTTCTCCTTTCTGGTCTTCATCGAAGGCATGTTCAGTGCCTTGAGTCGCTCCTCATAGGACCTGGCCTGTTTGCAGTGAATTGCTTTCATCACCCTCCACCGCATTGCCTCCATCTTATCACTATCTTTCCAGAGGTGAGGGCTCCAGAACTGGACACAGTACTCCAGCTGTGGCCTCACTAAGGATCTATATAGGGGAAGTATTACCTCTTCCTTCTGCTATCAGTACTGCTCCCGATACAATCCAGCATCCTACATGCTTTCCTATTTGCCTTGTTGCACTGACACGATTGTTTTAGGAAGTCACTGATGATAACTCCAAGGTCCTGCTCCACAGCCGTAGTTTCACCCCATCTGTCCCGTACTCTGTCCTGGGTTCTTGTTCCCTAGGTGCATTACCTTGCACTTCTTGGCATTGAATTTCAACTGCCAAATCCCTGATTCTCTTGTCACTATCCACCCTCTCCCAGAGCTTAGTGTCATCCTCAAAGAGACACAGTCTGCCACAGATTCCTTCACCGATGCCGCTAATGAACATAGTGAAAATGACTGGACCCAGGACAGATCCCTGTGGCACCCTGCCCCTCTCTTCTGATTTGACATTGTTGACCACAACCCCCTGCTGCCTCCTCTTTAGCCAGTTACCTGCCCAGTTTAATATGACCTTAGCTGTATCCACATCCTCCATCTTCTTCAACAAGCATCTGTGGGGCACTGAGTTGAAAGGCTTGCTGAAGTTGAAGTAGAACAACTCCACAGTGTTGCCCCTACCTAATTCCCTCATCACCAAGTCAAAGAAAACTATCAGATTAATTCTTCCTTGCCACAGATCTCTGCTGTTTACTACCCTGGAGCCCGTTACTGTCCAAGTAGTTTATGAGGTCCTCTTTGATCAATGACTCCATCAGGTTCCCTACAACAGAGGTAAGACTGGCAGGTCTGTAGTTCTCTGTTTGCTCCTTGTCCCCCCCCCTTATGGAGCAGAACCATGACTGGCAATCTCCAATCCTTTGGAACCACCCTTGTCCACAGTGAGCTATTGAATAGACCTACCAGGGATTTGGCCACTTCTCTTACCAGTTCCCTGAGTAACTTCAGATGCAACCCATCTGGTCCCGGGGCCTTATCTATCTTTAGGTCTACCAACCATTTCTGGACCCTTTCACTTGTAAATGTTGGTTGTCTCATCTCCTGGACCCCCTTAGTGGCCAACTTGATGCCTCTCTCTGGCAAGGGCCCACCATCCTCCCTAGTGAAAACTGAGCAAAAGTAATCATTGAGGACAGTGGCCTATTGTCCGTCCTCCTCTATCACCATACCCCCCTCATCTAGCCTTACTATTCACCCTCCTTTCTTCCTTTTCTCTCTCTAATAAATTGGAAGAATGTTTTTCTGTGCTCTTGCCCCCTCTGCAATATGCAGCTGTTATCTGCTTTTGCTTCCCTAACTGCCTTTTTGCATCCCTATTTTTCTGTAAATATTCTCCCCATTCATCCTCCCCTGCTTTTCTTTATACTTGTGGAAGGTCTTTTTCTTGGCACTTACCACTTCCCTGACCAATGCTGAGAACCATTATGGTCTCTTGAACCTTTTCTTTTTGTTTTCATTTTCATGCATCAGTTAGATGCCTTGAGAATGATCCCTTTAATTGTCCCCCCATCCCTCTTCTGCATCACCTCTGTTGTCCACCCATACTAACATTTCCCTGACCAGCTCCCCCAGTCTGTTGAAGTCTGCCCTTCTAAAATCAAGGACTTCAGCTCTTGACTGGGGTTTTCCAGATCCAAGGGCCAGTTTGAACCAAATGGAGTTATGGTTGTTGTTCCCTAGTGGCTCCTCTATTCTCACAGCTCCTACCTCCTCTGAGTTGGTGAGTATCACATCTAGAATTGCAGTCTGCCTGGTGAGTTCCTTAACTAGCTGTACCAGTAGACTATCCTGGAAGGCATCCAGCAAGACCTGACTTCTGGTGCTCCTGGCCACTGGAACATCTCAATCGATATCTGGCAGGTTGAGATCACCCACCACCACTACTTTCCCCATTACTACTCCTCTTTCATGTTCTTCCCTGAGCTCTCTGTCCCTCTTTTCCCATTGCCCTGGAGGTCTATAGAACACCCCCAAGTGCAGTTTCTTGCCTGAGGCTGCTGACAGTTACACCCACAGTGACTCTGTCTCCCCCTTACTGTCCCTGATGCATCCATCGTCGGCCACCTCCATACCATCCTTGACAAAAATGGCTACTCCTCCCCCTCTACCTTTTCCTGTATTCCTCCTGACCAAAGAGTAACCAGGGACTGTCATTTGCCAGTCATTAGTTTTCAAAGCCCTCATTTCTGTGATGGCCGCAAGGTCCACCTCACAGTCTGCCATCAGCACCTGGCGCTCACTGATTTTATTACCTTGGCTTCTGGCATTAAGGCATACCCCACTTCCATCTGACCCCCAGTTTTACTTTTCTACTACCCGTGTGCTTTCCTTTCTCTTTCTTCCTCATGTTTTTCCTGGTGATTGCACACTTTGCATTCCCCCTCTCTATTGTCCCCTCACCTACTTCAGTTTGGGCCACAGCTCTCCTTGTACCTGCTGCACTGCTACAAGGCATCAATTGTGGAGGGAGTACTAGCAAGAATCCCCTTCCTTTCACCTGACACTGTTCAATTCAATTAGCTTTATTGTTTGACAAGCAATATTGTCTTTACAAAAACAAACACACACACATAAATTACAAAACAAACAATCAGTTTTCTTGAGACTAAAAACTGCTTATATACATAATGTAGATCAATTTCTTCAAAAAATACATTCAATCCTACCATATTTATAATATCTTAAAGTGCATAAAGTGACATTCTATTATGAGTTAAATGGATCAACAAATCTATTGCACAAAACAAGATCATGTAAGCATATTAAGGTGCAATCTCTGTTCACTGTCTCCCCTGTTTACCTAGATATTTCCTACAGAATCTGAAATAATGTGCCGCTTTTTCCAGTCTGTAGTTTTGCAAAACTTTGCCACATTTTCTAATACTTAAAAATTATTAGATTTCAATAAATAATTGAGCTGGTATCTAGGTTCCATATCTAGGGGTGCCAACAAGTCCCCAAGATATAACTTTCTCTCAGGTTCATATAGTGGGCACAGTATTATCAAATGTACTAAACTGTCTTCCCCAAGCATGCACTGACAAGTGCTAGCTGTAGTTTTCTCATTAAATTTTCTTAGGGACTGACTATCATAATATCCAAACCTAAATGTTGTAACCATTTTCCTTTTTCCTGGGTCTTTTATTTAAATATGGTTCTATTTTCAATCCCTTATTCCATTCTTAGCCAGCCAGGAACTAATCTTGCAGTTCCTTGCTAAGTCTAAATCTCTTTGTATATGAATAACCCTTATTCTGTTTTTAATTGTTATTTCTACGAGCCTCAAAGGAGTTGCAAGGCTTTCCGGTAGGCATCCAAACAGCCCATATGGTTTAATTATCTTTTCTAAGGTTTTTAAGCTTGGACATAAAAATCCTTCCTGCCTGTAAGTTATAGTCTCCCCTAAACATGCTCTAGGCAATCTTCCCTCTGCCATGTTATAGACCTTAATCCAGTACACAGCTAATCTCTGCTTTATTTTACTGGTAATTGTTCAAGTTCAAGTCTGGTCAGCGGGCAGGAAGCCCCTATAGGTAAAGCCAGGAGTCTTTTGTAAAACATATTCATCAGAATCTCTAATGCTTCAATGTTATCTTGACCCCAATTTTCAGCTCCACAAAGTATCTGACTTCTCAACTTAGCGCTTAATGCTCTCAAAAAACCCTTAACAAAATTTCCTCCAAGTTTATGCACAAATCTCTCAACAGTAGGTATGAATCTCTGAACTCTTTGTACCATCAGTTTTTTATGCATGCTCCATTTTAGATTATTGGTGAATGTCACCCCAGGTAACAAAAGCTATTTACTTTTTCTATTTTTTGTTGTGGCAAAATAACTTACTGTCCTCCTCCAATTTTTTGATACCTGTTACATATTAAATACTTAGTTTTTTCATAATTTAATAACACATATAACATTTATTAATACTTCTTTTAATTCCCAAGTAGCTGGTGGATATTAAGACCACATCGTCCACATAAGCCAGGTATCGGCAGTGCCTGGACCCCACTCTTGGCATGTGCAACCCAGGATCATACAATTCCTTTAATACACTATTCAAATATAAATTAAGCAAAATTGGCAATAAAACATGACCCTGTCTTAATCCTATATTGGTTGCGAACTTTGTGGTGGTATCTCCTCTGCTGTTATACTAGTGAAATTATCTGTATACAAGGTAATCAACAAATTAAGCATTACTGGATCCAGCTTATAAACCCCCCAATACTCTCCATAGCTTATCTGTCTTAACTTTATCGAAGGCTACCCTTAGATCTATAAACAAGCAGTATGATGTTTGTCTTTTAATGTAAATATACTTATGTATTATGTGGGCTAGGACAAAACATTGATCTATTGTGGAGTGACCAGGCATGCAACCTGCTTGAGCCTCGTCAATTATACCAGCTTCAAGTATCCGTCATCATCCTTCATCATTCTTTTATGTAATACTTTAGTGAATAGTTTCTGGGATACATCAAGAAGGCTAATTGGATGGTAGGGCTTGGGGTTAGTTTTGTCCTCTTTTTTAAAAATGGGTATAATTATATTTTCTCTCCAGGAGGGGACCACTGACACTGTGGTTCCCCTAGACCCAGTCTTCCCTACAGTAAGTTTAAACATCTGATATAAACACCAGACTTCTGCCCCAGTACACTGGTTCCCTCTCTTGTTAGGTGAAGTCCATAACCCTTGAAGAGTCTCCTGTTCCAGAAGTCCCACCAACACCCCCACACAATGGTATCCCTTCTACTGACAACATCTTTTAAGCCACCCATTAAACTCCTTAATTACCTCACTTCTTATCCTATCCTGCTTCCCCTCCCTGCCCCACATAGGGAGGACTTTAGAAAAGGCAAAGGAGGTTGAGTGTGCTGCTGCTGTCTGTCTCCCAGTTTATGGAAGTTCCACTTCGCCATCTGCACTGACTGGTTCCCCACATTATTGGTATCCAGGTGTAGCAGCACCCCCCACTCCCTCCACTCCCTTCTGTCACCCACTAACATCCCAACATGTGATTATGGCAACAGCACAGCCTGGCAGTATGAAAGGTGCACTGTCATGCTGAGCCATGGTCAACAGTGGACAAATGAGCTTCCTGGCTAGAAATGTCTGACATCAGGCCACCCATTTTTATTGGCCCTGGTAGTCCAGCAGTAGTCCCCATCCTCCCTCATTGCCCCATTGTACTGTACACACCCCAACTGTTGTCTTGTCTGTGCCTGCCCTACTAGGTGGTGGCAAAGATGTGACTGACTTGGTATGCCAAGGCTACCATGCTTTAAGTATCCCTGGTAGTCTAGTGGCCCCCCAATGTGTATGTTTTTACACATGGGGGCACTAGACTACCATTTTATGCAATGTCAGTAGCTCAGTAGGAAGCACACTCACCTCTGAGGCCAGGAGATCAGAGGGCTGTGGGTTCAGTTCCCACATCTGGCACTTGGGTTAATATCCCAGTACTGACTCTGTAGTGCAGCATGAGAGGGGTGTTGCACTTCTGAGGTGCCGTCTTTCAGAAGAGACGTTAAACAGAGGTCCCATCTGCCTGGATTGGTGGTAGTTCAGGTGGATGTTAAAGATCCCATGGCACTTATTGAAAAGAGTAGGAGATTTTCCCCGGTGTCCTGGCCAAATTTCCCTCATTCACTCAAAATACCACCAACAGCTTAATCTGGTTCAAGGTCAGTTGACATTCATCTGTATCCCCCTTCCCCAGGTCATGCCTGAAAATAGGCAGGATTTGTCTAGTGCACTTACCCGGTCAAAAGAAAAAAAAATTATAAAATGGCCCCAACTCACTTTCTCAACTGCCCACACTGACCGATGCAGACATCAAGGGGATTATGTTCCCTGTTGAACACGGCTGCAATGTAAGTGCTGGTGCTAAGTGGTCACAAGAACCACTGCACACCAGCTTCAGTAACTGTTTCAATATCATCAGAAGAGGAAACATGAATGTAAAAGGGGAATGGTCAGCACTAAGAGCCCCACACCCAAGTGTGGGCCTGCCCCCAATCTGCACTTTGCATGTTAGAGTTTTTATAAGCTTTGATCTTTTGTTTGCTGGTCCCACAGTCCTCCTGGGGCTAAGTACAGCTAAGTAAGTACAGTCACAGGGGACTGTACTTAGCCCTAGGAGAACAGCACGACTGATGGACATCTGATCTAAGCTGATAAAATCTCTAACATGCACTGTGGGTTATTGAATCTTTCACTGCTGAAGCCCTGCTCTGATGTCAGCTGCAGGGGATTCTGGGATTTCTGTTTATAGCATGATGTGTGTTTTTATTTTGGTTATAAAACATGTATTTCTGGTGCTCAGGTACTATCTTGACATGTCTAATTAATAGACAGCATTTTTTCAATATACAAATTAAGCTATCTCATGTGCAGAAGCCACTATACTGAAGTCGCTAACCTCATGACATGTTCTGCCATGAACTACTGCAGTATCATTGCAGTCAGTGGCAAGTACTCAGCCCGGACGCATTTATTTCATTTTAGATTAAATAAAGTGTATTTAAAAATGAACCTTGTGTCAATCATTTATATTGAATATTAAATATGTTATTAATCATTGTTTGTGTGCACATTTATTTTTACTTCCAAGTTACTTGTATATTACCTGTCATTCTGTTGGTTGCTGTACATAACATTTATGGCACATGCGTATTGTTTGATTTTTGGGGGAGGGAACTGTGGGGTCAATAATTGTCCTTGATTTGATCTTGCTGCTTTATTCAGCTAAGTATTTGATATATGTAGAGCTTTTCTGGTAATTATTTTCACTTTTGCTCTTCAGTTAACAATATATTAACACCCTAATTCTGTATTTTAACCTTTCTGAAATATCTTAAAATGGTAATTCAGTGTGTCACTGCATACTCCAGCAATGCCTACAACAATGGGGTCAGTCTGTTTCACTTCCCTAAAAATGAGCAATTATAGAAAAAGTGTACAGAACAAGTGAAACACACAAAGGAAAAATGGGTGGTCTATTAAAATATCGTTTTTTGTGCTGTAATCACATCACCGCAGATTGTGATGACACTCAGTGGTTATTAATGTACCAGTTTAACAATTTTTGCTCATAAAGGTTTGAATGCAGATGCTGTTTACTCCATATTTACATGCCCATGTGACAGCTTGAAAAGTTGATCTTGTCTGATGTTTTTAAGACATGGGAAGAAGGTGAGTAAACATGGTGCTTTTGAGAAAAGAGACCAAAATTGGATATATAATATTTTGTTTTCAATTTTGAAATTATTTTATTTAAAAACATTCCTGGTGTTTCAAATTCCCATTTTTCTGATGGACTCCCAAGAGTTTTCAAGGCTGCTTATGGGCACAAGTACATTCTTAAAAATACAGAAGCATTATTAATATAATGATTTCTCCTATTATGTCATGTACAGCTAAGGCTATATTCAAGATGGCAGTGAGGAAATTAGCTCCCACAGTTATAGTAGTTGGCATCATTCAAGGCACTTTACCTATATGTTTGTATGTCTTTGATTATTCTGTTTATTTTATATTAAAGTTGTCCATTCTAGCCAGCTTCATGGTGCCGAATGAAGGGGTTTGCTTGGCATGCTGGTGACCCAGGTTCACACACCAAGCCCGGGTGTCAGGAGTGGAATCCGGCAGGGAGGGAATATAGAGCATCCATTGAATGCTTTCTCCCAGGGGGGTGGCACCTCAGATTGCCATCATGATCAGGCCCAATGAGGGTGGAGGGAGTGCAGAAAATGGAAAAAGCACCTCCCAATCGACCGGATGATGGCTGCTGGTCCCTGTCACCACAAAGACCCATAAATGTCCAGACTGACCCTGCAGCACCCGGGATATATAGTTGCACACAAGGGCACTTCCCCTCCAGAAGGGAGGGACCCACCTGATGAAGGGTTACATCAGGTTACCTGGGGGACTGCTAAATAAGGGTAGTGGATGGCGGCAGGGGATGGAGTGGCAGTGGGTGCACCTTGGAGGTCTGAAGGAGTGGCTGGTCGGGGGTGCCCGGGAAAGTGTATGAAAAAACTCCCTCCATTCTGCATGTACTTTGAATTGTCTGAATAGCTTTCTTACAAGTTTTATTTTTTATTAGAATTTTTCAGCTATTTCTTTCCAGAGTCAACCACCTCTGAATCTGTAACTTTGAATGCAGATATAACCAAAACAAGCATAGTACCCCTATATTTCTTTCTTTTGCTATATTCATAATTACATTCTGCATCTATCAAAAGTAGTTTTATGAAAACGACATGGGATTGAAATGGTTTCATGTGGGACTTCCGCAGACATGTGTGCACCCCAGCTGGGGAAACAGGAGAAAAATGGTGGAGAATCCTTCTGGCTGCAGGATGATGGACTGACCCTTCGCAGGCTCTGCACCCAGATTGGGCAGGAAGGTAAGTCCCAGTAATTAATGGGCGATGAGGCAGGGAGGGTCGGTTAGAAGGGGACAGCTGGAGATGACAGAAGCATAAAGTGTATTGTGTGTACATATATATATATATATATATATATATATATATATATATATATATATGTATAAAAACAACATATAAATATTTCCCCCACTTTTGTGAAAGTTTGTCCAAGAGTGTGTCATACAGTAAAGTGTGTCACAGAGTACAATACTATGACTGGGAAATCAGGTAGTTGGATCAGGGCCATGCAGTGGATGTCCTGTATTTGGACTTCAGCAAGGGCTTTGATTACATGCCTCATGGGAGGCTGGGGGAAAATTGGAATATGTGTATGTAGGGCCAATGGTGGCAAAATGGATTGGGAATTAGCTGAAGGGGAGGCAGCAGCGGGTAGTAATTTGGGGGGAGCGCTCTTCCCCTAGGGAAGTGACGAGCAGGGTGCAGCAGGGCTCAGTGCCGAGTCTGGTGTTGTTTGGGTTGTTTCATATCTGATATCGCACATGGAGTTAAGAGCAGGATCAGTCTGTTTGTGGATGATACAAAGATGGGATCTGTGGTTGATAACAGAGATGGGTGATAGTGGCTACAGGATGATCTGACCAAAGTGGAGGAGTAGTCATTGAAGTGGCAGTTAGGATTCAATGCAAAGAAGTGCAAGGTTATGCACTTTGGAGCAAAGAACCCAGGGAGGGACTATTGGTTGGGGTGAGTTCGGTTAGGGGTCACTGATGAAGAGAAGGACCTAGGGGTGCATAGCATGGGGTATCTCATCTAGGCATAGAGATGTGCTCATGCCACTGTACAGGTCACTAGATAGGCCACACTTGGAGTATTGCAGACAGTCATGGCCGGATTAACATATGCACAAATGACGCCATGGCATAGGGCCCCGTGGTTCAGGAGGGCCCCTGCCACCCACTCTCACTCTTCTTATTCTTTCCCTGCTGTGCGACAGCCTCAGGACTGCAGCACCATGGCTGCTGACTGGCTGACTTGCCTCTCCCCCCAAAAAAGCACTGCATTACCCCTGGTCCCTCCTGTCCTATCAGTCAGTCAGCACGTCAGTCTGCCCAGTGCCAGTGGTTCAAAACCTGACCCCCCCACCCCCTCACAGCCACTCCGAGCAAGTCTCTCAGCTCTGGCTTTGCCTCTGATCAGCTCTGACTCCACCACCACACAACCAATCACTGTTCATGAGGTCCTCCGGAGGTGTGGCTACTTAGGAGTGGGAAACAGTGGCAGTGTGCATGCATGCATTGAGTCAGGGTCAGGCGTGTGGACTGACCATGCTGAAACTGTTGAAGAGTCAATGAACTCAACAAGGAGGAGGAGGCCGAGACAAGACTAGAGAGACAGAGGTGACCTAGTCTAGAGCTGTGTCCTGTCCGGGGTCTTGAGTGCCAGTGCCAGGAGCTGGAGGAGCATGGACTTCGTCGTTGCAGACCACGTCCAACTCCTGAGAAGACACAGATAGTCACCCAAGTGAAGCCTGAACTCTCAAGGCAAACAGGAAGTCAGTCTCAGGGAGAGAGTATAGAGAGAGAGAGAGAGACTAATCACGGAGGCCACGGTGCAGAGAGAGTGGGCCATGGAGTCGGATTCGGCATGCAGCACTGTGTACTGCTGCGGTTTTTTCCGGTACTCAGTGCTGACTGTTGTGCAGTTTTGTGAGGGAATGAGCTGAGGATGAGTCCTACAGTGCTGCTGGGCCTGGCGGGCCGAGTCGTTGTGACCGCTTGTCGCTGCCTGAAATGTGATCTTCTTGAGGGTGAGAGTCACAGTCTCACAGACAGTTCAATCATCAGGAGGACTACAGGACGGAGTCACAACATCTCAGGCCAACCAACCAAGGGAGCAAAGGAGGTATGTGCTGTTTTTTCCACTAAAAGGTATGAGCTCTCACTCCACCTCCCAGTTTTTACACCTGGCCTGCTCCAACCTCTTTGTTTGCACTGAATGTGCCCTGCCCTTTGCTATGTTAATTATATTATTAGTAGTTACTGTATTGCACTGAAAAGAAAAAAGGCAGTGTGTTTCATTGCATTCGAAATGAAAGAAAATTAAATGGGATTATGGCAGTAAAGAAAGGTAAATTCAGACTGCTAAAGAAACACACAAGGGTGATTATTATATTGCAATTGGCTTGCAAACATTGATTTTCAATGGTTCAGCTGTTTCTTGTTTAGAAGGCTTTTCTGCTTGTCATTTTGTTTGGTCATGTCTTAGTTCTTCTTGCTTGATGTCCTGCAGCATGTATGAATATGTCTGTTTACTAAATGGTAACAAAATATAGTTTGAGAACATTTATTTTGAAGGGGTGTCACAGGTATCACTTCACCATACCGTTTGTAACATTCATGATAATTTCAAAGTCATGTAAAGATGCCTGCTAATCTAATCATAACCATGTTTGAAAAAAGAGGGATCTCAATAAGCTTATAAGTGCTACATGAATCTGATGGATTTTTTTTTTGACTGGGTGATGAAGGAAACAAACTGAGGAGAGGGGCGGTGGGCATTGCCTACCTCAATTTCAGCAAGGGCTTCAACACTGTCCACATAAAAGGATGGTTAACAAAATGGGTAGTCTAGGCATGGGGCACAAGGTAGTAAACTGGGTTAGTAACTGGCTAATGATGGACAGGAAGCAGAGGGTGGTGGTAAATGGGATCCAATCCAAGGAGACAGAGTGGGGTGATGACCAGCTAGGCACCTCAGGGATTAGTCCTTGGGCCAGTCCTGTTTAATCATGTCTTCATTAGTGACATTGTGGCAGGGCTGAAGGAAAAGGTCTGCCTGTTTGCAGATGACAGCAGCATCTGTAACAGGGTGGATACTCCAGACAGGATGGAGAGAATGAGGAGGGACCTGGGGAAGCTAAAAAATGGTCTGAGATGTACAGGTTCAATTAAACAAAATGTAAAAGAATGCACCTGGGATGAGGGGGAACCCTGGGGAGAGCTACAGGATGGGGGAAGGGGGTGATGATGATCAACAAGAAAGAAAGGGACCTGGCTGAGGGTTATCATGTTGGATGACCTACAGGTGTCTAAGCAGAGTACAAAGACCGCAGGGAGTGCCAGTGGCATGCTGGGGTATCAGTAGTAGAAGGTGGAAGGTGATGATGCCATTGCATAAAACACTTGTAAGGCCTCATCTAAAGTACTGTGTGCAATTCTGGAGGCCGCAGAACAGTGGGATGTTGGCATATTGGGGCCCCCGGAGCCACAAAATATGACTTGGAGTAGGGCCCCCACATCCATTAATTTGGGCCTGCATACAGTACTGGTGCCTTCATCTTAGTAAGGATATCAGGCTGCTGGAGGGGGTGCAGTGCAGGGCAACAAAAATGATCCTAGGGCTGGAGGGCTGGATCTATGAGGACAGACTGAATGAGTTAGGCTTGTACACCCTGTAGGAGAGGAGAGATTGGGGGGATATGACTGAAACCTTCAAGTACTTGAAGGGAATCAACAAGATGGGCACAGAAGGGTTGTTTAGGCTGAGGAGTGGAAGGGAGATGAGAAGTCATGGGCTAAGGTTGGAGGGTGGTAGGTTTAGGAGAGAGATATAAGGAGGCATTGTTTCACAGAGAAAGTAGTGGGAAAATGGAACCCAATGCCAGAGAAGGTGGTTTTCTGCAGGACAGTGGGCAGCTTTAAAAGGGCACTGGACAAGGTGTGTGGGAGGTGGTGCAGCTGCAGTTTAGGGGTGCTAGCTGCACAATCAAGCAGACTTGGTAGACTACTTGGCCTGTTTCTGCTGGCAGATTCATATGTTCATGTGCTCATATTGGCAATTTACTCATTATTTTTGCATTTGTGGAAAAAATGAAGAAAACCTCATAATAAGTGACGTGTCTGAGTTTCACTTTTTTTTTCACACTCATGTTTGTTTTTTTTAGCTTTATTTATGCACCGGTACTCTCCAAGGCATCTTTCAGAGGTGCCCACTCAATCCTACCCCTTCTTCTCCCCACCGTGGCCAGCCATCACCGGTTCACCCCCTCCCAGAGGAACTTCCCAGCATTCCGGATCACCCCCTGGAACAGGGCCCGCACACCCTTGGTGGCTCTTTCTGAAATTAGAGGGTCCATCCCGCTGGGAAGTCAGCCGTGGATCCCCGGTGTGGCCTGGCCCGGCATTGGGGATGAGAGGGAGATTCCTGGGACACTCGTCATCTTCTCAGCAAGCCAGGGATTTTGTACTTTTTTAGTTTCCCCCCTCTCACCACAGAGCCTAGACAGTAAGGCAATGAATTGCCGTGGCTCTGCCCCCAGGCATACACCACACTGCTACAGTTGGCTATCCTCCAGCCACCGCCAGAGGTCACTTCAAGAGCGAGTGCATCCCGAATCCACCCCTGGGAAGAGACAGCAGTCCTATGGATGCTCGATCATTTCCCCCCCTGCCGACCCCCAGTGTCCCTGGCTTGTTCCCAAACTTGGGTCGCCAGTGTGGCACGAGGTGTGGCGTCCAGCACCTCAACCCTCAGCGCCACCAGGCCGGCATCACACTCATGTTGGGGTGAGATACTAACAACAACAAAAATGGAAAGAGACCTGGGGATAGTCATAGCAGATGACTTAAAGGTGGGCAAGCAATGTGAGAGGGCAGTAAGGAGGGGTGGGGGGATACTGGGATCCATAGGGAGAGGCATCACCAGTAGAAAACAGGAAGTTGTTATCCCTCTGTACAGACAGCTGGTGAGACCCCATCTGGAGTACTGTGTGCAGTTATGGAGACCCAATCTCTGCAAGGACATAGACAAGATGGAAGCTGTCCAGAGCAAGGCAACTAAAATGGTGCAGGGTCTGCACCAGAAGACATATGAAGAGAGACTAAAGGAGCTTAATATGTATAGCCTTGAGGAAAGGAGGGAGGGGGGGACATGATAGAAACTTTCAAGTACCTCAAGGGAATCAACAAAGTCCAAGAGGGTAGCATCTTTCAAAAAAAGAGGTGTGCAAGAACAAGAGGGCACAATTTGAAGATAGAGAGGGGGCTGGCTCAGAGGTAATGTAAGGAAGTATTTTTTCACAGAGAGGATTGTGGATGCATGGAACGGCCTTCCAGAGGAGGTTGTGGAGTCAAAAACAGTGGTTGAATTCAAGCATGCATGGGACAGTCATAAGGCAATTCTAGTGGGTGGGGGTAGAAAGAAGTAGGCTGCTGGTTAACTAGGATCTGTAGCTTATCCATTAGGTAGGGAAATGGGCAGACTGGGTGGGCCAAGTGGTCCTTATCTGCCATCAAATTCTATGTTTCTATGTTTAAAACATTGAAGTTATAATTACATGAAACAATTTGACTGCTAATAGGTTTTTTCCATAATGAGGTATTAACGCTCACAATGTAACTTAAAAGCAAGCATGACAAACTATGTTTTTTGTTGTGGATTTTAAATGTTTAGATGACCATCAGGTACTGAGCAAAAATGTTGAATTTGACATGGGGTTGCTGAAACACCAGGGAATGTCCTTAAAATAAATTTAGATGCTTGGCTTATTTGGTGTGCAGCTACCACCAGACTATCTTGCAGTTGGCCGTCAATGTTGGTGTAGGACAGTGATTATGTAAAAAACAAACATAAGGACTTGGATCATAGCAGATGGTTAAATTCCATACTTTACCAGCCAGACAGAGTGTTAGTGTACTTAGTTTTCTAGTCTTGCTGGACCTGGTGGTCAGGATTTTGCTGATATATTCTAGTCTTGTCCTGGAAGTTGTGTTTTAACCCATGTCCTGACTGGCTTAAAAATTTGCCTCCAGAAATGTACAGGACTGAATCAATAAAAGTTGTACTGGCCAGCCCGGCTGGACTGCCCTGATCCTTAACTTTACCGCAGGTTACAACTGTTGTGGCCTGTCCTGCCGGATTGTCAAATCTGACATTGTCATTTGTGTTGTGGTCCATGTCTGATTGTCCTGTTCTTACACTTAGGTGTTAGTACTTACTGTCACATAGGATACTGTCATTCAGTCTCCCGAGGGATTGTTACATGCTGCACATAAGAATGCCTTATCCTCTGATAGTCAGCAACACCTGTATAGGCTGTGTTCATGTCTGTAGAAAGATAAACACATAGAATATGATGGCAGAAGTAGACTGAAAGCCCGTCTAGTCTGCTGTTACTAAATTACCTTGGCTCACTGATCTCCTGTACTGGTGGTAAACATATAAACATTGACAATGATGGCAGAAAAAGACCATTGGACCATCCCATCTTCCCGTAATGCACTATCATACCCCTAGACATTTAGTCTCTGAAGGATTTTAGCCAATATTACACCCCCATGCTTTCCATCTTGCTAACACCATCATTAGTAAGTGTGGCGAGCTAGCTAACTGCCAGTCATTATTTGCAGATATAATTCTGTTAGATATAGTTTTTTTGATGTGGTTTTGTGTATGTTTAATGCCACAAAAATGACAGTATTAATGAAAGGATCACATAGGAAGAAAGAATGGATTTATTTAAAAAACATGTTTGACCTTCCTCTGACCTGAGAGGCAGCTGCTTGCTAGGAAGCTAAGGTTGCATTTCCATTTCCTTTAACAGAGCTATGCCAAAATCCATTACCTGTCATAAACCATTCACTTCAGAGGCAGGATACTCTGATTCCAGGAAACTGTTATGGTATGTTGCATCTTATGAGGTGAGAGGACCAGGAACATCTTTTCTGGCAGACCTGTGTGAATTCTCTTACATGTGTTAATCGTATTCCCAGTTAGACAGTAGAGACTTCAAAGGTCACTAGGAAAATTAGATTTTGGGGAAAGAGCAAGAGTGACCTCTTTAGGCCAAAAAGAGAAGGCTACGCTTGGGATTAAACAAAGTTTTTTTCAGAATGCCCCAAACTATTTTAGGAGCTTTCACGCAGAGCAACCTCTCTCATTTTGCTGAGCATCAACAAGAGACACTCTTCTCCTGACATACAAGAGTAAGACTGCCAGTACAAAGGAAACTGAATCTTTTATTTTCTTTCCTTGGACTTCAACTTACTACGGAGTTAAGGTAGAAATTAGATAACAGTTATAGTGCATTTTCTTGTATATATCCCTTTTCATTTCTGTTATTCTGTGACAAAATTAGTGCATCTTATTTAAGTATTTTAATAAAAACATTTGTTTTTAAGAAACCCGCCTGAGCAAGATTTTAAATTGTGTGTGAATTAAGGGACAGTTATTAATAATCTGTGACAAAATGTTATTGCTATGGGCTGCCTCCATAAGCAACCAATTGAGCAAGGGTCGGTAAGGGACATCTGGATAAAGATAGGGAGAATACCAATGTCTCAAGGAAGAGTCTGTCGAGATTTTGAACCAGGCTGTTGCATGTCCTGTCAGAAAAGACAAAATCAGGAGCACACTGCTACCCCAAAGAGAGTGTGATGCCTGGAGCTTCCCTCTTTGTGTAACAACCAAGAAGGGTTTATATGTGGCTACAAGACTCAAGACTGGTATTGTGCCCTTATCCAGAGTGTATAGAGAGGATGCCCTGGGACTGCTTGGTGGGTGTTCAGTCATTAATTTGGAGAGCACTCTAAAAGGACACATGGAGGATGTTCCTGTCCCCACATCACAGATTACACTTAAGGGTGGGCACTGTGAACTCAGTGGACCTGGCCTTCAGGAGTGGGTTCATGACAGATCTGATGCACAGTGGTGGGATCTGAGAGAACTGGTTGCATAGTGTTGTGATTCGAGAGATATTGATGGCACAGGCATAACAGTTCAAGTCAAAGCCAGTGTATCAAATTGATAAACTGAAAACAATCACACACAATTTAAAGTCAGAGATTTGAAAAAAAATAATTTGGTCACAGTATATAGTTCCCTACCTGTTTTCTTTTTTTTTTTGGTGTAAGTTAGTGTAGTAATAGTTAAGGAAGAATATGGCTTCCAAATATAATGAATGCACTGCAGACCACCTAAGGCAGTCGTATCGGGAAAGAGGGATCCAGTATGAGGGGCAAACCCAAAAGCACCTCATGAAGGCTCTCATGGTGGCTGATGAGCTTGCAGCTGCTCAGAACCTCAAGTCATGGCCAATGACTGAAAATGACAAGAGCTTGGGTATGGGGGTGCCAGGGTCAGTTATAGAGTCCAGTCCCAGGAATGAGGATAGTGATTCCAGAGGGAACCCAGAGCCACAGCAGCAGGGGAAGGTCACCACAGGGCTGAAGCTGGAAGGGTGATCAAGCTTCAGCTGGAGTTAAGGAAATTGGACCTGCAATTTGAGCAGAGAAAGTTTGACACACAGCAGCAGAGGACATTTGAGCAGAGGAAGTTCAAAGCACAGCAAGAAAGAAAGCAGAAGAGGTTTGAGATGGAGTTGCAAGAAAGACAGTGCCAGAGAGAGAAAGGCCAAGAGAGAGGAAAAAGAGCGCCATAGAGAATTTGAACTGGAGAAGCTAAAACTTCAACAACCAGCACCAGAGGAGGTAAGTAGCAGGGGTGAACTGGAAACTCCAGGGCTGGGGTATAAGTTAAATTCAAAGTTAATAGCTGAATTTAAAGAAGGGGAGGATATGGATGCATTGTTTAATTAATTTGAAAAGGTCTGTATCCAGGCCAAAATACCCAGGGAGTCCGCAAGCTTCCAGCTATCCCCGCTACTTACTGGTAAAGGGCTTGAGGCGCTAGGCCAAATGGACAATTAGAACAGTAGCAATTATGATAAACTTAAAGCTACTTTGTTTAAATAGTATGAATTAACTCCTTTGGTTTAAAGGGTTAAATTCTGTAAACTCAGAAAAGCCCTGACATGAGCTTTGAGGAACTCACCACAAAGCAAGCCAGTTTTTAAAACATTGGTGGGAGGCGGTGGAAGTAGACTCTGTAGAGAAGATTGAGGAGGCTGTACTTTTAGAGCACTTCCTGTGGGCTTGCTCAGTAGGGTTGAAAACATGGCTACAGGAACAAGATCCAAAAACAGCACAGCAAGCTGCTGAACTCTCAGATTGCTATGCCCGGAGCAGGCCTGCTCTGAAAGGAAAAGTGTGTGTGGGGGGGGTGTTGCAGTGCAAAAAGGGAAAAGCGCACCTTCAGGGCAGCTAAAACTCTGACTGTCTCCACAGAAAGTGGGAAGCCCAAGTTACAAAATAGGGATTTCTCAGATAAGAGAAATAATGGCTGTTGGTTTTGTAAACAGCCAGGGCATCTTGCTAAACAGTGTCCTAAAAAGGCACAGAGTGGGCAAATTGGTGCTCAAACAGAGTTGGGTTGTTTGTATATCCCTGAAAGCATGCCTGTAAACATGGGTGAGCATATGCACCCAGTTACTGTAAGTGGGGTGCAGACCCATGGGTTAAGGGACACAGGGGCATCCCTTACCTTAGTAAAAGGAGATTTGGTTGGGTCTGAACAGCTTATACTTAATCATTTTGTAATGGTGAGGGGATTCACTGGGGAGCAGAAAACTCTGCTACTAGCTAGTGTTCTCCTGGACTGGGGTGAGACTGGAGAGATGGTGCAAAACGTGACAGTTGCAGAGAAGCTCACCTGGATGTGATAATAGGGAACAATCTCCAGAGGGTGGTGGTGGGTGTGGTTAACTGCAGTCAGACAGCAAAGGCTGATTGTAGTTCCCTGAACCCCAGAGAAGCCCTGTGGAAAACAATGGGAGGCTGGTTCCCCCACCTCTGTGTCCTGACATGGAGAGCACTGAAAGGGAGGTAGGACTTCCCCAAGTAGCAGTTCACAAAACAGCTACAGAAGGTTACTCTGAGACGGGAGGGGTAACAAATGGTCAGAAGGTTAGGGATGGCAGTGACCCTGAATGCTCTGATGCTAGAGCTATGGACTCCAGTTTAGGAACTGAAGAGGACATGTCTTATGCCTTGGGAAAAAGTGAAGATTTTGCAGTTGCTCAGAGAACTGACCCTAGTTTGGAGAGGCTGAGGGCTTGTGCAGAATCTGACAGGACACCGTTAGGTAACATAAGACATAGGGTATTTTGGGACAATGGACTATTACAGTATATACACAGGATGTAAAGACCGAGGGAGGGGTGATGGGCAGGCAGCTTGTTCCCCAGGGATACCGTGAGCAGTTGCTCAAGATCACACATGATATCCCCATGTCTGGGCATCTGGGCATCACTTGCACCATGCAATAATTGACCCAGAATTTTTATTGGCCCAACTTTATCCAGCAGGTGACGGAGTATTGCAGGTTTTGTCACCAGTGCCAACAAATAGGGAATACAGGTAGTAAAACCAAAGCTGCCCTAATTCCCTTGCCCATTGTGGAGAAGTCATTCCAGAGAGCAGGAATGGATATTGTGGGACCTTTGAGTACCCCAAGCTCCTCCTGGAAAATATTTATCCTGATGGTGGTTGATTACGCCATCCAAAACCCAGAGTTGGTCTCCCTCTCCTCACTTAGGACAGACAAAGTGGCAGACACCTTGCTAGGGATTTTCTCCCATGCTGGGTTTCTGCAGAAGGTTATCACTGATCAAAGGGGTACCTTCATGTCAGACCTGATGAACTTTTTGTGGGAGAAGTATGTGGTGGTGCAGAGATGCATGACACCTTATCACCCACAAGCCAATGGGTTTGTGGAAAGATTTAATGGTGCTCTAAAATCGATGCTACAAGTGTTTGCTGAACAGCATGAGAGGGACTGGGATAAATACTTTTCTCACCTGTTGTTTGCATGCAGGGAGGTGCCCCAAGAGTCAACAGGGTTTTTCCCCTTCAAACTCTTATGTGGACGTAGGGTGCGTGGGCCCCTAGACTTGATCCAGGAAGACAGGGAACGCAAGCACACTACCCAGGGAAGTCCCATAGAGGAGAATGTTGTTAGGTTTAGGGAGAAGCTGAAGGAGCTTATGGGGGTGGCCCAAAGAAACCTATCAGCTGCCCAGTAGAAACAAAACATCTGGTATGATCATGGAGCCAGAGCTCACATGTACAGTTCAGATCAGGAAGTAATGGCCCTAATCCCAGTCTGGAAGGACAAGCTGCAGGCTGAGTGGGCAGGACCATACAAGGTAGTCTGACAGTTAAATGACGTAAATTATATTGTGGAATTGCTTGACAGGAGACATAGCCATCAGATGTACCATGTCAACACGATGAAGCCATATGCAAATAGGGATGACATGGTTTTTGCAGTGTGTAGTCCTGGGGAGGGGATGGACGAAGAAGATCCCCTACTGTATTTGCTTGAGGAAAGCAAGTGGGAGTCATTTGTTGAGGCAATCAAACTGTCACTCCAGTTGACCCCAGAACAATTCCAGGAAGTGAGGGAGGTTTTAGAGGACTTCACCCCTTTGTTTGTGGCCAAGCCTGGACATACCCCCTTAGCGACACACGATGTAGATACTGGGATGCAATAACCCATCTGAGGGACAGCCTACAGGGTGTCTGAGGCCATCCTAAAAGACAATAGGAAGGGGTGGAAGAAATGCTGTATTTAGGGGTAATCCAGAAATCCCACAGTCCCTGGGCCTCACCAGTAGTCCTCGTTTCTGAGCTGGATGGCTCTACTCACTTTTGTGTCGACTATCATGGACTCAGTGCAGTCATGAAGTCTGATGCCCACCCAATGCCACAGATGGATGAACTACTGGACAAGTTGGGAGTGGCGACATACCTTACCACAACTGACTTTTTTTTTATTTACTATTTTTCCCGGGAGGGCCTCCATCCTGTCTCTGCCCTGGTCACAGCCCCCGTAGCTCCCACCAACTGCCAAGTGCTGCAACTCCCGGTTACCCCTGGCTTGCCCCCTGGAGGGTGGGGCCATGGCGCTGGTTCCCCTAATTCTGGCACCATGGAACTAATATCTGGTTGTGAGTGCAGCGGCAGTGGCTAATTGGAGCCCGGGGAGGGCTTCATGTAGATGGAGGCTCTCTCCCTCCATTTTCTTTAGTTTTTTTTCCTCCGAGGCGGGGACATGCAATGACATCCAGCATCCACCCCACCTCCATAGAGTGCGAGCGCCGGTGTTGTGGGACCCCTGGCCTCCACTAGGGGTCCGTCACATGCTGGATACTTCCCCACCCTCCCCTCAGAGAAGGACAGCTGTCCATAGGATGCTCAATCCTTCTCCCCCGGCTGGCCCTCCAGCGGCCCAGGTCCGTTTCCGAACCCGGGTCGCCGGTGTCGAAAGTGGAAATCCAACCACTGCACCAGCAGGCCGGCCCTACCACAACTGACTTAACAAAAGGGTATTGGCAGGTTGAAATAACTACCAGAGCTAGAGAGCAGTCGGCCTTCATTACTCCAATAGGATTTCAAATTCTGGATAATGCCTTTTGGAATGAATAATAATAATAATAAACTTATTTCTATGGCGCCTTTCAAAAACCAAGGCGCCTTACAAAATTTAAAAACACATCAAGCATTTCAGAATCTTAAAATATATAAAACAACCTGTGCAATTAAAATACAAATGTTAAACACCAAATGCTTGACACCACAAGTATGTTTTCAGGGCCTGTTTAAATCCCTCCATGGTCGCGCACTCCCATAACTGATGGGGTAGAGAATTCCAGAGGGTAGGGGCCACATGCATGAATGCATGGGCCCCCGAAGATTTCAAAAGACACCCTTGGGATTTCTAGCAACCCCTCATCAGCTAGGCGGAGCAATTGCCCAGGGCAGTAAGGGACCAGGAGTTTTTTCAAATAGTCCCGGCCCAGTCCATGTAGAGCTTTGAAAGTCAGAAGACCGACTTTAAAGGTAATCCACCACTGAACTGTCAGCCAGTGCAGTCCATGCAGCATGGGAAAAATATGACTGGACCGAGAAGTTTCCATCAAAAGCCAGGCTGCTGCGTTCTGCACCAGCAGGCGGCAGATTTCCATCCCAGGTAGCCCTAGGTAGAGGGAATTGCAATAGTCCAAGTGCAAGGACACAAAGCCATGGACCAGCATAGGAAGACTGCTGGATGGTGCTTAATCCTGGAGATATTCCTCAGATGATAAAAAGAGGATTTGATGATGGCAGACACCTGTGAATGCAGAGTCAGCCCTTCGTCAAAAATTACCCCCAGGTTTCGCACCTGTTTGGAAGTCGGGAGTGATAAACCCTCAAGTTAAAGCCCGGAGGGTAAACCAACCCCCTGGCCCCCCTATCTGGTACGCTGAATCCACAACCAGCACCTCAGTCTTTTCTGAGTTCAGCTTCAGCCAACATGAGTCCATCCACTCCTGGATTTCTGTGAGGCAGTTATTAAAAACTGAGAGAGCTCCATCCTGGTCAGGTGCAAAAGAAAGGTAGAGCTGGGTATCATCAGCATAACAGTGAAACCTCAGCCCATACCTTCTTACAATGTCTCCGAGAGGCAGTATGTACACTGTGAACAACATGGGGACAACACTGAACCATGAGGAACCCCACATGACAGAGAAACTGGGTCCAAGGAATGAACCCCGGATACCACCCTCTGAGTTCTTCCAGTGAGGTAAGATGTAAACCACCTGAGGACTACCTCCGATAGTCTACAGATGAACCTCAGGCACTCAAGTAGGACCCCATTGTCCACAGTGTCAAACACTGATGAGAGATCTAGAAGAATCAAGATGGAATGGTTCTTCTGATCCCTAGCCATCAGGAGATCATTGAGCACCTGAAACAGCGCTGTCTCAGTACTAGCTCTCTTTCGAAAACTGAACTGGAGGGGTTCATAGATATCATGGATGGTCAAATGGTTCTCCAGCATGTACATCCACTTCTTTCTCAATCACCATCCCTAAACAGGGAAGGTTTGAGATAGGTCTGTAGTTCGCATGGCAATCGGGGTCCAAAGACGCTTTCTTCAAGAGGGGCGTTACCACTGCCTCCTTCAGGGAGCTAGGAAATTCACCCATTTCCAAGGAGCACCAGACAATCCATGCAAGGACCAGACTGATGGAATTAATACGACCCAAAATCAGGGAGGTTGGTCCTAGGTCCAAACTACAGCACGTAGGGTGCACACTCAGGACAATCCTCATGACATCTATGAACTCCGGTCGATCGAAGGTACTCCAGGAAAGCTGAGGAGCAGTGGCCAAGCACTGATCCAGAGCAACACCCTTGGAGTGTGCTGGAAGGAGCGCTGCCCTGATAGCCACCTTAGTTGCAAAGAATCGAGCAAGTTCATCACACTCTACTTGCGAAAAGGCTTTTCGAACTTGTAGGCAGACTGGGTTGCACAGCATGTCTACAGTGCAAAAAAGCTGAGCTGGTTGATTCTGAGCCACTGCAGTCTCCCTGGACAGGAACTCTGCCTTCTTATGGGTGATTGCAGATTGATAGGCTTGATAATGCTTCATCAATCTAAGGTGGTAGGCATCAAGAGAGGATCTCTGCCGCATCTTCCTCAAGGTCCCATCAAACCATGGGGAACAAGGGTGAAGGGAGAGAGGACAAACACAGACAGGAGCAACGACATCCAGGACCACTGAAATAGCTGTATTATAGGCTACCATGAGGGCCTCTGGGTCACTGCTTGCCACTGGAAGTACCACTGCCAGGCCTTCAGAGCTAACATCTTGCAAAGGGTGATACCTGACCATCTCCACAGGGGTAGGCCTATGAGGGGGGGTGCTAAAACTAAACTCCAGGGTGTAATGATCGGACCATCTAACTGGTTCCACCCCCAAATCAGAGGCCTCAATCCCCAGGAGAAAGACTAAATCAAGGGAGTGACCATGTTTATGGGTAGCAGTGGTAACTATCTGTGTAAGGCCCAGAGATGACATCAACTGGAGGAAGTGCTGTCCAAACTGCGAGAGTTCGTCATCGATCCAGGCATTGAAGTCGCCCAGGACCATCAGTCTGGGGGACTTGAACACCATGTCAATGACGAAGTCCGCCACTTCCTGAAGGAACTGCTTCTCATCTCCAGGTGGACAGTAGATGAGAGTGATCCTACAATGTACACCTGCTATCACAGTACACTCAAATGACTCAGTCTCCTCAACTGGTACACTTGTGAGGTTAAGTTTGGTCTCAAAACAGACCACAATCCCCCCCCCGCGATCCAATCTCGGGCGGTGAATCACTGAGTACTCGGCTGAAGTTAAAGCCTCCAAAATGGGGCCAGAGTTCTCATCCAGCCAGGTCTCGGTGATGCAAGCCACATCCACCGTTTCTACAAGATCTGTAATAATTGCAGTCTTGTTTTTAATGGACCTGGCATTGCATAAAACTGCCCAGGTTGGGTGAACCTCCAGGGCCGCCCGAACCACCTGCCCACCAATATTGGAAGTGCCCTTGGGTATGGAAACCAGACATGGCGAACAATGTTCTTGGTTCCATTTCACCCCAGGGTGTCTCCTGGCTCTCATGACCCCGATGTGGTGACCCGCTCATTCACCCTCCACTATTTGCACCCCCACACCCTCTCCTCCCCTTATGAGTGATACCTAGTGCCCTACAGTGCTGGTATGTTGTAAATTGCAATGGAGGAGGAGGAATAAAGGGAAGGAGGGTGCGGAGAGCTGAGGGTGAATAGCGCACGACCGTGAAGGCAAGCCTCTGGCACATTATGGCAATCAACTTATCAGATGGCTCTCACTGCACTAACCCACAAAACAAACAGAGAGTAAAAGAAACAAAACAAAATAACACAGAAATACAACAAAACATAAACCCACAACTTAACTTAAAAAATAAATAGCCCAAAAACTCCTCTCCCCATCATAAAAAATAAAACACCTCAATTAACCCTCCCCAAACATAAAATATTAAATTCTAAAATATGAACTGCTCAGAGTCATGGGTTGGGGAAGATCTCCTTGGAGCAAGTTTCAGTCACAGATGGATAATAACACTCTGATATTGCAAATAAAGTCCAGATAAAAAAGAAGTCAAATATGAGTAACACATTTCCTCAAGCAAGAATCTTCAACTCCCTGGGCCCTATCACAGCCTCGGGGAGTTAGCAAAACAAAGGCCCTCTCACAGTCTGTTAAAGAAAAATGCCGAAATATGAGTGTTTCCAGTCCCCAGGCCCTCTCACGCCCTGGGGGACCAGTACAAAATACAGACCCTCTCACTGCCTGCTAAATAGCAATAGATCAAACAGAATAAAACAATTTGAGGTCTGACCAGATACAGATAGATAGATAGATAGGCAGAAAGTATATTAGCCCAATTTGAGTTCTGAAAACTCAGATGACTCCTACACTCGGGTTGGTATCTGTAGTGTAGCCCCAACACCACCTCTCACATAGCGGGGGAGGAATCCACAGTTAATCCACAGTAACTCAAGTCTGAACAAAGTAACTTGAAATATTAAAAAAAGAAAACAGTGTGCGCAGCACTCTCACCACCCATACACCTGAGTAACAAGAGCCAGGAAGGGAGGCAGGTCGAATATTCAGGAGCACAGTTCATGACCAAGGAGAGTGGCCTGAAGAACCCACAAGTAATCCCCAGCCACCTTTCAAAGGTTGGTCAACCATGTGATACATGGTATTGAAGAGTACACAGTGGCATATCTGGATAATACTGCCATCTTCAGTACCAGTTGGAAGGAACACCTGTTACATCTGAAGGAAGTGTTGGGCAGGATACAGAGGGCAGGGCTCTCTGTCAAGGCTAAAAAGTGCCAGGTGGCTATGGCAGAGGTGGCATACCTAGGCCATGTAGTGGGGTGAGGGCAGCTTTGGCCCAATCAAGCCAAGACTGAAGCGATAGAGGTGTGGCCCAAGCATGAAACCCAGAAGCAGGTTAGGAGCTTTTTAGGGACTGCTGGGTACTATTGAACATTTGTACCAAATTACAGTACCCTGGCAGATCCCCTATCTGGCCTGCTAAAGAAAAGACAGCCCAAAAAGGTAAAGTGGGAGCCAGCCTGTGAACTAGCATTCACCTGGCTAAAAGAGGCACTGTGCAGTGCCCCTGTGTAGGCTAGTCCAGAATACAATAAACAATTGTAGTCCAGACAGATGCCTCAGATGTGGGGATTGAAGCAGTCCTCATTCAGACCTCTAATCAGTGAAAAGATCACCCAATCATATACCTGAGCAAAAGGTTACTTCCCTGAGAGCAGGCCTATTCCACAGTTGAAAAGGAATGCCTTGCACTGGTATGGGTCCTGAAGAAATTAGAGCTGTACCTCTATGGGAAGTTCTTCAAGGTACAGACCAATCCTAATCCCCTGGTGTGGCTAAATCAGATAGGTAAAACCAATGGTTGTCTCTTAAGGTGGAGTATTGCCCTACAGGCCTACAATATGACCGTTACCCACAGGGCTGGATTGGCATATGCCAATGCAGATGGACTATCTCACCAGTTAGAACAGTAACAGAATTTGTGAAAACCTTACCAGGCATTAGGGGGCATGTTCCCACAAATTCAGTCTTGGAGGGAGGGATGTGGTGAGCTAGTCAACTGCCAGTCATTATTTGCAAATATAATTCTGTCATATATAGTTTTTTTTATGTGATTTTGTGTATTTTAAATGCCACAAAAATGCCAGTATTAATAAAAGGATCACAAAGGAAGAGAGAATGGATTTCTTTAAAAAAATGTTTGACCTTCCTCTGACCTGAGGGGCAGCTGATTGCCAGGAAGCTAAGATTGCATTTCCAGGTCCCTTAACAGAGCTATGCCAAAATCCATTACCTGTCATAAACCATGTACTTCAGAGGCAGGATGCTCTGATTCCAGGAAACTGTTATGGTATGTTGCATCTTATGAGGTGAGAGGACCAGGAACATCCTTTCTGGCAGACCTGTGTGAATTCTCTTACAGGTTTCTATTGTATTCCCAGTTAGACAGTAGAGACGTCAATCAATCAATCAGTCAAACTTTATTTAACCAGGCTTTTCATCTTTGAGCGAGCTCATTTGCAAGGTGGTCCTGGACAACAATTACAATGGACAACAATACAATGGTATAGATATACCGGTACACAACATATACAACATCTGAATACAGTCATTGATACATTTTGTGCATTTATCAATGTATACAGATTACAGGCACAAAGGATAACATGGGAATAGGAATCATAGGAAAAAATACAAGCATTACGGACTACACGTCCTTCTGGCTTACCCAGCCCCCTTTATGTTAATTAGAATTCATAGACTCTGTCTTTAAATTCAACATCCAATCTTTCTTTGAAAGTAATCATATTAGGAGTCTCCACTATCAATGCTGGTAGATTATTGCTGGTACTGCTACAAAACTATAGTAACCTGTAATAATACAACACAACAGAAGGGTGGAACTAGCAGAGCCATTATCAGGACTGTTTAGTGAGTCTCTGAGCACAGGAGAAGTCCCAGAAGACTGGAGAAGGGCTCATGTGATCCCGCTCCACAAGACTGGTAGCAGGGAGGAGGCAGGGAACTACAGACCAGTCAGTCTTACCTCAGCAGTGGGCAAGATTATAGAGGCACTCCTTAAGGAAAGGATAGTGCAACACCTGGAATCCATAGGAGTGCAGGATCCAAGACAACATGGGTTTACAACAGGAAGGTCCTGTCAAACTAATCTCATAGATTTCTTTGACTGGGTAACCAGAGTGGTGGACCGGGGGGGGGGGGCAGTTGATGTCGCCTACCTTGACTTCAGCAAAGTTTTCAATACTGTTCCACATAGAAGATTGATTAATAAGCTGGATATGTTCGGGTGGGTCAGAAGTTGGTCAACTGGGTGGCAAACTGGTTGACAGGCATAAAACAGAGTGGTAGTAAATGCTATACAGTCAGAAGAGATGCAAGTCACAAGTGGGGTACCTCAGGGATCAGTCCTGGGGCCAGTCCTCTTCAATATCTTCATCAGTAACGTTGCAGATGGACTGGAGGGTAAGGTTTGTCTGTTTGCAGATGACACCAAGATCTGCAACAGAGTAGATGATCCAGATGGTGTGGGCAGTATGAGAAGAGATCTGGATAAACTGGCAAAATGATCGGAAGAGTGGCAACTGGGGTTTAATGCAAAGAAGTGCAAGATCATGCACGTTGGGAAGGGAAACCCTAAAGCCACCTATAGGCTGGGAGGGGAGTTGCTGGCAGTCACAAGGGAAGAAAGAGACTTTGGCATCATCATCACTGATTACCTGAAATCATCCAAGCAGACCACTAAAGCAGTAGGTAAGGCTAGGGGGATGTTGGGGTATATTAGTAGGGGTATCACAAGTCATAAGAGGGAGGTAATAATCCCTCTTTACAAGACACTGGTTAGGCCCCATCTGGAGTACTGCATGCAATACTGGAGGCCACACCTTCACAAGGACATTAACCAAATTGAGGCAGTCCAGAGAAGGGCAACCAAAATGGTGCAGGAACTACAACAGAAAACATATGAGGACAGCTTAATGGAGCTCAATATGTATACCCTAGAGCAAAGGAGGGAGAGAGGTGATCTGATCGAAACATTCAAACACCTTAAGGGCATTAACAAGGTTAAAGAGTCTAACATGTTTCAATATAAGAAAAATAGCAGGACAAGAGGACACAGCATGTGATTAGTGGGAGGCTGATTAAGGGGTAATGTGAGGAAATTATTTTTCACGGAAAAGGTGGGGGATGCATGGAATGGCCTACCTCAGGAAGTGGTGGCTATGAATACAATGCAGGGCTTCAAACAGGCATGGGATAGGCATAAGGGAGCAATACAGAAGAGTATGAATAGATAGGTCATTGACAGAGCAAAGGCCGATGGCACATTCATAAGGTAGAAAAAGAAATGGGCAGACTGGATGGGCCTTGTGGTCCTTCTCTGCCATCAACTTCCATGTTTCTATGTTTCTAAGATATTAAGTATGTGCTAAAGAGGAAATGGAGTGGAGAGATGAGAAGTGGGAGGAGGGGCGATTGAAGAGAATGGGTAGGGGTAAGGAGGAGAGGAATAGAAGTGCTAGAATGACCCGACAAACAAAAATGGGATTGGGAAAGCAAGGTCTGGAGCAATTATCTACCACATGAGGAAGTTTCTTTCAAGGAAGTTGTGAGAAGAGACTTGAAGATGGATATCCCTGGTGCCATAACAATCTTAAGTGCCTTCTGCAGGGAGTTTCAAAGGGAGGGAAGAGCAACACTAATAGTGGCAGTGCCAGATCATGTTTGGATCTTGGGGACATCGAACATAACAAATGAGTAGTGTCTTAAGTAGTAGGTCCCTGAGTTTTGATTAAATTGATTGGAGATATAAGAAGGAAGTTTATTTATAATTGCCCTGTGAAACCAAAGGGTTGCATTCCTCTTCCTTCTGATAGTAAGAGAGGACCAGCCAAGCATCTTGTAGAGCTGACAGTGGTGGGCGTTTAAAGGAGCGCTAAATATGAATTTCAGGGCATGGTGGTATAGGGTGTCTAATTTACTTAGAACTGATACAGAGCAGTGGTTATACAGGATGTCTGCATAGTCAAGTAAAGGTAGGAAGGTTATTTGGATCAGTCTCTTTTTTGTGTCGCATGTGAGAAGATGTCTAATATGATAGAAGATGCCCAGGTGCGCTGTCCATATTTTTGCTAGTTCCTGCTAATGTACCATAAAATTAGGCTTGCTGTCTAGCCAAAAACCTAGGTATTTAAGGTAGTCAACAATTGCAATTGGTTCATCAAGTAAGGTGAGTATCCTATGATGGTGTACAGTTGTCATCGGAGTGTGGGATTTAGGGGAGATGACCATAGTTTTTGTTTTGCTTGCATTAAGGAGAAGCTTCAGCTGCAGAAATGCTTTTTGCAGGATGTCAAATTCATGTTGCAGCTCCTTGAACACAAGCTGGGGTGAAGAGCACACTGTATATATCACTGTGTCATCCGTAAATAGATGCACATATGCCTTGTGTATTTGGGAGTCAATGTTATTAATATAGATTGTGAAGAGTATGGGACCCAGTATGGAGCCTTGCGGTACTCCACGTGGTAGAATTCTAAGCAGTAATTTAATTTGTTGGTCTTTAATTTGTTGCATTCGGTTGGTAAGGTAACAGTTGAATCATTTCATGGAGGTATCATCAAGTCCAAGACGACTCAATGCAGCCAATAGCAGGCAATGGTCAACAGTATCAAAGGCCTTGCTTAGGTCTAAAAACAAGGCATAGATGTGCTTCTTTGCATCCGTTGCATTTAGCCAATCACTAGAGACTTTGGCGAGGGTGGATACAGTGCTGTGCTTTGGTCTGAAACCCAATTGTAAGGGGTTTAATAGGTCCTTAGATTCCAGGAAGTCCCTTAGCTGTTGGTAAATTAGCTTTTCCAGTAGTTTTGATAGGATGGGGAGTAGGGAAATTGGCCTGTAATTGTTTAGGTCACATGTATTCCCAGACCTGAAAAGGGGGATAATGTGTGCGATTTTCCAGTTTGATGGGAGGTCCCCTAGTGAAAGGGAAAGATTGAAAAGGTGTGTGATGGGAGCAGTTAAGTGAAAATGTCCCAATTTTGAGAAAAAAGGGCTCTAAAAAGGTCTGCCCCAGTGCTTTTCTTTGTATCCAGTGCCAACAATAGATCCTCAACCTGCTTAAAGGTTACAGGGCTAAAACAGAAGGAGGTCTTCTGATTTGTTGCGCTAGCAGGGTGAGGGGTGTCATTGGGTAGAGACTGTGTAGATAGCCTACTGGCGGGAGGGGCATCGAACGCTAGTCCTGCTATGACAAACTGATTATTGAGTTGCTCCAGGATGTCGGCCTTTTCAGTATATGTGACGTCTCCAGCCACTATCTTGGTAGGCAGGGGCGAGGAAGATGGTCAGCCCTCGACCTCCTTTAGGATATTCCAGAATTTGGCAGAGTTATTTCTGTTCTCTTCAAGGGCAGATGGGAAATAGAGACCTTTCTCAGCTCTAATAAATTTAGTGCAGGAGTTTCTAATGACATGGAAGGCAAGCCAGTCAGAATCAGTTTTCATTTTTCTGGCTTTCCTCCACAACTTGTCTCTGCCCTTAAGAGTTGCTTTCAGGGTGGGTGTAAACCAGGGGGATGAACTTTTTCTGGACTTGCTTTTGGTGAGGGGGGCATGCTTATCAATCACATCCCTGACGAGGTTTTGGAAGATGTTGTAGGCCTCAGTGATTGATGTAGCTAAATAAAAGTCCTGCCATGTAATCTTGTTTAGATCTGATAGGAAGGCAGCCTGGCTAAAATTCCTTAGGCATATTTTGACTTTGAAGATAGAGGTTGAGTTAAGCTTGGGAATACGCCTTAGACAGGCTATGGCACTATGATCACTTACATCATTATGGAATACCCCTGCATGGGATATATTGTGAGGCTTGTTAACAAGAATTAAATCCAGGAGTGAGCTGCGGTTTTGGTTTTTGGTATTAGGGCAAGTGACATCAGGGGTCATTTGTGACAGGCCATGCTTGACATTAAAGGCCACTAGGAAGATGAGATTGTGGAGAAAGAGCAAGAGTGACCTCTACAGGCCAAAAAAAGAAGGCCACTCTTGGGATTAAACAAAGTTATTTTTCAGAATGCCTCAAACTGTTTTAAGAGCTCTCACACTGAGCAAACTCTCTCATTTTGCTGAGCATCTACAAGGAACACTCTTCTCCTGATATACAAGAGCAAGACTGCCAGTACAAAGGAAATTGAATCTTTCATTTACTTTCTTTGGGCTTTAACTTACTATGGAGTTAAGGTAGAAATTAGATAACAGTTATAGTGCATTTTCTTGTATATATCCTTTTTCAGTTCTGTTATTCTGTGACCAAATTAGTGCATCTTTTAGTCGTAACTGCATGATTATTATTTAAGTATTTTAGTAAAAACATTTGTTTTTAAGAAACCTGTCTCAGCGAGATTTTTAAATTGTATGTGAATTGAGGGACAGTTATTAATAATCTATGACAAACTGTTATTGCTAAGGGCTGCCTCCATAAGCAACCAATGGAGCAAGGGTCTGTAAGTGACATCTAGATAAAGACTGGAGAATACCAAAGTCTCAAGGAAGAGTCTGTAGGGATTTTGAACCAGGTTGTTGCATGTCCTGTCAGAGAAAACAAAATCAGGAACACTCTGCTACCACGAAGGGAGAGTGACGCCTGGATCTTTCCTTTTTGTGTAACAACCAAGAAGGGTTCATATTTGGCTACAAGGCTTGAGTCTGATTTTGTGCCCTTATCCAGAATGTATAGAGAGGAAGCCCTGGGACCGCATGGTGGGTGTTCAGTCATGAACTCTGCAAGCACTCTAAAAGGACATATGGAGGGTGTTCCTGTCCCACCCATCATGGATTATACTTAGGAGTGGCTTTGTGACAGTAACTACTACACTTTTCACTCTATCCCTGCTGTGCTTCAAGCCATTAATGCTTTTGGTGCACAACACATCAGCTGGTAGGCTGTTCAATGGCTCAAGTCACCCTCTCTGTAAAATAAAACTTTATCTAAACATTCCAGAACCTCCCTATGCCAGTTTCCACTCATGCCCCAGTGTTCTTGATTTGCTATTCCTGCAGAATATTTCCCCACTGTTCAGAAAGTTCATTCATTTCAGGAACTTGAATGATGAACATAATGGGAGCAACCCAGGTTTGGAAGGGAATCAGAATCATTTGTAGACACCTGGGTGCAGGATAATTTAGCAACCCAGAGGATGCTCTCTGTCTCCAGTGGAGGGAGGTCTGTGAGCTCTGCTGCTATACTGCCACCTGGTTGACCACAGGTCGCAGTGCAAGAACAGCCACAATGAGTGAGCAAGGCACCTCCTAACTGGGATGTCTGCATGACTGTGTGCAGATGTCCACTCAGTCCTTGCCCCAAGGTAACATAAAAACATAGAATCTGTTGGCAGATAAGGACCATACGGCCCACCTAGTCTGCCCATTTCTCTACTCATTGCTGCATCCCCAGATCCTATTGATCTGCGTCTCTTCTGCTCTGCATATCTCCAGGGTGCCCTTATGTCTATCACATGCACTCTTGAACCCCCGTATTGTTTTCACACCCACCACTTCTGCTGGAAGGTTGTTCCATAGCTCCACCACCCTTTCAGTGAAAAAGTACTTCCTAACATTACCCCTGAGCCTTCCGCCCTTCAGCCTCATATCATTCCCCCTTGTTCTTGTGCAGAGTTTTCTCTGAAATATGCTTTCACCCTGTACCCTGTTTATTCCCCTAAGGTACTTGAAAGTCTGTCATATCTCCCCTCTTCCTTCTTTTCTCCAGTGAATAGATATTAAGGTCCTTAAGTCTTTTCTCATAGGGTTTCTGGTGCAGTCCAAGTACCATCTTTGCTGCCCTTTTCTGAACTGCCTCTAGTTTGTCAATGTCCTTCTGGAGATGTCTCCAGAACTGGACACAGTACTCCAGCTGAGGCCTCACCAGTGATCTGTACAGTGGCATCACCACCTCTTTCCTCCTACTTGTTATTCCCCCTCCCTATGGACCCCAACATTCTGTTTGCTCTCCCCACCATCTTTTCACACTGTTTGGTCACCTTCAGGTAATCAGATATGATAACCCCCAGGTCTGTCTCCTGCCTTGTGGTGGCCAGAATTTCCTCACCCATTCTGTACTCCACCCTTGGATTCCTGTGATCCAGGTGCATGATCTTGCACTTTTTAGCATTGAAACTCAACAGCCAGATACCCAACTACTCCTCTAATAGGCTTAGGTCATTTCTCATTTTTTACACCCCCTCCAGTGTGTCCACTCAGTTGTAGATCTTGGTGTCATCTGCGAAGTGGCACACCTTTCCCTCCAGATGCTCTACAATGTCGCTAATAAAGACATTGAATAGGACTGGCCCCAACACCAACCCCCTTTGGCACCCCTCTTGTCACATCCCTTTCCTCAGATTTCATGCCATTTGCCACCACCCTCTGAGTCCTGTCCATTAGCCAGTTCCCAAACCACTTTACCACTGTAAGACCCACTCCCAGGCTCCCCAGTTTATTTAGCAATCTCCTGTGCGGGATGGTGTCGAAGGCCTTGCTGAAATCCAGGCAGGCTACATCCATTGCCCCACCCTGATATACCACCCTGGTTACCCAGTCAAAGAAATCTATAAGATTTGTCTGACAGGACTTTCCCACTAAGAATCCATGCTGCCTTGGATCCTGTGCTCCTCTATCCTCCAGAAACTTCACAATCCTCTCCTTAAGTAAGGTGCCCAGGGGAAGGGAACAAGGGAAGAAAAAATCTCTTGGCCCACAGGACATGATAAAGACTTAAATGTATCTCACAGGGAGGAACACAGTGCAGGAGTGGAGTCTCTTTCAAATGATCACCAGGACCAGGGGGCATGCAATGAAGCTGGAGGGGATGAGTTCAAGAGGGATGTGAAGAAGTGTAACTTCACTGAAAGGGTGGTAGACACCTGAAACAGACTGCCAGCAGAAGTGATGGAGGCAAAAACAGTTGGGGGGGCTTCAAGCATATATGGGTCAGACATAGGGGAATTTTAGTAAAAATATCTGAAGGGGCAAGGATCGCCAGAGACCATTTAGGGTCTACGGAGACAGATTAGGCAGGGAACATCTAGGCAGACAGGATGGCCAAGCGGTCCTTTTCTGATTATAAATTTTATGTTTTTATGTTTCTATAATACCACCTCCCTCCCTGCAAGCCCTGTACTGCTCACTGGGCTGCCGAACACAACCAAGCTAAACTTTTCCTGGGCTTGGGGAACCCTGGAGGCTTCACAACTGGTGGGAAAACAATGGGGCACTGCTAGGCTGGAGGTAAGTCCCAGGGACAATGGGTGATGTGGCTGGGGGAAAGAGATTGGCTGATAGGGGCAAGAGAACAGAACAGCACAGAACATTTAAAAAAAATATGAACTTGCATGCCTCAGTCATATCTCCCCTCTCCTGTCTGTCCTCCACTGAGTATATGTTCAGTGCCAGAAGCCGATCTTTGTAAGGTGGCTGAGGTAAGACGGTCACTGTAAGGAGCCACTGTCTTTGCACTCTGTGTATCTGGAGCATTTAAATGCTTTTTTTCTTATCAGGCAATACATGTCTATGTGCTCAGAGATCTGCTTAACATTAGCATAGTTAGTGTTTCTAATGTATTAGATAGAGTTTAATGAGTGAGTGATGTAGTGTAATAAAACTTTTTTTTTATTTTCAGCTGTAGATTGCAAAGTTGGTGCCCCGGTATTAACGTATTTTACTGTTTCAGTTATGGATAGAAAAAACACTTTCATCCTTTCTTCAATTTAATGTTGTATCATTTCAAGAAAATACAGCACTTCTTCTAAATTTAAAAAAAGTTGAACTTGGAATTTGTGGTGTGTAGTCAAGTGCTTTCCAACTACTGGACTGTACTCTGTGTTGGAATTTTTGGGCTGGTTGCTACTTCCTCTTACTGGATACAGCCAAATAAATGGCTTCAAAATGAACTCAAAGTAAGCTATAGATTAGAGGTGAATTGGGGTGAATGGTGAGCCTGGGGTCTCATCTTTCATGGTTCAGGATGCAGTGGCAGAGCTGTCCCAATCAGAGCTGAAACTGGTGCCCTGTCTTTCAATTCTTTGCTGCCTCCAACTAGTGGGTGCTTGCCAGGGAGTTTCCATCTGAGGAATGTTTCCACTTGGGTTTCCAGAGAAGATTTTGTTGATGAGTGAGTGGAGGACTGGTGAGAGAGGAGCCCTGGGTGAGGCTTTGGTCCTTCTCTGTTTGTTGGATTCCCATAAATAGTGGTTAGCGTTTGATAGTTGGTATACCATGAGCAACTCCTTTTTATGTTTAAACCAGTATGTGTGAAACTGGTTGGAGCATACCTATTGGCTGTATCTGTGTTGTGGCACTGTGAGAGAGGCCGACTTTGGGATTTTTGAAGGTCATTGCTGCACCTGGCTTTTATCTCATTTCATCATTAGACCTTTTGGACTCTGGTGGCACTAGATGGACAAAGGGACGTCTCGTATAAGGATTTTCTGAAGAAAATTACTGGAGATACTTTTGCAGATTCATTAGCTTTTCCTGTTGGTAGGTAGGTATACTTTATTGTTTGGTCATTAGACCTTTGCAAAGCTTAAGAAGAATAAAAACAGAATCAGAGGAAGAACATATAAAAGTTAACAATCAATAAATAAATGCATACATAGTGTAAATACATACAATAAGGAATAGAAGTTTTGTCTGTCAAACTATTCTCATGGATTTCTTTGACTGGGTAACCAGAGTGGTGGACCAAAGGGGAGCAGTTGATGTCGCCTACCTTGACTTCAGTGAAGCTTTCAACACTGTTCCACATAGAAGATTTATAAATAAGCTGGGTAGGCTCGGGGCAGGTCAGGAGTTGGTCAACTGGGTGGCAAACTGGCTGACAGGCAGAACACAGAGAGTGGTGGTAAATGGTATACAGTCAGAAGAGATGCAAGTCACAAGTGGGGTACCTCAGGGATCAGTCCTGGGGCCAGTCCTCTTCAATATCTTCATTAATGACATTGCAGATGGATTAGAGGGTAAGACTTGTCTGTTTGCAGATGACACCAAGATCTGCAACAGAGTAGATGATCCAGATGGGGTGGGCAGAATGAGAAGAGATCTGGATAAACTAGCAAAATAGTCAGAAGAGTGGCAACTGGGATTTAATGCAAAGAAGTGCAAGATCATGCACATAGGGAAGAGAAACCCTGAAGCCACCTATAGGCTGGGAGAGGAGTTGCTGGCAGTCACAAAGGAAGAAAGAGACTTGGGCATCATCATCACCGATGACCTGAAATTATCCAAGCAGACCTCTAAAGCAGTAGGTAAAGCTAGGGGGATGTTAGGGTGTATTAGTAGGGTATCTAAGTCATAAGAGGAGGTAATAACCTCTTTACAAGACACTGGTTAGCCCCATCGAGTACTGCGTGCAGTACTGGAGGCCACACCTTCACAAGGACATTAACCAAATTGAGGCAGTCCAGAGAAGGGCAACCAAAATGGTGCAGGGACTGCATCAGAAGACATATGAGGACAGATTAACGGAGCTCAATATGTATACCCTTGAGTAAAGGAGGGAGAGAGGTGATATGATCGAAACACTCAAACATCTTAAGGGCATTAACAAGGTGAAAGAGTCTAACATGTTTAAATATAAGAAAAATAGCAGGACAAGAGGACACAGCATGAGGAAGAGGGGGGGTAATGGGCCTGAAGGGAGTACAAGGGGTGAGAATGGTGCAGAAATGGACACAAGTCCCTTTACACGAGAAAGGGTCCTGAAGGAACTGGAAGTAATAAGAGTTGACAAAGCAATGGGGCCAGATGGGGTGCACCCCAGGGTCCTTAAAGAACTAAGAGAGGTGGTGGCTGAACCTCTGGCTATCCTGTTTAGCCAATCACTAGAAACAGGGGAGGTACCCAAAGACTGGAGGACAACAGATGTAGTCCCCTTATACAATAGCGGGAACAAAGAGGAAGCAGGGAACTACAGACCAGTCAGCCTCACCTCGGTGGTGGGAAAGATCATGGAAGCACTTCTGAAGGAGAGATTGGTGGAACATCTGGTTGTCAATGGACTACAGGACCCGAGGCAGCATGGTTTCACCAGGGGGAGGTCATGTCAGACTGATCTCATTGAATTTTTTGACTGGGTGACTAGGGAGGTGGATCGGGGAGGGCAGTGGACGTGGCCTATCTGGACTTCAGCAAGGCCTTTGACACTGTGCCACATAGAAGACTATTACACAAACTGGGGAATATGGGTGTGGGCAGGACAGTAGTGTGGTGGGTAGGTAACTGGCTGGGTGGCAGGACACAGAGGGTGGTGGTAAATGGCTGTCACTCCACAGAGGGAAGAGTGACCAGTGGAGTGCCACAGGGATCAGTGCTGGGACCGGTCCTATTCAACGTCTTCATCAGTGACATTGCAGGATCTAGAAGGCAGAATTTCACTGTTCGCTGATGACACAAAGCTCTGTAACAGAGTAGACACACCAGAGGGTGTAGACAGAATGAGAGGACCTGCAGAAACTTGAAGAATGGTCAAGGGTTTGGCAGTTGAAATTCAATGCCAAGAAGTGCAAGATAATGCATATGGGCACAAAAACCCTGGCACAATATATCAGTTGGGGTGAGGATATAGCATGCACCAAGCAGGAAAGGGATCTTGGGGTTGTCATCTCTGATGACCTCAAGGTAGGGAAACAGTGTGACAAGGCATCAGGTAAAGCAAATAGGATGCTGGGATGTATAGGCAGGGGCATCACCAGCAGGAAAAGAGAGGTCATAATTCCTCTATACAAGACACTAGTGAGGCCCCACCTGGAGTACAGTGTACAGTTCTGGAGACCATACCTACGTAAGGACATAGACAGGGTAGAGAAGGTTCAGAGGAGGGCAACAAAGATGGTGCATGGATTGCATCACAAGTCCTATGAAGACAGGTTGAAGGAACTGAACATGTACTCCCTGGAGGAGAGGAGGGAGAGAGGGGATATGATAGAGACATACAAGTATCTTACAGGGAGAAACAGAGTGCAGGTAAACACTATTTTTAAGTGAAAAAGATGTTCCGGGACTAGAGGGCATGGGATGAAGTTGGAGGGAGGACGATTCAGAGAAACATGAGAAAGAATTTCTTCAGAGAACGTGTGGTGGACAAGTGGAACACCCTGCCAGAGGAAGTGGTGGGAGCTGAAACAATCATGGGATTTAAGAATGCATGGGATAGACATAAAAGAATTCTAGAGGTCAGGGGTAAGGGGAAAATGACTTCTATGAAAACAAACTGAACTTACAAGCTCAAATGGGCAGACTGGGTGGGCCATAGGCCCTTATCTGCCGACACTGTCTATGTATCTATGTATCTGTGAGATTAGTGGGAGGCTGATTAAGGGGGAATGTGAGGAAATTCTTTTTCACAGAAAGAGCGGTGGATGCATGGAACGGCCTACCTCAGGAAGTGGTGGCTATGAATACAGTGCAGGGCTTCAAACAGGCATGGGATAGGCATAAGGGAGCAATACACAGTAGATGAGTATGAATAGATAGGCCACTGACAGAGCAAAGGCCGATGGCACATTTATAAGGTAGAAAAAGAAATGGGCAGACTGGATGGGCCTTGCAGTCCTTATCTGCCGTCAACCTCTATGTTTCTATGTTATCTATCTATATAACATTTTAAACCTCACAATACAGTTCATTGTTTCACCTATATCCGTTTCTACTGCTTAATGGCATGTAAGATCCATTTTGCCTCTTTACTTTAGACTCTAAGATTTCTGTTTATTTTTATTGCATTTTTTGTGTTTTTATTTTATTCTGTGTGTATCGGGGTGATGTGAGAGTGAGTTAAATGTGTGTATTGAATTTGAAAGAAAAGTGGTGCGCAGAGGGGTTAGGGATGGTTTTTAATTTGGGTTGGGGTTTGAGTAGTTATTTTGTAATGTGTATAGGTTTTTTATGAAGTCTTTCTCTTCTGAGAAGCTTAGGAGACTATGTCTCTTTTGGGACTGACATCATGGGCTCTCTGAGGATGTAATCAGGAAATACAGGTCTTTTTGAAACTACAGAAACTATAGACAGAGGAAAAGGGGGAACGGTTCTGTGGCTAGGAGGGAATAGAACTAGGAGGCCTGTAGAGAGAGCTTTGGTCCTGGTTTTTGTCCACCTTCAGGGGCTGCTTGGTGCTGGGACTTGAAGCAGCAGCACCACTCTGATGAGGACATTGTTAATAAATGCAAGGTTGATAGTAAATAAAATTGCCATTTTGAGGGATTTGATTTTATCCTCTGGCTCTGACCTGGTCAGTGTGACTGAGACCTGGTTGGGGGATAATGCTGTTATTCATATTTCCAAACTAGTCACACCAGGTTATTCGACCATACACTGTCCTCATTAGGAACATATGGGTGGGGGAGTGGCCTTAATTTATACAGCTAATTTGAGAGGTGTGACTGTCCCAGTGATGGACTACAGTTCTTTTGAGCATATGGCAATGTCAAGTGCTGGTGGCCTGAATTGTAAGGTTCTTCTTGTGTATAGTCCACTAGGTGGTGGGAGTAGGGAATTTTTGGAGGAATTCTCAAATTTGGTGTCTGCTCAGCAGTTGGAGTCCCAAAGACAACAGGTGTTGGGGGACTTCAACTGCTGAGTAGATGTTGAAGATGATAAGTTTGCTGTTGAGCTCCTCCAGCTTATGGAATTACTGCATTTTACTCAGCACATTCTCCCTGCCATGCATGTGGGTGGGCACACACTGTGTTCACAACCGGGATAATGGCTAACAACCCACGATTGATTATGTGGTTTGGTCAGACCATATTGCCATATCTTTCAAGTTCATGGTCCCCTGGTTTTCTCCCTGCCATGCATGTGGGTGGCCACATACCGTGTTCACCACTGGGATAATGGCTAACAACCCTTGACTGATCATGTGGTTTGGTCAGACCATTTTGCCATATCTTTCAAGATGATGGCCCCCTGGTTTTTGTCCACTTCTTTGGAGATGGTCCACAGCAGAGCCAGGGGAAGGCTAAATCCTGAAGTATTTTGGGAAACTGTGGATGTCTATGGTGTTTTTGCTGCTTCCACTAGAAGCATCACTGCAGCATGGGAAGAGTTTTATGAAAACATTATGTCTACTGCTGATGCCCTGGTGCCAGTCCATTGCCACCCTTCACCTAGGAGGATGAGTGCCCCATGGTTTAATGATGTGGTTTGGTCTCTTAGAGTGAGGGGTCAGAGGTCAGAGCACAAGTGGAGGAAATCTGGCCTAGAATCCGATAGTCTTTTCTTGGTTGCTCATTATCAAGAATACCAGAAGGTGATGATTGCCATGAGAATAATTTTCTTCTCTGGCATCATTGCAGTTGAGAAAAACAGACCCACTGCCCTTTTTGGAGTAGTGGATGGACTTCTCCTTTCTAAATGTCTCTCACAAGATTTGGGGCAGATTTCTCAGGAGAGGTGTAATGGGTTTGTAAATTTCTTCTCAGTTAAGATTGCTGATATATGGACTGAGATTTCCTCCATAGTGTTCTGTCATAACTGTGACGGTCGAGAATGGGAGTCAGCAGAAACTCAGGTCATTTGATTTGTCAGAGATTTGCTGGGTGATCTCTGAACTACTCCCTAGCCAGTGTGTGCTGGATCCTGTTTCCACTTCTCTGTTGAAGACTGGAGAAGCAGTGATTGGTCCAGCTCTTGATGAAGTTGTCAATGCCTCTTTGAGGGAGGGTTTATTTCCTACTGTGTTGAAAAAAGTGGTGATTCACGCTCTCCTAAAGAAGGCTACTTTAAATCCTGATGATTTTGTGAGTTTTAGACCTACTGCAAAATTTTCGGTAAAGTTATTAAGAAAGTGGTGGTGGCATGGCTTAGGGAGCACGTGCAGGAATTCTCCATCAATGAGCAATTCCAATCTGGTTTCAATTTACAGCATAGTAATGAGACCACACTGGTAAGAGTTTTAAATTGTCTGCTCCTTGTGAGGGACCATGGAGAGCTGTCTTTCCTGGTCCTTTTGGATCTGTCATCTGCTTTTGACACTTGAGCATGAGGAGCTGGTGGAGGATATAAGGAGATTTGTTGGGGTGGTAGGAACAGTCTTGGACTGGTTCCAACTTTTTCTCAGCGATCACCATCAATTGATGATTTTGGAAAATTTAAATCTTGTTCCTTTGTCACTGTGGTGTCCCTCAGAGTTCCATCCTGTCTCCTCTTTTGCTCAAAGTGTTCATGCTTCTGCTAGAGATGTGATCCAGAAGTATAGCTTGGGTTTTCATTGTTAGGCTGACAATAACCAGCTGTACCTTTCATTTAAACACATGCAAAGACTCCAGCATTCTAGAGTCTCAGTGGACTTTTTCTGTTTAATCATTGAATCACTAAAACAAAAAAAGTGGAGTAGATACAATGCAGTATGAATTAAGAACCACTGTTGTCCAGCCCCAGTGCTTTGAGGCACCAGACCTCTTCCTCACATCCACTGAGGAAGTGTCTGGTGCCTTGAAGCACTGGGGCTGGATAGGAGTGGTTCATAATTCGTATTGTATTTTATCTACTCTGCTTTTTCATTTTGGTGATTCACTGATTAAAAAGAAAAAGTCCACTGACGTGCTGGAGTGCTGGAGTCTTTGCATGTGTTTGTATTCCTGTTTTCCAAGCACTCAACCTAGCTGAGAGCACAGCCTGTTCTGCTTGACAAAGTATCTTTCATTTAAACCCAGAGAGAACTCCTCAGTGTCTTTGCTTGAGAATGCTTTAATGGAAAACTGTGAGTGGATTGCTGATAGAGGGTTGAAGCTCAATCCCTGAAAGACTGAATTGCTGCTGGTGGGATCAGATATTCTCAGGTCCTCTGTTTTTGAGAGCCTGGACCATCCTAGTTTTGGGGGTGACAAATTACAGGATAGGCAGGTTGTTTGAAACCTAGGGGGTCACTCTTGACAAGGAGCTCACTCTTGTACCTCAGGTGTTGGCTGCATTCGGGAGTGGCTTCTATCATTTAAAGAACATAGCAGGATTGCAACCCCACCTTGCCTGGGATGATCTGCTAACAATAGTGCATGCCTTCATCGTATCACCCCTTGACTATTGCAATATGCTCTACCAGGGTCTTCCTGTTAGTCAGATCTGCCATCTTAAGCTAGTGCAGAATGCTGCAGCTAGACTTGTTACATCTATAAAGAGGCGTGAACATATCACCCCTGCACTGCGCTCTCTGCACTGGCTCTTTGTAAGATGGCAGATCAAATTTAAGATTTTGTTATTTACCTATAAGGCCCTAAACGGACTGGGATCCCAGTGTGACAGGACTGAATAAGACCCTGTCCCATTTGTTATGCAGAAAGAGTTAAAAACAAGGGTCTGTTCTCTCCCCCTTCCTTTTCTGTCTCTGGTCTGTCTGATTGATCAATCAATCACATTTTCTTGTGAGCCCTAGGAACTGATCATTCAGATAGTCTCTCAATTCCCTCCTCACTATCTCACTGCCTTCACTTGCTGTTTCTTGTTGTTTCTGTATTTTCTTCCCCCTTGCTTATCTGTGGTTATAAAAATATATTTGGATCTTTATGTGAAGCTGGGTTCTCTGGTTTGAAAATATATATATATATATAGCTGTATTGTTGAAATGATTGCAAAAAGCTATTTGGAACTCAGGGGGTTAACACTGTGCTGCAGTTTAACCTGCACAAGCTCATTTGCAGAGTTGTTAACAGGAGATTAGTTCTGTGACACAATGTTTTATTTTGTTGCATCTGCAAGGAAAGAAACTGACACAATTCTAATTAATTTTGTGAGAAACATGATGTCTTTCAATGAGCTAAGGATGCAGAAGTTAATTGACAGGCAAAGATGTCTTACATAAAGAGAGCAAACCTTTGTTTGAGAGAAAGTGATTGAAATTTAGAATTAGAGATACCCTCAGATGAAGGACTTTGTTTTATTTGATCTGCCTATGTTAAAAATAAAAACACTCCATACAATTTGTTATATTTTGTTATTGAAAATAATAAAATGCTGCTTGCAAATTTTATAAATGCTCCTGGTTTTCCTATGCTTCCTGACCTTTACCTTGATGACAGATGGTGTTAGACTAAGTGGAATTTGCACTGTGAAAACTCTAAGCCAGGGGTTTTGTGCATGGGTACTAGACCTGGTACCAGGGAAGCACAGAAGAAAGGTATGGATCCTGCAACAACAAGCCCAGGAGTGATTACCAGAGGGAGCAGAGCAAAAAGTCAAAACTGAGACTGTACAACTGGTACCAGTGATGGAAAAAGAACTGGCAGGGACAGACCCTGAAAGCATGTCTTCCTTCTTCAAATGGTGGGCTATACAACAGAGAGAGACAGAGGAGCAGAGAAAAGAGATGCAGTGACAAGAGCAGCAGAGGAGAGAAGAGATGCAGTGGCAGGTGCAGCAGAGAAGAGTCGAGAAGTGCTCAGTCATCTGCAATGATGGCTGTAAATAAAAAAGAAGGGGGTGTAAGAATCTGCCTTGACTTTAGGAAACTTAATCAAGTGTCCAAATTTGACAGTTATCCTATGCCCAGGCTAGATGATTTAGTGGAAAGATTGGGAAGTGGCAAGTACATCAGTATTCTTGATCTCACCAAGGGTTATTGGCAAATTCCACTTGCTAAAGAATCCAGAGACAAAACTACATTTGTCACTCCTGTTGGATTCCATCAGTTCACCACCATGCCATTTGGTTTACATGGTGTACCCGTTACATTCTAGTGGTACACGGATGTAATTTTAGGTACTCACACTGGTTATTGTGCTGCTTGCTTGGATGATGTCATGGTGTACAGTCCAGATTAGAAAATCCACCTGGAACACCTACGAGCAGCATGTGCAATGGGCATGTAGGAAATCAGATATTTGGGATATGTTTTGGGAAATGGAGAAGTAAAGCCAGAGATTTCTAAGATAGAAGTTGTAGTTAACAATCCTTCCCCTAAAGCAAGGAAACATGTCAGGTCATTTTTAGGGTTGTGTGGTTACTATAGGAGATTCATTCCTAACTTTGCCTAGTTACAGTAGCTACCTCCCTCATTGAAATCACAAAGAAACAATCCCTGAATAATGTGAAATGGACCACAGCATGTGAAGAGGCTTTTCAGGCCATCAAGGCTACATTATGTTCAGCCCCTGTTTTAAGAAGCCCAGACTTTGAGAAACAATTGTTGGTACAGACAGATGTATCAGAGGTAGGCCTAGGTGCAGTATTGAGTCAGAATGTAGATGGGAAGAAACATCCCATTCTATATATCAGTAGGACATTGCACAACAGAGAGAAAAGGTACTCCACCATTGAAAAGGAATGCCTTGTGGCAAAGTGGACCATGGAGTCCCTTAAATTTTTACTTCTGCATAGCGTCAGAGTTATGCTGACCCTTTGCTATCAGAAGAAGGGGTCTGACTGGAATTCCTAATGCAGCACAGCTGTATTGTTGTGGTGAAGCAGAATCGAAACACAGCTTCTTGCAAATCTGTCCTTGCCCTTCCCAGACACTAAAATATGTTTTCTTTTTCTCCCTTCCCCTTCCTGCTGCACTATTTTCTTTCTCTTCCCCCTTCCCTGCTGCACTATTTTCTTTGTCCTGATCAAAGGATCTGGTGATGAAAAAAAAAAAAAGAAAGAGAAAGAAACAGCCCAGACCAGCACAACCAGCCCTCCTTCATGGCTGGCTGACATCTTTCAGTGCTCATCTGCACTTAACTGTGATACCTTGGTTAAGGTCTGAGTCATTTGAATCACATAGCCCTGAGTGCTGCATTCCTTGATTTGAAATTTTACCTGTGCACCAGTGCTTTTTCAGCTCTGAGCTGTTTTATGTGATTTGGTCTATAGGGGGCACTGTGGAGCCCCAGCAAGATGGCAGCTTTCTCTGGGGGTGCTGTGGAGCCCAAGCAAGATGGCAGCTTTCTCTTAGAGCTCAGTATACATAGCTGGCTAAAAAACACTTAAAAGTGCTGTTTACTGGTATTCAAAAAGAAGCAATATAGAAAAATCAGTGACTAACAACTGAAATGGGTAATCCTCACAAAGACAAGAGCTCAGGCGAGAGAGCCCAATCAAAATCTTTAGCCAGACAGTATACCACGAGGTCTCTCTAAGGGCAGACTGGAGAACAGCGAGACACACCCACTGAAGAAATGATCCAAACCTTAGGAGCTAAATTAAATAAAATAATGGCATCAGTCAGCTGCCTTTCAGACAAGTTTGGTGCTCTAAACAGTCATGTGATGGGAACTGAGGCAATGATGGAATCTGTCCAGGGATCCTCAGCTGGAGCTACCAAATGGGCTGATGAAGTGATGGGGGCAGTGTCCACAATAATAAACTAGAATACCCACCTTAAGTTGCATTTAGAGACACTGGAGAACCAGGAAAGAGCCTCCAACATACGTATCCTGGGCCTCCCAGAAGGATGTGAAGAGGACCATTTACTTTTGTTCCTCCAGGACTGGCTGATAGAGCAACTGGGAGGGGGGCCTCTGAACGAGCCCATCAACTTCAAAAGGCCTACTGCGTAACTCCTAGGGGTAGACCAGATAATCCAGAAGCTCCTCACACTGTGGTGGCAGCAACTGACACATCAGCTCCCAGGATTACCTCTTGGCACTTGCAAGGCAAAATAAGTGCCTTCTACAGAATGGAGAGCAGATTCGAATGTTTCCCAATACTGGGTATGCGACTTACTAATTACTACTACTAGGTATGTGACTTGTCAGCAGAGGAAGAAATTTGATGGGACCCAGGCCATGCTTAAGGAGGCAGGTATCCATCATGGCTTAATATTCCCCGCCAGGCTCAGAATCATCCATCGGGGCAAGGTGTTCATATTTACAGAACCTGCCGAAGTGCTGAAGTGGGTGCAGCGCCATGCAATCTCCAGACCCAGACCAGTAGAGATAGAGGTTTCCTCATCTGAAGAAGACGACGAATCCTGAAGACTTTTGGATTTTAAGAGCTTTGATAAGTTTAGTCGGGGTGGAGGGCCATTTCGGAGCTTAAAACTGGACTAGAGACACTGAACTGTTACTTTAGTTTCATCGATTGCCCTGAAATGGGGCTAATCACCAAACTGTTACATCGAGCTCACAGTTGAAATGAGCTATATATATTACTTACATAACCTTATACTTTTAAGGGCTGTAGTCTATAATAATTCTAAAAAGGTTTGTTGCCTATCTCATGAAATGTAATTGTTCAAAGTTTTGAAGTTTGCTTGTACCAAAACAGTACGTACATATACCTATTATTACCAAATGTCTAAGAAAAGTATCATTTACATTTTAATTTTTGTGGAGCTCCGGGTGAAAATTCTTGTACTATAGCACAGCTAGTGCCTTTACTATTGCTTTAAGCATGGTGGATTCCTCACTCCCTGTTGGAGGAAGAGGATTGTGGTGATACATTTTTTTTATCAATTAGCATTAGAGTTAAAACCACGCAGCTCATGGGCTTGTTTTTGCAGCCAAGTGGATATTAAATGTATAATTGTTTATTTCCTTCCCCAAATGATGTATCTTAAAGCACTGACGGATTGTTTTCGTGTATACAGAGAGGAGTAGTGCCCTCATGGTTTTTATGTTTTACTTTTTCTGTAATGCAATGCTTGTGACCAGACTGAATGCTTGTTTTAAACCAATAAACATAAAGTTCAAAAAAATTTGGTCTATAGAACAACCCCATCATTACTGATATTGCTCCCTTGCTTTTAACTTTTACAACTGTCATTACTAATTCTCCAGCATCACATCCATTTCCCTGATGTTAATGTCATTTTCAATCATGAATGCTACCCCTTCACCTCTTCTTTTCCCCGTCTTTCCTGAATAGTTAATAGCCTTACGCTCCATTCTTTCTCCCAGGTAACAACATGAAAGTGTTGTGCACTTGAAAAGGGCTCAAAATAAGAGGTGGAAAATCACTTGTGTTTGTCCAAAGTGAAACTCACATGAAAAATAAATGGAGATACAACACAAAAGTAGTATGTATAGATGCTAGCCGCCACACAAGCCCCGGCACTTCAAGTCCACCAACTCTTCTTTAGGGGGCATAGCTTAACCAGGAGAATGTCACCATTAAATGCTGAAGACTCATGAATATTCATTTAATTAACTTCAAGCCCTGAATCATACATATCTAAAAAAGTTCAAAATCCACAATATTTACAAATGATCTAGTATAGAATACACTCTTGAATATACTTTGTAAAGAATTCAAGTGCATTCGCTAAGTCCATAAAAAGAAAAGCAGTGGGTTATGTGACTATCTATCTAGTAGGGTAGAAACAGCTGCTAGCAAGAGCTGGCACAAAGTAAAAAGATGTTGTACAGTGGCTCCGTGATAGCAAAAAAAGTGTAAAGTGACAGAAATTTAATATGGCAAATAAGCCAAACTAGGGTAAAGTATAAACAATGCCAAATCATGCACCTATATGATATGGAGGCATCTTATTGGATAATAAACCTCAAAGATTAAATCAGATTAATTAAATAAAAATATTGTCATTTTTAACTAGAATTAAGATGCTTCAGGGAGCTGATGCTACTATATTGATTGGATTCCAAAGCTCGCTATTAAGTTTGGTGAAACAGACCGCGGCTGGTACATAGTAAGGAATAGATATTCAGTGTCTCAGTGATAATATCTATTGGCCTATAGGAGCCAATGTTACTGTATTGTAACAAATGGACTATAAACAAATGTACTCGTAGTAAGCATTTCTAAATTCACAACACCAATTAATTCATGAATGGAAAAACAGTGGGATAAATACTAATGAAGTAGAAACATGGAGCTATCTTTATTAAAGTGCCTCCCATTAAATTCAAGAAAATGCTTATGAGAAATATGTTCATATGATATATAGTCCACCTAATCCAATGTGTTATTCTCATTCTAAAAAATGAGGATAGTACTAAAGTGCATTTACTAAATCCGTAAAATATGAAACAGTGGCTATTTTGAATTACCTATCAGATGCTGTGTAAAAAGCCACTAATATTTGTTGGTGCATAGTAAAAGCTGTTGAACACTGGCTCCGTGATATTACAAAAAAGTAAAATCACAGGAATTTACTATGGCAAATATGTCAGAATAGCATAAACTACAAGAAGCCAAATTAATGTACCATATAAAACAAGCATTTGTCAATGCCGAATGCTTTCTTGCTGGTATTAGCATTGGAAATGCAGGAGTTAGAGAGATGAAGAATAGGAATGGCAGTGAAGTATTGAACTTCACGCCAACCCCACCTCCACCCTGCAGAGATGGACAGGCATTGGAGTATGCGCTTGAGTCGTCGCCCATAACGTTCATGCCATTTCACTTCACCCTATTCTGCAGACGCCGACACATGTTGAAGTGTGCCTTGGGGTGTTCAGCTGTACAGTCACCCCATTCCATAAGGACATATGCTGAAATGGGTGCAGTATAGGAGAATGGGGTGAACTCTGGGGCCGAAGAGTTCAAGGCACACCTCAATGCCTGTCACTGGCTGCAGGGTGGTGGGGTGGGGGTGGAATGGTACGGTATGAGCATTACAGTCGGCAATCCAAAGGCACACCCCTGATGCCTGTCAGTCTGTACAGGGTGGGACGTTATGGTTAGAAACCCTAATGCTCTGACGCTTGTTGGCATTTGCACTACAAATTTCAACATGGCCTTTTTGTGACCCCCACCTCATGAAAGTATTTGGGACCTCTTCTCATGAACAGTGGCACTGTGATTTTGTTAATGTGTCCTGAACTTTGAGTTCCAACAGCGACCGTGCCATTCTGCGCCAGATGTACGAAACACAGATTGGGCAGGATGTGAAGAATGACAGCTGTACCATTCATAGGGAGGTGTGAAGAGATGGCATTGTTGAAAATCTGTAGTGAAAATATAAAAAATACTCGAACTTCTGGGCTTACGAGGAAACTGCCCAATGCATGCGCGTAACACAGTCATTTAGTGGAATTTTTTTCATCAAATTTTCATCATAGGCATTTTGTGACCTTTGCTCATGAACAGTGTCACTATGATTTTCCTACTCTGTCCAGAACATTGATTTCCCACAGCGATCACGCTATTCTGCACCGGAAGCACGAAAACACATTTTGGCCAGGATGTGAAAAATGACATCTGTACTGTTCATAAGGAGGTGTGGAAAATGCCAGTGTTGAAAATCTGGAGTGAAAATATTACAAATTCGCAAAGTTATGAGCGTGCGTGGAAATTGTGCAAAGCACGCTCATAACACAGTCATTTTATGGACTTTCATCACCACATTTTCAACATAGGCATTTTAGGATCTCTGCTCATGAACATTGTCACTGTGATTTTCTTAATGTGTCCCAAATACTGATTTCCCACAGTGACCGTGCTATTCTGCACCAAGTGCGAAAACACATTTCGTCAGGATGTGAAAATGACAGCTGTACTATTCATAAGGAGGTGTGAAAAATGTCAATGTTGAAAATCTGGAGTGAAGATATTACAAATTTGTGAAGTTATGAGCGCGCGTGGAAACTGCGCAATGCACACTCGTAAAACAGTAATTTTTTGGATTTGTTTCACCAAATTTGCAACATAGGCTTTTTGAGAGCCCACCTCATGAACACTAGCACGGTCATTTCATTAATTGGTCCCAGAAGATGATTCCACACAGTGACCGCAATATCACCTTTCGGGATCGAATAACGCCATGACACTGGCTAAATTCATGAGGAGGGGTCCCAATAACCCCATGTTGAAAATTTGGTGCTAACATTCCCAAAAATGCCTGAGATATGCACCAAAGTTGAAAAAAACATATTTATGCCATTATACAGCTTACCTGCATTTCTTCAGTTCGATCGGCTTTGAAGAGTGCAGATGTGTTCCTGGTCCACGAAGATCGTTGCGCTAGGCTCGGAGGTAAGTATGGGGGTGAGGGGTGAGGGGGTCTGGGGAGGTAGGTGTGCGAGGGTGGGTGTGGGTTGGGGGAGGGACAGCACCGCGTGGGACCATTTCCTTTCTTTCAGGGAGGAAAAAAAAAAAGGCGTCGCAGGAAGGTTTTTTTTCCAGGCTTACTTTCAGCATACTGGGGTGGACTCCCAGTGTGCCACCTGCCTTTTTTGGGGTGGGGTACTTAAGCCGATGGGGATTGGACCCCTGTCGGCAAAGAACGACTGTTGGGAGGGCATGATGCTGAGGGGGATTGGGCACCCCCTTGGCACACAACAAATGGGAGAGGGGGTTTTGTCATGCCGATGGGGAGTGGGTTCCCCCATTGGCAAATGAACTGGGTCAGGGACTGCTGATAGGGGGATTGGCCACCCCTGTCGGCTTTCATGGGGCTGAGAAGAAGCGGCAAGCCATGGCCATGTTTAAATAAATTGTTACACTACGCAAGGTACTACCCTGCAATGATGGGTCGCTCCCTCATTGCAGCAGAATGGCTGATGCTGGAATGATGAGGCGGCCCCTCATTGCAGTGACAAAAACGTTTCAACTTGGTGGCACTTTTGAAAACCAGTGTCATCAGCACACTGTGCCTCCATTGGTCCACCAGTGCCAAGCCCCAAAATGCAGTGCCTCCATTGGCTGCCACAGTGCCAGACCTCCACAACCCGCTTCTCTCCTAAGCTGCCACATAATTTTTCTTCCACATGCACACAAGCAAACATAATAAAAAAGGCATCTTGGTGTAATTTAAGCCTAAATATTGACACATAATATTTGAGTAAAAATCTGGTCAATTCTAGTTAAACACCAGGGGCAGGATTCACAACTGTTCAGGACCTAAGTCCCACTCTGCAACTGCAGTAGTGGACTGAAATTGTCTGCAGCGGTGGTGGTTGCGATTCACAGTTGCAGCAGTTGCGGAGGGTGTTACGGCTGCTCCCACTGGCCATAGCAACTTTCCGCAGCTCTGGTGATCTCCCTGGTGACAGCACTTGCAAGCTGCCATAAGTCATGGAGCTGGTCGTAATCCAGCTCCACCTTTTGTGAATACCCACCGCTGCGGGACTCCTGTGGCTCCACAAGTGGCCACCCTTTGGCGCCAAAGTTTTGCTGCAGCTGCGGGACTTTCACAGGGTTTGTGAATCCTGCCCCAGATGCCTATAGGAGCCTGTGTTACTATATTGGTCCATCTACAAAACTTACTATCAAGTCTGGTGGACTAGCACATGGTAAGAAAGGTTTGGCAACTCAGTGATAGTACTAATTGCAGGGATTTAATGTGCTAAATAAGCCCAAGTACGGTATATTAAATTAAAAAAGCCAAATCAGTGTGCTGTATATAATTCACAAGTATCTTGGTGAAAATTTAATCGCAAGAGTTAAATGAAATTCAGGTCAGTTTTAACCAAACAAGTTCATGCAGGAGTCAGTGTTATGGAATTGTATTAAACGGACTGCAAGACAAAGCACTCAAAGTTAAATATTTCTATATTCACAGCACCAATTAATTCATGAATGGATCAACAGTGGGATGAATGTTAATGAACTAAACACATAGGGCTGCCTGGATTCCAGTGCCTCCCATTATATTCAAAGCTAATTCATATGAGAACTACACTCCATATAATACGTAGCCCTCCTAATTTAATGAACTATTCCCTTTCTGAAAGTTGACAGCAAACTAAAGGATGAAAGGTGAAGTTGATGGAAACTGCAAAATGTAGGCAACTTTACCTTGCAGTGTTCATAGCAGTAAAGGACATGTTGGCAAAGCTTTAAAATAATGCCTTATTTTAAGCAGAATTGCATGGTGCCAGAAGGCCTCACATTACAATCAGCAAAGGCTGAGAACAGCAGACAAGTGTTTCATCCTCTTGATGAGAATCTGCTTAAAATTGAATCAGTCCAATTTAATTCATGGGCATTTGCATATGCTTCCCATGATGCCTTGCATTATTGGGGTATGTTCAATTTGTGTTTTCTTTGAAATTTGACTGTATGGCCAATATTCTCCAGGATAACCCTTGCCCCAGTGCATTTGTTCTGGGGTTCTTTTGTTATGCCTTATTTTGAATCTTTGCTAGGACATCCTTTACCTCCATGAAGATTGCTGAGCCACAGTTCAGTAAAACAACAAAAGTGAAAGTAATTACATGTGAGACACTCTGAAAATGGCAGGATCAACAAGAAAAGTTTTTTAATCACTTTTTGTTTAAAAAATCATGGCAGGATCAACTAAATAATTGTATTCAGTGTGGGACAGCTATATTGATTTACTTATGGTTGTGGGTGACAGCCTCTGTGTGCCATTTGTGTGTGTGGTAGCCTGTCTGTGCCAGGTGTGGAATGATCTCACTGCTGATGAAAAGGTTCTGAGGGATGAAAGTAGTGCATGGGTGCAGTCATATTGAGAGGCATGCAGTCATTGTGGGATAATGCATGGTCATGTGGTGTGTTTTGTTCAATCAGGGACACAGATTTTCACTCATTTTTTTCTACTCATTTTATAATTGATGTTAGTGAATGGTATACCTGGTCAACTTTTATTGCAACAAGCAAACATCATGGCGGTTTAAATACTGTCAGCTATTCAGACCACAATAAACTTCCAAACCAGTACTATACTGGGTTCTGTTTCACTGACTTTGATGGCTCTGAGAAGGGGGGTGGGGCAGCCACAGGTCTCCTTCCATTGCTATAGTGGTATGAGGTTTTCATTGGCTATGTGAGTTCCACTTGGGGAGCAGTAACGATGGGAGTGTGGGTTTCTTTCACTAGTAAGTTCAGAGAGGGTGTAGATGGCAATCTCCTCATATTTTCTGGCTAGTGCCAGGCAATTAAAACCCAGGCTGCTGCGGAGGATTGGCAAGTCTGACAAACACATGGGAGACTTTTAGAGATGTACAAGCCAGCAAATTTGGCCTGACAGGTCAATTTTCAAGCCAGGTCAGATCAAACCGAAATTGGCCCAATTTGGATCAAAATTAAAAAGCATTTTTTTTTCCTATGGCAAAGGCAAGAAGTAGCACACTCTCCTAGGAGCAGCAGAATGCACCTGGAGAAAATCAGGCACAGATATCAGGATACAGTGACAAAAATTTAATTCTGAATCCAAATCCAAGTGCTTAAACAAGTATGACCTTGGTGCAGTGTAGATCACTAGTCCTTTGTCTATCCACTCACTTCCAACTGCTACCCAAGACTATTAGTGCCCAAATGGTGCTAAGGATGTTTTGTTTATGGTCATCTAGCCAGATGTCCAGAGAGCACCAGCACCATCACTACCTCCTGCATGACTGGCTATGTCGGGGAGGGCTGACCACCAATCATCCCTACTCCCACCTCCTAGCCATCCTTATAGAGATCTAACAATGGTTCTTAAAGAGCAACTTACACCATCTGGCCAAAAGTGCTACATTGCAGAATTAGAATAAGCATACCCCCAATAAATCCCATACCAAAAACTAGATGTCTAATTTAGCTCATTATAAAGTTATTAGCCATTTTGTAACCCTGATTTCACTACCTGTTCAAAAAAAGCCTGTATCAGCGAGGAGCTGATGATGATGTCATCTTGGGAACTCACAGTCTTGTGTTCCCTGTCAGCAAGCTTATAGGATCTGTTTCTCCAAAGTTGTTAAGATCATGCGCAATGCTTTTCCCAAGTAAAGCAGGCAGCACCAGTCAGCAAACTATGTGGGCTTTTTTGTTTTTTACTTGGTCTATGAAAGTTATTTTTCCGAGTGACTCAATTCAGTACATTTGGAAATTGATCTAAATATGGCTGTAGCATTGTTCCATATCCAGCTGTTGGCCTGCCAAAGGAATTGCAGGAACTACCAGAGCTGAATACTCCTGTGCACTTTAATATATGCATTTCCCGTAATGCACAGCATCCCAAACAGCAAACACAGCAGAAAAATAGAGATGACTCCACAGTTCACAAAGGTTTATGCAAGAGTCAAAATTAATGGCATGTCCTCCAATAAATTCCAAATCTATAGAGGCACATGTCAAGGCTGCCCTCGCTCACCTCTACTATTCCTACTAGCCATAGAACCTCTTCTTATTAAATTTTGTTCATGCACAATACTATTGGGTATCAAAATAGGAAAAGAACAAAAAATCGCAGCTTATGCAGATGATATTCTGCTCTCAATAACTAATCCACAGTCCACTATTCCTCAAGTTTTATCTATTGTTCAAGAATTTGCCACCTTTTCAGGCTTTAAAATGAATTTTGAAAAATCTGAAGCTCTTCCACTATCAAAACAATTTAATAATTCTATCTTTAAATTACATAATATAAAGATGGTGACTCAACACCTAAAATTCTTGGGTATTTTCATCTGCCCTTCGATATCTCAAATGATCTCGCTCAATTTTAAATGTGTTCTAGCTAGAAAGTCATTAGACTTCATCAGATGGAGGTAAATATATTTGTCTCTATGGGGGAAAATCCAGGCTTTCAACATGATGTTAGCACCTGTGATATACTACTTCCTTCAACACCTACCCACTAATATTCCTAAAATTTATTTTAACAAAATCTATTCTCAATTTAAAACTTTTTTATGGGAAGATAAACCCCCAAGGATTTAATTACGGAACCTCCAGCAACAAAAGTCAAAAGGAGGATTCGATCTACCTAATTTTAAACTGAGACATGATGCCTTTACTGTGCCACAAAGTATTAAATCACTGTGGCTCAATAAAAATCAAGATATCCCAGGATGGGTTTCTGCAGAGAAGGAACTATTGAAAGGTAATCATCCAAGAGTTGTACTTTTTTCTGATTCTTCTAAAATATGCTCGTCCAATCCTGTTTTACACCAAGTATTCAGTTCATGGAAATCAGTAGCGACCATGTTAGACTGGTCTCCAAATACATCCCTACATTGTCCACTGTAGGGAAATCCTTTAATCAGAATAGGAGGGAGAAGCATAGTATGGACCAACTGGAAAAAGGCAGATGTTTTTTTCTTAGACGACATATGGGATCATTCTAATGCATCATTAATGTCCTTAACACAAATTTCATCAACATTTTAAATTCCTAGAACTGAATTCCACAAATATTTAAAACTGAGAGAAGCTCTAAACTCAATGGGATGCCCAGGTCCACAACCCCATCTTCTAGACCAAATTTGTTCTACTAATAGTGGTCATAGAAGAATATATTCTCTGATACTAGATTCGCTCTCTGACCCAAACTTGTCACTTTTAGATCACTGGCAGGAGGAACTAGTTGCACAAATCTCATTCAAAGGATGGCAGAAAATGTGGGGAATGGCCTTAAAGGCTTGTAGAGAGGCTATGGGGTGACTTACACAATACAAAATAGCTCATCGCTGGTATTATATGCCCAGTAAAATGTATACATTTGGTTTAGTTGCTGCAGATGAATGTTGGAGATGTGCAATAGGGAAGGGCACCCTTTTGCATATTTTATGGTTTTGTCCTGTCATAAAATCTTTTTGGGATAAAGATTTATCAGTGTGTGGTATAGTTCTAGGTCAGGAATTTAAGTGTTCAGCTAAGTTAGCAACTCTTGGCATCTGTTCTAAGCTTACTGACATATCTGAATGTCCACAGTTATGGCTAATAGCAGCTTTCATTACAGCAAAAAATGTTATCCTCAGACACTGGAATAATCAATCAATCCCTACGATTAAAGAATCATTGACAGACCTATCCACAAGAGCTGGCTATGAAAGGGTTGCTTATGTAATCACAAATCATATAGATAAATACCTAGATATCTGGGAACCTTATGAAAAATGCTGTCTGAGTCACAATATTAACTAAATGTTACCAATGGTTTGCTTTCTTGATACATGTCTTTTTGAAATTTGCAAGGGAACACCATTTTTTTCAGCAAAGAAATTCTTTAGTCAAAAACATATTGTATATTTATATGTAGACAAGTTATTTATTTTCCTTTATCAAATATGGTTATTACACAGATGTCAGATTACTACTGTGTATGACTAATTGCTTTTTAATGTTGTATTCTATGTATAAATATTTTTAAAAAAAGTAAGTCAGCCAAAATGAACCCATATTATACAATGTTGATCACACTTGCATGTATCAGGGATTGAATGACTCTTCACCATTGCACCCACAATATACAAACTGCAGTTAAATATATGCATTACCCATGATGCATAGCAGCCAAATCCCAAACAGCAAACACAGCAGAAAAACTGAGTTGATTCAACAGTTCACAAAAGTAAGTCAGCCAAAATGAACACATATTCTGAAATGTTGATCACATCCAAATGTAATCAGTAATTGAATGACTGCTCACTATTGCACCCACAATATACATAATGCAGTTAAATATATGCATTTCCCATAATGCACAGCAGCCAAATCACAAACAGCAAACACAGCAGAAAAACAGAAATGATTCCACTCTATCTGTGTCTGTATCTGTGTTTTATTGTACTTGCTAATATAGAATGCCATGTTACAAGGTTGTATAAAGCATAACTCCCTTTTTCTGCCCTTGTCATGTTACAAGCAGATTAAACCACTCCAAGGCATGGTTCTACTGTGGAATTAACTTTGTTACAAACCCTGAAACTCGTATAGTTTTTTAAAGCAATATTTTTTAAATGGTGCTGCTTGTTTTATATGTGAAACCCATTGCACATGATCTTTACAACTTTGGAGACACAGGTCTTATAAGCTTGCTGACAGGGAATATTAGACTGTGAGTTACCAAGATGACATCATCATCAACTCTTCACTGATACAGGCTTTTTTTGTACAGGTAGTGAAATCAAGGTTACAAAATGGCTAATAACTTTAAAATGAAGTAACGCAGTAATCTAGTTTTTGGTATGTGATTTATCGGGGGCATGCATATTCAGATTCTGAAATGTAGCATATTTGGCATCAGTGGCTCTTTAAGCCCTTATCATTACAAAAATAATCATGGGCCAATTTGCTGTTGTTTTTTTTTAAGTGAAACCCAATTTGGCACACTTCATCAACCCTCCACTAAACCCTAATGGCCCAAACTTGTGGCCTGGCTCGATACCCAATCCTAATAATTATGAGCATGGCTGGGTACCAGAGGCTAAAGATGAGGTGGTGGAGGGCCTGATAGATTTCAATGTATGCTCCATGTCTTGTGGACACAAATTGTCTGTACACGCTACTTCCTCTAGACTCTGCACCTGCAGTTTGCTCCCTCCCCAGTGCTGCTCACTGTGACCCATGTAGCCACTGCCTTACACCCTCCATCCCTCCTGTTGAGTTATGACCCTCTGCTTTGTCCAGTACAGAAACTCACAGCAACAGCAGTTCACTCCACCTTCACTTGGGAGACACAGGCTTGGTGCCTGCTAAGCAGCAATGGATGGGCTACAAAACAACAGTCGCTTGGTCGCTATCTTTAGGTCTTGTGTCATGATAAGCTGGATTGGCCAGAAAAGGGATACTGGGGGAAGTAGCTGCTAACTCCCTCTGCCTTCACTTGGGAGACACCAGCTTGGTGTGCACTGAGACTGGTGCTTGCTCAGGGTTGGAGCAAGATGGGGATACTGGTGGTGAGACTAAACACTGGCCGCTAGTGTAAACTGCTTCAGGCTTTTACTTTTGAAATCATATGTTTCTGATTTTATTAGTGTTTACCTTGTTTTACTGGCATTCATGTCTTCTGTCTAAGATTTAGATTAACTCAATGCAGGCATTTTATCTCTGGTGTATACCATCTCTTTAAGTAGAATACATCTTTGTAACAAAAACAACTTTTTATTTTGGGTTTACACCATTTGCACAATTTATGTTCACTTAGAGGCAGATTCATTTCTAATCTTTATAATGGTGTGTAGGGTATTAAGCTAATTTGCAAATTCTAATATGTGATTGATTGTTTGTAGTACTTACGAGTGACGCCTTCTGATGAAAATCTTTTGCCTCAAGTGCCAGGGCTTGTGGTTTGGCATTCATCCAGTTTATTGTTTTGTAAGCTCACAGTGCATTTATAAAAATACATTAATCATATGCCTAATTAACTGGTGGCTCTTGAGTCCTCCAGTGCATCTACCTTGCCCAATTCCCCAAGAAATGGAAAGCCGCCATGGTGACTACAGTCCATAAAAGTGGAGACAGAGCTCTGCACAGTAACTATCATCCCATATCAATACTACCACCCCTCTCCAAAGCACTTGAGCACATTGTCACAGACCAGCTGATTGAGTACTTGGAAACGTACCAGATCCAGCGCCCTCAACAGCATGGTTTTCATAAGTTGCACATCACCACCACACCATTGCTGGAGTTCACTGGTTTCATTCACCACGTGATTGACCATGGTCAAATGGTGGGAGCAGCCTACATTCATTACTATTTGAACAACTTGCCACTGCTGGGCTCTTGGATGAGTCCATGGGGTGGTTAAATAGCTATTCAGAGAACAGGACCAACAAGTCAAAATAAATTAAATCCTATCCAACAGCTGTGAGATACACTCAGGAGTTCCACAAGGATCTATATTGGGCCCGTTGCTCTTCAACCTCTTCCTTAACTGCCTCCCCCTTGTCTGTTCAGACAAAATTCTTCTTTATGTGGATGACAGTTATCTTTGCCAGTAATACAGATCCAATCACTCTGGAGAAACAACTCCAGAGTAACTTTACTGCAGTTGAAGTCTGGCTCATGGAGCACAAACTCCTCATGAATTATAAAAAGACAAAGGCCACAGGTGAGGATGAGAGCTTTTTTGCCCCATACAGACTGTACTAAACAGGGAAGGCGCAGCTGTACTGAAGTGTAGCTTGGGGGAGTACATAGAAAAGATGTATAATTTTAACTAAGAAGGGGGATTAGGATTACAGTCACTCTGGACAGCGAAAGAAATGGGAGGCTTTTGGCCTCCCCCCAGGATTAGGGTGACATTTTAGGTTCTGACATACCTCTGGGTAGGGAGGCGGGGGGGACTTTGGTGGAGGGGGCTGGTAGCAAACACTAGGAGCCTAACAAGCAAGATGGTGGACTTAGAGGCCATCATACAGGACAAGGGACAGGAGTTACAGTAGTTGCAGTCACTGAGACATGGTGGATGGAATATCACACATGTGAGACAACAAGCCCTGGGTATAGACTGTTTAGGGAGGATGGGGGGACAGAAAGGGGTAGGCGTGGCTCTATTAGAGATGATTTCAGGGCTATGAAGGGGCAAGAGGTGGTAGGGGTAACTGAACTCCTATGGGTCAGGCTGAGCAAAGAGACAGGGGAATCCTTAAGTTTAGGGGTGGTATACAGACCACCTTCACAGTGGGAAGAAAAGGACACAAACAAAAGAAAGGATGGCCTCAAAGGAGAAACACTGCTGGTGGGGGCCCTAAATCTCATGGACGTGGACTGGTCCATTTCGGAGGCCACCTCGGTGAGGAGCAGGGGATTTCTGCAGATGGTGCAGGGAGCATTCCTGCAGCAATTGGTCAAGGACCCAACAAAGGGCAAAAACCTGCTGGATGTGGTCCTAACAAATAGGGAGAGTGTGGAGGAGATGGAGGAGGCACTGGCAACCACAACCACAAAATCGTTAGGTTTAGGGTTGGGGGGGAGGAAAGCAAGATGCACAATGACAACATTTTTGGACTTTAAGGGAACAGACTTTGACAGGATGAGATGGCTAGTGAGGAAGGAAATGATAGGTACAGAGGGTATAGATGACGTGGAGGAACTATGGAACTTTATATAAAAAGAGGTGCAGAAAGCAATGGACTTGTACATAAGGCAGGTAAGGAAGGGCACAAGAAGGAGGAGACCACTCTGGTTCACAAGGGAGGTGGTGAGGGTGGTAGGGGACAGAAACATAGAGGTTGACGGCAGATAAGGACCGCAAGGCCCATCAGTCTACCCATTTCTTTTTCTACCTTATAAATGTGCCATCGGCCTTTGCTCTGTCAGTGGCCTATCTATTCATACTAATCTGTATTGCTCCCTTATGCCTATCCCATGCCTGTTTGAAGCCCTGCACTGTATTTATAGCCACCACTTCCTGAGGTAGGCCGTTCCATGCATTCACCACTCTTTCTGTGAAAAAGAATTTCCTCACATTAGCCCTTAATCGGCCTCCCTCTAATCTCATGCTGTGTCCTCTTGTCCTGCTGTTTTTCTTATATTTAAACATGTTAGACAGTTTCACCTTGTTAATGCCCTTAAGGTGTTTGAATGTTTCGATCATATCACCTCTCTCCCTCCTTTGCTCAAGGGTATACATATTAAGCTCTGTTAATCTGTCCTCATATGTCTTCTGATGCAGTCACTGCACCATTTTGGTTGCCCTTCTCTGGACTGCCTCAATTTGGTTAATGTCCTTGTGAAGGTGTGGCCTCCAGTAATGCACACAGTACTCCAGACGGGGCCTAACCAGTGTCTTGTAAAGATGGATTATTACCTCTCTCTTCCGACTTGTGATACCCTTATTAATACACCCTAACATCCCCCTAGCCTTACCTACTGCTTTAGAGGTCTGCTTGGATGATTTTGGGTCATTGGTGATGATGATGCCCAAGTCTCTTTCTTCCTTTGTGACTGCCAGCAACTCCCCTCCCAGCCTACAGGTGGCTTCAGGGTTTCTCTTCCCTATGTGCATGATCTTGCACTTCATTGCATTAAATCCCAGTTGCCACTCTTCCGACCATTTTACTAGTTTATCCAGATCGCTTCTCATTCTGCCCACCCCATCTGGATCATCTACTCTGTTCCAGATCTTGGTGTCATCTGCAAACAGACAAGCCTCACCCTCTAGTCCATCTGCAATGTCACTAATGAAGATATTGAAGAGGACTGGCCCCAGGACTGATCCCTGAGGTACCCCACCTGTGACTTGCATCTCTTCTGACTGTATACCATTTACCACCACTCTCAGTTTTCTGCCCGTCAACCAGTTTGCCACCCAGTTGACCAACTTCTGACCCACCCTGAGCCTACTCAGCTTATTTATCAATTTTCAATGTGGAACAGTGTCGAAAGCTTTGCTGAAGTCAAGGTAGGCGACATCGACTGCTCCCCCTTGGTCCACCACTCTGGTTACCCAGTCAAAGAAATCTATGAGATTAGTTTGACAGGACCTTCCTTTTGTAAACCCATGCTGTCTTGGATCCTTTGCCCCTATGGATTCCAGGTGTTGCACTCTCCTTTCCTTAAGGAGTGCCTCCATAATCTTACCCACTACTGAGGTAAGACTGACTGGTCTGTAGTTCCCTACCTCCTGTCTGCTACCACTCTTGTGGAGCAGGATTACATGAGCCCTTCTTCAGTTTTCTGGGACCTCTCCTGAGCTCAGAGACTCACTAAACAGTTCTGCTAATGGCTCTGCTAGTTCCACCCATAGCTCCTTAAGTACCCTGGGATGTATGCCATCAGGTCCCATTGCCTTGCCCACCCTGAGCTTAGCGAGCTCTTGTAGGACCCTTTCTTTTGTAAAGGGAGTAGTGATCACCTCCTCCTCCCTGTGTCCATGGTGCTGAGCTGTGGACCTGCCCTACCTTCTCTTCAGTAAATACTGAGCAAAGTATCTATTTAGGATAGATGCTTTACAGGGTTCTCCTCCTCACATGCTCCCTTTTCTCCTTTGAGCTTAGCATACTTCTCTGGACTTTTCTCCTTTCACTACTGTATCTATAGAAAGTCTTGTTACCTTCTTTACTGTTCATGCTAGTGTTTCCTCAGTTTGGGACTTTGCCTGCCTTACTGCCTTTCCTGCTTCCCTTAGGACAGTTTGGTATGCCCCCCTATCTTCATCTTGCTGTGTTCCCTTATATTTCCTGAAGGCCAGCCTTTTGGCTCTGACCTTTTCTGCTACTGTATTTGAGAACCAAAGTGGTTTCCTTCTTCTTTTGCACTTCCTTTTCTGTCTAACACAATAGGATGTTGCTTCAAGTATTGCATCCTTGATAGTTGCCCACTTTGCCTGTACCCCCTCACCTGTGTTTCTATTTGCCAGGGCTAGCTTAACTCTGTTGGCCATCTTATCAAAGTTAGCTCCTCTGAAGTCCCATATTTTTGCCTTGGAATGGGATGCTTTAGATGTAGTGGCCAAATTGAACCATACCATGTGATGGTCACTGGCCCCCAGGTGACCTTCTACCTGGAGATCTGTGATCCCTTCCCTGTTAGTCTGTACTAGATCTAGGATAGCCCTGTCTCTTGTGGGTTGTTGTACCAGTTGTTTGAGGCCCTCTCCCTGTAGGAAATCCACCATGTGTTTAGTTCTGGCAGATGTTCCTGCTGGTATTGACCAATCTGTCTCCGGCATGTTGAAGTCTCCCATTATCAGAACCTCCCCTTTAGCTGTTATGTTTTGTATATCTTCTAACAGTAATGTGTCTATGTCCTCCCCCTGGTCTGGGGGCCTATAGACAACCCCAGTTCTTATAGCTGTCCCATTTCTTGTTTCCAGGGTGACCCATAGTTCTTCTGGCTCCTTATGTGTATTCTGAATTTCTGTAGCTTTGATATTTTCATTCACATACAAAGCCACTCCACCCCCCCCCTTTTTGCACCTCGGTCTCTTCTGAACAGTACATATCCAGGTACTGAAATCTCCCAAGTGTGGTTACTGGTAAACCACATCTCCCTAAGTGATACTATGTCCAGTTTAGCCTCTGATATTATTGCCTGCAGGTCTGGGATCTCATTTCCTAGGCTGTGAGCATTTGTGTACATGATTTTCCATTGGCCAGATTTCAGTGTGTTAGTTTTTGGGTGAGGTTTGGCATTTCCCCTGTGCGTCGTATGGGGAGATGGACCTTTTTTCTTACCTGGTGATGCAAGTGAACTGCAAACATGCTGAATTCCTGCTTGACCACTAGCTGAGGGGGGAGGGGTTTTCTTCCCATTCGACATATGTGGTGCTGCACCCCATCCTCATTTGCTAGTTTAAATATTCAGCAAAGACGTCAAATGTCTGCCCCAATGCACTGACTCCCTCCTTAGTCAGATGCAGTCCATCAAATTTAAAGAACTTTCACTCCCAGAACTGTTGCCAGTTCCCTACAAATTTGTGTCCTTTTTCCTGGCACCAGCCCTTGAGCCACATGTTTAGCTCCTCTATCTCCCCATCTCTGACTTTCTGTCCATCTTCCCCCCTCTCCCAGACTGGCACAATCTCAGAGAAGGAGATGTCGGATGAAATGGATGATAGTTTGTCACCCAGCCTGGTCAGGTGTTCCTTGGTCTCCACAACTGACTGGCTGGCGAGATCATTAGTCCCTATGTATACCAGGATGTCAATGTTTTCTCCTGCTTTGTGAACAATTTTAGCAATGCGGTCAGTGTCTCTCCACACTGATGTACCTGGGAGACATCTGACCATTACCCCTGGCTGGAGATGGGTATCAACTCCTCCAGTCATGGAGTCTCCTATGATCAGAAGTTTTTTGGATTTCCTTTTTGTTTTTTTTGTTTTGGTTCCTGATTTGGGTGAGTTTTGTTGTGCTAGCAACTGTGCTGCAGTGTCCTGCTCTGCAGTGTCCTCTGCCCCTTTGTTTGATTTCAGAGATAGAGGCAGATACCTGTTTGTAGTGTTTATATAGGTTTCAGAGGTAATATGTTGGAGAGCACAGAGTGATGGGGCACCCGATTTGCCCCTTCTGACCACCTGCCAAACTCCTGGACCAACTACCCTCTACGGTCGAGGTTCTTCTGTTGGATGTTGGGGAAATTGCAGGTAGTTCTTATAGTGTATTTCCTCTTGAATATGAAATTTGAGGCGCGTAATCTCTGCCCATGCTGCCCGGAGCTGAGCCTTAAGATCTCCAATGGCACAGCATGTAGGACAGTGATCTAAATCTTGTAAGACTGTCCTTCTGAAAAGTGTTACACAGTACCTGCAGTTAATGATATCTTTTCCAGATAAGTTGCTGGATTTATAACCTGGTCAGACTAATCAGAAGGAAGAAAATGCAAGTAATGGCTTGATTTTGTGTTTTGTTTTTGTATAACTTGTTATAACAAGTTAAATTACTAGTGCCCCTGTAAATGAGCTCACCTTGTGGATGCCCCACTCATCCACCCCTTCCTGCTTTGCCACAGGAAATGTCACAGCTGTGGTACTCTATAAAAGGAGTGTAGTGTGGGGTGGCTGGGGATGGGGGTGGGTGGCTGGGCCCTTCCCCTGCTGAAAAAAGAAGAACCATGGATGAAAGAACAAGGAGGTAAGAGCAGAAACAATCAGTCAACAAGAAATGCAGTAACCCTGAAATCTTATCCTAATGTTAGATAAAACTGTAAAACCTGCTCAAGTTTTTTCCTTCCTTTGTGAAAAGGGTATATCTGACCCCTCTCTTCTGCAGGCTCTTATAATTGTTTTACCTAAACCCAATAAACCCCCAGACAAAGTCACCAACTATTGGCCCATATCTCTTATGAACTGTGATATAAAAATCTTGGCAAAAATTTTAACTGCTAGGGTAATGCAAGTTTGGGAGGGACTTATAGGACCTGAGCAGGTAGGGTTCATGAGGGGGGATCCTCTCTAGACCATCTACGAAAGCTGGAACACATCTTCTCTGTGTCCAGGGATTCTCAGAAGCCAGTGGTTTTGGTGTCCCTGGATGCGGAGAAAGCTTTCGACAGGGTACAATGGGATTTTCTTTTCCTAACAATGGAAAGATTTGGTTTCCCTACCAGGTTTATCATATGGATAAAGAGTCTATACTCCAGCCCGAATGCCAAAGTATACTGCAATGGTATTCTCTCAGGAGGTTTGCCTCTTCACTCAGAAACTCATCAGGGTTGCCCTCTATCACCATTTTTGTTTAATATTTATTTAGAGCCCTTAATTAGACTTCTGAATTCCTCCCCACAAGTGCAAGGTATCACATTAGGCCCCCCTGAGGTTAAAATCTCAGCTTATGCCAATGATATTTTATTGCATTTGTCACATCCTGCCACTTCACTACCAGCTGTTCTCCTTATTATTTCCCATTTTGGACTGGTCTCAAATTATAAGCTTAATTTGGATAAAACTACCCTAATGTCCTTAAATCATCATGTACTCCCCATAGATTATACACAACGAGGGCTGAAAGGGTCATCTAAACTTGTCTATTTAGGAATAATTCTCACACAAAGAAATACCTTGAGGAGAAGATTGAACCTGGACAATTCAGTGGTAACCATTGCAAGGAATTTAAATAGCTGGAGCATACTCCCAATGTCAATGCAAGCCAGAGTCAGTGTTATTAAAATGAATATCCTCTCCCGCATTTTTTATCCTATTCATATGCTTAATCTCTTTATCCCAATCACATGGCTCAAAAAACTTCATGCACTAATATCCCATTTTCTTTGGCAAAAGAAGTGCCCACGTCGATCTTATATAAAATTGGGCACTCAAAAACATCTGGGGGGACTCAGGCTACCAAATCTCTATTTATACTATTTAGCCAGTCATATCTCAAAATAAGCCCGCTAGGTCCGGGACCTATGAATCCTTTAATATTTACCCATCTAGTTACAGGTTGAAAGATACTTGATTAAGACAATGGGAATATCTCCACAGTCTATGTATTTTGTATCTTTAAATATATTACCTTCACAATTAAGATGTACAGTTATAGGCACATCGGTCAAAGTACATACTCAACTTTGCAGATCTATGAAATATGATAACACACAGGATACTTCCCAACCATTATGCAGAAACCCAAACTTTAAACTTCAGGGCACAACTATTTGTATGCCAGAGCTAATGAGGAAATATATTTCTGACCTCATACTGGAGTGAAGAATGCCTGAAAGCCCAACATTACTTCATGAGCTGGGGCTTCCACGGTCACAAATTTTCAAGGTATATCAGAGCCGGCATATGCTAGTGGAATGGTTTGGTACAGTAAACTGGGACATTAATCAAGGAGAGTTTCTCTCCCACATGCAATCCCTCACTTGGTTACCCCACTCGGTCTCATGTCTAGTGACCTTTATCTTCCCCTATATGTATCCTACAATATCTGGGGAATCTTATTACTGAAGTAGGAGACTACCCACGGTGCCCAAGGAATGGGATTGCATTTGGCTCGACCTTTACCAATATTCAACAAATGATAGTTTACACCTTACCCAATTCTACATTCTCCATAATATATATTTTACCCCAAGGCATTTACTTAGAATGGGAAAACTTCCTACAGCAACATGTTCTAGATGTGCATCTGCAGATGGATCACTGTTTCACATCCTATGGGAGTGCAATAAAGTAGCCCCACTATGGGAGAAAATTAAGACTGCAATTGACCCCCTATTAGGGTTAACAGATCTTTTTTCTCCTGAAATTTGTACTGTGGGAGCTCCTTCATCGATTCCTGTTAGGGAGAGAAGGTTCCACATCTCCTTAGTCTCCTCAGTGGTAAAGCGATTGGTCTTATGTCACTGGCTAGATCAGGAAGAAATTTCATATTTGGAATGGCTAAATGAAATTTTGTACAGCCTAAGGACTGAAAAAACAATACCCACTCTTAGGGGCCACCCTCAAGGGTATGACAAGAGATGGAGCAAATTGGAGACTTTGTTAATGGTGCAAACAACTTCATTAAATGATGGTTGACTAAATAGTAACATATATTATGGACATATTGTGATTAACATAACAATGGTTAAAGTTGTTTTGGTAGAACTTTCATGTTCATTGTACACCCATGATATGGAACCGCCATATTTTTATTTTTATGCCTTGGTATCTTAGGGGAGGGAAGGGTTAATAAGGGAGGGTGTGTGTGTATTGCTTGTGCAGCTATTTCTCAATGACGTTTGGTCTTTTCATGCCATGTAACTTATAATTTGACTGTACAAGTTCAATAACAATAACGCTTATTAAATTTCAAAAAAAGAAGGAAAGAGCTTAGGTGAAGCTAGGTGTCTTGACCGGCAAACCAAGTCTTCTACCTCCAGGAGAAGGGCCTTCTGGAAATAAAAGCAAACACAGAAAGAAGATGACAGGGAAGTCTATAGGGAGAGGAGGAGGCTAGCAGGGAAGGAAATAAGGAAGACCAAGGCAGAGACTGAGGAGAGAATAGCAAAACATGCCAAAAGACGAGACAAAATGTTTTTTAGATACAGTATGTGGCAGACAGGAGTAAGGCTAAGCAGGGGATTGCAAGGCTGAGGGGAGAGTGAGGAACTTAAATTGAAGAGGACAGTAAAAAAGCAGAAGAAGTAAACAAGTACTTTTTCTCAGTCTTCATGGTAGGGGGAGGGCAGGGGGCCTGAGCTCAGGGGGAAGAGGAGGTGGGACAGAGGGATTGACCCAAGTCCATTTGGTCTCAAGAGGGTAAGGGAGGAAATAGGCATGCTGCGGGTGATAAGGCCATGGGGACGGATGGTCTGTACCCTAGGGTGATCCGGGTATTGGGGGAAGAGCTGGCAGCCCCACTGATAAGGCTGTTCAACCTGTCTCTGGATTCAAGAAGGGTGCCAGAGGACTGGAGGAGGGTGAGCATGGTGCTGTTGCATAAGGGGGGCAGCAGGGAGTTGAAAGAGAATTACTGCCCGGTCAGCCTCACCTCAGTGGTGGGGAAGGTCATGGAGGCATTCATTAAGGAGAGGGAGATTGATTGATTGATTGATTGATAAAACTTTATTTTAATACAGAAAACAAATAGATTAGGACCAAAGGCCCTGTTTTCAACTAATGTCCTGTGTTCTAAAGATACAGAAAAGAAATAGAATACAAACAACGTCTATTCAAACACTATCTTAGATACAAATATTAAACATACAAAATCAGACTACATATCTGCATATCTTAAAGTCCAGCATCATACATAACATATACATTCAGTCTGTAGGTATTCAACCAAATTAATTTTAAAAGTGGACAGATTATTTATTATCTTTAAGTTTTTTGGCAAGTTATTCCAATGGCCAGCTATTTTATTTTGTAACTTTGTCTCTCCAATTTTGTTATGATATTTTAACATTGGAATTGTTATGTTAGCATTTCTTGTTTGATAAGTCAAATTATTTGATTGATGTAATGTAATAAATTTTGCTAATGGATGTTTACATTTAGAAAATATAATTTTATGACAAATTGTTAACCAGATATAGTTTCTTCGAGCATCGGGGTTTAACCAATGTATTTGCTTATATATTACACAATGATGACTTTTGTGTTTGCTCTTAGTAATAAATTTTCCCAATCTGTAGTAAGCTTGATTTACCTTATTTAATAACGTTTGAGTAGAGTTCATATATATAGGTCTCCATATTCTAATACTGGCATTATCATCTGCTTAACCAGCTTCTCTCTGACTTCCCGTGTAAATATTCCTGCCACTCTCCTAAGAGCCCCCAACCTTTGGTTTACATTTCTAACCTGGATATTAATATGATCTCTAAACATCATGTGTGAGTCCATTTGCACTCCCAAGTATCTATAACTCTTCACTTCCTTCAGTTAAGTACCATTGGATAGGTGGATCTGCAACTGTGGTCCATTCTCAACACGACCTGAGCAAAACATCATGCACTGGGTATTTTTTGCATTTAGAAGCAGTCCAGAATCACTCATCCACCTCTCCAGTTGGGTCAAGTCTCCCTGCAGTTTCAGCTCTAATTCCTCTATATTTTGGCTGAAACCAGTAATACTGTGTCATCTGCATACATTCTAATTTCCCCAATTTTAATATTTTGTACCAAACTATTGACATAGATGTTAAACATTAATGGTCCTAAAATCGATCCCTGAGGAACCCCCATGATTTATTTCCTCAAAGCACAATATCATAATTCCATTAGCAACACATTGCTTATGGCCAGACAAGTATGATGTAAACCACTGCAAGGTACTCTTTTGTACTCCAACCTGCCAGAGCCTTTCCAGGAGCTTCCCGTGCTGGACCAAATCAAATGCTTTGCTGAGATCCATGAACACTACCCCGGTGTTTTGCCCCTGGTCCAAAGATGTTACAACTAGGTTATGGAAGTCTATCAGGGCAGTATTCATGAATCTACTGGGTCTAAATCCATGTTGATTATCAAATAATATTACATTTTCTTCTAAATATTGACTTAGTTGAGACTGTACTCTGCGTTCCATTATTTTTGAAAGCACAGGGAGTATGGTAATGGGTCTGTAGTTTGATGGTACAGTACTATCTGCACCCTTAAAGACTGGTATTACTTTTCCCCTTTTCCATACTTCTGGGACAGTAGAACTACTAAGGCTCACTTTAATAAATAAGTTATTATGGGTGCAAGAACATCCACACCAATTTTTAGAAATCTTGCCTCAATTTCATCCAGACCACTAGCTTTATTAATATTTAAGTTCTGCAATTCTAATTGTACTTCCCTCAAAGTTAACAATCTAAGGTTAAATTTAGCTTCGGGTTGAACTATTTGTTTTGTTTTTAATTCCTCAATTATTTTATTTATTGACAAATCAACAGTACATTCTAGTGGTGGGGGAATATTTAAGTCCCCTAATTCAACAAAATAAGAGTTTAATATTCTAGCCACTTTCACTGGTTCATCAATCAACTTTTCTCCTTGCAGCAAACTTATCTCTTTTGCAGTTCTGGTAGAATGATTAATTTTAGAAGTATGTTTCCAAAACATTTTTTGGTCTTTTGCCTTATTTAGTTTGTCAAGATGGTACTTTTTCTTTGTGTTTCTAACGTCTTTACAACATTTATTTCTCCATTGCTTAAAACTTTCCCAGTCTTCTAATGATTTTGTTTTCCTAGCTTTTTTCCATATTCTATCTCTTATCCTAAATGGTTTCTTTATTTTATCTGTTATCCATGGATCTTTTCTTGCTCTTTTACATTTCTGCACTTTTTGGAGCATGGAGTTGAATCATGGATAATAAGCAATCATTAAATTCCTGAATTGCTAATTCAATGTCTGGAATCATAGACAATCTGTCCCAATTAAATTCTATAGAATAGAGACAGAATACCCAGAGGACAATAGGCTCCTAGATGACAGACAGCATGGATTTACAAAAGAGAAGTCATGCCATAAAAACCTAATCAAATTCTTTGACTGGGTGACATAGGTAATCGACCAAGGAGGGGGGCCGTGGACGTGGCCTACCTGGATTTCAGCAAGGCCTTTGACACTGTTCCCCACAGGAGGCTAGTGAACAAGTTGGAAAGCATAGGGGTGGGTGATAAAGTAACCAGATGGGTAGAAAACTGGTTGTTAGGTAAAAGTCAGAGAGTGGTGGTAAATGGGACTTACTCAAGGACAAGGTGGGTGATGAGTGGGGTATCCCAGGGATCAGTACTGGTTTCCCTCCTTTTCAACAACTACTGTACATAAGGGACATAGCGTAAGGACTGAGAGGATGGGTGGGCCTTTTAGCAGTTGAGGCAAAGATCTGCAATCAGGTGGACTCTGCAGAGGGGCTGGAGGACATGAGACAGGACTTGAGGACTTCAAAGGGATGGTTGGAGACTTAGCAGGTAAAGTTCAATGTTAAAAAGTGCGCAGTGATGCATCTGGGGCACAACAACCCAAAAGCAAGATACATGCTAGGGGGAAGGACATTAGGGTTACAGAGCAGGAGAAGGATTTAGGAGTAATAGTATCTAGTAACCTCAAGGCAGACAACCAATGCAGCAGGGCAGTGGGAAAAGCAAATGGGATGCTGATGTGTCTTGGCAGGGGCATCACTAGCAGGCGAAGTGAGGTACTGATGCTCTGTTACAAAGCCATGGTGAGGCCGCACCTGGGGTATGGAGTCAGTTCTGAAGACCACATGTGTGTAAGGATGAAGACAGGTTGGAGGGGGTTCAGAGGAGGGTGACTGAGATGGTGCAGGGTTTGTAAGGTAAACTGTACAAGCAGAGATGCAGGGAACTGGGTCTGTACTCCTTGGAAACTAGAAGGGAAAGAGGAGACATGATTGAAATGTTCAAATATGTCAAGAGGGTCAACAAGGTAAAGGCGGGGAGTCTATTCTAGTGGAAGGATGGTGCAGTAACAAGGGGACATAGTTTAAGACTATGGGGGAAGATTCAGGGGTGACGTGAGAGGACAGTTCTTCATGGAGAGGGTGGTGGAGGCATTGAAAAGGCTTCCAGAGGCCATGGTAGGGGCCAGAACAGTTACAGGTGGCATGGGACAAACATAAGGGGCTGTGTGGGAATGGGAATGGGGCTGCAGGAAAGGGGACATAATAATTAAAGGGGTGGGAAGGGCAGACTAGATGGGCCTGAGGGTCTTATTCTGCCGACAAGATTCTATGACTCTATGATGTTGTTTGCAACCCCCACGATAAACTTAAATCACATCAACTAACAATCCATAATAGTGTCAACATCCCATTAGAAAAAGTTCAAACCTTCAAATACCTAGGGCTAACACCTGACTGTTTCCTTTCTTTCACCCACCATGTTGACCATGTCGCCAAAGCAGCCAACACTAGAATAGGCCTACTGCTCCATTGAAAACATTGCCTGACAACCGAGGCACTCCATACTGCTGTGTCAAAAGCAGCATAATCGCCATCATAGACTGTGGTCTAGTTATCTATAGCACTGCATCAGACACTATGCTTAAAAGGGCTACCACCACACTGAACAAAGCCTGCAGACTAGTCACAGGTACGCACTGACTTATGCATACATGCGACCTATAAACTCAGTCATACTGGCTGCACCTTAAAGGCATAGTAAAATACCAGACCTGTCTACTCGCCAAAAAAAAACTGTCTAGGTCTAACCCCCCAGCCCTAAAGCACCTCCTCACCCCAATGTTCAACCCCTACAGGACTCGGGGCAAGTTCAAGCAGTCATGCCAGGTCCCATTCCACCGTACATCCCAGTGACAAAGGACTTTTGCCTACCATGCCCCTGACTGGCTTAATGGTCTCCCCTGGGACATGCTTGTTGAACCAAAGATTGGTTCCATTTAAACATAAGCTTCACCAACACCTCACTGCTCTTAGTGGCTGTGAGTGCACTCCACAGTACAACCTGCCGCTAGTTCACCAGTAACTATCAGCACTTACATTCTCCTTGCCCTTGCCCCCTCTCCACCACCCTCACCCACGCCTGATCCCCTAATCGCCTCGCCCTCCCCCCTCCATGCCCCCATGCTTCTTTCACCCCTGCACCCTTCCTAGCCCCGGCAAAGTCCCCTGGTTGCTCATAGCTTAGTTACTTGTACTAAATTCTATAACTGAAGTGTCACTCTCAAGCTGAATGTACTGCTTTTATCTTTCTAGGTATCCTGACATTTTTTTTTCCATCTTGTCATTATTGTTTGTTTCCTGTTTTGCTCAGATGTGGAACCTTTGTAAAATAGCTTTCAGCTCAAAGGTGTTGTAATCCATATCAATGGCTCAGCAGGTTGCACACTTGCCTCCGAGGCCGGAATATCAGAAGGCTGTGGGTTCTATCCCCACACCAGGCACTTGGGTTAAATCCCAGTACTGACACTGTAGTGCAGCATGAGGGGGGTGCTGCACTCCTGAGGTGCCATCTTTCAGATGAGACATCAAACTGATGTCCCATCTGCCTGTTCAGGTGGATGTCAAAGATCCCATGGCACTTCTTGAAAAGAGTAGGGGAATTTTTCTATTTTTGATCACATCAAAAAACATACAAATTTTAACATCAACTGCAACAGCATAAGCTGTTTCCAAAATACATCACATAGTCAGGGAAAAAAGTCATACAAAAATAACAATTTAAAGAACCCATAATAGATAGAAAAGCAAAAAGTTATCCCGGCATCTAACCAGAAAATATTTACATTTCTCATGTATCCCTTCACCGGATAGAAAAGAATCAGACCAACCTATTGGTCCTATAAAGAGTTTTACTTTTGTACTAGTTATTGTTGAATTTATAGTGCCGTATCCTAGATCTTCAGTTTATTTATACTTAATAAACTTAAACAAACCTTTCCACCATTTCTGTATCTTATAGGCCGGGGACTTTATAACATTCTTTTGGTAAACTGAGATCATCACTTTTTCTACCATCACACTATAGATTTTATATGACATATGTTTCTGATATAACACCCATTGGCATCAGGCTTGCCATAGGTAGAACTTAGGACAACAAAAGAGTACCTCTAGAATACTTTTAACACATTTGGTTAAGAGCTGAGGGTAGTGACCAAGTATCATCATTTCATAGGTTAGAGATTTCAAGCAATCAAGCTGCCATCTTTGCCCCACAAATGCCCATAGTGGCTTAACATATGAGCAGGAGAAGTGGAAATGTTCCATGGATTCTTTCATGGCTTGGCATGCGTTATATGGGCATAATCTCTCCTCTTGGGCCTTATGCTTTAAATTCTCCCTAATGTTGAGTCTCCCATAAACAGAACGACAAAGAATCTCCCACATGTGTCCTAGGATTCTTTCATTATTTAGTTGTCCTAGCACCCCGGGGCAAAAATCTGAGGGCAATTATTTAATTCAGGTTCTGAGGGATATATTTGGGTCATGATGTGAGTATAAAGTTTAGGACCAGGAAGATGGCATATTTGGGCCTTGGTCAATTTCCATTTAAACATTTTTTGTAAAGCCAGTTTTATGAAATCTGGGGTTTTGAGGCAAGGAAGGAGCTGTGGAGACTCCAGTCTGGTCCACATCTGCAGATAGGCCTAAGGAGTGTTAGAGCTCCATATGTAGTAAAGAGTGGAGGCTGGTGTTAAGTGCTATCATCATTGTATGAGAAATAAATAGGGTATAAAAAAAGGTGATGGGGTCAACCATCCCCAGACCCCCTTGTGCCTTTAGGAGATAGGTAAAACATCACTTAACTGGGTTTAACCTGCTCCTCTAGACCATTTAGAAAAAACATGCATATATTCTAGATTCAAATTTTTTTTTGGGGAGATCATGGCCATGTAGAGCAAACAAGGAAGTAAAGATTTTTTTATAATATGAACCCTTTTTATTTTAGATAGCTTCCAGTTTTTCCACCTTGTAACTTTATTTTCTACATTTTTTTTTTGTGGACCAAACAAAATCCCCAGAATCCTCAGGGGATCTGGGTTCACTCTGATGCTGTTAAATTCTCCCTGAACCTGGGATAGAGGGCCAATAGGAAGTCCTTTGCATTTTGTCACATTTAAGGCTAAATTCGAAACTTTGGAGTAAGCCTCTATCTGACCTAACATGGTAGGGATATCTGAAATCTTTAACATAAAAATACACACATCATCTGCATATACCTGGACCTTTAAGTCATTCTTCCTGGAGGTGCCAAATAAACCTTGCCAAAGGTTAGAAGAACTTAACTTTCACAATAAGGGGTCTAGGGAAAATATGCATAACAAAGGGCTTAAGGTGTATCCCTGTCAGACCCCAGTTTGAGTGTTGATCCCTTTTGAGATACTACCTTTTATGATTGGGTGCACTGTTGTTGATGAGTACAGCTTCTTTATTTATGCTATAAAATCTTCAGGTGTACCATAATGTTGCAGGGTTAGAAAAGAAAAGCATGGTGCACTCTATCGAAGGCTTTACTTTGATCAAGTGAAATTATGAAGCCTTTTTTTTTGTTCACTGAATAGTGTTCTGTTACATCTCTATTTGACATTAGAGCATACTGTATTTTCCTATCAGGTAACCCACATAATTGAGATGAGTGTATTAGTTTATTTGCAATACCTCTTAATCTGTTATTCAAAATTGGAAAGTCTGCATTTAGAATGGTGATGGGTCTCCAGTTAGATACTGTATTCCTGTCACCTGCTTTAAACAGAAAAATTAGTAACTCAGAAGTTAAGTAGGAAGGGATAAGTTGGGAGCTTGAAAAATATGTATACACTATCTGCAGACATAGGGCTAGTTCAGCCATGAAAGTTTTATAAAATTCGTATGGTAGCCCATCTGGGCCAGGGTATGTCCCTAGTTTAAGTTTATTTATAACTGTTTCTATTTCAGAGACATCTATAGCCACACTTAGGTTGTTCAACTCCTTTTTCAGGGCTTGTGTCTTAATGTCCTTCAAATATTCTTTAATTTTTTTCTAAGGGGGGTCTGACATGATATGGGACAGGATTAATTTGGTAATTTCTGCATGAATATCAGCCCCTGTATTTATTACTTCCCCTCTCTCGTTTATTAAACTTTGTAGTGACATAGCATCTTTCCAAGCTTTAAAAGCTTTACAAGGGTCATCCAGGGGTGTTTTCTGGGTCCCATACTGCAGTTCTGCCCTCATATTGATGGCCCTGTCATATTGGGATTCTTTTCATGTCCGGTTCACTTTTTCAATTTGGGAATCATAATTATGCCTAGTGGTAGCATCCAATGTATAAAGGTGCTGAAGGTGGTTCCTTAATTTTAAATACTGAAATAATTTTTCCCTAGATTTATTTTTCCCATAGTTATGAAAACAAGATGCTATATCTGCCTTTGAATCTGCCCACCATTCTCCTGTATTGTTGTAGAGATCACTTACCGATACCCTGGCCCACAAGAGGGACAGTATTCTATTCCATAACAGGGTATCTGTTAGACAGGAGCTATTAAGCCTCCATCTAGTTTTCCTTTTATTTAAGGGGAATTAGACTGAAACCTGAGAGTTAATAGTAAGTGGTCTGACAGTGCTGTGGGAAAAGACTTTAACTGGGGTTTAGGTAAGCTTCTGGAAATAAAAAAAAGTTTATTGCTGAGTTTAACTTTCCCGTTTTGTAAGTATAAGAAGGTTGCTGTTGAAAGTATTCCAGGCAGTTTACTGAATCTGCTTTATGTATGCATTTTTGAAGGGCATTCACATCACAATATATTTTTTTTTTTATTCCTGGATTTTTCCTTTTTTTGGCAAGTCACAATTAAAGTCTCCCCCTAAAATAACATGAGCGGTAGTGTGAAGGTATGGCTGTAAGTGTGCCAGAAGATCTACTCTTTCTGTTTTTGTCTGAGGCCCATATATATTTATAAGTCTAACTGAATATTGTTTTCCTTTTCCATCTATAATAAACAATCTCCCAGGGATCAGACCTATGAGTTTGGATAGGGTAAAGGAGAATGCACTAAAACACTATCCCCACCCCATCCACTTTATCCGGACCGAAGGACCAGAATGATGGTCCCCACATCCATTCTACCTGAAAGGCTCTTGCCTGGTCAATTGAAAACATTCAAGCTTCCTGGAGGTAATAAATATCTATATTGTTAACAATTTGTTATCAGAAATCAATTTATAAATAGCCTGTCTCTTTATAGAGATGCATAGGCTGTAACAGTTCAAGAAACCTATACTAAGGCTGGACATGAATCTTATGGTAAGAAACTCTTTTTTTTTCCTTTTTATCTTCTTTCCCTTATGTGCTAGGGGATCTGTCAGATTATCAGCATTGTGAGGTTGATTTTCTGGGTCACCTGCGTCCATGTCAGAATCATCCCAAGAGGTTGCTAAGGGAGCATAGGGGTTTTCTGATGTTATGTCTGGGGCTTTTGGAGGTGGTGGTAGTGGGGTTTGAGTTCCTGGTCACCCATCTTCTAGGCACAGGAGACAGCTTTGGTGTAGGACCGGTGATCTTGGAGCTTTCTTGTGACAGATCTGGTGGGTCTTGATAGCAGACTGGGTTATGTTGTTCCTGACTAAGAAGGTTACTGCCTTGTGGGGTTCCTGCGGCTACCTCCCCTCCTATGAGATCTATCTTTCCCCTGTTTCTGTATTCACAGGCATGGGTGTAGGTGAGGATGGGGCTAGGGGAATTTGTTCTGCCTCACTTTGATTTCGGGGGGTTGTGGCAGCATCTTTTGTTTTTTGAATGAGCAGGTCTGGGCTGATGACTGTGGCCTTGTTTTTGTCTGCCCAAGTACATTCCGTAAAGGTATGCCTAGTTTCTTCACAGAGGTCGCATTTTGTCAAGTTTGCACATTGGCACTGGTGTGCCCCACCTCTCCACAGTTGTCACACCTAGGTTTGTTACAGATACTAAAAAGGTGGGTAAGTGACCTACATTTATCATATGCCCTAAGCTGCACTGCGTAAAAACACACTCCTCTATCACTGCCTAGCAGAAATGAGTTGGGGATATGTTCTGTTTCATTTTCATTCTGGAGCAGTTTAACTTTATACTTCCAGCCCTCCATCCAGAAGAGTCTGGAGTCCAGTATGGCTTCAGGGGCGCTCAGAACATCACACGTTTGTGACAGCCAGTAAGAAATATCATCCACATGTATCCCCTCATTCCTAAGCATTACTGTGACAAATTTCACCAGGGGTTTTGTGAGTGGTATCACAAGGAAGGGGGACCACAATGGGGAAAATTTATGTTATATTTCTGCCAAAAAAGTTATAAAGTATAGGATGATCTAAAGCTTACGTCAGAGTTATCCTCTCTAGATAAGTTAATACATGCAAATACCTCTTTAGGTGAGAACCAGAGAGATTCCTTTAACACCAATTTGCCTACATAATGCCTATCTGGCCTAGCTTCCAGACCCCCTTTATAACGTATCCTTACTGCATTCCTTCTAGGGGCAGCTTCTTTTTTTGTTCTGGTGAATAATTCAGACAATAATGGTCTCTGAAAGGGAGTTTCCTCAGACCTTCCAGAGTCCTCGCTATCTGCTTGCTTTGCTTGGGGCTGAGAGTCTTTGCATACACATGGGACCCCACTATGGGGGGGGGGAGGTGCTGCACCTGCTAAAGCCTTCTGTGACTGTTTATCAGTATTGCTTACATTATTGTTAACAGAAGCATTTGAGTCCAACATAGTACTTAGGTTGTTATTGTTCAAAGAATTTTCCATGTGGAATTCAGTTGCAGGTACCTGTTGTTGAACTGGTGGGCGCCATTCTGTTTTTTTTTGTGATAAGTTGTCATTTTCCCATTCTGGGCAGGGAGCCATTGTCCATTAGGAAGTTTTTTCAATCCAACCTCCAGTAATGCTTTTTTGGGTGACCATTGGGAGAAAGGATCTGAGCTGAGTGGTTTTAAGGAAAAAACATTTTGCAAAACTGCAGACGTTATCTTTACATTGGGAACTTCTGTTGAGTTTCCTGGAGGTTCTTCTACTGGATCTTCAATATGTTCAATGTTGTTTAGAGAAATATTCAGTTCTAATGATGTTAATGCAGCCCATTTAGATTTAGTGCCTTCCACAGGCCAATTTTTAGAAAGCTGAGGGCGAGCTGTAAAAGAGAATGTGGTTAAACCTGTTTGTTGATTGGGACTGTCTGGTACACTAGAGCAGCTTCTAGATTGTTTATGTTTTGCTTGTTTCTTTCAACCAACAAGTTTCCCTCAGAGGATACAGTAAAATTACCCTGGTTTCCATCCTTGTTTTCCCCTTTGGTATGCTTGTTTGCAGGGTTTGAGGGAATGCTTTCTAAAATGGCTTGCTGCTTAGTGTTTACTTCTGGAGTTTTCCCTTCCACTACTTGTGGCTCTGGGCACTCATTAGCACTAATGTTTTCACTGCCAGCCATAATTTCTGAGATAGTAGAAGTAATGTTTGACTTTACATGTGTTTCCTTGTGAAAGTCCATTTGCCTGGTCATTGGGTCCTTTGATGGAGCTGCATCATCCTGCGAGCTGTCAGACAGGCCCTGCCCAGTGTCAAACTTCTCTGGCTTTAACCTCACCATTGCTGCTTTTAGTTTGGCTGTATAGTGAGTGTGTCAGCATTCCTCCTCCATCAATCTAGATACCATTTCCTTGCGAGAAGTTTTGCTGTTACCTGTTGTTTTGTCAGGTATCTTATGGATCTTAGTACAAGTCTGGACAGTAAAATCTGTTTGTGAACTTAAATCTTCAGTTGAAATGAAAATATCTTCACCACACTCATCTTCATTCAAATCCATCTCATAATCCTGTAAATCAGTTGCCTCTTGCGGTAAGAGGACAGAGGAGGAGGCACACTCCTCTACCTCTGATACCACCATGCCATCCATCTTGGAACTTCAGTCAGTGTGACTGTGCTTCTCCGTTCTGCTCGTAGAAAATCAAGCCCCCTGCAGGCAGAGTAGGGGAATTTCCCCAGTGTCCTGGCCAAATTCCCCCCGTTCACTAAAAATACCACCAACAGCTTAATCTGCTTCAGTGTCATTTGGCATCTATCGGTACCCCCTCCCCTGAGATGAGGCTGAAAACAGGCAGAATTGTCTAGTCCTCCTTTCCTGGTCAACAAAAACTAAATAAATAAAGAAATTCGAGATCTCAATAAATAAATAATTACAAAAATAAATAAATAAATCTACCTGTTCCAGTAAGCTGGGGGGGGGGATACTGGCTAATGGGCAGAAACATATGAAAGGATGCAGCCACAATGTGATAGATGCTACTGCATGCTTTCGTATGTGAGAAGTTTCCACCCATTAGCGAGCAGCAGCAGTCACTGCAGCAGCCTTGCCAGGTTTGGTTGTGCACACGCTACACCTCCTGCAGGCTCAGCTGCATTGGCTGCTTGCAGCACACACCAATCCAGCAACTACTCTAAACCATGTTTAAAAACTCATTTATTAAGTGAGGTGAATGGGTGCCATATAAATAAAATTGCCCTGCCTTGCCTTATTCTGTCTAAGTCATCCCAACATGTTTGCTTTGTGCAGGCACACAAGCAAACATAAAAAATAGAGCAGGACCTCTTTTTTGCAGTGCACATCATGATATGATTACATTATCCTAATGTTTTCCTGCCACATTCTGGATTTCTTCATCAGAGGGAGACAGCAGTACTTGCCAAATGCCTCTTTAGAAGAGGTCAATAGCCACTTAACCCCAATGATGAGTTTATGCCAAGGACCATTGTGCACTGCTAAGTAAACAGTACTGAGTGGTAGAACTAATGTCAAAGAATACCTAGGAGGTCTGTCAGTTGACAGCAATAAACAGCGAGGATGGAGGCCACAAAAACTCAATAGGTGGTAAAAAAGTAATACAATAATGTCTTTATCAAAAAGCATCTAAAGTATATCAGAAGAGTTGATATCTTTGAGGGAAGGAAGAGGGAATTGTTGTTCTGTGGCGAAGGTTCTAAAGCAATTAACAAAACCTGAACCTGGTGAACATATATGAACACCAATTGAAAAGTGGCTAATCGGCACTAGTGTGCATAATGTCAAAAAAAGAAATGAACCCATAGCTTTGGTCTTAGTTCAATCAATCAATCAATCATTTATTTATAAACAGCGCAATTCTAATTAAGACCAAAGCACCTGTACAATAAGACAAAGAGCAGTAAAACATAAAATAATAAATAGATAACTAAGTAAAACCATCAAATGGATTAAATCAGTAGAAGTCAGTAGAGTGATGTTCTAGAGGATGGTTTGCTGGACAACATCATTGCCCAGTGTGGACCAAAAGGGGAAGGAGTGGTGTTGATGGGGGACCTTAATATGCCAGGTACAAACTGGGGAACCGTGTCCTCTAAGGTGGCCAAGGAGCAGAGGCTGCTGGACGACTTCCAGGATGTGTTCTTAACACAGCATGTGATGGAGCCCACAAGGGAGGGGCATGTCCTGGACGTGGTTCTGGCAGATGGGGATCTGGAAAGGGACCTGGTTGTAGAGGACCCCCTGACTGGAAGCGACCACAATACTGTCTGGTTTCAAATAAGCATGGGGGGAGGGGGAGATCTAGGACACTGGCAGTGGACTTCAGGGGCAGACTTTGTGGGCATGGGAAATATTCTCAAGGATCACTTGAAGGGGATTACATCAATGACAAGTGTGGAAAGGAGATGGGAGGTCATAAAACGGGGACTTCATGAGGCAGTCAGGATCTGCGCTAAGTTGAAACGTAAGGGAGCAAGGTCACATAAACCATGCTGGTGGTCCAGTGAGGTACAGGTAGCGGTCAGAGAAAAGAAGGCAGCCTATAAAAATATAAAACAACAAGAAGGGATAGGGATAAGGAAATGTACCATCTTGCATCTAGAAAAGTCACCTGGATGGTGAGGGGAGCAAAGTCCAGTAAAGAGCAGCGGCTGGCACAGGGGATACATGGAGGCAAAAAGGGGTTCTTCCGGTACATTGGGGAACAGAGAAAAACTAAGGGCCATCTCAGCAGATTGAGATCAGAAGGAGGGTGGGTTGAAGAGGCGAGGGACCAGGCAGAGGTTTTTAACGAGTACTTTGCCTCTGTGTTCACTAGGGAGGGGGATGGGATATCTACAAAGCAAGGCACGATGGGGATAGAAGCGGCAGTGAGTGGGATCAGGAGAGCAACAGAAATGGAGCAAGAGGGAGGGAGAGGTACCCCAGGGGTGTCACATCTGGATAAGGATAAAAAGGCCAGTAAGATGGAGGGGACAGATGATGCTATCTCCGCCAAAAGGGTGTGGTTAGCCCTCAAGGCCCTAAAGAAAGACAAATCTCCTGGGCCAGATGGCATTCATCCGAGAGTACTATGGAAATTGGCGGACATACTGGCTTCACCCCTGGCGGAGCTCTTCAACAGGTCACTTGAGACAGGGAGGGTACCTAGGGATTGGCAAGAGGCACATGTGATGCCAATCCATAAAGGGGGGTCGAGGGAAGTACCAGATAACTATAGATTCATCAGTTTGACCTCGGTGGTGGGAAAATTAATGGACAGTATACTAAAGGAACGATTGGGAGTGTACTTGGAGGAGGTAGGAGGTCTGGATAGTCGGCAACATGAGTTTGTGCCAGGTAGATCATGTCAAACCAATCTTGTGGAGTTCTACAAATGGGTGACATCAGAACTGGACAGGGGAAAGCCTGTGGATGTATTATTCTTGGACTTCAGCAAGGCGTTTGACTCTGTCCCCCACAATGGTCTGGTGGAGAAACTGATGGGGTTAGGAGTAGGCCCTTTGATGGTCAGATGGATTGAAAACTGGCTAGCTGGATGCACCCAGAGAGTAGTGGTCTGTGGGGAGCTCTCTAACCCTAGAGAGGTTGGTAGTGGGGTACCGCAGGGCTCGGTCCTGGGTCCAGTCCTGTTTAATGCATACATATCGGACATCAGGGAGGGTATAGGGTGTGAAATGAGTCTCTTCACGGATGACTCCAAGATGGGAGCAGTAGTTGAGGGAGAAGAGGGGAGGTTGGCCCTGCAAGGGGACCTGGACACCCTGGAAAGCTGGGCTCACACATGGAAATTAAATTTCAATATCACCAAGTGCAAGGTGTTGCATCTCGGGCTGGGAATCCCTAAACACAGGTACACCCTGGGAGGGGAGGCACTGGAGGCCTCAATAGGGGAAAAAGACCTAGGGGTCATGGTGGATGCATGTATGAATAACTCTGAGCAGTGCAGGAGAGCGGCTAGCAAGGCAAACAGGATGTTGGGATGCATCGTAAGGGGGATCACCTCTAGGAGCAAGGAAGTGATTCTGCCATTGTACAATGGTCTGGTTAGACCACACCTTGAGTACTGTGTATAGTACTGGAGACCACACTTGAAGAGGGACATACAGCTCCTGGAGAGGGTACAGAGGAGGGCAACTAAGATGATACGAGGGCTAGGGGATTTGACGTATGAGGACAGACTTGAGGAGCTCTTCCTGTTTTCATTGGAGGAGAGGAGAGACAGGGGACATGATTGAGGTCTCAAGTACCTCAAGGAATAAATAGGGTAAACATGGAGGGATCTTTAGACTAAAGCAGGGAGGTATCACCAGAGGCATGGTTTGAAGTTGGAAGGTGGAAGGGTGAGGGGAAAAAGGAGGAGGTTTTTCACTGAGGAGGGTGGTGGACCCTTGGAATGCACTGCCTGGCGAGCTGGTTCAGAGATCCACAGTGGAGGGCTTCAAGAGAGGGTGGGACAGACACAGAAAGTGGATGTATCAGATGATGGCCTGTCCCAGGGGGTTGGGGATGGATGATAGGGGTTTCTGGAACACAAGGGAAGGGAGGGCCTCGGCACCCAACTAGGGATCTGAGGTTCGAGCAGACTCGATAGACTGTAAGGCCTAATCTGCTGGCAAATATCATGCAAGTGAAAAATAATTAAATTCTAACTATAGTCTGAAAAGGCCAGGCTAAATAAATGAGCTTTCAAGGCTGATTTAAAGCACTCGACTGTCAGGCACTCCCTTACCCAATGAGGTAGAGAGTTCCACAGGGTAGGGTTTGCAAATGCAAACGAACGTGCACAAGAGGTCTTAAGCCTAACCCTGGAAATCTCTAGCAATCCTTTGTCGGAGGAGCGGAGGGATCAGAGAGGGTGGTAAGGACAAAGGAGATCTTGCAGATAGCTCAGTCCCTGGCTATGTAGGGCTTTGTAGGTCAATAGTTCGACCTTGAAGGTGGTCCGCCAGTAGACTGGCAGCCAGTGCAGTCTGTGGTGCACAGGTGTGAAGTGGCGTGATATAGGTAAGCCAGTCAACAACCTGGCTGCCACATTCTGGACTAGCTGCAGTCAGCGGATATCAACCCCCGGTAACCCTAGGTAAAGGGCATTGCAGTAGTCAAGGCGGGACATCACAAAGACATGGACCAATGCTGGTAGGTTGTTGGGTGGGGCCAGGTGCTTAACCCGGGTGATATTCCTCAGATGGTAAAAAGATGTTTTCATGACAGCAGGCACCTGCAACTTTAAAATCAGGCTGCTGTTGAAAATAATGCCAAGGTTTCGCACCTGATCTGAGGCAAGCAACTGGATCTCATCAAGGCTAAGCCCAGATGGTTGGCCCGCTACTGAACCTAAACCACGGTGACCTTGGTCTACCACCAACACCTCAGTTTTATCAGAATTCAGCTTTTATGTGCTTAAAAGTCCAACAAAACTTGCTCCACCAGCACCTGCCAATGTTTCACTCACCTGACCATGGGCTTTGTCAAGGCATCTGGTGAACATGCTATACCAAATCTATTTCTGGTTTTGAGCGAGGCAGTGTATAAAAACTCATTAGGGTAAAACATCAGATACCAGAATGACTCAAAGGATGGAATCACTGTTTTGACACCTGTGGTTGCTAGTATAATGAACTCAGCAATGGTGAGGGTGAGTCCATGTTTTATTTATTTATTTATTCAAGAGTTTAACCAGGCAGGCATACTGAGTGGAGGACCACTCGTTTCCAGATGCGACCTGGGGGAAACATGGGGGAAAACATAAGGGAAGGAACGGTATTACACAAACATACAATACATAAGAGGAGGCACTGTTATGGAGCCTATACAGTAGGTAGCTAAGGTAGTCATGAGCTTAAACCCAGGTATTAAGTGCAACAGCAGTTAGAAATTAGGTAAGAGAGAGGTGAGTGCCTCCATAGATTGTTTCATTAGGAGGAAGGTTTGGAGGGAAGGAGCACCAAGTGAAGCTAACTACCCGGGTCATTATAAGGTGCAATATTAACCTGAGTGGTAGGCTATCAGGAAGTTAAGGAAGAATTGAGGCCCCCTATGGGGCAGGGCGGGAGCAAGAGCAGACCGAGGGAAATGCTCTAAGAGGCGGGTGTTGAGGTGTCTGGTATTGGAGTAGTGGCGGATATCTGCTGGGAGGTCATTCCAGAGCTTTGGAATATGGTAGCTTAGTGCTGCCTGACCCATGGAGGTGCGCATAAGAGGGATTTGGAATAACCTAGCATCAGAGTGCCGAGGCGAGTATGCCGGAGGGAGCTGAGAAGTTAGGGATGAGGCCAGGTATGGGGGGAGAGAGTGGGACCAGTATTTAGCAGCAACTTTGGAGCAGTGGATTAGCCGGCGGTCTGCTAGTGAGGGGAGGGACAGGGAGCTGTAGAGGTTGCAGTGGTGGGTTAGTTTTGGACAATTCAGTATGAACCGGCAGAAGGAGTGGAAGAGGGTGTCCAGGCTGGACAAAGTAGACGGAGAGGCAGTGCCATAGACCACATTCCTGTAGTCAAAGATCGGAAGAATCATTTTTTGTACGAGTTCCCGCCTGACCGTGGTAGACAGGCAGCCTTTATTGTGGTAGAGGGCCCCTAGTTTAGGATTAAGTTTTTTGTGCAAGGATTCCACATGTGTAGAGAAGTCCAGGTTTTGGTTGAGCCAAACACCTAGATAGCGGAATGAGGTACAGGATTCTAAGGGAGAGTGATCCAGGGTTTCGAAAGGGGGGTGCTCACCGAGCCGAGAGAGACGTGGCTTCGAACCGAAGGTTAGAGAGACGGTCTTTTTTGCATTTAGGAACAGCTGGTTTGTGGAGAGCCAATGTTGAACAGCATTGAAGTCCTGTTGAAGTTGGTCCTGTATTGTTGCCATGGAGGGGCCAGTGTTGTATAGTACCATATCGTCCACATACATTTGGATAGATGAGTGGTAGCAGGATAGTGGGAGTTCATTAAGAAAAACCGAGAGTAGGATTGGGCCCAGGACTGACCCTTGAGTGACACCTGTGGTGATGGGGAGGGGGGGGTAGATAGGTGGGGGCCAATTTTAACCGATTGGTGTCTGTTGCTCAAGTAAGCCCGAAACCAGTTTGTGGCCTGGGTGGAGAGGCCGGAGGCCTTTAGTTTATCTATTAGTAGAGAGTGTGAAACGGTATCAAAGGCTTTGGCTAGATCAATAAATATAGCTGCCGTAATATGCCCTTTGTCCATGCCTGAGAGGATGTCGTTTGTTAATCTTAGTAGGGAGGTAGTGGTGGAATGAGATTTGCGGAAACCAGATTGGTATGGGCTGAAGAACGCAGTATCAGATAGGTACTGGGAGAATTGGGCCAGGGCAAGTTGTTCATGTATCTTAGCCAGAGTTGGGAGGAGGGAGATGGGGCGGTAATTCCCAGGTGAGGCGGGGTCACCCCCCTTTGGCAGAGGGATGATAGTAGCCAGCTTCCAGGCGGAGGGTATTGAGGAGGTCGAGAAGGAGAGGTTGAACAGATCAGCTAGAGGAGCGGGCTATTGCAGTAGCTGATAGCTGGAGTAGCTGAGAGTTCAAGCCCGAGAAGCAATTGCCCTTATTAGGGTTTAAGCTGCATAGATCTTGGTAGACTTCGGCCGGAGTGACAGGTCGGAAGGAGAAGGAGAGGTGGGAGGGGGGAGGCCAAGGGTTGGGAGAGGGAGTTGTCAACTGTAAGAGAGCAGAGATTGTCCCATTGCCTAAGAAAACAGTTGTAAAAAATATTGAAACAGATTTGAGGCCAATTTCAATGACTTCATTAGTGGCTAAGATTATCGAGCAAGTTGTATTTGGATGGATAGTTAAGGAATTAGATGGAAAAGTTAATACTAATCAATTTGGCAACACCAAAAGTTGTTCAAAAGCACACCTTATATACAAACAGGGGGAAATCATGTTATCTGTGTTAATGACACTACAGCCTCATACAAACTTATGAAAATTGGCAGCAGAAATTCAGCCTCTAGATCTATGTAGTCTGCGCAAGTGTGCAGCTAACACCCTACTTTGCAGCTGGCCCTCCTCCACCTTCCCAAATACCTACCCTCTTATCCTACCCCATCTCCTCTTGAAACTACCCACCATCCTACAGGATACCACTTCCTCTGGCAAAGCGTTCCAAACTGCTACTACTCTCTCTGTGAAAAAGTGCTCCTCATTTCCCTCTTATACCAACCTCCTTCCAATCTAAGTCTATTTCCTCTCATGTCCCTCCTCTTCCAGAGCTTGAATATCTCTTCAGTACCAGACTTATTTATTCCCTTTAAGTACTTAAAGGTCTCAATCATATATGTCTGATCCTTTCTCTCCTCCAGGGAATAGATGTTCAATTCCCTCTCCTCATAGGGCATATCCTGTAATCCCTGAATCAACTTTGTTGTACCCCCTCCAGCAGTCTCACATCTCTCTTCAGATAAGGGCAGTGGGGATCCATGACTGGTCATCGACAAAGTTTGTCGAACGATCAGACAGCGAAACGGGCAGGTCGACCAAATTTTGCAGTCGGCTGCCGGTTTCAAACTAAATCGAGTGTTTTCTTCAGTGGGCTTCACCTCCGAACTCCCCCCCCCTTAGGATTCTCAACTTCAAGTTGGAGCTAATTTGGAGGGGGGGTGCAGGACCCCCGACAGACAGTGGCGGGTTCCAGCATGGTCCCTACAGTGACGTGGTGCTGTAGTCACTGCAGGGGATCGTGCTGTTGAAATGTCATGGTCAATGCTGTAAACTGGGCACCAGAATTGCACACAGTATTCCAGGTGCAGTCTGACTAGTGAGTTGTAGAGTGGCAGAATGACATCCCTGCTTCTAGAGGAGATGCCCCCTCGCTATACAACCCAGCATCCTGTTGGCCTTCACTGCCACCCTCCTACACTGCACTTAATTGTTTATATTTGCCTTTAGCATCACCCCTGTATCCCTTTCTTCTTCAGTGGTACATTGCTGCATCCCCCCCCCCCAGTTGGTAACCCTTTATAGGATTCTTTGCACCAAAGTGAAATACTTTGCACTTTTTCACATTAAACCCCAACTGCCACACCTCTGACCATTCCGCCAGCTTAGTCAGATCATCCTGCAACCCCTGCCAACCTTTTTTATCATTCACTACTGCCCCCAACTTGGTGTCATCAGCAAACAGACTGATCTTATTCTTGACACCATGTGAGATGTCCACAATGAAAATCCCAAACAACACTGGCCCCAACACCGATCCCTATGGCACCCCACTCATCACAGCTCTCAGAGATGAGAGTTCCCCCCCTCACTACTACTCTCTGCTGTCTGTCTTACAGCCAGTTTACAATCCAATTAACCAGTTTAGTGCCCACCCCCCAGATTACTTAGCTTACCACCCAGTCTTCCATGGGGAACTGAATCAAAGGCCTTGCTGAAGTCCAAATAAATGAAATCCACAGCATGACCCTTGTCCAACTCCCTCATAACCCAGTCATAATACTCAACAAGGTTAGTCAGACAGGATCTTCCAGAGATAAACCCATGCTGATGAACACCTTGGAGCCCATTGACATCCAAGAAGGAGACCAGCCTCTCCTTAAATATTGTCTCCATAAGCTTTCCCACAATAGATGTTAGGCTTATTGGTCTGTGATTACCTGGCCCATCCTTTGGACCACTTTTATGGAGAGGCACCACGTGGGCCATCCTCCAGTCTTGTGGCACCCACCCTGTTTTCATGGAAGTATTGAATAGATCCATCAGTGGTCCAGCCAGTACCTCTGCTATTTCTTTACAAACTTGCGGATGTATGCCATCTGGTATACTGTTAAAAGTGTGACTGAGGTTGAGCGACTCAGATTTGAGCGACTCACTCTCAGTGCCTGTGAGGAAAGTGACCCTGAAAGGATAGTGACCAGACAGTGTAGGGTGAAAGGAAGAGTGACAGGATACCGGAAGGTATCCATAAGGTATGTGGGGGATGGTGAGAGGGGGTAGCCACGGAGCTAGCCTAGTGGCACAGTGGTTAGGTGTGGCTGGCTCTGGTGGAGTGAGTGCAGGGTTCAGGGCTGGGGTGGAGCACAATATTTTCTGCTTTTCTGCACTGGTATCTTTTTCCTTTTTATTCCTGGTTCCCCCCCTTCCCGACATGCACCCCACCCGAGTCTGCTATTTTAGTTAGGGGGGCGAAGCCCCCAGCATAAACAGTTAATGGTAGTTTCCTCACTATGAATGTACATTGCCGTTCTTATTTTCAGTGATGTACATTCGCTGTAATGGCAATCGCCCTTTGGTGATTGCCATTATCACATAGAACCATGCTGTCCAGACCCAGTGCTTTATCCACCCTCAGAGCCCTTAGACTGTCCAACACCCTGCCCTCAGTAATCACACCATCTGTTAACTACTCACCCCCCTTGCCCACCATTCCCACTTCCTTTGGAAGTAGCCTATCCTTTTCCTTCATGAACACAGAACAGAAGTACTCATTTAGAGCCTCTGCTTGTTCCACCCCACTTTCAGCCCACCCCCTTCCCTCCTGATCCTCACAATCTGGTCCTTATAGCTCCTTTTCTCCTGTATGTATCTGAAGAAGTCTTTTTCTCCTTCTTTGATACCCCGTGCCAACTTCCATTCTCTGGAAGCTTTAGCAACCCTTACTCCCCTGGTGACTACTGTGGACTTCTTCACATACTCATCCCAAGCCTCCTTATTTTTATTTTTTGAATTATGATCTAGTAGCTGGTTCTCTGTGAAGTTTCCCTCAGAATAGCTGGCACTCAGTATGCAGTTTTGTCTGGTAAAGCAAATGATTAGAGGTCTTGGGGCTGAAATGATCTCACCCTATTCTCAAACATTAAATGGGTAAGAAGCCCAACTTGCTGGCTTGGAGCCAGGCATGGAATGTGAGTGCCTATTTATTTATTTATTTTTTATTTAGTTTTTGTTGACTGGGTAAGTGCACTAGGCAGATTCTGCCTATTTTCAGGCTGACCTGGGGGAAGGGGATACAGATGAATGTCAACTGACCTTGAACCAGATTAAGCTGTGGGCCTCTTTTGGTAAGCAGAACTGGCTTTGCAGGATGAACCTGATTTCCTGTATCTCCTGAATGCTGCTTTTTTAGCCAATGCACAGGAAGATTCCAAGCAGCTATTGTGCTAAGTTGGGAGGAAGATGTGAACTATCAAGACTTAAACCAGGAGGCCTTGTAAAACATCCTGTCCAAAAGCAGTTTGCTTCTTGGAAACTATGTCTGAGCTGCAACGTTGCATGAATATATGTACAGTAGACCACATGGTAGCTGCACAGATTTCTAAGGCAGAGAAACCATGGAAACACGCCATGGAGGTAGCCATGCCTCTAGTTGAATGGGGCTTTACAACCCCATGTGAGAGTTTGTTGTATTTTGTATAGATAAATGAAATGCAGTTGGCCAACCTTTGCTTAGCTTTGCTGCTGTCTTGTGTCTCTTTCATTAGTTCCCTCCTTTCACACCCACAGCCCCACCCCCATGGCACTGCCCCTATGTACAGAGCTATATTCAGTGTTGCACTAGTGCCATGTGTGGTGCTTGCACTATGATGTTCACTCTGCATTTGTGCTACACATGCACACTGTACTGAGGCCCAATATGCAAAGGTATTAGTGTTGGTGTGCTATTTCTGAATGTCACTGTGGGAGAGTACTGGCGCAAGAGAAGTGCACTTGTGACACAAGCTCTGTTGGTTGAATATGGGATCCTGTCTTGTTTATTAGTCACAGAAAAGGGGAAGAGGGACATTTACAGAAAGATTTAGACTGGGTGGTAAGATGGGCTAAAGATAACTATTTCTAGGTAAACAACTAAAAGACCTTGGCACGCTCAGTGGAGTTATGGAAACAATAAAGGGGGAGAAGCGCATGTGTAGTTTATGGATTCAGAAGAGTTGCAGTTCTTTGAAGCTGTTAAATTATTGGTTGTTATGATTTCAGGTGACCTGCAGTGGGGTTCTCATAATGATTAAATCTGCAGCAGGGCTAACAAAAAGAATCTGTTTACTTTCAGCTTGGAAGCCCACAGGGTTGATGACGAATGAGTTGCTGATGATATATTGTACAAAACATTAATAAGACCTGTCCTTGAATACAAATTGTGCTGTAGTTTAGCTTTCCAGTCTGGGCAGAAAAGAAATTGGAGCAAATAGAATCAGTACAAAAATGAGCATCGAGGGTGATTTTGATTGGGTATACCATTGCTACAGTGAAAATACTACAGTGACCAGTCATTTACAGCGACAAAATGACAGGTCGCTGTAGGTCACTGTAATGGTCGCGCTACAGCATTGGAACTCCTGGCACAGCTTCTCTGGGTGTTGCACCCCATCCCTAAAACACCTCGCCGTGGAGGTGATTATAGTAAGATCTGGGGGGTGGGGGGGGCACAGCCCCACACAGAAAACACACTAGTATTCTCAACTGCACAATATGGACCGCAATTGCTGTCAGCATTTGTGCCATCACAGTAAAGCTGGTTGACAGGTTTGCTGACTAACCGGCATCGTGGAACCTTTTGAATGAACTCTCTTACACTAGAAGAAAGGAAAGGAAAGGGAATGTTGAATTTAGACTCACTGGTAGAGATATGAGAATGGATGTGTTTAAAATTTTTCCTGTCAATGCAACTCCCTGATAATAAGCTACATTGTCTCATTCTAACAAACTTCAAGCAACATACATAACCAGGAACAGGAGAAGTTGTCACAATCACAGGAGAGAACAAAAGATTGCTAAACAGCTTTGTACAGTAGGGTGTTCAAAAATGTGGCTAATCTCCAATAATGTGGCTAGCTGGGTTCATTACATTGATTGAAACCTGTATCATGGTCAACTCAGTTGAATGTCTACTGGTACAAGTGATCATAGCCCAGTAAGTTTCAGGATACAAACTGGGAGAATAACAAATAAGACCAGTACAAGTGTTCTGGACTTCAGGATGGCTGACTTTGAATGAATGAGGGAGATTTACAGAGAGTTAAGGCAAAGCTCAGATAGAGGATGTAGAGGAATTGTGGAGATGTATCAAGGGGGCGGTACTAAAAGCTACAGAACTGTGTATACGAAGGATAGGAAAAAACAAAAAAAAGGAGGCCTCTTTGGTTTAATAGGGATGTTGTTGGGGCATTAAGGGATAGAAGGACAGCATTCAGAAAATATAACAAAACTCAGAGTGAGCTGGACAAAGTTAATTATAAGGAGAAACTGAGAAAGGCAGGGAAATTGATTAGGAGAGCAAAAGCATAAACAGAGGAGAGAATTGCTAAACATGCCAAAAGAGGGGATAAAACTTTTTTTAGATATGTGTGGAGAAGAGGAGAACCAGACAGGGGATTATGAAGTTGAGGGGGGTTAAAATGTTGAGAGTGACTTGGAGAAAGTGGAGGTTCTAAATATTTATTTTTGCTGTTTTCACAGTGGAGGGAGAAGGGTAGGGAACTGAGTTAAAGAGGAATGGAGGAGAATAATGTGGGATGGATCAAAGCCCATTAAGTGAGGACCAAGCAAAGAAAGAACTTGGAAAACTGAAAGTAGATAAGGCAATGGGGCCTGATAGTTTGCATCCAAGAGTTCTTAGAGAGTTGAAGGATGAGCTAGCATCACATCTGACAAAGTTATTTAATTTATCCCTGGATGGGGGGGGTTCCAAGTGACTGGAGGACGGTGAACATAGTGCCACTTTATAAGGGGGGGGCTGCAAAGATGAGGCAGGGAATTACTGCCCTGTCAGCCTGACATCAGTGGTGGGTAAGGTGATGGAAGTGTTAATAAAGGAAAGAGTGGTAAAATACTTCATGGACAATAAATTATTAGATGAAAAGCAACATGGCTTCACTAGTGGGAGATCTTGCCAGACAAATCTGATCACATTTTTTGATGGGGTAACAAAGATTATTGAGCAAGGGGGGCAGTTGATGTGGCCTAACTGGACTTCAGTAAGGTCTTTGAGTCTGTTCCTCACTGTAGGCTAGTAAATAATACAGAGAGCCTGGGTGTGGGACAGAAAATAACTAGATGGGTGGAAAACTGGCTTAAGGATAGAAGTCATAGGGTGGTGGTAAATGGTGTACATTCTAGGATAATGAGGGTGACGAGCGGTGTTCCTCAAGGGTCAGTACTGGGACCAATTATTTTTTAATATATATATATCAGTGATATCAGTGGGACTTGAAAGGAAAGTGTGTATTTTTGAGGATGTTGCAAAGTTATATAATAGGGTTGACATAGCAAGAGGTCTTGAGGCAATGACAAGAGATCTGAGCACCATAGAGAAGTGATTGGACATTTGTCAGCTGAAGTTCAACACTAAGAAGTGTGCAGTGATGCATGTGGGGCATGAAAATCCATTGGCTGAGTACTCACTAGGGGATTATAATCTCAAACAACCTTAAGGTAGGATACCAATGTAGTAAAGCACCTACTGCCTTACTACATTGGTCTCCTACCTTAAGGTTGTTTGAGATTATAATCCCTAGGTCCCTTTCCTGTTCTGTTTGATTTATTAGTTCTCCCCCCTAGTGAGTACTCAGCCAATGGATTTTCATTCCCCACATGCATCACTGTACACTTCTTAGTGTTGAACTTCTATACCCGCTGGAGGTTAGAAGTGATAGAGGTGACATGATAGAGACTTTTAAGCATATGAAGGGAATAAATAATGTGAATGAAGTAGCTTATTCAAATGGAAAGTAGGAGTTAAGACAATGGGTCATAATTAAGGGGGAAGATTTAAGAGCAATGTAAGGAGATGTTATTTCACTGAGAGGGTGGTGGAGCCCTGGAACAGATTATCTAATGAGGTGGTATGTGCAGAAACAGTGGAGGAATTCAAGAGGGCATGGGACAGACACAAGGGGTTGCCTAATGGGCAGAGGAAACTATCCCTGGGAAGTGGAGACAATTGGGGCCGCTAGGAAATGGGCAGGCTAGATGGGCCAGAATGGTCCTTTTCTGCTGACACATTACAATGATACTATGATACATATTCAGGTTCGTAATAATTATAGATAATGTCCAGACCAACACTTGGCACCAAGCATTAAGCATTTTTACTGTTGTCAGTATCTCACCCCCCATTGTGTACTCTTCCCCTGGGTTTGTGTTTCCCAGGTGCATTACCTTGCACTTCTTTGCATTGAATCTGAGCTGCCATACATTTGACCATTCCTCCAACCTTGCCAAGTCCCTTCTCATCCTTTTCACTCCATCTTGTGTATCAACCTTGTTGCAGATCTTTGTGTCGTCTGCAAAGAGACATACTTTTCCTTCCAGTTCCCCTGCTATGTCACTTATAAAGACATTAAAAAGGACTGGTCCCAGTACTGAACCCTGCGGTACCCCACTAGTAACCCTCCTTTCTTCACTGTGGACTCCTTTTACTACTACCCTTTGCGTCCTGTTGTCTAGCCAATTTTTTATCCAGGCTACCACCTTGGGACCCACTCCAAGGCTGGCTAACTTGTGTATTAATCTTTGTGTGGGACTGTATCAAATGCCTTGCTAAAATCTAGGTAGGCCATGTCCACAGCCCCTCCCTGTCTACTACCAGTCAAAGAAATCTATTAGATTCATCTGACATGACCTTCCCATCGTGAATCTATGCTGTCTTGGGTCCTGCGCCCCACTGGCCTCTAGGTACTCAACAATTCTTTCCTTCAGAAGTGATTCCGTCATTTTCCCTACCAATGAGGTCAAACTAACTGGTCTGTAGTTTCCTGCCTCTGTTCTGCTCCCACTTTTGTGAAGAGGAATCACATCCGCCCTCCTCCAGTCCTCAGGTACCATGCCATCCTCCCATGATTTGTTAAAGAGGTAGTCAGCGGTGTCACTAGTTCTTTCTTAGTTCTTTAGAATTCTTGGGTGAATCCCATCAGGCCCCATTGCTTTGTCCACCTTCAATTTTATTAGTTCTTCGAGAACCCTTTCTTCTGTAAATAGACTGGTATCGACCCCCATCTTCAGAGTGTTTCTCTTGTTTGGTTTAGGTACCTCCCCCTTCTCTTCCTCTGTGAATACTGAGCAGAAATATTCATTCAGTATTCCTGCTTTTTCACTGTCACCCTCTACCCACATTCCCTCCCCTTTATTCAGCCTCACTATCCCTTCCTTTGTCTTTCTACGCTCCCTGATATACCTATAAAAGGTCTTTTCCCCCTTCTTAACAGAGTTGGCTATCCTTTCCTCGGTTTGGGCCTTTGCTATTCTGACTGCCTTCCCAGCCTCTTTCTGCTTTAACTGATAAAGTTCTCTGTCCTGCTCGTTCCGTGTTTCCTTATATTTCCTGAATGCTCTCCTTTTCTCATTAACCTTCCCTGCCATCTCTTTTGAGAACCATAGCATTTTTTTCCTTCTTTGTGTTTTGTTGATTTGCTTTACACAAAGGCTTGTTGCCTCTGTGATGGCTGTTTTGATTACTCCCCATTGTTCCTCCACCCCTCCTTCTTGCCTGTTTGCTAGTGCTTTTCTGAGGCACTGTCTCATTTTCCCAAAGTCAGCCCTCCTAATGTCCAATACTCTTGCTTTTGTATGGCTTGATTGTATGGCTGTGTTTATCGTGAACTACACTGTTTAGTGGTCACTTGTTCCCAGATGGCTACCCACTTCTAAATCTGAGATTCTTTCTCCGTCCCCATTTGAGAGTACCAGGTCTAAGATTGCTCCCTCCCGAGTGGGTTCCAATATTAGCTGTCTGAGGCATGCCCTTGTAGGCATCAAGAATGACCCTGCTCTTGGATGTGCCTGCAGCAAAGGTGCTCCAGTTAACATCTGGCATATTCAGGTCCCCCACCAACAATATCTCCCCTTTTTCTGCCATTCTAAGGAAGCCTTCTATCATTTCCTTGTCCATTTCCTCCCCCTGAGATGGGGTCTGTATACAACCCCCATGTGGATTGTGGTGCCATTTCCTGTCTGCTGGATGACCCAGAGTGCCTCATCTGCTCCCTGTTTACTCTTTAGTTCTGATGCTTTGTTCCCTTCCTTTCAATCAATCAATCAATCAATCTCTTTATTTAACCAGGCATAAACTTTACATAGAGAGCTATTCCTCCTCCTCTTTTACCCTCCCTGTCCCTCCTGTAGATTGTGTATCCTGGTATGTTGACATCCCAGTCATGGTTCTCTGTGTACTATGTTTCTGTGACTGCCACAATATCCAGGCAACCCTCTTCCATCAAGGCCACTAGTTCAGGGAGCTTGTTACACAGACTATGAGCATTGCAACTCATCACCCTCCACTTTTTGATGGCCTTACCCCTTTTAGCCCCATTCCCGTCCTTACTGCCTTTGCCTTTTTTTAGCTCCATTCCCGTCCTTACTGCCTTTGCCTTTTTTTACATTTACCTCTGTCCTTCTCCCTAATGACTTCTCTACCTTGGTGTTTACCTCACTAATTACTGTGTTTTGTGGGGGGAGGCTGGGAGTGCAGTGTCAGTGGCTCAGTAGGTAGCACACTCGGCTCTGAGGCTGGGAGATCAAAGGGCTGTGGGATCAGTTCCCACATCTGGCACTTGGGTTAATATCCCAGTACTGACACTGTAGTGCAGCATGAGAGGTGAGCTGCACTTCAGACGTGCCGTCTTTTGGATGAGATGTTAAAACGATGGCATTCATCTGTATCCCTCTCCCCCGGGTTGTGCATGAAAATAGGCAGGATTTGTCTAGTGCACTTTCCCAGTCAACAAAAACTAAATAAAAAAAAAACTAAAAAAAAATTTCCCTGCTCCTTTTCAGTGCCTCCCCCCTTGGCTAGTTTAAATGCTTGCCAATGAAGCATTTAAACCTATCACCTGGGATCCTGGTTCCCCCCCTGGACAGATGCAGACCATCGCACCAGTATAGGTCTGCATCCTCCAGTGGCTCCCAGTCCCCAATGAAGCCAAAACTCTGAGCTCCACACCAGTTTTTCAACCATTCATTGAATTCCCTGGTGAGGAGTACCTTAGCATCACCCTTGCCATAGACTGGCAGCACCTCTGAGAAGGTTACCGTATGTGCTACTTATCTAAGGCCCCTCCCCAACTCTACAAACTCCTCTTGCACTGCTCTGATACCATTCCTAGCCAGGTCATTTGTGCCTAGGTGGACAATGACATCTAGCTCCCTCCCTCGTGCAGCTGCTTCCACAATCCTGAGGATTTGCTTCCTGTCTCTCCAAGCCATGGTGCCAGGCAGGCACCTCACCTCCCTCTCACCTTCCTCCCCCATTTCTACCCCCCTAATGATTGAGTGCCCCACCAGGAGTTGTTTCCTTCCCCTGTGGGGTCCCATGCCACCCTCCTGTGGGTCTCCTTTGTGAAGGTTCCCAGAATCCTCCTTGGTCTCCACTGCAGGTGCCTCCATAGAGGAACCACTATCCACCAGAAGAGTGAATGAATTGTGGAGAGGTACAGCTGTAGGGATGGAACTCTGTTCCACCACCCTCTCCCTCCCTGAGCCCACCCTGGTCCAGCCTCTGCTCTTTCTTGGCAACCTCTGAGGTAGTGGCATTGGCCCTGGTGGTCCCTGGGTGGGGGAGGAGGTTTCACGAGTCCTAGCCAGGTCAGCCTGGAGACGGGCAACCTCCTCCCTCAGACCAGAGAGGTGCCTACAAATATGGCAGCATCGCAGCCTCCAGAATGTCTCCCGGAACACTGCCGCCCCACAGCCATTGCACTGCACCACTCCTATCATGTCTTATTTTGTGTCCCATCTCCTGTTTCTCTGTATGCTTACTCTCTCCTCTCCTTACAACTCTCACCCTTCCTGTTCTGGGACAGCAACTTCCTATACTCTTTAGTAGCCTCCTTCTTCCTTGCTCAGTGTCAGACCACCACCGGGGGGGGGGGAGAGTGAGCTACTTTTTTCCTTTAGGGTTGACAAAACCAATGTTTCTCCAATGTTATGTAAATGGACCGTGGCAGGCCCATCAGCAACCTAGCCCACTGTGTTCTGCACCAGCTGTAGTTGGTGGAGGGTCCCTCCAGTGACCCTGAAGTAAAGAGCATTGTAGTAATCCAGCCTCAAAGTCACAAAGGGGTGCACCAGTGATGGCAGGTCTTTGGATGGAACAAGGGGCTTAATCCTGGTGAGGTTCCTCAAGTGGTAAAAACCACTTTTGACTGCAGATGACACCTGAGCCTTAAGTGTCAGTCTGCTGTCTGGAACAAAATCCTGCACCATAGGGGAAGCCATCAATGGTGTGGGTCCCAGAAATAATCCTGTACCCACTCCAGCATCATTCCCATCACGCCTGTGACCCGGCTCAATCACCAATACCTCAGTCTTGTCTGGGTTCAGTCACAACCAGCTGGAGGACAGCCAATCATTGATCTCAGCCAGACCGCTGTTAATCACTTCCACAGCATCACGTGTTCCCGGGGCAAAAGACAAAAACAGCTGTATCATCTGCATAGCAGTGAAACCTCACACTGTATTATCTAATGAGCTCTCCCAGGGGCAGCATGTATACTGCGAATAACATTGATGACAAGATTGAACCCTGAGGTACTCCACATGACAGGGCCTCGGGGAGGAGGAGAAATTCCCCATCACCACCCGTTGCTCCTTGGCCGAGAGATAGGACTTAAACTAGTTGATGACAGTACTGGTGAATCCACAATACTCTCGAAGGTGATCAAGAAGCACGATGTGATCCACAGTATCAAAGGCTGATGAGAGATCGAGGAGAACAGGAATTGACCTGTCTCCTCTATCTCTAGCCCTGAGTAGGTCATTATGCACCCCGACTAATGCCATTTCAGTGCTGTGCCTAGCTCTGAAACCGGACTGGAATGGCTCATAGATGTCAAAGGACATGAGGTGTTGTTCGAGCTGTTGCACCACTAATTTCTCAACAACCTTGTCTGAAAATGGCAGGTTGTAGATTGAGGTTGGAGATTGGATGGTAATTCGTAAGAATGTCTAGGTAGAGAGATGGCTTTTTCAGGAGGGGTCTCACCAGAGCCTCTTTCAAGGCATCCGGAAAGATTTCCTCTGACACTTAGCACTGGGCAATCCCAGTGAACACCGGGCCTACGGACCTGACACATCTTATTAAGAAATGAGTCGGGACTGGGTCCAGTTCACAATAAGTGTGCTTTAGCTTTGAGATCTCCTCAATGACCTTGGTCACCTCCACTGGTTTAAACTTGTCCCAGACAGATGGGGTGCCTCTGCTCATCTGATGCTGATCACTGCGAGACAATGCTTGTCTCACTGATGGAATACCCGCCAGGATGGAGGACACCCTGTCAGAGAAAAATACAGCAAACTCCTCATACATTGTGGTTGAAAACACTTTTTTTGGCTGTAGACAGATAGGTTGTAACAATCTGTCCATGGTTCCACCAAGTTACTTTGACAGCAATGCTGTTGCCATCCCCAACAGCGACGGGAACAATGCCAACTGTTGGCATTGTTCCCATCGGGACAAAATGTTTTTTTGCCTCCCACACCCCCTTTCTCTAAATAGTCAACTCCAAGTCAGAGCTGGTTTGGGGTGGGGGTGAAAACTAGGAATCGTGGTGTTGGTATACAGTGGACCACCACAGTGACCTGCTGAGATATGTTGCTGTGGTGGTCTTCACCATAAAATTTTCAATGTGCTGATGGCACACCTCTGCCCACAGTCTGAAATAGCTGGGATGATCTGTTTTTTCCTGCAGCAGTCTACCTGAACAGGACCTCTGCTTTCTTACAGTTGATTGCCCCTTGGTACTCATGATAGTGAACACGCAAGGCCAGTTTGTCCCCCCCTGAGTAAGACTTCCACTAGCAATGTGCCAACTTGCAACCCTTGATCTTCATCACCTTAAGATCCTCATCGAATCAAGGGGGTCCAAGTGAGAGGATCTGGGTCATATATGGACTGCTGCAATGCCATCAAGCACCTCAGAGACTACCCAGTTATAGGCAGCCACTGCCTTGCCCACATCAACTGCACATGCAGTGTCTACACTAGACAGGTCAACCTCTGCCAGGAGTCCCTCTGGGGACAATCCCCTTAAAGGGTGGTTGCTGACTATTTCAGCAGGGGAAGGACTTCCGGGGGGGAACCCAAACAAGAACTTCACAGTGCAATGATCTGACCAGACGACCTCATCAAGCTTGAAACCTGGTCAGACACCTGGCAACTGGGGTTTAATGCCAAAAAGTGCAAGGTGCTGCATTTTGGGATGAAGAACCCAAGAAGGAGTTACCAGCAGGGGGGAGTGCAGCTAGCCCAGACAGAGGAGAAGGATCTGGGGGTGCTCTTTACAGGGTCAATGAACAACTCGGCACAATGTAAGAAGGCAGCTGCAAAGACCAACAAAATGCTGGGTTGTATTGCAAGGGGTATATCCTAGAGGAGGGAGGAGGTGATTCTGCCACTGTATAGGTCATTAGTTAGACCGCACCTGGAGTACTGCGTGCAGTACTGGCACCCGTATCTGAAGAGGGACATTAAGTTACTGGAGGGGGTGCAGCGCAGGGCAACAAAGATGATCAAGGGGCTGGGGACTTATCATATGAGAGGTGGTTGAGGGAGTTGAACATGTACTCACTGGAGGAGAAGAGGGACAGGGGGGACATGACTGAAACCTTTAAATACATGAAAGGAATAAACAAGACAGGTACAGAGGGGCTGTTCAAAGTAAGGGAAGGGAGGGACACCAGGGGCCATGATATGAGACTGGAGGGAGGAAGGTTCAGGAGGGAGATGAGGAGACACTTTTTTACAGAGAGGGTGGTGGCTGGGTGGAATGCGTTACCTGCAGAAGTGGTATCCAGTAGAACAGTGGACTGCTTCAAAAGGGGATGGGACATGACAAGGGGGACGGTTAATGAAGGGGAAGGGTGGAAGGGAGGGGCAGCTGCAGAATAAGGGGTGCTAGCTGCACATTCGAGCAGACTTGATAGACTTCTAGGCCTTTATCTGCTGGCAAATTTCGTATGTTTGTATGAGGTTGACTACCTCAAGCCGCAACGAGAGACCAGATTGAGCATGTGGCTGTGATGGTGGGTTTACTTGGGAAGGGCCATTCCAGAATACCCATTCAAGTTTTTACTGTTTTGGATTAGGGCATATTCCATTTCTTGTTATGGTCCAATTTGTACCAGATGACCTGCATCAAAGCCTCTGATGGAAGCTGTTGGTATGACATTGTGCGGGTGACCACACACTGCTGGCCACAGCCCCAGTCCTAGCCATGGGTTGTAGTGCAAGTAGAAGGGTTCCTATTAGGGGAGGAGGGCAGTCTTTGACATGCACTGTCCTTGTATTTTGAATGATGGCTGCCATGCCCCCCACATACACCAAAGACATCCAAGGCTCAGAAGCCCCCCTGGACCAGTGTCAAGCATACAGGATTGCTTCTCACTGGTGGCAACAGGGCCCACCCATGATGGGATAGCTCAGGAGCATCTAAGTGTGGTTCCCTGGGTGTATCTGCAGAGAGTTAATAAGGGACAGTGGAGTTTTGAGATGGGAGTGGGGGTTGGCTTGAAGGGGGGAAGTACTAGGAGCTCATGGGTGCAAAAAAGAAGGATGACAATTCAGAGTATCTATGGACCTTTCCAGTACAGTTCAGTGGTACAGTGCAGTGCAGCTCAGTGGCACATTGGTTTAGTGTTTGGTTAACAAGTTAAGGCTCAGCAATTCAAATCTGGGTAGGAACACAATATTTCAGCCTGCCAGCTGAGATGGTAGGTGTCAAAGCCATCAAGGCCTTCAAACATGGTTGGGACTGAGTTAATGGCTTAATAGTGACCCAGGGGAGTAGAATCATGGGGGGAGGGTAGTGTGAGGAAAAACCCAGTATAGATACTAGTTCTTGGGGTAGGCTAAGGTTTATGGGCAGACTAGGTGGATCAAGGGTGTTTTTCTGCTGTCATTTTCTCTGTTTCTGTGTTTCTAAACCTTATGACTATTGTACCTAGGAGCATAGTCTAGTGATGATGGACAACAGGTAGGATCCATCGGTATCCCGTGAAAAAGGCGAGTGCAAAATCACGACTGCAAGAACGGTGATGGCAAAACAGCTCTGGACAAAGAGCAACCAGGAAAAACAGCGATTGCTGAAATGGCAACCTATGGCATTCTCCCCCTCTCCAAGTCGTATCCCCCTGGAGTTGATTATATATAGTAAGAGGGGGTACAGGGGGTGAAGCTGCCCCCTGCAGAAACTCACTGTGGCAGTGTTGTCCTGTTTCAGTGATCTCTGTTATTTCCCAGTCACTGTTTGTGTCCGCACTGTTTTGCTGTCTCCTTTTTGTAGTTGCCCTTTTGCGCTCACCCTTTTCACATAGAACCGGGTTCACCTTATCTGCCTCACTTGCTACATGGCTGTGACGTTACTCCTGTATGAGTACTGACGCACAACTAAACTTAACAGCAAGAATGTTGTCCCTACTCATGCTGTGTAACTGTCAAAGCCATTCTCTCGTAGGAATCAGATAGCCCTGCTTTGAAAGCTTGAACAGTACAAGCTTCTCCTTCTTTACCAGCTATGCAATTCCACAAGCTGACCACTCTCTTTGTGAAGTAATTTTTTTTCTGTTTCCCCTGTCCTGCCTCTCCAGTTTGATTACATGCCCTCTCGTTCTGCTTGCACTCACCAGCTGAGCCACCTGTGTATGCTCCACCCATAATCATGTCCCCTCTCAACCATCTCGTCTTTAGACTAATTTGAACTATGTGCAGTCTTTCCTCATAGCTTTTGCCTCTGAAGTCACATTTTGAATCCTAGTAATGGTCCTAGAATTTCTGGGCAGCCAAGTTTATTCTCCGCCCCAAACAAAAAAAAAATTTGGTGGAACAACTTGATTGATTGAGCTGATGTTTTGAATGTCCATTCCCCTGTGCTTTAACTTCCGGACTACTACTGTCTTTTGCCTCAGATATTTCCATACAGATGTAGATAACTCTGGTGTTATTAACTGACTGTTAGCAGAGAAGAAACAGAGGGGACATGACTGAAACATTTAAGTACGTGAGAGGATTTAACGCAGCCCAGACAGGCAATCTATTTCAACAGAACATGGCAGCACACACAAGAGGGCGTGATGTGAGACTGGTAGGAGGAAGGTTCAAAAGCAACCTCAGGAAGTACTTCTTCACAGAGAGAGTGAGAGACCCGTGGAACAACCTGCCCCAGGAGGTGGTAGCATACAAGACAATCAGGGAGTTCCAACTTGCATGGGACAGACATGAAGGACAAGTTAGGATGAAGGTTGCATAGGCAGGGGGTAGTTTCTAGGGCAGACTAGATGGATTGCACAGTCCCCATCTGTCGACGCTTTTCTTATGTTCTTATGTGACTTCTGATTGTATTGTCTGTACAATTATATTTACATTAATTATACAATGTTCTTATTGTCCTGATACTCTCTGGATATGTGTAACTAATCGCAGGTCACCCCTGGAAAAGGGACTGTAATGGTCTCAGTGGGCCTACCTTGTTACCAAACTTTAAATAAATAAATAAACGCTGGAAGTCTAAGAAGAGCAGCGTACAGAAGTTGAAGGCTATTAATATTTTCTGTGGAGGGGTACAGACCTGTTTGCTGTTTTTTAGAACATAACTCTAATTCAGACTTTGTAATCTGTAAATGATGCCCAGGAAGTTAAAGATTTACTACCTGTATTTTACTCTTCTGTCTTGTAAATATTTTAAAATGGCAGTGAGAAAACAAAGAATGTGATTGGCTGAACTACATCATGTGACCATGCAGTAAGATTTGTCTTACCACACAGTTGGCTATTATTCAAATTTAGAATGTCTCTTTCAGACATTTTCTGTCTAAACAAGATGCTTCATAAGTGCAATAACCCACTCCAGGGTGTGCATTAAATATTGAATAAACAATGGGCAAATGCCAATTGCAAGGTGATAATTCAGTCGAGGGGTTTATGGAGCATAATAATCCACAAGGGCAATGGTTGAGTGGTTGTGATGTTCCATAAACCCTTCAATTGAATAGTCACCTTGTAACCCACACTTGCCTATCTTTTTACTTGTTATATTATAGGGCTTATCCAACAATTCGGTAATAAACAGCAATCACAATGCTAGTTTTGTGGCTTAGTCAGAAGCAGCTGATAGAGGGCACTAGGTTAGGTAAAGAAACAGTGCATAAGAAAACAGCCAGTGTGGCATTTGAAAAACTTATTTACAGAGATTTGATTGGTAGCTAGTGGAAGTTCATGGAATTTGATTGATAGGTCATGTTATTCCATGGCTAGCCAGCCCATGAGTTATCACACTATATCAATCAAACTCTGTGAATTATCAGGTTTTGGGAGTGCTTCCTCAATATAACTCATTGGTCTTAGCCATATAATTTAACAGATAAATGTACTTCTCAGGTGGTTGAAAGCACTTAGCTGCACCTTCCTCCTTTCCTTTCATGCCCTGAAAGGTGCTGTGATGAGAATGTCTCCTCCTTTAAATACCTCGTAGTCTGGCTGGATCACGACCTCATTTCTCAGTTCAAGTTGACACCATCCACCAGAGGCTTCATCCCAAGTTAGGTGCAGTTTACAGGAACAAAGAGAGTATCCTGCTTCCTGTCTGCAAAGAGATTGTCTTGAAGATGATTCTACCAATCTCTGACTACGATGACATTGTCTACAGCGCTGCTCCCAAGTTCACCTTAGTCAGACAGGGCCCCCTCATTTACTCCTTCTGCTACTTTGCCCCAGACTGTCTCCCCAGAACTCACCACTGTTCACTTTCTTTCTTTCTCTCCTTTTCTTTTCTTGATGCCAGGGGACTCACTCATTGCGCCACCTTAATCTCCAGATTATGGCTTGGTTCCCTCCCCTTGTACCTTTCCTCCTCCTTCTCCCTTAACTCTGGCCCTTGCTGTCCTGCCCCCCCCCAAAAAAAATCTTCTGCTGGCCAAGCTGCTTTCTCCTTCCTCTTCTCCAAACGTTGTGGCCCTCTCTCCATAGTATTTGTACTGCTCCTTCCTCCCTTGCACTAGAATCTCTCCTCAGTGAATTCACTACTCATTCCTGCAGTTGCCCCTGATCCTGGGTTTGGGACTAATCTGCTGCCCTCCAAACCCGTCTCTCCCCTTATACCCTAATTACAGTTCCCTCAGCCCCCTCCCCCTGTCCAGGTCACTCTTCCTTGCTGTAAACAGTAGTGTCTTATTCACCATGCAGTTGTGTTGCTGTAATTTGCGCTTTAACTGGGTCAACTGGGTGGCAAACTGGTTGACTGGCAGAAAACAGAGAGTGGTGGTAAATGGTATACAGTCAGAAGAGATGCAAGTCACAAGTGGGGTACCTCATGGATCAGTCCTGGGGCCAGTCCTATTCAACATCTTCATTAGTGACCTTGCAGATGGACTAGAGGGTAAGGCTTGTCTGTTTGCAGATGACACCAAGATCTGCAACAGAGTAGATGAGCCAGATGGGGTGGGCAGAATGAGAAGAGATCTGGATAAACTAGCAGAATGGTCAGAAGAGTGGCAACTGGGATTTAATGCAAAGAAGTGCAAAATCATGCACATAGGGAAGAGAAACCCTGAAGCCACTTATAGGCTGGGAGGGGAGTTGCTAGCAGTCACAAAGGAAGAAAGAGACTTGGGCATCATCATCACTGATGACCTAAAATCATCCAAGCAGACCTCTAAAGCAGTAGGTAAGGCTAGGGGGTGTTAGGGTGTATTAGTAGGGGTATCACAAGTCGTAAGAGGGAGGTAATAATCCCTCTGTACAAGACATATGGTTAGGCCCCATCTGGAGTACTGCGTGCAGTATTGGAGGCCACATCTTCACAAGGACATTAACCAAATTGAGGCAGTCCAGAGAAGGCAACCAAAATGGTGCAGGGACTGCATCAGAAGACATGAGGACAGATTAAGGAGCTCAATATGTATACCCTTAACAAAGGAGGGAGAGAGGTGATATGATCGAGGCATTCAAACACCTTAAGGGCATAAACAAGGTGAAAGAGTCTAACATGTTTAAATATAAGAAAATAGCAGGACAAGAGGACACAGCATGAGATTAGAGGAGGCCGATTAAGGGGAATGTGAGGAAATCTTTTTTCACAGAAAGGGTGGTGGATGCATGGAATGGCTTACCACAAGAAGTGGTGGCTATGAATACAGTGCAGGGCTTCAAACAGGCATGGGATAGGCATAAGGGAGCAATACAAATGACTATGAATAGATAGGTCACTGACAGAGCAAAGGCCGATGGCACATTTATAAGGTAGAAAAAGAAATGGGCAGACTGGATGGGCCTTGCGGTCCTTATCTGCCGTCAACTTCTATGTTTCTATGCTTTACTGCTTAGCTACTCTTCTGCTGCTGTGTTCTGCTCAGCTTGTTCACTTTGTTCTTCTTAACGGTATAACTTGTGTTAATTTTTCTAACCTAATTGTTATAATTTATTGCTGCACTCTCCTCATTCCCCTCCACCAGAACACATCTGGAAACAAGCTTTATTAGTTCATTATGTCTTTCCTGGTAAAACTTTTGAAATACATAAATAATAAATAAAAAAATACTACCTAAATCAATCAATAAATAAATACTTGGGATCCATGCCAATGTGCACTGTCCTTTCTCCAAAAGCCATTATGTTCAGTTGAGAATTCACTTGGTTGTCATTTCTGTGCCTATGTATGATCAATTAACAAAATATTATACCTTATAAATTACTTATACGATTTTAGCTAGTCAGAGCTCAGAATGCCAGAATATTTCATCCTGTAGACACTTGTTGTCTCATGTGGAATGCTAAAAAACCACCGATGCCTTGAAAAAACTTTGAAAACATAAATATTTTGATATAAAGTTACTTATATTTCTCATTAGTTCTGTGTTTCTTTTGTCCAATATTTGCTACTGAGGTCACTATTTGTGTTTTAAAAAAAAAAATACAGTGGTTTGGTGAGACATGATCTCCCCATGGTAAATCCATGCTGGGTTGGATGCAGTAGTCCCTCGGTCACTAATTGATTTTCCATCTCTCCCTTTATCATTGCTTCCAGTATCTTTCCAGGGATAGCAGTAAGGCTAGTTAGTCATATGCATGAAAACAGGACAATTGCTCCTTGAGAGTTCATCAGCTCCTATTGCTTCTTCCCAATCTGATGTCATAATACTCTACTTGTGACATCAGTTATTCCCATGGCAGCAGACTATGATGTCACAACAGAGCATTATAATTTCAAGTAAGGAGTAAACTACAGAGGCAGATGAAGTCTCAGGGATAATGATCTTGGGCCAGATTCACATTGCCCCCGAAAATTCTTGCCTGCAGGGTGGGGGTGGGGTGTTAGGGTTGGAAACCTTAACACCACATTTCCCTACTTTTGGCAGTTTAACCTTAACAAGTGCATTAACAAAGTTTTTTTTGCACAGAATTTCCTTACTTTTTTGAGACAGTATAACCATATCTTTATTTACCTGTGAGGGCCCTGTGCTCCCATCCCTCCACAGATGCATACATGTATGCTACTGTAGGGCCCTGCACCTGCATTTGTAGCAAAACAGCAACCAGATTGTCAGCATACCCTTCTTATTACCCCATCTCATGAACCCGTCACTGAAAATTTTCAGATCCCCTCTGAAACATTTTTCCGCACCACTGCAATGTTATTCCACACCACAGGTGTTAAAATGCAGTTTGGCCAGGATTTGAAAAATGACAGACATGACAGTTCATGAGGTAGTTAAAAAAAAAGCTATGTTCAAAATTTGGGGACTAAATATATACCAAAGTTACGAGCGAGCATACCAAAATTTCAACACATGCACATAACTTTGGCACTTTTACATATTTTGACCCCAAATTTTCAACATAGCCTTCTTATGACCCCACCTCATTAACAAGGGCAGTGAAAATGTTCAAATCCTGCCCAAAAGATGATTTCACAGATCAACCAAAAAATTGCCCTTTGGAACAGATTTGCGTAATTTCACTGACATTTTTCATGAGGTGGGATCCCAAAAAGACCATGTTGAAAACTTGGGGTCAAAATATGGAAAAATGACAAAGTTATGCATCAAAGTTGAAAACCCCATTGAAATACATTGAACTGCACTTACCTTAGTTTCTCATATTGCAGTTAGTGGTTCCAGCAGCAAGACGTGTCTTCGATTGGAGAGTGGATCTTGACCCTGAGACCTGTTCAGGTGAGTAATGGTGTGTGTCTTGTGTGAGGAGTTGTGGGTGGTGGGTGCTTAGTGGTAGGTTGGGCTGTGGGGTGGGGGTCGGATCAGCAAGGGACCTTTTCTTTTACAGGTTTAAAAAAAAGACATTAAGGGATCATTTTCTTTATTACAAGCTTATTCCAATATGGGGACAGTAATTGAAGTGGTGAAGGGGTGCCACTAGACACCAGAGAAATATAAAATTGTTACAGGGACAGTTATCGGAGGGTGGGGGGTACTACTAGACACCAGGGAAATATAAAATTAGTATGAGGATGGCAATCAGAGGGTGGAGAGGTGCCACTGGACACCAGAGACAGGGCAGAAACTTTATGGGGATGGCAAACAGAGGGATGGAGGTGCCACTAGACACCAGGGAAATACAGAAATCATTACAGGGATGGTGATCAGAGGGTGGGGGTTGCCACTGGACACCAGGGAAGAAAACAGTATTATGGGTATGGTGATCAGAGGATGGGGGATGTCACTAGACACCAGGGCCCGGATATTCAAACTGCGCCAGGCTGTGGCGCAAGCCTGGTCGCAGCTCAACTTTGTTGCGCAGGGGTGTGGCCTGGGCGATATTCAGCGGAGCTGTGCTTGGCGCAGCAGCTTTGAGTCTCCTTTAGCCACCCATGATACGTAACGCAGTGGCACTGCACCAGCAAGTGACCAGAGTGGAGCATGGAGATGCGCTGGCGCAAGTGCCATTGTGCCATGCGACACCTTATATTCAAAAGGACATGCAAATGGGGCCATAATTTATGCAGGTGCACAGGCCATTTGCATCTCATTGCGGCCCGTTTGTATGCCATGTAGCATGCAGGTGCGCCCGATTCGATGACTTACCTGGCGCCCTGCGGGCAGCAACCGTCAGGGACTGATGCCCCTGCAGCCTGATCTCGAGCATTCCTGTAATATAAAAAACCCGTCCAATATCCCTGGTGGTCCAGTGGACCTCTATGTGCCCAATCATGGGCATCAGTATAGTCCCCAGTCCAATATCCTGGTCCAGTGGACCGATCGCCACCGATCGCGGGCATCCATAACACATAACAGACCCCTACCACCCTGGTGGTCTAGTGTACCTCCTCCCACCCATCCACTGAGCCCCACCCCCGCCTCCCCATCAGCCGGCGGGCAGCAGCACCCCACCCGCCTCACACCGCCGCTTCGATCGACTGGACAGGCTGACCATTGTCTACAGCGTGAGCTAATGGGCGTGCAGCCTATAATATATACTATCAGTCCAGATATGTGAATGAATCATTCACATCTGACTGAGTAGCGGTATGGTTGCATGCCCATTGGCTCACGCCAGAACCATCGGCGGCAGCCCTACCGAAGTTGTCAGTCGCCATCGGCGGGCGGCAGGCGGTGGTGCTGCCACCCACCGCTGACGGGGCGGGTGGGGGCCTAGTGGGTGGTGGGGAGGAGGGTACACTAGACCACCAGGGTGGTAGGGGTCTGTTATGTGTTATGGATGCCCACGATCGGGTGGTGATCAATCCACTGGACCACCAGGGATATTGGACAGGGGGGACTATACTGATGCCCATGATCGGGCACATAGAGGTCCACTGGACCACCAAGAATATTGGACAGGGGGATTTCGCTCCAGGGATGCCTGCAATGGGGCATGGGGGCACCACCAGGTGCGGCAGAAACTCGGGTAGCCACCCATAGGTGGCAGCTGCCGTGTTGCGCCCTGCAATGTGGCAGCTCACCTGTGGGTGGCCATCACTTGTTCCTTTTTTTGGGGCTTAACTTTGTGCAGGCACAGGTAGGGGTTGCACATGCATGACTCTGCACATCCCGGGCTGAATATCGGGCTGTGCAGGTTTTGCATGGGCATGCCCCCTCTACCTGTGTCTGCATGATACATTGATGCGCCCAGCGCATCGGGATTTATGCGACTTCTCCTTTTGAACATCGCTACTAAGACATTGGTGGGTTGCACATGGTGCAACACTGTTGCACCATGCGCAACCCTTTGAATATCTGGGCCCAAGGAAATTGCAAAATCATCACAGGGACACCAATCCTGATCAGAAAGTGGGGGGGGGATTGCTAGACACCAGGGAAACAAAAGGAATTTATAGTCTTGCAACTTCTGATATCTTTTTCCATATACAGGGATCCTTTTTCGTATCAATGAAAAAGGCCATACAGAAAAAGCAGAAGCGAGTCATGAAAAAGGCTGCATAAAATTAAAACAAAATGTATGTGGGGTCATTTTAAAAGCAGCAAAGTGTAGAATCCACTCAACAGAGTCCCGATGAGGGTTCATCCATGTCAGTTCAAAAAACATGTTGCCGACGCCGATTATGGTGCAGGCAACATGCTGCCCGGCATTACGGCTCCAGGCATTATGTCTCCTGGGAGTTACAGAGCTAAAGTGCCTTCCTGGGAATCAATCGGATTTCCAGCAGACCCCCAATGCAGTGGGGGCTTCACCCCACATAACCCCCACAACTAAATTTAATCTACTCTGGGGTGGGCATGTCCTAGAGGGGTAGAAATTGTGTGGGCGCAAAGGGTGGCATGACTGAGGGGCAATCTAAAATTAAGGTTGCCCTGTCATCGCCGCCTTTGTTGTGGCTCGACATTCTAACAGTATACCCCGATGAGTAACACAGATGTATTGGTCTCTCTCTCCAGGATTTCAGTTTTGTGACTTTTAAAATTCTAATTTTTAAGGAAAAATGGACAACAAGATGGCTGCAAATGAAAAAGGATTTTTCCTCTCACAAAAAAGGATTGGGCCCATACGAAAAAGGATTCTTTTTTCATTTCATACAGCTATTTTGAAGTGCTTGCTGAGCATGCTCAGAACCCAAAATTTTTAAATGTTATAACTTTGGAACAGATTAATATTTTTTCATCAAACCAGCAAATGGCATGTCTGCAGGCCAAGTCATTTCTACCCTGAAAATTTCAGACCAAAATTCTAAACCGTCTTGGCGCTACAGGTGTCAGAAAAAACAGAAACTCCCCCCCCAGAATGCACTTTGTGCACTATCTGTATCTTGGAGTTTGCATATCCAACCAGAATTAAACTTGGCACATCCAGAAATCTACCCCATGAGACCATGCATGCAAATGTTTGTGCAAATCTGTTGAACAGTTGCAAAGTTATAAAAGTGCAAAAATTGCGGTTTAACATTAATGTGCCTAGCCGGCCCAGTGGCACTGAGGGTTGAGGTGCTGGATGCCAGACCTTGCACCATGCCAGCAACCTGGGTTTGGTGATGGACTCGGGTAGCTAGGGGTTGACAGAGGAGGGAGAGGATGGAGCATCCGGAGGATAGCTCTCCTCTCCCTGGGGTGGGATCCAGGGATGCCCGATGTCCTGGTGGCCCCTGATGGAGATTGGGGACACTGCAGGTTCACTGGCCAACATAAAGGGTGGAGTGTGGCAGACACCAGCAGGGCAGCCATGCACAGGTGTCACTGCATGTCACACTCCTAGGGAGGAAACAATGAGGAAAACCCCTGGCAGCCGGGTGAGGTGACAGTGGGTCTCCTGGGGTGGAACTCCACATGCTCAGTGCTGGCCACGAACCCAACCTGACCCCTAGGGATCCTTGGCCTCCTCCTGTATGGGCCTGGCAGGAGAGGAAGGGATCCTGATACCAAACCTTTGGTTGGGGGAGTGGTTCAGGCGAGTGGTTAGGAGGTGATGCCGAGCAAGTCTGCCTGAGAGATGCCCCAGTCTGCCAGGTGAGAAACAGAATGGAAAACAAAACAAAACAGTAAAGTACCTACTCAACCCTAACTATAGTGGTGCTACCGCACCACTATCATATCATATCATATCATATCATATCATATCATATCATATCATATATCAATTATATCATATCACATTAAAGGTAATAGTGCCTCCAAGGAAAGAAAGAGTTACCTTATGGGGTTTGGGCAATCAAAACCACTCAGCCTCCTTTTATGGTCCTCTCAAGCAAATCTCACAAGATGACTCTCTTGTACAATAAGACATCCTTGGAGGCACTATCAACTTATATTTGTTTGAGCAATTTTTATTTATTTTAAGTTTTATGCACAGGATAGCCACTTTTTGATTGAATGTTACTTTTTAAGATGTTCCTGGGAACCAGTACAACAGCAAAGTGGTTATGTGATTGTTATAGTGAAAAAAGTTAACAAGTTAAAGAAGCAGTGCAGTATATTTTCTAAATAACATAGATAAGGTTAGGTAAGGTACTACATGGAGAAGGGAAGGTAACAGAATAGGAGAGGAGGATGTTGATTAGCAGTCCCATGGTGTATAGAGGTGGTAGAATAAGACTGCCTTGAAGGCATACAGTGTACAATGTTGCTATCACTGGCATTATCAGGAAGGAATTTCCAGGTTGTCAGAGCTGCAGTGGAGAATGTCTTTGTCCCAAAGGATTTGTTTTCTCTTGGTAGGTGTAGGAGATTTTTTAACTGTGATCTTAGTTGATATGTATGGAGGGGTTTGGATAGTACCACATTTTGGTATGGTGATTAAAGACTGTGGGTGCATTCGTGCATTAAGGCTGTTCATTTCAACTCTCTGTTCCTTCCTTGGAAGAGGAGGCCTAGGGAATTATATAAGATGCAACAGTGGGTTCTCTTGTCATATCCTAGTGCAAATGTGCACATGCTGTTGAAGACTACCATTAATTTTTTCTGAGAAGTGGAATTTGCTGCACTTTAAATTCCGCTGTCGTCCTCTTTGGCAGTTAGTAGGACTGTTGCAAAAGCAGCTTTCTGGTGTTCATGTTCAGACAAGACCTGCTACAATGGAGTAGCCCCAGCTTTTGGTGTGAACTTCAAACAATTTTGGCAATGTGCTCTGAGTCAGAAAATGTTGGGTTAATTCAGATTCCCAGGTATGTGCAATTTGCATTGTATCCAGTGTGGCGCCTTAGCATAATAATATTTGCAGTGAATTAGGAGGCATGTTCTTACCAATAAAAAGTACGGTTTTGGTCTTGGAGTTGTTAACGTATCATTCAATGGAGTCTGCGTTGCTCCAGGTCTGGGTGGCTTCGAAGGCATCTTAAAGCGAGTTTAGTCAGGGAGGAAGATGAAGCACTGATAATGGTGTTGTAAGCATACAGATGTATATTAATGTTAGACTTAGGACATAGGAAGGTGAGATCATTTATAAAAAGGTGGAAGAGGAGTGGTCCTAATATGGATTCTTGTGATACTCCAAGGTAAAGAGATTTAGTAGAAGAGATTTCATCATTAGCCTTGAATACTTGTGTTTAGGCAGTCTTTTATCCAGTCTGTGGTTTCCTGTGAAAATTGCATTTCATGCAGATTGTAGAGCCAGATTTGTGATTCACTGTATGAAAGGTCTTGGTGAGATCAGTAAAAATTGCTCCTGTAAAGTACTTCGGCCCGGATATTCAAACTGCGCCATTCTGAGGCACAAGCCCTTGCGCTGCTCAAAATAGTTGTGCTGGGATGCGGCTGGGGCGATATTCAAAGGAGTTGCGCTATTGAGCAACTCCTTTGAATATCACCCCCCAGCCACAACAACTGTGCATGGCGCAGTGGAACTTGCGCCCACCGCCCAAGTTGTCAGAGTTGAGCATTAATCTTGTGGTGGCGCAAAGTACCATTGCGCCATGTGCAAATTTCCGATATTCAAAAGGTGACATGCAAATGGGGCCATAATTCATGCAAAGCTGGCGGAGGCCATTTGCATCTGATTATGGCCCCATTTGCATGCCATTAGCATGTAGGTGCGCCGATCCCCGAGGACTTGCGCCTGGCCGCCCTGCCAGGCAGCAGCCATCGGGGACCGACGCACCCTGCAGCCCGATTGCGGGCACAACGTGAAAACAACCCCCCCGCCCAAACATCTCCCAATGCCCGATTGCAGGCAGAATGTATACTGACAACCACCACCCCCGCCCAAACATCTCCCAATGCCCGATCATGGGCAGAACATGGAAACAACCCCAGTGCCCGATCACGGGCAGAATGTAAAGACCCCCAACCGAATATCTCCCTGGTGGTCCAGTGGACCGTGCCCGATCGTGGGCAGAATGTCCAGTGACAACCCCCAAACACCTCCCTGGTGTCTAGTGTCCCTCCATCCCACCCACCCACAAGCCCCACCACCCGCCCCGGCAGCTGGCGGGCGGCAGCATCCCACCCGCCTGCTGCCCGCCGCCCGCCGACTGACTGTCCGGTGAGCTGCACGCCCATTGGTGCAGAGCTAGAGCCACTGGCATGTAGCCCATACCATATGATTGTCCAGACTGAATGAACCCATTCACAAATCTGACTGTCATGGAGTGAGATGGGCTGCACGCCCATTGGCTCTAGCCTGCACCAATGGGCGCAGCTCCCATCGATAGTCAGTCGGGCGGGGCGGCAGGTGGTGGATGCTGCCGCCCACCGCCGCCGGGGAGCGGGATGGGGTCGTGGGTGGGTGGGTGGGGGGAGACCAGACACCAGGGAGATGTTTGGGGGTTGTCACTGGACATTCTGCCCGCGATCTGGCATTACGGTCCACTGGACCACCAGGAGATATTCGGTTGGGGGTCTTTACATTCTGCCCGCGATCAGGCATTACAGTCCACTGGACCACCAGGGAGATATTCGAGTTGGGGGGTCTTTACATCTGCCCGCAATCAGGCACTGGGGGTTGTTTCACGTTCTGCCCGCAATCGGGCATTGGGAGATGTTTAGGGGGGTTGTCATGATACGCTCTGCCCGCGATCGGGCATTGGGAGATGTTTGGGCGGGGGTTGTTTTCACGTTCTGCCCTCAATCGGGCTGGTGGGGGCACAGAGACTGAGTTGGGGCCAGCCACGGGTGGCAGCTGCTGTGTTGCGCCCTGCAATACAGAAGCTAACCTGTGGGTGGCCCTCAACTTGATCCTTTTTTTTTTGGCTCAGAGTTGTGCAGGCGCAGGTTGGGGGTTGCGCCTGCACAACTCTGCACAACCCGACTGAATATCGGGTTGTGCAGTTTATGCATGGTTCTGCTCTCTCCTGTTGAGCATGCATTCATTTGCATTGCACTGTTGCTCAACCTGTTTTCAGTGGCGCAACTGCCTCCTGCTGAATATCACAGAATGGCGCAATGTAGGACTTGCGCATGCGCAACCCTGTTGCGCATGGCGCAACCCTTTTGAATATCTGGGTCTTCATGTCTATTGCAGCCTGTTATATCTTGTTGTAGTTTTCAGGAGTGCCATGCTGGTTGAATTGTTGGAGTCAGAGGCCTGACTGGGCATTTGATAGCATATTGTGGTTCAGTCTAATGGACTAAAGTGCTACGCACTTGAGCAGACTAGATAGACCGAATGGCCTGTATCTGCTGGCAATTTCGTATGTGCTCCATGGGTTGTCTGTGAATGATTTCTTCAAGATGTTTACTGACAGTAAGCAGTATAGAGATTTGTTTGTAATTGTTTGGATCAAAGGAGGGGTCTGTTTATGCTGGAGGGTGACTAATGTACTTGTTGACAAGTTTACTCATGTTATGCTTTTGTAATTAGGTCTGTTTTATTTATGTATTTGTCACTTTTGAAAACGTGCAAGTAAGCCCATCAGCTAACAAGTATAAAAAAATTACTATAGCTATTTTCCAGACTGACAATAGTTTGCTTACTGCTGCAGGAGCAGTTAGACATGCTTGGTACAGCTGTTAAAATGCACTAGGCAGCTAGATGTAGTAATATGAGTTTAAACCCACTGGCACCAGCACTTTGACAGTTTATATAGCAATGTTTGGACATCATCTTGTAGAATTTCTGTGAGTTGTAAAATGGTGGTGATGGTGTGTGTGTGTGTGTGTGTGTGTGTGCAGGACTGGATCAGCAGGAACCCAAAAGAAATCAGAAGCCAGGGCACTTGACACCAACTGGATTGCTGGGGGATTGTTTACAGTGTCAGGATCAGGCTGGTGAAGTGTGTATTTATGGTGCTGACAATCCCAAAGGCTGATCATCACCAGGCTGCCAAACAGTATACGTACTGTATGTGTATATCAGACTGTACTAATTATGTCATAACTATATACTGTATAATGTTACATAGCAAACATTTATCTAGTTGCCAATTTAAAAAAATGTATGCACAGAGAAGAGCACATTTTTGGATAAAAATATGTATTTTTCCTAAATATAATTGATTGAAATTATAATGCAGTTACAGTAGATTATTAAGAGTACTAAGTATTGAGTCTAGTCCAGATTATACAGGATCCATCCAACTCACCTCACTGGTATTACTGTATTCATCTTTTTTTTTTCTTTGTAATTATTTGGTAATCAAGATAATGCCCACTAGGCTCAAGACCTGTTTTCAGGCATCACCTGGGAGCTCTGGGGAGGGTAAGTGACTTGTTCAGGGTCACACAGTATGCAAGTGGAGGTTGTGGGAACCAAACCCAGGTCTGCTGGATGTACCAAGTTCATATACAGCTCATTACTCTAACCTCTGTGTTACAGTATAATGCTTCTTAGTTCATCATTTTTACCTGTTCATTTGTACCAAAAATTGATGCAATCCCCAGAAAGCTCCCATCCACCTCTCATAGAAATGATTATCCCAAAACAATTATGTTTCAGTTTAGTATTATTATCTTTTATTTATTACTATTATTATTATTTAAGAACCAGTACTGAGAAGAGTGACCAAGATGATTCATGGACAGTAGGGGAGGTCTTATAAGGAGAGACTGGATGACCTGAGTATGTATTCATTTGAGACTAGAAGGGGGAGAGGTGATGTCATTGAGATGTTCAGGTACCTTAAGGGCATCAACCAGGGTGGAGTGCCATGGACTGTTTACACTTAGTAGGAGTAATATCACTAGAGGTCACAACGTAAAGCTGGTGGGTGGTCAATTCAAAAGCGATAATAGGAAATACTTCATTACTGAGAAGGTAGTGGACAGATGGAACCACCCACTACAAGAGCTCATTAATATTGAGACTGTAAATGTGTTAAAGCATGGGCAGACTAGATTTATGAGACTCAGGGCAAATCTCCAAAAGAGGGTTGTACTGGGAAGTGTGAAAGAGCAGAACCAAACCACACAAAAACACGTATCCTGGATTTTAGGGGGGCAGAGTTTGGGAAAATGGGGAGATACTTGAAAGAGGCATTAAGGGGAATGGGGCAGGAATCAGGGGTTGAGGAACAGTGGGCAGTATTTAAAATGGGGATTACAAGAGCAACAGAATTATGCATAAAGCAGGTTAACAAGATGAAAAGGAAGAGGAGACCATTATGGTTTTCCAAAGAGTTAGCAAAGAAAGTGAAAGCCAAAAAGACACAGGCAGAAGGGGATAGGGAGAAGTACCAGGAGAAGCAAAGGGAGGCAGGGAGGTCAGTAAGGGAAGCCAAAGCTCAGACAGAAGAACACATTGCAACATCAGTGGGTAGAGGGGACAAAACCTTTCACAGGTACATAAGTGAAAAAAGAAAGGCAAAGGGAGGGATAGTGAGACTGAAGGGGGAGGATGGGGGCTGAGTCAAGGATGACAACAGTAAAGCTGATGTATTGAACAGGTATTTCTGCACAGTCTTTACTGAGGAAGAGGAGGGTAATGGGTCTGAAGGGAGTACAAGGGGTGAGAATGGTGCAGAAATGGACACAAGTCCCTTTACACGAGAAAGAGTCCTGAAGGAACTGGAAGTAATAAGAGTTGATAAAGCAATGGGGCCAGATGGGGTGCACCCCAGGGTCCTTAAATAACTAAGAGAGGTGGTGGCTGAACCTCTGGCTAGCCTGTTTAGCTGATCACTGGAAACAAGGGATGTACCCAAAGACTGGAGGATAGCAGATGTAGTCCCCTTATACAAAAGTGGGAACAAAGAGGAAGCGGGGAACTACAGACCAGTCAGCCTCACCTTGGTAGTGGGGAAGGTCATGGAAGCACTACTGAAGGAGAGATTGGTGGAACATCTGGTTGTCAATGGACTACAGGACCCAGGGCAGCATGGTTTCACCAGGGGGAGGTCATGTCAGACCAACCTCATTAAATTTTTTGACTGGGTGACTAGGGAGGTGGATCAGGGGAGGGCAGTGGACATGGCCTATCTGGACTTCAGCAAGGCCTTTGACACTGTGCCACATAGAAGACTATTACACAAACTGGGGAATGTGGGTGTGGGCAGGACTGTAGTGTGGTGGGTAGTTAACTGTCTGGGTGGCAGGACACAGAGGGTAATGGTAAATGGCTGTCACTCCACAGAGGGAAGAATGACCAGTGGGGTACCACAGGGATCAGTGCTGGGACCAGTCCTATTCAACATCTTCATCAGCGACATTGCGCAGGACTTAGAAGGCAGGATTTCACTGTTCTCTGATGACACAAAGCTCTGTAACAGAGTAGACACACCAGAGGGTGTAGACAGAATGAGAAGGGACCTGCAGAAACTTGAAGAATGGTCAGGGGTTTGGCATTTGAAATTCAATGCAAAGAAGTGCAAGATAATGCATATGGGGCACAAAAACACTGGCATAATATATCAGTTGGGGGGGTGAGGATATAGCATGCACCAAGCAGGAAAGGGATCTTGGGGTTATCATCTCTGATGACCTCAAGGTAGGGAAACAGTGTGACAAGGCAGCAGGTAAAGCAAATAGGATGCTGAGATGCATAGGCAGGGGCATCACCAGCAGGAAAAGGGAGGTCATAATTCACTATACAAGACACTAGTGAGGCCCCACCTGGAGTACAGTGTACAGTTCTGGAGACCTTACCTACATAAGGACGTAGACAGGGTAGAGAAGATTCAGAGGAGGGCAACAAAGATGGTGCATGAATTGCATCACAAGTCCTATGAGGACAGGTTGAAGGAACTGAACATGTACTCCCTGGAGGAGAGGAGGGAGAGAGGGGATATGACAGAGACATACAAGTATCTTACAGGGAGGAACAGGGTGCAGGAATACACTATTTTTAAGTGAAAAAATGTTCCAGGACTAGAGGGCATGGGATGAAGTTGGAGGGAGGATGATTCAGAGGAAATGTGAGGAAGAATTTCTTCACAGAACGGGTGGTGGACAAGTGGAACACCCTGCCAGAGGAAGTGGTGGGGGCTGAAAAAATCACAGGATTTAAGAATGCATGGGATAGACATAAAGGAATTCTGGAGGTCAGGGGTAAGGGGCAACAGACTTCTAGGAAAACATAAACTAAACTTACAAGCTCAAATGGGCAGACTGGGTGGGCCAAATGCCCTTATCTGCTGACACTGTCTATGTATCTATGTATCTATGTGTGGGCATAGTATTAGCAATTACAGTTTCACTAGTGCTAGACTAGTATAGTGAAAAAGGTAGGGACCACACATTCTGGACCGACCACTGATCTTTATCTACTTTGATAAAATGACAAGGATAAATCCAGAGACCTCACTGGATGACAGCTGTCACATGATCATACATTAAAATACTAAAATGCATGGTCAGAAACTAGATCTCACTATGAAGGCTGACAAACCTCATTACCTACAATGAGGCATTTTCTAAGCGCAATAAGCCACTCAGGGGTGTGCATTAAAGGATTAATGATGCACCTTCTATGGGTGTAATGACACTTGGCCTTTGGTGTCATGCTTTACTACACCCCGAGGGTGTGCATCGTTAATCCTTTAAGGCACACCCCATAATGACTTATTGCTTAAGTTAAAATGATTTATGGAAGTTCCCCACATGCCTTTTTCACATAGTATGCCATTGCCACCCATGTTTCAGATGTGGAAGCTGCAATTTGTTTTGTAAAGATATGTCATAGTCATTTTTTTATGTTTTTGTTTCTGCCCACTGTCCAGTTTTCTGTGTGCAGCCACAACCCCAGAATGATGCCTTGCAAAAGAACTGTCAATGTTTTACATACAGCAACAAAGAATTCTGGGTAAATTATAAAGCTAACTTAAATGTATAATACTCAAAGGTGCAGTCCCTTATTTTGGTAGTGATGACTGCAGCATAGCACTTAATATGTAGACTTATGTAGCAAGGCATTGTGGGTACAGTAAATAGCTGATTTGTCTGTCTCTCTTATCAAATTGCAGTCTCCTATTTCAGTAGTATTTACAGCAGTAGTCTGTAGAAAAGTTTCTGGAAAATTATTTTTGTGATACAGGTTGGCCAAAAAGATCATTTACCGCTCTGTGTAGATGTTATTTTACTTTTACTGCCTGCTGATGAAGTGACAGGTCTGAAGTGACAGCACCTGTCAGAATGTGGGAGTATGATGATACTTTTCCATATTTATGTTATAGGGCCTGAATGACTATAAGTAGTTCAGGAGTGTAATTATGCATCAGAATACTTTTCTTTTTCTTTGGTGTCAAGCTTATGCTATGAGTCCAAAATTGTGAAAGAAAAAGGATGTCTGCAATACCAAGACTGACCAACAGAGGTCTCTATTTCAAAACAGTGCTTAAAAACTTGATTTCTCTTGCATGATGTCACGGCTGGAGATTGCAGTACTGAGAAAAAAGGGTCAGAGTTATATAAATGAAGCCGAGCACAGAAATAAGCAATTTTTTTCATGGAAAACAGCACTTTTTGGCAGTTTGAATAGTAGGAGATTAATTCACAACTCCTACAGGTTACTACTCTCATTTACTATGGCAGTCTTCCATAAATCACTTTAAAATTCTATGTTTCTGTTCATGCTACTGTAGTAGACAGATCTGCATACTGTGTTAATTTATACAAACAATGCTCTACACAATGAGTTAAACAATCATGTACAACAGGGTTGTGTGTCATGGTGGGATAAAAGACAAAGAACCTCTGTGGTGGGATAACATCACTTTTCTGGTGGTTGAAGCACGAAGTCACAGACCAAGTGCATTCAACACCTGAGAAATGATGTTATCCCAGCATGACACACACTCCTGAAGTGCATTATTGCTATGATACAATATCTTGTTTCTATACGTGAAAAAAAGATGAAAACATTTTTTAAACAAATGTTGACTTAATTTTGTAATGTACAGGCATACCTACTAAAAAATAATCTGCAATCTATTTTTTTGCAATGTGCAGGCATATCTACCAAAAAAAATCCACAATTTATTTTTTCTCCCCTAAGTGGTGCTGCTTGTACTATATGCTGCCTACTTCCATGGTGCTGCTACTCTGCTGCTTCTCTCTCCCCCATTGCTGTATCTGTCTCTCTTTGTCCTTGACAGTGTGCCCCTCCATTCACCCAGCCAGTTTCTCAAGATTTTCCTCCCTCTCCCCGCCTGTTTTGTGTTGCATCCTACAGTTCCTTGATAGCTTCCTCCATACTTGATCTGAGATAACATCACTGTTGAAGGAGGGTACTGACCAATCAGAGCCCAGGAAGTTTTCTTGCCATTATATAATTGTCATTTACAGGAATACAAGTATCTCTGTTTACTAAAGCCATGTGTATCCTTTCTAGAAATGCTTTTTCTGAAGTAAAACTTTCTTTCTCTGGATGGCGTCAAGTACAAGAACGGTAACTCAGTAAAATGTAAACACTATACAGTTTTCCATGAACCAACATCAATTTAATAAGACAACTTTGGGGCCAGACATGGTAAGTAAAACAGCCATGAAGTATGTGTACAAAATAATTAATCAGCCTACAACTTTTGAAATAAAACCTAAACAACCTAAAGGTCAAAATGATGCAAAAAGGATCAGATAGAAGTAAGAATCAGGCTTAAGGTTAAATTGAGGCTGATGTTTACAGGTGCTTGTCTAGAGCTAGATATACATCACTGTTGTTTGAACACCTGTAACTCTATCTGCATCTGAATTATATGTAACTATATTAAAAACTAGAGGCATTTTCTAAAAATAATATTGTCAAGAGCTGGAAGGCCATTTGATTTACTGAACTTTCAAAATGTAATCAATTTGGAATTTCAGCCTGCTGACTAAATTAAAAGAAGTTGTTTCATTAACACATATTATATTTTTATTTTCACATATTATAGTTCTGTTGGGCTAAACACATATTGGCGGATAAGGAGAACAGGTGCACCTGGCTGGAAAGCTCTAGGATTTATCAGGGACTACATGCAGATTTTGAAAGTTGTTTAGCTTTTTATTTTTTTTTACTTTCCAAATTTTTCCCCATTCCTGCCTGCAGTGGCCCCTATCTATTTGCGTCAGCAACCTTCCAGCCCCATCCACTCCTTCTCTGTCATGTACCCTACCTTCATCTCGACCCTGGGCATCCTTCTCTAGTGTGTGGTGTGGGACAGCTGGCCATACCCCCTTCCCAAATGACACGGTTGCTCCAGAGGCAGGTGGGCAGTTGGCACATTGGGGCCTGAGAGTGCTAGCAGTGTCATCTTGTTTTGGTTGTATTCTTTCTTTTTTGCTCCCCCATGGCCCGGGCATCCTTCCAAGGTACTCTCTCGGTGAGGTCTCTACTATCTGCCTAAACCCATCGCTTCCAGCTTCCTCCACTGAAGCACCCAGGCAGGCCTAGCCCCTGGATCACCCCTCGGGGTGGGCCCGGGCCCGCCCTCCCGTGGCAGCCTTTCTGGAACTTGAGAGGCCTACCTTAGCATCAGGTCAGCTGTGGAGTCCCCTGGAGGGATGGGCTGACATTGGGATGTGGGTCTGCCCCTGGAGTCCTCATCGTCTCTGTGGTGCTGTGGTACCATGGAGGGGTTTTCGTCTTAGGTTCCCCCAGGAGTGCAGCAGTGCAGTGACATCAGCATGGCATGATGCTGCAAATGTCCACCGTACTCCTCCCACTTGTCAGCCCAGGCATATGTAGTGCATCTGGCCACCACCGTGGGCCGCTACTTCAATGGGCATGCCCTGGATCCCTCCCCAGTGAGAGGAGAGGAGAGCAGTCCATTGGACACTTGATCCTTCTCCCTTCCCTGCCAAATCCTGGCACCTGAGCTCGTTCCTGAACCCGAGTCACCAGTGTGGCACGAGGTGTAGTGTCCAGCACCTCAACCCTCAATGCCACTGGGCCAGCTTGGCAGTGTCATCTGGCTTGCTTCTGTTCATTCTCCACCATATCTTCCCAAGTCCCAATGTGACGTCGGGGGTGGGGCTCAGAATGGACATGTACACAGAGACGTGACAATGCTTCAATTGGGCCATTTGCTGCCTTCCCTCCCATTTTGTTGTTCCCTGCCTGCCCCACTACCTGTGGTCACCAGGAGGCAGTCGCACAGTGGGAGCTGATAAAGAGACACCTCTCTCCCAAGAAGGAGAGCATCTACTGGGGTACGTCGCCAAACTCCCCCAGCTAGTCCTCTGGCAACTCTATCTCATTCCAAAAATCCAGGTCTCCAGTATTGCAAGCCATAGTGCTGCCTTTGCACCTATTGTTGAGTTGTTGTTTATTCTTTGTTTTAAGGTACCCTGAACCATTGGATAGGGAATCAAGCATAATAAAGTTACCTTGCCTAAAGCAAATGTTTATTTATTAATTCATTCATTTAGTTTATTATGGATGTTTGCTTGTTTGTTTGTTTATTATTTATTTATTTGAAAATTGGTAACCAGGAGAGACACACTGAGCCAATGCTCATGTCCAAGTGCAACCCATAATAAGGGAATAGTGGGAGAACAGCAGCACAATACATAACAACAGATCAGTTGAAACAACAGTTGGTAAAAATTTGTACAAAATTAGAATAAATACGAAATTGTGTGTGCCGAGCATAACATGTGTCACAGCTCAACAAGAGACACCTAACAAGTGCAAATGCAGAAGTAACAGCAATATACTGGTGAGCAAGAACAAATCTAACAACAGGCAAGTGACCTGTAGTGTGAGTTGATGCCTGACCTCCTAACAGAGGTAGAAAACAGTAATAGTGAGAAGATAAAACCAAGGTGGGAGCAGGGACCCTGCCGGCTGCCTTACAAGGATGGGTAGGACCTGGCCAGGGAGGTATCAGGAGGAAGGATAACAGGAAGAAGTGGGGATGGGTTGAAGTTTCAACTGGTGCTTGAGGGAGCCAGGGGATGGGGAGAGGTGGAGGGAGGAGGGAAGTTGGTTTCAGGTTGTGGGAAGTCAATAGGAGAAGACAGATTGCCCAACAGATGCGTGGGGGTAATGAGTGTCAAAAGTGTGATGGTACCTGGAACAGAGGGAACAGGAAGCAGGGGGGAGGTTAGCAGGCAATGTGAGAAGGCAGTAGGGAGGGCTGGGGGTATACTGGGATGCATAGGGAGAGGCATCACCAGCAGAAAACAGGAAGTTGTTATCCCTCTGTACGGACAGTTGGTGAGACCCCATCTGGAGTACTGCTTCCAGTTCTAGAGACCCCATCTCCGCAAAAACATAGACAGGATAGAGGCAGTCCAGAGGAGGGCAACTAAAATGGTGCAGGGTCTGCAAGAGAAGCCATACGAGAAGATACTAAAGGAGCTTAATATGTATACCCTTGAGTAAAGAAGGGAGAGGGGGGACATGATAGAAACTTTTAAGTACCTCAGTGGAATCAACATAGTCCAAGAGGGTAGCATCTTTCAGAAAAAGAGATGTGTAAGAACAAGGGGACACAATTTAAAGATGGGGAGGGGCAGTTCAGGGGCAATGTGAAGAAGTATTTTTTCACAGAGAGGGTAGTGGATGCATGGAACAGCCTTCCTGAGGAGGTTGTGGGAGAATTCAAGAATGCATGGGACAGACATAAGGCAATTCTTGTGGGGGGGTAGGAAGAAATAGGCTGTTGGTTAACTAGGATCTGCGGCCTATCCTGTAGGTAGGGAAATGGGCAGACTAGATGGGCCAGGTGGTCCTTATCTGTTGTCAAAGTCTATGTTTCTATGTTTCTATGAGTTAGGAAAGGAGAGAAGCGAGGACAGAGGGAAGGGAACCAAATCAACAGGGACCCTGGTTTTCCATTTTTACCGGTAAAACCGATAACAATCAGGGAATCCTGCTTGGTTTGCGGATTTTGAATTCTTGTACCGGTGCCTCACGGAAATTGCATGTCACTGCACAGAATCTCTAAGATTTCAGCATCTTTTTAATTTTTTTTTAATTTCTCTTTCTATGTCCCCTTCTCACAGCATCAGTCTCCACTTTTCAGAGATCCCTAGGCTAGGTATCCCCTAGCTTCACCCCCAGGTAATGCTCAGGAGCTCCTGTGGGCCTGCCCCATCCTGCCTGGATTGTACCCCCCCCCAGGAAGGAAGGGAGGGGATCCCAGGTCACCCCTCCACACTCCCTTAGTGTGTGTTGGGCAGCTCAGTGGGTCCCTCATGGAGGCTAGTTATGAAGTCTGGGCCACCTGGGTCCCTTCTGCCAGTGGCCGATGTGGGGTGATTGTTCCTGGTTTTCTGGTCTCTGTCTCTGAGGACACCGGCACTAGAGGAGATCCAAGGAGGTAGGTCACATAGAGACATGCCACTGCTCCAGATCCTGGCTAGTGTCCTCCTCTCCTGATCACTCTGCAGCACCATTGCACCACCACCCATGGTCACACAGGTGGTGGTAAAGGAGCAGGACCTGCAGCCCACCCTCCCTGGAGGAAGAGAGCAGTCCCCCAGGTGCTTGATCCTACTCCCCTGGCCAGACCTCCAGCAACCCGAGTTCGCTTTGACCCTGGGTCACTGGCATTGTGCTACAGCCACTGCACAGCATTGTGTGGGCTGACCCAGATTTCAGCATCTTAAATGAATGCTGCTGTGCTTTGCATTCTTTCTGCTTTGCTGCATATAGAGTCAGTAAGGAAATCACCTGCACTGCTTTGTTGTAATCAGCCATTCAGTTTAACCACCCATGCCTAGTGGTTAGAGTAACAAACAGTGATTGAACTGGGTACATCCAGCAGACTTGGGTTTGATTCCCACAACCTCCACTTGCATGCTGTGTGACTCCAAGTAAGTCACTTAACCTCCCCAGTGCTTCTAGGTTACTCCTGAAAACAGACAGTTCTGCCTAGTGGGCCTTACCTGCTTTACAAAGAATATAAAAAAAATACCAATATATGTTTACTGCATCACAGAATAGTAGTCAGTGTCAGTGGCTCAGTAGGTAGCACACTCACCTCTGAGGCCGCGAGATCAGAGGGCTGTGGGTTCAGTTCCCATATCTGGCACTTGGGTTACTATCCCAGTACTGACACTGCAGTGCAGCATGAGAGGGCTGCTGCACTTCTGAGGTGCCGTGTTTCGAATGAGATGTTAAACTGAGGTCCCATCTGCCTGGATTGATGGTAGTTCAGGTGGATGTTAAAGATCCCATGGCACTTGTCGAAAAGAGTAGGGGAATTTCCCTGGTGTCCTGGCCAAATTTCCCTCATTCACTAAAAATACCACCAACAGCTTAATGTGGTTCAAGGTCAGTTGGCATTCATCTGTATCCCCCTCCCCTGGGTCGTGCCTGAAAATAGGCAGGATTTGTCTAGTGCACTTACCCAGTCAACAAAAACTAAAATAAAATAACAAAAATTAATTTGCCTGAGTTTTACTTGTTCTGCAATGATTTTGTATAGGTAAAGATAAATGTTCAGTTATATTTTGCTTGTTTTACAAGCTTGTTTTTAGATTTCAGATGGGTTTTTATTGTATTCTTTGCATATAAGAAACATAGAAACATAGACTTTGACGGCAGATAAGGATCACTTGGCCCACCCAGTCTGCCCATTTTCCTACCTACTGGATAAGCTGCAGATTCTAGTTAACCAACAGCCTACTTCCTGCCACCCCCCCACTACAATTACCTTGTGTCTGTCCCATTCATGTTTGAATTCCCCCACTGTTTTAGCCCCAACAACCTCCCCAGGAAGGCAGTTCCACGCATCCACCACTCTCTCTGTGAAAAAAGATTTCCTCACATTACCCCTGAGCCATCCCCCCTCTATCTTTAGATTGTGTCCCCTTGTTCTTACACATCTCTTTTTCTGAAAGATGCTACCCTCTTGGACTTTGTTGATTCCTTGAGATACTTGAACATTTCTATCATGTGCCCCTTGTCCCTCCTTTCATCAAGGGTATACATATTAAGCTCTCTCAGTCTCTCTTCATATGATTTCTGATGCAGACCCTGCACCATTTGGTGCCCTCCTCTGGACTGCTTCCATCCTGTCTATGTCCCTTGCGTAGATGAGGTCTCAAGCTGCACACAGTACTCAGATGAGGTCTCACCAACTGTCTGTATAGAGGGATAACCACTTCCCTTTTTCTACTTGTGATGCCCCTTTCTATGCATCCCAGTATCCCCCTGGCTCTCCTCACTGACTCCTCACATTGCTTACCCACCTTTAGATCATCCGATATGACTACCCCCAAGTCCCATTCCATTTTTGTTGTTGTTAGTACCTCTCCTGCTATTGTGTACTCTCCTCCTGGGTTTTTGTTTCCCAGGTGCATTACTTTGCCCTTTCTTGCATTGAATCTAAGTTGCCATATGTCTGACCATTCCTCCAACCTTGCCAAGTCCCTTCTCATCCTTTCTACCCCCCCTTGTGTATCAACTCTGTTACAGATCTTTGTATCATCTGCAAAGAGGCATACCTTTCCCTCCAGACCCTCTGCAATGTCACCTATAAAGATGTTAAAGAGGACTGGACCCAGTACTGAGCCCTGAGTACTCCACTAGTGACCCCCTTTCTTGAATGTGTGCCACTCATTATACCTTCCGTGTCCTGTTGTGCAGCCAGTTTGCAACCCAGGCTACCACCCTGGGACCCACTCCCAAGCTGGCTAACTTGATTATTAATCTTTGTGTGGGACAGTGTCAAATGCCTTGCTAAAGTCTAGGTAGGCCATATCCACAGCCCTCCCTGGTCTATTACTTTGGTCACCCAGTCAAAGAAATCTATTAGATTCGTCTGACATGACCTTCCTGCTGTAAATCCATGCTGCTTTGGGTCCTGTGCCCCGCTGGCCTCTAGGTACTCAACAATTCTTTCTTTCAGAAGTGATTCCATAATTTTCCCTAACACTGAGGTCAAACTTACAGGTCTGTAGTTTCCTGCTTCTGCCTTGCTCCCACTTTTGTGAAGGGGAATCACATCTGCCCTTCTCCAGTCCTCAGGTACCACCCCGTCCTCCCATGATTTTTTAAAAAGTGTGGTCAGTGGTGTCACTAGGCCCTCCCTTAGTTCTTTTAGGATTCTGGGGTGAATCCCATCAGGCCTCATTGCTTTGTCCACCTTGAGATTTAGGAGTTCTTTCAGGACTCTTTCTTTTGTAAATGGACTGGTGTCAACCCCCCTACCCAGAGTGCTTCTATTGTCTGGTTTAGGTAACTCCTCCTCATCTTCTTTTATAAATACTGAGCAAAAGTATTCATTCAGTATCTCTGCCTTTTCACTGTCTCCCTCTGCCCAGCTCCCCTCTCCCTTATTAATCTTCACTTTTCCTCCCTTAACCTTTCTATGCTCCCTAATGTACCTATAGAAGGTTTTATCCCCCTTCTTAACTGACTTGGCTATTTTTTCCTCAGTTTGGGCTTTTGCTATTCTGACTGCCTTCCCCACTTCTTTCTGCTTTAATTGAGACAGTTCCTTGTCGTGTTCCTTCTGTGATGCCTTATACTTTATGAATGCAGCCTTTTTCTCCTTAACCTTCCCTGCCACCTCTTTTGAGAACCATAGTGGTTTTTTACTCCACTTTGTTTTCTTTATCTGTTTCACACAAAGGCTTGTTGCCTCTATGATGGCGGTTTTGATATTTCTCCATTGTTTTTCCACACCTCCTTTTTGCCCATTTGCTAGTGTATTCCTCAGGTATTCACCCATTTTGCCAAAGTCAGCCCTTCTAAAGTCCAGTATGCTTGTTTTTGTATGGCTTGTCTCCATGGTTGTGCTTATTGTGAAGCACACTGTGCAGTGGTCGCTTGTTCCCAGATGTCTACCGACTTGAAATTTGTGATCCTCTCTCCATTTGAGAGTACCAGGTCTAGTATTGCTTCCTCCTGAGTGGGTTCCAACACTAGCTGTCTAAGGCCTGCCCCTGCAGGGCATCGTGAATGACCCTGCTCTTGGATGTAGCTGCAGTGCATGTCATCCAGTTAACATCTGGCATATTCCAGTCCCCATTAACAGTATCTCCCTTTTTCAGTCATTTTGAGAATGTCCTCTATCATTTCTTGTCCATTTCCTCTCCTTGAGATGGGGGTCTGTATACAACCCCTGTGCAGATTGTGATGCCATTCCCTGTCTCCAAGGTGACCCAGAGTTCCTCTTGTCCTCCCCCTTTACTTTTTAGTTCTGTAGCTTTGATCCTTTCCCTTATGTATAGAGCTACTCCACCTCCTCTTTTCCCCTCCCTGTCCCTTCTGTAGACTGTGTACCCTGGTATGTTGACATCCCAGTCATGGTTCCCCGTGTACCATGTTTCTGTGACTGCCACAATATCCAAGTGTTTTTGATATTATAATCACATGTGAGTTCAACACACTTATGGTAGAGTGATTAGATAGTACTGATTTCTTCTATTATATCCCTAGTTAAGGTGATCGTATTTCATATTAATCTATGCTCTCCTCGGTGGATAGTACTTAATCTGCTACAAATTATCTTCTTTTTTGGTCATCTTTTAGGGGGTGACAACTTATGTGAATGAATAACTTATATGGTCACTACAAACTGAAGGATTGTTCTGTCAATTACTATTAATGTTTAAATCCTAACTTCTTGTCATGTATGATTCTCTATATGTTATACTCTGCCATGTGTGTATGACCTGCCTTAAGTCAACAATAAAAATGTTTAACAGCTACAATATCCAAGTGTTTATCTTCCATCAAGGCTACTAGCTCAGGAAGCTTGTTTCCCAGACTATGGGCATTGGTACTCATTGCCCTCCATTTAATGTTGGCTTTATCCTTTTTTACCCCATGCCTGCTCTTTTTGCCCTTGTCTGTTTTTCCATTTACCCATGTCCTGTCCTCTGTTGAGCACTGTACCTCAGTGTTTACCTTACTACCTGTCATGTTTTGTGGGGGGAGGCTTGAAATTTCCTGCCTCTTATTAGCACCTCCCCCCATGCCTAGTTTAAAAGCTTGCCAAGGAAGCATTTAAACCTGTCACTTAGGATCTTGGCTCCCTTCATGGACAGATGCAGACCATCGTGCCAGTATAAACCTTCATCTCTCCAGGTATACCCCCAGTCCCCAATGAAGCCAAAGCCCTGTGCTCTGCACCAGTTTTGCAACCATTCATTAAACTGCATAGTGTGTAGTACCCTAGCCTCACCCTTGCCATGGACTGGCAGCACCTCTGAGAAGGTAACTGTGCTTGCTACCTGTCTGAGGCCTCTCCCCAACTCCACAATTTCATCCTGTACTGCACTGATCCCATGCCTAGCTAGGTCATTTGTCCCAAGGTGGACAATGATATCTAGTTCCCTCTCCTGTGATGCTGCTTCTGCAATCCTGAGGATTCACTTCTTGTCCCTCCAAGCCATGGCACCAGGCAGGCAGGCACCTTACTTCCCTCTCCTCTCCCTTCCCCAGGTCTACCCCTCTTATAATTGAGTCACCTGTCAGAAGCTGTTTTCTTCCCCTATGGTGTCCCTTGCCACCCTTCTGTGGGTCTCCCTTGTGGGTGTCCTCAGCATTCTTCTTGGTCTCCACTGAGGGTGCCATCATAGAGGAACCTTGCTCTTCCAGACTGGCATATGGTTTGTGTAGAGGTACAACTAGGGGGCTTCACCACTGTTCCACCACTCGTACCCTCCCAGTACCCACTGTGGTCCACCTGCTCTTCATACTTGGCAGCCTCTGTGGCAGTGGTGTTCTTTGGGTGGGGAGGCCTCCTTAGTCCTTGCCAGTTCAGCCTGGAAGTGGGCTACCTCCTCCCTCAGAGCTGACAGTTGCCTGCAAATAGGACAGCAATGCAGTTTCCAGAATGTCTCCTGGAAAACTGCTGCCCCACAGCCAGTGCATTGCACCACTCCCCACATGTCCCTCTCCCTTATAATATACAATATGTAATATATATATATATTTTTTTTTTCTTCCTTTGTGTGGTGTGTTCTTACTCTTTATGCACTGTGCTGGGTTATTAAGAATATGACAGTTCTGCCCCAAGACCTGTTGAGGAAGTGATGTCAGAACCTTGGCTATGAAGGAAACGTCATGCCTGGGGTGTGTGGTGTGGGGAAGGGAGGGTGGGTGGGTAGTCCACAACCACTGGTGATGTTAGAAACAATCAAATGCACCACTGCTCCACCACCCTGGTGAATACTTCCCTTTATAGTAATTCAGCTAATCTCCAGTAACTGATTTGTCAACTATTTAAAAGTAATTTGATGCAAACTGTTACAAAATACTAGTAGAGAGTCCAGTTAGCCACAAAGAAAAATCAAATATGCAGTTATTTCAACCCTTCTGAAGTTGCTCACAAGATAAGTAGTTTTGAAAAACCCCTTCCTGATTTAAAAATGAAATTAAACACAAAGCAATACCACTGTAAGACTGTAAAGTAAGGAAAACTTCCCTCAGATGTAAGTAAGAGAGATCAGTTGCAGATTTCTAGTCCAATATAACATATCCCATGCAGCTTCTCAGTTGTTTCAAAGCACAGCCTGTTACACCACTTGAAGAGATGGGCTTCTGTCTGAAACAGGATCACACCAGTAGTTTATAGTAATTGATCAATGCTAGAATAGTCCTTCACCCAAAACAATTGGCTATGATGCAAGGTCTCCCTGACTAGTGAAGACAATTTCCCCCATCTGAGGCTGTGTCTGGCATCAAATTACAAACTGCAGCCTTTGCTATTCAAAGTACACAGCTACTACCAGTAAGTTATTTCCAACTATATTAATGTAAACTGTCACAATACTAGCAGACAGTCCAGATAGACACAAAGGAAAATCAGATATGCAGTTATTTCAACCCTTCTGAAATTGCTCACAAGATAAGTAGTTTTGGAAACCCCCTTCCTGATTTAAAAACAAAATTAAACACAAAGCAATACCAATGTAAGACTGTAAAGTAAGGACAACTTCCCTCAGATGTAAGTAAGAGAGATCAGTTGCAGATTTCTAGTCCAATATAGTATATCCCATGCAGCTTCTCAGTTGTTTCAAAGCACAGCCTGTTACACCACTTGAAGAGATGGGCTTCTAGGTTGTAGATTGCTAAACGCAGGATCACTGTTACCAACTAGCTTATTCAAGTTTATAATCAGTAGGGCCATCCAAAATCCTCAGTTGTTTGAATGAAAACTAGTCTGAATGAAAGTATGTTCACAAAGAAGAAACTGCCTTACTACTTATGAAAAGATTTCATGGTTAGCACCCCATTTAGGTGAATTGGATCATTTGCACCTTTTCTCCCACCTGCTGTTTCAGTCTCTGTGACAACAAAAAGTTTTCTGATAGACTGCTTCAACAAAAAGCAAATGTTAAGTATTTAAGTGTACTTATGTTTGGCCAGTGGATTTTGAAAGCACAATCAATGACATGCAGAAGGTAAGACCCCAGGGGCTGTATGATGCTGGTGGGCAGAGTGGTGCTCAATTCACATCTAAACAAAGACATGAAAACTGGGAGACACCCTTTTCATGGACACCAAGTAAAGAAAAAAGTATCCACATGTCTGGGAGATGCATGAATCCATTTGAAGGTCCTCCAATAATCACTTGTGGATTTTTTAGGTGAAGACACTTTATTTCAAAGAAGCAAATTCAAGCAGTTTTTTTTTGCTTCTCCTACCCCCTGGCCATCCACTCCTTCAGGCCTGCCAAGGCCCCCTACCACCACTGCTGAGTCCTGATCACCATCCACTGCCCCTTACTGCTGTGCTACCAGGTAACCGAGAGTAACCCTTCATTCAGTGGGCCTCTACCCCTGTGAGAGGCTACCAGGGGAGAAGAATTGCCCTAAAGAGCTTCCTGTGTATCCTGGGCAGGGCAGGGGTCAGAACGGACACATGTCTGGGGCTTCTGGCTTATGGAGGGATGAACAGCTGTCCTTCGGTTGGTCAGAGAGTGTTTTCCCATTTTCTTGGGAGTGTGACAGGCCACATGATGTCAAGGCACAAGCTGATGTCTGTCACGCTCCCTCCTGCATTAAGGACTGACATGCTGTCATGCCTCTGGCCTCCACCAGGGGCCAGCAAATGTTGAGCCATGAACCCACCCTCCCTCCCAGAAGAAGGTGGATGGTCATTGGACACTCAAGCCTTCACCCACCAGCTGGCCCTCAAACATCCAAGTCTGTTCCCTAACCATGGTCAGTGGTGTCATGGGCAGAAATCCAATTCAGGCTGTAAAATTATAGATGGGGAAAAAACAAAGGTAGTCCACCTTAGCGGTGATGGTTCAGATTAATTCACATCTGAGTTCTAACAAGCAAAGAGACCAAGTCATTTGTAACTTGTGCATGTGGCATGTGGGTGTTGAAGAAAGGGGATCATAGTGCTGTCACTACTGCCATCACCCCAGAGGGATGTGGACTGCATTGTTGCTACTGCCATCACACCAAAGGGGTTGGGGCTGTAGTGCTTGTGCCATCACCACTGGTGGATTGGGAATGTAGTAATGCTGCCATCCTACCCAAGGGATGGGGGCCATAGTGCTGATACTGCCATCACACCTGAGGAATGGTGAATGTAATACTGCTGCCATCACACCTAAGGGATGAGGGCCATAGTGCTGTTGGTGCTGCTATCGCACCTGAGGGATGGGACTATAGTGCTGCTTCCATCACACCTTAGGGATGGGGGCTGTAGTGTTGCTGCTGCCATCACATCTTGTACCTGAAATAACTTTAAATTGGTACTAGGATAGAAGGATGTGTAATAGTGGAGGTCAAAATTGCTAAAATGCATGTTAGCAGAGTTAAAAATTGCTAAATAAAGTGCACAAAGCCAAACACCGGTAAAACTGGATTTGGGCTTAATAGACACCATTGACAATACCGTTTTATACAATGTGCAAAATGGAATATGCCCTTTCTCAATCCCGGTAAACCAGTGTCCCTGCAAATCAATATTTAGATATGAAGGAGGTACAGTGAGCCTGGTGACATGAAGAGAGAGGGAGGATGGAGAGGGATAAATACAGTGAACAGTGATGTGTATGAGGGGGGAAGTTGTTAGCAAAGTGGCAGAAGGAGTTCCAGATGGTGTCCAGTCTGGGAAGGGAAATGGAAGGGGTAGTGCCAAAGACCACATCCTCATAGTCAAAGACAGGGGGCATCATTTTGGTAACAGGCTCCCTGTGATCATGTGGAGATAAGCAGTCTTTGTTGTGGTACAGGGCACTGAGCTTGGGATGGAGTTTAGCATGGATGGCATCAATGTGGGCTGAGAAGTTAAACTTACTGACAAGTCACACTGCAAGGTACTTGAAGGACTAAACTGCTTCAAAAGGGGTGCCATCCAGATTGGAGAAAACATCAGGGCAGTAAGTCTGGCCAATTTCTGACTGGTATAGGAGATCGTGGACACTATTTTTTATGTTTTCTTGTGCATGCAACTTACAAGAAACACACTGAGGTCAGTAGAGCATTGCAGAGGTGTGGCAGTGTTTGGCTAATCCAACTATCAGGGCTCAGTCCTTAGCCACCAATCAACAAAGAAGCTGCCAATGACGGCAGTTTCAGAGCGAGCGCCGGAGATGAAGGAAATCTGCCACTCCAGTCAGGGACAGTTTCATCATCCCTGATTGCAGCATCAGCTCCCCCCTTCCTCGCAACCAGAAACACAGAGGCAGCTGACAAGACTCTCTGCCCATGCACATTATAGTGCACAGTAATGCGCATGGGCACAGTTTCCTTCTTGTTGGCTGCCCTGTGCCCCCAGCTGTAGTGTGCCTTTCTTGGCAACATATAATATTTAATGGCACACTAGGAGCCCACCCCAGTGTGCCAAAATATGGCGGCTCCTGCTGCCCACCACACAATCCCCATAAGCCAACATGGAGTGCTCTATTCCTGTGTCAGCATCCCCCCCTTAGTGTGTCTTCCCTGGTTAAACAATTTCCCCTTTATTTTCTGACACCGGGATGCCCACTCCCAGTGTCAAATGTGCCCCCCAGCCCATCAAAACCCCTTGCCAACATCACGGTGCCCAATCCATGAGTCAGCGTCCCCCCTCCCCACCACCATTGTGACACACTAGGAGCACACCCCAGTATACCAAACTTTTTTTATCCTGACCTGTAGATGAAAAATGTCTCTTGCTGTTTTTTTTAGCCTAAAAAAAAGAAAACAGTCCCTCGTTGTCTCCTTGGGCCCTCCTCCCCATCCCCACCCTCCCTCTGTGCACCCCACCTCTCTTTATCCCCTTCACCACACACTTACCACTGGAGGTCCAGCACTGTGATCTTCTGTGGACTGGGAACACGTCTGCACTCTTCAAAAGTTGACTGCAAACTGAAGAAATGCTGGTAAGCTGTACAATGGCAGGCAATGGTGGGGTCAACTTAAGTTGATATCTCTGTCATTTTTTTTAGTTTTGGCCCCAAATTTTCAATATGAGGTTCTTGGGACCCCACCTCATGAACACTGTTACTGTCATTTCATTTTTTGGTCCTGAAAGGTGATTTCACGGTTGCTGCTTGGAATCACCTTTTGGGACTGATTAACAAAACAACAGTGCCACTGTTCATGAGGTGGGATCCCATCCTTTCGCTATGCCAATGATCCATGTTCAGGAATAAGCATGGGCCACTGGGGGTGGGCAGGGGAGGAGAAGGATCGAGCGTCCGGGGACTGCTCTCCTTCTCCGGGGAGGGGGCCCCCCAGCAGTCAGTGTTGACAGTCCCCTAGTGGTGGCTGGGGGATGGCACACTTAGGCTTAGAGAGGTGGAGGAGTGGAGGCAGATGCTGGGAGGAGCTTGTGCAGATGTTTGCGTGCTCTCTCCCTAGCGTGTCACTGCACGCCTCCTCTCCTAAGGGGAGAAAAAAGTGGAAAAGAGTCCTGGGTGTGGCATGATGATAGCTGATCTCCGCAGCCCCCACTCCCATGAATAGCGGTAACCTCCACACTGGATCTGTTCCAGTGAGTTGAAGGATATCCAATGCCCTGCAATGGGGGGCAAACCGTGTTGGACAGCGGAAGGTAGGCTGCAAGTGGGGAAGGGGCTGGGGCATCAGGCTAGAAGGAGTGCCACCTGGCAAAGAGAAAGAAACTAACTAAAAAAAACCCCATGCTGCAAGTTTGGTGAATAAACAAAAAAAAAATGACTGCATTACGAGTGTGTGTTGCACAGTTTTTATCAGATGAGGCATACTGAAGAGTCCTGGTAGGACGAAACACGTGTCTATGTCTTCTGTTAGCACCCTTTGCAAACTGTGTGAGAGGCCTTTCGGCACCATGCAAGTCTGCTTAAAGTTGGACCAGCATAACATTCTGTGGTGATTTGCATATGCAGCCCATGATGCTTTGCATTGTGGGGGCATGTGTGATTTTGTACAGTTTTTATGCACACTCATAACTTTGCCAATTTTAAATATTTTCACTTCAAATTTACAACATTGCCATTTTTTCACACCTCCTTATGAACAGTACAGCTGTCATTTTTTGCATCCTGCCCAAAATGTGTTTTCACACCTGTGGCACAGAATGGCACAGTCACTGTGTAAAATCAACTTTTGGGACAAATTAATGAAATCACAGTGCTACTGTTTATGATGGGTGGTCCCATAAAGGCCATGTTAAGTATCTGGTAAACAAATTCCAAAAAATTACTGCATTATGAGCGTGCATTATGCAATTTCTATGCATTCTCATAACTTCACCACTTTTTCATAATTTCACTCCATAATTTTCAACATTGCCATTTTTTCACACCTCCTCATGAACAGCACAGATGTCATTTTTCACATCCTGCCTAAAATGTAATTTCACACCTACTGCGCTGAATGGGGCATTCACTGTGTGAAATCACCTTTTGGGATTGAGTAACAAAATGATAGTGCCACTGTTCATGAGATGGGGTCTCAAAAAGCCCATGTTGAAAATTTGGAGTGAAAACACGAACTAACACCTGGGGCATTAGGGTTTCCAACCATAATGCCCCACCCTGTACAGACTGACAGGCATCGGGGGTGTGTGGCTTGGGGTCATTGGCCATAATGCTCAAACTATTCCACCCCCATTCTTCACCCACTGACAGGTATCAAGGTGTGCCTTGAGGTCTGCAGCCCTAATGTTCACCCCATTCTCCTGTACTGCACCCATCTCAGCTTATTTTCTTATGGAATGTGGTGAGCATAAGGGTCGAAGATCCCAAGGCACACTGTGACACCTGTCAGTGTCTGAAGGGTGGGGTGAGGTGGAATGATATGAGTGTTATGGCTGATGACCCAAAGGCACACCCCAATGCCTGTCAGTCTCTGCAGGATGGGGGTGGGATTGGTGTTAGTTCAACACTTCACTGCCATTCCTATTATGTAGCTCTCTGACTCTTGCAGTATCATTGCCAATACTAGCAAGCAAACATTCAGCATTGAAGTTTAATATTGACTCTGAGTTGGTTGGATTGGAACCAGTGCAGAATGTTGATGAAGTGTTGCTGGAGCAGATATTCCACAGCTGTGGTGGAGAGACCAGAGGTAAATATGACTATGTCATCTGCATACATGTGGAAATGTGAGTTATCACAGGCAGAGGGGAGGCCATTCAGGAAGATGGAGAAGAAGATGAGACTCAGGATAGAGCCCTATGTGACCCAGCCTGGATGGGATGGGAGGTGACAAGGCATCACCAACCTGTACCGATTGTTATTGGCCCATGAGGTAGGAATGAAACCAAGAAGCAGTGGGAGCTGAGAAGCCAGCAGAGCTCAGCTTGTCTAGAATGAGTGAATGGGGACACCAAATTGAAGACTTTGGCCAGATCAATAAATTCTGCAGTTATAATGTGCCCCTGATCCATACCAGAGAAGATAGAATCAGTAACATGTGGCAGGGAGCAGACAGTGGAATGGTGTTTTCAGAAACTGGACTGGAAGGTTGAGAGGAAGTTGGAGGATGAAAGGAAGATGAGAGGTCTAGAATGGATCATTTTCTCTTGCAGCCTAGAGAGGTAGGGGAGGAGGGTGATAGGATGGAAGTTGCCAGGGGAGCACAGGTCTCCCTCTTTATTTAGTGGAATAGTTTGACCAACTTCCAGGATTGAGGAACAGCACTGAGGGAGAAGGAAAAGTAAGGTGAGGTGCAACTGCGGGAGCTGAGAGATGGAGGCACTTTGGGTCCAGACCATCAGGGCTGAACATTGACAGATGGAGGGAGGAAAGGGCAAGCAGGGTTTCCTTGATAGTGAGAGGTGGGAAACAAAAACCCAGTGAGGGATAGGGGAAAGCAGGAGGGGAAGGAGAACAGTCAGGAGGAGGAGAAGAGAGGGGTGCACAGGTTATTAAGAATTCAAAGAAGTGAGCAGCAACAGAGGTAGGGTCAGACACAAGTGAACCATTAACTACTAGGATGAGGGGAGTGAACTGGGTGGGTTGAGAGGAGTGGATAACCTTCCAGAACATAGCAGGGGACTTCAGGTTTTTCTGAAGGTTGTCTTTGAAATAACAAAATTTTGTGGCCTAGACAGCCTTTGTACGGTTGTTCCTCAATGCCCTGTAAGACATATAGTCAGGAGAAGAGTAGGATAATTTGTAGCAGAACCATGTGAGGTCTTGGGACTTGCACAGATCAATGATTGTGGTGGTAATCCAGGGGTAGTGGAAAGTTTTTACTCTGGATTTCTTGGTAGGGGTGTGTTAGTCTCAGATGGAGGAGAATTTTGAATGGAATAGTGTGATGTCCATGTCAATGACAGAGGCAGAGAGGATTGCTGAGCAGTCTGTTGCAGCGAGGTTGCTAATTAGAGCACTGATGTTTAGTGACTGGAGAGACCTGGACAGATGCATTTCGACAAAGATAGAGAACACCAGATTTTTTTGATGCAGAGTGACATGCAGTAGTCACTAAATGAATCTGGCAAAATACCTGCTTCAGCAATGTGGTGTGGGTGGGAGGTTAGAACCTAGTCCAAAAGGCTATGGTTGGTGGAGTGGAGACTGAGCTAAGTGGGATCTGAAATAACTTGAGACACATTAAGGGACTCAGTTCTGAGAGTGATAATTTTAGAGGACAGGAAAAGCTAATTTACATTGAAATCCCTGAGGAAGATGAGTTCATTTGTGGAGGAATGAGAGGTGCTGGAGGAAAGAGAGTCAACCAGGGATGAATTTGAGATCTTAGGAGAGGCATAGACAACCCCAATGAATACAAGTACTGAAAAGGGGAATGGGAGCCTGACTAGGAGAAATTTGTGGGAGGAGGGTATGGCCTCCCTGACGGTCATAGTACATGAAAGGCTCTGGAGGATTTAGATGGCAACCCCTCCTTCATGTTTTCCCCTGTCCCACCTGAAAAGATGGTAATCAGGAAGGGACAGGCTAGAGTCTGCAGTCCTGGAGGAAAGCTAGGATTCAGAGCTACATAGTTCATCAGGAAAGTGTAGCTGAACCCAGATTGAGAGAAGGTCAAGTTTAGGTAGAAGGCTCCTAGCATTCAGATGGTAAATACTGAGACCCTTATCAGTAGCAGAAGAGGGGAGGGAGGAAGGGGAGGGACCAGTGTCAGACTCCAGAACACCAAACTGGAAGAGGAGCAGGAAAATGAGGAAGAGAATGGAATGAGGCTTCCCACCCTTGGAGCAGGTTGGAGAGCAGAGAGAGGAGGAATGATGAGGATAGAGGATGGCACAGTGGAGAAACTGCAGGTCGAGGGAAGGGAGTGGTAGGGGACCAGAGTGGATATGGAGGCAGGAGGGGAAGGGGAAAGGAGAGATGAGGATGGCTAGGGGAGAAGGGAAGGGTGGGTAGGAGAGTTGGATGGCGAAGGAGTTGGAGGGGAAGAAGAGCAGAGGGGAAAGGGAGGAGGAAGAGGAGTACAAGAAACATCACAACCAGCAGGAGGGAGGTGACAGCAAAATTACAAGCAGTAACCACTGTATTGAAATGGTGCACAACAGCTAAACTAATGAATAAATGTTAGGCAAAAAAACACAAAAGTGCAGTAAGCAATACATGAAAAATTAGCACACTTACAAACCAAAAAGTGTGTGCACCAAGACAGGGTTTATCTAGGAGTCAGCAAAAATGGCTAAAATGAATAACTAAGGCAGTAAGAGAATGGGGACTGACTGACCAGCAATGCATAGACTTAGAAGGTTAATACTGAACTCATGGTAACAGTTAGGATTAACAACATAGTTCACTGATGAGTTGCTAAGCACAGCTTTAGTTAGGTAAAACACTGCAGATGCTTAGAGCAAATAGAGAGTGCAAATAACTAGTATGCCCAGACAGGGTGTATCTAAGAGTCACAAAGATAGTGGGAATATTTAAATAAAGCAGAGGGCAGAATAAAACAAGATGGATGAACTGATAAGCTGGCAACAAAGTAAGCCTGACAGGCTTAGCAAAGGAAAGACCCTGTGGCAGAAAGTAGCATCAGTGCAGTAATGGATTATCCCTACAGGGTAAATGCTCCTACAGGGAGGAGTGAACAGTACTTACAGTCTAGTAGAGTATAGTAGCTGAGGCTACAGGAAGCAGACTGGTGAAGCAGCATGTCCCCAGCTCAATACAGCCAGACACCAACAAACCCCAGTGCTTTGCCACACAGGAGCCGAAGTCAGAGACCTCATAAAGTTACTTTTCAATTAAGAGAAAATGATGAGATAGCAGAACGAAACCATTCAAATACATCTAATAAAAGAAACGGGCCTTCTCTAGGAAACAATCAAATAGAATGGAGAACAGCAATAAATCGATTAAGCTAAGGTGGAAGAAAGAAAAACAAGTAGGGGGAACCCAGGGAAGGGAAGACAATGACATGTCATGACATTCGGAGAGGAAAATGATGGGGAAAAGCTACAAATAATCAATTTGTCGAGCAAAACATTAAATACCCCACAAATCCAAGTATTAGAATGGGGATTAACATTTATCCCAACACCAGCCACAAATTACTTTGAAGTTAATGTAGATTTGTTGAAGTTTTTCAGGAAGATCAAGCTGAAGAATTTCTACGGGAATGAGAAGAATCAACAAGAGGACAGCTCAAGCACTTTAATTACAGGTTTGGATGACACTGATTTTGAGGAAAGTATGACACTTGATAACCTTAATGAACTTTATGTAGAAATACATGGTGACACTATAATAACTATTATGCAGTCAGATGGGGATCTGGAAAGAAATGATATTGATGTTGTAGCCAGTCAGCAAGAGGGAAATATCTGGGATGAACACAAATGATTGTTTAAACCTAAATCGACTTTTTGTCCAAGAACTTTGAATCCATATATCATAACATATGAAAAGGTTGTCACATGGGAAGTAGCCAGTTTTTTTTAAAAATAAAAGGGGTAAGAAAAAAATGGCAGAATTTGAGTGGACAACATAGAGCAGCATTAAGACAAATACAACGATCGGATGATGTCATAGTAAAAAGAAGCCGATAAAGGAGGAAATATAGTACTCCAAGACAGAAATCAGTACTGTGAAATGGCATTCAAAGTTCTGAGACATACTCAAAGGTAAAGGAAATTAGCAGGCAATCCAAGTAATAAATTTAAAGAAGATTTGTGCAAATTGTTACTAGATGCAAAAACAACAAATTAAATCATGGAGAATGAATTCCAATACATTTGGAGACCAAATTCTATAACACTTGCTTTTTATGTTGTCCCCAAAATTCATAAAAACATCACAGAACCCTCAGAATGCCCTATTGTTTCTGGGGTAGGATCTCTTACCAAAAAACTTTCGATTTTTGTAGCTTTGTTTCTTAAAAAGAGGCTGTTAAATTAAGGTCCTACCTCACAGACACAGGGGATTTGATGTTAAAACTTAAGGACATCTACTGGCAAGAAAATTATATTTGGTTAACGATAGATGTGGAACAATTGTACTCATCTATCAAACACTGTGATGGAATAACTGCCTGTAAATATTTTTTGGAATACAGTATGGTGACAAGTTCAGTTTATTTTTGGAAGAAGGGATTAATGTCATCCTTACTTATAATTTTTTTGAGTTTGACCAAGAATACTATGTGCAAATACTAGGGACTGCAAAGGGCACATCTCATAATTCCTTTGAGTTTATCCAAGAATACTATGTGCAAATACTGGGGACTGCAATGGGCACATGCATGGCACCATTGTATGCCAGTTTGACTCTGGGCTTGTGGGAAATGGGAAACATTTTCTCCAGCTCCTTTCCCTTTGCGGATGACATGATCATATGGTTTTGATTCACTGATGATGTCATCTGCATCTGGAAGGGAGATGAAGATCAGATCCCCTTATTCATAGAATGACTAAATAAAAAAAAAACAGTTGGGATTAAAAATGACGTAGCAGACAGATAAAAAATCCATTGCATACTTGGATATAATATTGGAAGGGAAATCAGAGGAGGTGGTAACTACAAAAGGATATAGAAAAAAACACTACATGTAACTCATACTTGCACTCAGAAAGTGCACATCCAAAAAATCTAAAAAAAAAATTCGTAGTCAAATGATTTGTCTAAACAGAAACTGTAGTAACAAAAGTGATTACACAGTACAGTGTGAAAAACTAATGGACAGGTTTTTAAAAAGAGGTTATAATTTTGAAACCTTACAGGATGATAAAATAAATGTAAATGCATTAGATAGAAATGATCTCTTAAAAACAAAGCAAAAGATGGGACATAAAAATGAATATGAACCAATAACATTTAGTATTGAATATATAGAGAATAATGGATAGGCAAGTGTGTGTTATGGATTTTTTTATACACCCAAGGTGTGTAAAAAAAATTCCTTAACACTCACTTGCCTATCCATTGTTTTTTGTTTATATTGCTGATGCTGGGATTTTGCTTTCTGACAGAAGCGTGAGAGAGACACACACACAGATGTGCACTGAGACACACACACATGAACACACACACACACACACACACACACACACAAACCCCTGCTATGTCTCTCCCTGTCAATTTCAAATATTTTATTTATGTATTTTTTTCCTTTATTACCAGTATGGAAGCACCCTGGGAACATCAGTTAGAGTTGCCAGTGTTTGCGGTCTTGTGCCAATCAGGGTCATGGTCTCCTGAAGCTGTGACTGAAGGAAAATAGCAGCAGGATCATAAAGATTCATTTATAAAGGCATGATCCACTAGATAATGTGGAAAAAAAACAACAAAAAACAAATACCTTAATTGTGAGGAGGGTGAGTGGCAAACTCTTGAGCAGCGACGAAGAGCAATGGTCCTCAGAAACGTAGCTGCCATATTTTTTACTTTTTTGCGTTACCCACAAACAGACTGGGAATCAGTCATGTGGCACCATAGAAATGAATGACACTGGCAGTGGCCGAAAGTTTAGAGAATGCTGTAATAACCGGTTTTCGGGTTATTACAGTGTTTTACAGAGGCTTGTAATCCAATTGATAAAGGGGGTCATCAGTAATTATAATTACTTATCAGGAGCATTGTGAAACATTATTTATAAATATTGGCCAATTTTATTTGATGATCAGCAAGGTGTTTACTTACTTCAGCAAGGCATTTGACTCTGTGCCACAAAGGAGACTGATGGGCAAACTGAAGAACCTGGGGGTATGGGTGAAGCTGGTACAGTGGATAGGGAACTGGCTCAGCAGCAGACAGCAGAGGGTGGTGGTATGCAGGGAATTTTCATCACCCAGAAAGGTCACTAGTAGGTTCCCGCATGGATCGGTTTTGGGTCCACTGCTATTTCATGCTTTCATAGCAGAGGGAGGTAAAAGCAAGAGAATCTGTTCACTGATGACTCCAAATTAGTTGTGGCGGTGGACATAGAGGAAGGGAGGGAGGAGAGTTCTCCAGGAAGACCTGGAAAGACTTGGGCAGTGGTCAAACAAATAGGGCAGCTGGGGTTCAAAGCTCGGAAGTGCAGTGTACTGCATTTTGGGGCCAGGAATCTAGGATACGGTTACCACTGGAGGGTGGGGGAGAGCAGACATCCATATCTGAGGAGGAAAAGGATCTGGGGGTGGTGATCACAGGGAATACAAATCACTCAGTACAATGTAGAAAAGCAGCAGCAAAGGCAAACAGAATGCTGGGGTGCATTGCTAGGGGGATCACTTCAAGGAGGGAGGAGGTTATTCTGCCACTGTACAGATCATTGGTGAGGCTGCACTTGGAGTACTGTATGCAGTTCTGGCACTCATAGTTAAAGAGGGACTTCAGGCTCCTGGAGGGAGTCCAGTGGAGGCTGTCCAAGATGATCCAGGGAATGGGGGAGAAATCCTATGAGGAGGGACAAAGAGGGCTCAACATGTACTCCCTGGGGGATAGAAGGGATGGAGGAGATATGATTGAGACCTTTAAATACTTGAAGGGCATAAACAAAGTTAGTACTGAGGGCATGTTAAGATCGAAGGGGGAAAAGACCACAAGGATACATAGACAGAGACAGGTGAATGGGTGGGGGGGAGGATCAGGTGGGAACAAAGGAAGAATTACTTCACAGAAAGGGTGGCAGCAGCTTGGAACACACAGCCTGTGGAGGTGATGTTGCTGGATTCAGTGGGGAGTTTTAAGAAGGGATGGGATAGGTTCATGGGCAAGGTACAAGTAAGGAGAGAATTGACCAGGGTGGTGAACTCACGGAGGGAACATTTGACGGAATAGATGGAAAGGGGGTGAGGGACAGCAGCAGTTGTTTGAACTGTGAGCTGCATTTTTGAGCAGACGAGATAGATCTGGAGGCCTACTTCTGCTGGCATTGTCATATGTTCGTATGTTCATATGAGAAACTTGCAAAGAAAATAGGAAACAAGCATGAGTTAGCTTTAGGAGAGCAGTTAATATCAAGGATAGTTTAGTTCATAGTGAGTTAAAAACTGAAAGGGAGAAAACAGAAATGTGTCCCACCCGAAGGATTCTAGAGATGCAAAAGATGCAATGTATGCAAGTATGCAATGGAGGGAAAACTGCTTATTCGCCCACAGACACTAAAGAAATACAACATAAACGTATGCATTACATGTGATACAGTAAGTGTAGCGTAGTGTATGGCACACCCTTGTGATCTTTCATATGTGGCAGAACAAAAAGGGAATGTAAAGAACAAATTCAGGAACATATTTGAAACATGATTAATGCCTGTGAAACTAGCCCCGTTGCAATGCATTTTTAAGCAGGAACATAACAGTGATAATAAAGGGATTACACTAATTGGCATGGAATGTGCACAAATAACTGAGAATCATGACATCCTGCTAACTCTGTCTCAAAAAGAAACATTGGGATGTTTAAAACTAAATGGTTTAAATTATATATTGGATTTAAAAACAATATTAATAAATGTAATAAATGAAAAGTAAAAGTTGCTCACTGTATTTATTGATGGACTAAAAGAATGTAGCTATGTGCATATGGTGTTCTGATTTTTTTCCTAGACTTGATTGATGTATAAGACTGATATATTGGCATTATATTTCATTATAAAGCTGAATCCAAGACAAGAACAATGGCAAGAAAAGCAAAGCAAAGCAAAGAACACCATAAATATTAAAAGTTGATGGACTAAAAATTAAAGGGACTAAAAAATGCTTTATAAAGTTTTTCTACTCTTTTTTTCTCCACATGTTGACAGTTGACTACAAATAAAAGGTCTTTCTTTTTTAAAATGACAGTGTGAAGAATGAATGCACATTGTTATTATGTAGTGATAAGAGTATACAAATGTGTCAGTCACGATGAAGAGCAATAATTTGCAGTAATGACATATCACAAAATCCTGCATGGCAAAAGGGCTTTATTGCTATTGATACAATGGCTCCTGCAGTAAACTGCAATATTCTGTCATATTTTGCAGCATTTGTGCACTTCATCCTGGCTTGACACATCTGCATATAAAGCTTTATAGATTTCTAAGAATAAGAATAAAAACAGAAATAATTTGTAGGGCTATAGCATGAATTATAACTACTGTAAGATTAGATATTTGATTACAGAATTACACGGTTAGCTTTGTGAAACATATCAATAAGCTTTTTTAGACCAACACTTCCTGTGTCTAAATATTTTTTATAGAATTAAGTAACTTGCTAATAGAGGTTTATTTAAATGTAGAGTTAAACACTTTAGGGATTAATACATGACACTGAAAATGTTGTAAAATTGCTCTGTATGTTGTTTGATGAAGTACCAAATACTAAGTGTCATTTGCTACCTAGTTAAGTAATGTAATAATTTATTACACTTGGGTGCAAAGTGTATTTAAATGCATGTTAGGGGATTAAAACCATGCCCACTGAGGAAGTCTGTGTGGCGCAGCACTGGGGTTGGTTGGTGGCTGGCTGTATTGGGTATGGGGCAGGGTTGTATGCTTTTAATGTTTTTCTTGTAAAAAAATTAAAGAAGCAACTTAACCCTTATGCTGCTGACAGAATTAGAATACATAGTAATTCTGGACTGATGAATCAGTTTGTGGCAGAGCAAGGGTTAAAATATAGAAAGAAATCTTGAGGAGGGTTTTTCTCATTGATTTATTGGGAATTCAAGGAGCTGAGGAAAGTAAGCCTCTAGCAGACCACCACTGGTTTCGTGCTCCCTTTCTTTGATGTGGCTACATTAAAATACATGGTTTCTGTTTTGAACCCTGGCCAGGGGCTCTGTAGGTGAGCACTCCCCTTTTCATACACAGAGTGCACCTTTTTTAGTTGTTTTTCTTTATGGTGGAGTAGCATGGGCAGCCAAAGGGCTGACTCTAGCAGACTCCATGATGTCATATGGCCTCGGTCCTTCATGCGCAAGTCCTCATTTTTAAAGGTTCCACGTCAATTTTCAGTACAATACATTTGACAACAAAACAACAAAGGACGGAAGTAATTATCAAGCAATAAGTTACGTGTAATATTAACTGCAATTACAGCATTCTTGTACGGAGAGTGTTGACTGAAGTGAGGTTTTGAATTGCACAATATTAGGAAGATTAAATAGTGAGTCAGGGAGTTCCTTCAACCAACTACATACAGGTAGAAGTGTTGGGAGGCTATCAGCTTACTCCCAGGGCAAAGAGAAAAAGAAGGCAACATGCAACAATAGTAAGGGACTGTTAATTAGGGTGAGTGGCTTAGTTAGAAGGAAGCCAGGTTAAAGCCAGATTTAAACACTGTCCTAGATAGTTTCTGCCAGATAATTGTCAGAGAACACCATGACAAGGAGCTGCTGTTGTGACTGGACTTCTCTACTGGGACTATATTGCCCTTTTTCCCTCCCCTCCACCCCCCCAAAGCCAGTTCTACTTTTATTGGCACAGGATCTGACCGACAACAGAAACTTCCTGTTTGGGAGCAGGAAGTGAGTGATCACAGAGCCACCAAAGACTTACCATCCTAGAAGGAAGAGTAGCTCTCCATCCCCCCAACTTCTGGACGTCTGCCTCTGAGCAAGTAAGGAGACTACTGAGAAATATAAGATCTTCCTTTCTCAGGTAGAAGAAGAGAGGGGAAAGGGAGGAGGAAGAGGAGTGCAAGGAACATCACAACCAGCAGAAGGGAGGTGACAGCAAAATTACAAGCAGTAACCACTGTAGTTAAACAGAGCACAACAACTAAACTAATGAATAAATGTTAGGCAAAAAAACACAAAAGTGCAGTAAGCAATAAATGAAAAACTGGCACACATATAAAACAAAAAGTGGGTGCACCAAGACAGGATTTATCTAGGAGTTGGCAAAAATGGCTAAAATGAATAACTAAGGCAGAAGGAGAATGAGTACTGACTGACCGTCAATGCATAGACTTAGAAGGTTAATACTGAACTCATTGTAACAGTTAGGATTAACAACATAGTTCACTGATGAGTTGCCAAGCACAGCTTTAATTAAGTAAAACACTGTTGATGCTTAGAGCAAACAGAGAGTGCAAATAACCAGTATGCCCAGACAGGGTGTATCTAAGAGTCACAGAGATAGTGGGATTGTTTAAATAAAACAGAAGGCAGGTTAAAACAAGTTGGATGAACTGATTAGCTGGCATCAAAGTAAGCCTGACAGGCTTAACAAAAGGAAAGACCCTGTGGCAGGAAGTAGCATCAGTGCAGTAATGGAGTATCCCTACAGGGTAAATGCTCCTACAGGGGAGGAGTGAACAGTACTTACAGTCCAGTAGAGTATAGTAGCTGAGATTACAGGAGGCAGACTGGTGGAGCAGCTTGTCCCCAGCTCAATACAGCCAACCACCAAGAAACCCCAGTGCTTTGCCACACAGGAGCTGAAGTCAGAGACCTCATGAAGTTACTTTTCAATTAAAAGAAAATGAAAATGAGATGGCAGAAGGAAACCATCCAAATACATTTAATAAAAGAGATGGGCCTTTTCTAGGAAACAATCAAAGTGAAAAGCGAACAGCAATAAATCAATTAAGCCAAGGTGGAAGGAAAAAAATAACAAGGAGGGGGACCCCAGGGAAGGGAAGACAATGACACGTCATGACGTTCGAAGAAGAAAATGATGAGGAAAAGCTACAAATAATCAATTTGTCGAGCAAAACTTTAAATACCCTACAAATTCAAGTATTAGAATGGGGATTAACATTTATCCCAACACAAGCCACAAATTACTTCGAAGTTAATGTAGATTTGTTGAAGTTTTTCAGGAAGATCAAGCTGAAGAATTTCTACGGGAATGAGAAGAATCAACAAGATGACAGCTCAAGCACTTTAATTACAGGCTTGCATGACACTGTTTTCGAGGAAAGTATGATGCTTGATAACCTTAATAAACTTTATGTAGAAATACATGGTGACATTATAATAACTATTATGCAGTCAGATGGGGATCTGGAAAGAAATGATATTGATGTTGTAGCCAATCAGCAAGAGGGGAAAATCTGTGATGAACACAAATGATTGTTTAAACCTGAATCGACTTTTTGTCCAAGAACTTGGAATCCATATATCATAACATATGAAAAGCTTGTCACATGGGAAGTAGCCAGTTTTTTTAAAAATAAAAGGGAAAGAAAAAAATGGCAGAATCTGAGTGGACAACATAGAGCAGCATTAAGACAAATACTACAATCGGATGATGTCATAGTAAAAAGAAGCTGATAAAGGAGGAAATATAGTACTCCAAGAAAGAAAGAAATCAGTATTGTGAAATGGCTTTCAAAGTTCTGAGAGGTGCTCAAAGGTAAAGGAAATTGGCAGGCAATTGAATTAATAAATTTAAAGAAGAATTGCACAAATTGTTACTAGATGCAAAAATAACAAACTAAATCATGGAGAATGAATTCCAATACATTTGGAGACCAAATTCTATAACACTTGCTTTTTATGTTGTCCCAAAAATTCATAAAAACATCACAGAACCCTCAGAATGCCCTATTGTTCCTGGGTTAGGATCTCTTACCGAAAAGCTTTCAATTTTTATAAATTTGTTTTTTAAAAAGGGGCTGTTAAATTAAGGTCCTACCTCACGGACACAGGGGATTTGATGTTAAAACTTAAGGACATCTAGTGGCAAGAAAATTACATTTGGTTAATGATAGATGTGGAACAGTTGTACTCATCTATCAAACACTTTGATGGAATAACTGCCTGTAAATATTTTTTGGAATACAGTATGGTGTCAAGTTCAGTTTGTTTTCTGGTAGAAGGGATTAATGTCATCCTTACTTATAATTTTTTTGTGTTTTACCAAGAATGCTATGTGCAAATACTGGGGACTGCATTGGGCACATCTCATAATTCCTTTGAGTTTGACCAAGAATATTATGTGTAAATACTGGGACTGCAATGGACACATGCATGGCACCATTGTATGCCAGTTTGACTCTGGGTTTGTGGGAAATGGGAACAATTTTCCACAGCTCCTTTCCCTTTGTGAATGACATGATCATATGGTTTTGGTTCATTGATGATGTCATCTGCATCTGGAAGGGAGATGAAGATCAGATCCCCTTATTCATAGAATGACTAAATGAAAAAAACAGTTAGGATTAAAAATGATGTACCAGACAGATAAACTATCCATTGCATACTTGGATATAACATTGGAAGGGAAAGCAGAGGAGATGGTAACTACAAAAGGATATAGAAAAAACACTGCATGTAACTCATACTTGCACTCAGAAAGTGCACATCCAAAAAATCTAAAAAAAAATTACGTACAGTCAAATGCTTTGTCTAAAAAGAAACTGTAGTAACAAAAGTGATTACACAATACAGTGTGAAAAACTAATAGATAGGTTTTTAAAAAGAGGTTATAATTTTGAAACCTTACAGGATGATAAAATAAATGTAAATGCATTAGATAGAAATGCTCTCTTAAAAACAAAGCATAAGATGGGGCATAAAAATGAATATGAACCAATAACATTTAGTATTGAATATATAGAGAATAATGGATAGGCAAAAGTGGTAATTTTTTACACACCCAGTGTGTAAAAATCTTTCACTCACTGGTCTATCCATTGTTTTTTGTTTAAATTGCTGGTGCTGGGATTTTGCTTTCTGACAGAAGAGTGAGAGAGAGAGAGACACACACACTGACACATGCACTGAGACACACACACACATAGACACACACACACTGACACACACTCACAAACCCCTGCTGTGTCTCTCTCTGTCAATTTCAAATATTTTATTTGTGTAGTTTTTTTCCTTTGTTCCCAGTATGGAAGCACCCTGGGAACTTCAGTTAGAGTTGCCAGTGTTTGTGGTCTCGTGCCAATCAGGGCCATGGTCTCCTGAAGCAGTGACTGAAGGAAAATTGCAGCAGGATCATCCAGATTCATTTATTTTTTTTGAAATTCTTCTTTTTATTAAGTTTTCAACTTATATACATGTATAAGTCACCAATACTCAAAGGCATATAAATACATTCATAGTTTCAATGCTGTACGGCTATTTGCCAATCTATTTCAATATACTGTCACAACCAGATTTTAACATTCATTTTACAATACTTGTCGGCTATTACATTATATACATTACATTATATACATTACATTATGTATAGGTCCCAGTCTCTAGCCCTTAGGCCCGGGGAGCTAGTAGTTGAGATATTTCCTTAGGTTTAAGGGTCCAGAAGCCGTTAGCCAATTGAATTTTCCTTAAGCTACTCAATGAGTGAGACCTAATTCACATAAAGTTAGGCCCAGCTTGTGAATGTCAGATATTTCCCTCAGTTACCCTGTCGCCCCTGTCGATTCCTCCAAAGTCTCCTACTCTCCAGAAAGGTGATGCAGGAAGGCATTTCACAGTTTCTACTCTACCTCCCCTCTCATTACAGAGGCACATTCTATTGTCACTTATTAATTAGCCATTTTAGCATCTAATTTCCAAATGAAAATGTTCTCTCCATTGTCATGTTTGCCCTCACTGATGTTCATAAGCAGTTTTATGTGTATATCATTGCTCTATTCTTCCTGCGGGGGTCCAGGGAGGCCAGGGCAGGGGCAGAGATGTTGTTTTTATCCCAGTATCGGTAGTGGTTCCTTATTTACAGTATTCTAAGGGATAAAGGTGGTATCTTTCAGCATGTAGTATATTTGCCAACGTGTCCATCTATCTGAAAATTTCCACTTTGTTCATTCAGGTTATGTTATTTTCTCCATGTTGTAAATCTGTTTTATGTCCCACCAATCAATAATTGTGGGGATCTTTGTAGTTAACCATTGTCTGGTGATTGTCTTCTTTGCTGCAGTCAAGAGCAAAGAGAGCAAATATCTAGTATTAGGTCCTCTATATGTTCTGGGAAAGTTGAGAAATAGGTACATGTCTAGGGTGAGTTGGAGCTGTGGGTCTATTACTTCTTGCAGCTGAACCTCCAGCTGTGTGATGAATACCCGGAGGGCCGGACATGCCCAAGTAATATGGGTCAGGTTGGCCCTTGATTCCCCACATCCCCTCCAGCATTTTGCAGTGCTATCTGGGGTGTAGTGACTGGTGACCACGAGGGATCGAAAAATAGCGATCAGGAATTTCCAAGCGAATTCTGCCAATAATGCGAGCTAGTAACCCGGCAGATAGGCAACATGCCCGGTTCCATTCTTCAGGAGAGTGGATATCCAGTTTCAGGGACCACTGTGTGCGGATGCTGTCGGTGAGTGATTCTTTGGTGCGCTAAGAGATTGATAATACAATGAGATTAAATGATCCTGCCTCCTGATGTGTTTAACTGCATTTGACATTGAATCAGCGCTGGGCGTCCCTGAGTGTCCCAGAAGCGCCCTCGGAGCCCTTCACATAATGCCATAATTGGAGGTAGCGGAAAAAATCTTTGTCTGGAGGTGAAATTTCTTTTGTATTTCCGATAGGACCAGGAGATTACCTTGTGTAACCACCTGCCACAGGTATTTCAGCCCGTGTCCTCCCATTTAAGGAAATTGCTATCTACATCGTTGGGGGAAAATCAGTCAGACTCGCAATCGTGCAGAGGAGGGCTTGGTAAGGTAACAGCTTTTGCAGTTTTCTAAGTGGTACGAGTTCTTAATTGTACTGCCACCAACCAAGGATTAATAGCCGATAGATCTCTCTCACTCGATTCTCGGTGGTATAAGGCTTTCAGGAAAGCTTGATCATCCATCAAAGTCTTTTTCTATTTCAAGCCAGTGCGGGAAGTGCACTGGTCTGTCTCGCCATTACTTGTGTGAGGGTAACCGCCTGTTGGTAGAGCTTTAGATCGGGAGTGCTATGCCTCCACACCGGCGAGGAAGGGTGAGGACCTTTAAGCGTTACCCTAGGTTTCGACCTGCCCATATGTAGCTGCTTATCAGGCGATTTATACCATAAAAGATTTTTAGTGGTATGTATAGAGGATGCTCTGAAACAGATACAGGGTCTCGGTAGGGTTATCATTCTGATTAGATCTACTCTTCTAGCGAGATTTAACGGAATGGTTGTCCAACTATGTAGATCCTGCTTTAGTTGTGCGATAAACAAGACATAGTTTTGCTCATAATATTTTGTGGTGTCTTGTGGTATATAAATGCCCAGGTACTTCGCTTCTGCAAATCCCATCTACCTGGCAGGATATCCCGGATCGTTTGTGTGGGGGTGTAGTGGAAGGTGAGAATTTCAGTCTTAGTAAAATTCAGCTTATAGCCTGACACCAAGCTGTAGGAGTCTAACACCTGTCTCACTGTGGGAATGGTTTGGTGGGTACTGGAGGTATAAAGTATGTCGTCCGTATAAGGCGGGCGATGTTCTGTTTTCCTATCTTGACCCCTGGATTTGCTGGGATTCCTGACCCGCTGTGCTAGTGGTTCTTTGACCATAGCGAATAATAAGGGTGAAAGGGGCACCTGTCTGGTGCCTCTGTGAGGCGAAAGTATTCGAATGATGACCGCTCACTCTAACGCAGGCTTGCGATTCTGAATATATATTTTGGATGACTTGGACAAAGGAGGGAACCAAACTTGTTTAGGGTTTGGTACAGAAAGGGCCACGTAACCCTATCGAAAGCCTTTTTCTGCGTCAAGGCTTACCAGGGCTGTCGGCTTTCCAGCGTCTTGCATCTGTTGTACTACATATAAAGATCTTTTAACGCTATCCATGGTAGTACGGGCTTTTATAAAACCCGTTTGGTCACTATGTATTATCAAAGGAAGTATCTGGTCCAGGCCGCTGCCATTATACTCATGAATATTTTATAGTCCTGATTAAGCACCGATATTGGTCTGTAGGAGGCTTAGTTTTGGGGTTTTACCAGGTTTAGGTATCACAGAGATGGTTGTATAGGACCATGATTGAGGCGGGGTTCTCCCTCTAGTATGGAATTAAAAGCTTTATTAGTGAAGGGTGATTTGGGTCTTCATGGCCTTGTAAATTCCGACTATATCCTTCAGGCCCAGCGCTTTCATTGATTTCAATCTAGCTAACGCTTGCACTATCTCCAGCATGGTAATGGGTTCAATCAGGGTTTCTCTGTGCTGTTCTGTAAGTGATGGGAGTGCGGTTGCATCCAAATACTCCCTAATTCGTGCCTCGGAGGGCACGCTCTCTGGGGTATAAAGAGTTTTATAAAATGTTGTAAAGGCTTCTACAATGTCCTGTAATTTAAAGAGCGGTTGGCCTCTCACGGGTGCCTAACAGAGCAACTGTTGCATCTTTTTTGTTTTAGTATCTGATAAGCAAGTAGCCGCGTTGCCTTGGACCCACTTCATAAAATCTTTGCCTCAAATACATTAAGGGCAATTTACGACAGTTGCTGAACAAATACATCTAACTCCCGTTTGGTATGCTGTAACTGGGGTAGGGCGGAATTATCCTCTGCTGATGTGCCATCTGAAGAAAGTGAAGGGTGTCCTCTAGCCTAGCCTTCTGTTCTGACGCTGTCTCCTCAAGCTGTTGTATATTTAATTATATGCCCCTAAGGACTGTTTTGATCGTGTCCCAGTGTATTGATGGAGTATAGTCATTAGAGGGATTATCTCTGAGAATTTCTGTGATTTTATCTGAAATGAATTCCTAAATTCTTTTGACTGGAGTGGAATGGATTTAGACGCTACTGCGTATTTCTTGGCTGAAGGCCCAAATCCCAATAGGTCAACAAGGGGGCGTGATCTGAAATCGAGATGTCCCCATATTGGGAGTTCTGTACCGAACCCAGGTTTTCTATTTGGGTGTAAGCATAATCAATTCGAGAGTAGGTGCGATGTACTGGGGAATAAAATGAGTAGTTTTTCGTATTTGGATGCAATCCCCTCCATATGTCGCACCAACCCATCTCTGACACAAATTTCTTAAAAAACTTTTGAGTGGCAGTTTATTTCTGAGGTTTCCTACTAGTGGAATCTACACGGGATCTAAGGTTAGGTTGAGGTCTCCGCCATCAGAAGAACGCCTTAGTTTTTGAATGATCTTATTCAGTAGTGGTCTCAAATTTGGAGTTGTGACCCGGTGGCAGGTAAACATTTCAAGAGTTACCTCTGTATCATTTATTTTCCCTTGTGTGATTACTAGTCGGCCTTCTGGGTCAGACCAATTCGTTTCAGATGAAGCGGGTGTGTGAGGGCACGATAATAGCTACCTCTTCTTCTACCATCCTTACAAGAGGCATGGAATACTTGCCCTCTGCTTAACTTGGCAATTTGGCATGCTCAGCTGGGCTCATATGTGTCTCTTGTAGGTAGACTAAATCTGCTTTTGATCTTTTAATATAAGCTAAGCTCTTGTCCTCTTAATAAGCGGCGAGACCTTTAATGTTCAATGATAATAGTTTAAGCCCAGGTGTATGCATTACCGGGCCATTATTAAACAATACCTGGCCTCCCTGTCCCCCCCAGGCGGACCCCAGTCCTATTTCTAGCTTGTAACCATACTTTGTAATGCATAGAGTTTGGTGACTTTGTAACAAACAGAGTAACTCCTACAAGACAACATGTATAAGACAACATATAACTGGGGTGCAATACATACCCAATGACCAACATGGCCAATGCAATATTAATTGGTACTTCCATAGATCTAGGTGAAGCCCTGATCCAGTGGCAAGGAAATCACCCTACCTTGGCGACCCTTTATATTCAAGGGCCTTAGGTATCAGTGACCTACAGGGAAAAAGGTAAGTGGGGTAGGTGACCGTCATGTGTCGATGTCATGAGCTCCCTCGGCTGCCAGAGTGCTTACAGGGGGGCCCAATCTGCATGAGTGGGATGGTTGTTTCACTGACACTAAGCATACTCATCCCAGCCACAGTTCTGCCTCCTGCTCCGTCCACAGTTTCACCAGGTGCTGGCTGAGACACCGTCCCCATAGGGAGCCTTCCATCCCTCTCCACCACTTTTCGGGAAGTTACTCATTCATAAGGTGCAACAGGGATTACCCTTAACCCCACAGCGAGGCAGTCCTCGCGGGTTCAAAAGGTGCTCCCAGTATTGCAACACTTATAGCAGTTCAGAGTTGTTATTACCTAGTCTCTGAGGTTCCGACTCACTCCTCAATAGTGAGAGTGAGGAACCTCTCCCATCCCAGCAGTCAGAGGGTCCCCTCCCACCCAGGGGCTGTGGGAGGCTGGGGCTCCCGCAGGTCCCATTACATCTCGACTGATGCAGGTTATTTCAGTTAGTCCAGATTCTAAATGATTTTGTCCCCTCACCCACCCATATATCCTTTTGATCCCCAGGTACCCACTTGAATCATTTTTCCGATAGACATTCACACAATCCATCCCTATGTTTGCATCCGTATCCTTGCCCCATGGTTAGATTTGTACAGCCTATCTGTTCCTCTGCCTCTGTTTCCTGTCTCTTCTCTCCCAGTTTCATCCTTCCCCAAAGCAGACCCCGTTACCTCCTTCTTCTCCCTTGCTGCACCTCACATTATTCCCACTGCAATTGTAATGTAGCTTTGCCAACCTACTACTCCAGTCTCCTGTTCCCCACCGGCTTCCATCCTTCCTGGGTTGTGAGAGAAGCGCCTCTGCCTGACAATCACCGGGCCCCAGCATCTACCCCCTCCCCTCCCCGTAGTACTGACCTAACAGCCAAGGTACACAGAGAAGAGTATGGCAGCAGTTCTAAACTATGAAACCTAGTTTCCTAACCCCGCTCCGACAGACTTGGTTTGGCTCCCCTGCTCTGTGTCTGTCTTCTAAGCTAGGACAGGGCTTCACTTTCAAGGTGAGGAAAAAAAAAAAAAATACCTGTCTATTTGATCTCGGTGTCAGGCTGTGAGGCAATTGGACCCGTGTCTCCAGCGATTTCCCCAGTCGTTGTGGGAGCCAGCCAATCGGCTTGCAGGCCACCAGCTGCACGTCCCCCCTTGGGCCCATGACTCCTCAGTCCAACCCTGCTCCACCCCTTCTGCACTCAGTTCCGCTCTCAGGAGCTTCTAAATCTGAACTGGAGTCCCACATCTACCACGGTCTCAATCTGAAAGCACACAAGGAGGAGGCGGTTGCAGGATCTTCTCTACTGCTGGTGGTTGCGTCTACCCTCCTCCTCCAAATCCTCAAGGCTCATGAGCCATCCCGCATCCGTCCGGTTCGATGCGAGTCCCTCCTCACCTCCTTCCCCATCAGCATCGCCTAAACTATACCAAAGGCTTAATCGTATTTATTTTGCATTACTTAAGGGGTCTGATACGAAATCCTGGACACCTAACCAACAAAAGCAGTTCCAACCGTCTCTTCTCACCAGTCATTCATCTATCCATGTTATGCCTTCAACAGAGCTACTGCTAATCTCACAGGTATCCATCATCCCCATCCCTCATTTTCAATCCCCCTTCCCCATGTGGTTCCCTCCGTACACCCCTCATTCCTCCACTCCCCAGATCAGAATTCTTCCCCCTTTTTACTTTGGGAAATGTACTGGATCTTAGCTATTTTATACAGTTCAGTCAAGTCTATATAAACCAAAGTCAACAATACTGCGTTCCCTTCAGAGACTCAGGGACGGTGTAGACATCTCACTTCCCGGTGCGGTTCCGGTACTGTTTTCAGCGTTTTAATAGCGGATTGTATAGCTTCCCACACCTCTGACGGCGTCGAGAGTCCCGTTGGCTGACACTCCACACCTTCTGGGCTAATTTGGATCGACAGTCATTTCTGCATCAGGGCTGCTGGGGACTATCCCGTTTCCTTAATTTAGGATTCGCGATTACTGCAGGTGCGTTGTCGAAATGCGAGGACCCTCTTTAAACTGAATCAATATTCTCGATGGGTACAGGGTTCTAAATCGTATACCTGCACCTTAAGAACCCTCATGATTGGGATATAGGCCCTCCATGCAGCGCCATTACCTCGGAGCGAAATCATTCTCCAGATAGAGTCTGTCTGCGACCTGTAGCTGACTGACCCCAATCTCCAGGCTGGCCCAGCAGCACCGTTTCCCTTCTCCTGTGCGCATGAAAACTTTACTAATAGCCTTAATGGTACGTGCGGCGGCGCCAGCACAGGAAGCTTAGGGCAGCGTCGATGCACTCTTTCCATTTCTAGTGTGAGTTCATCAGGTAATTTAAGTTTCCATGTAAGCTTCCGGATAAATGGTATTGTTCCATGCCCTCTGAATCTTCAGAGTGGTCCAAAAGTCGAATATTGTTTCCGACTTCTACTTTTCTACATCTTCCGACTCGATCTTGCAGGCTCTGCAGTTGTGCATGCAGCTGAACTTCTGACCCGTTCAGCGATCCTCGACTCTCTTATCAATAGTGGAAAGCTGTTCGTCACCGTCGTTTGCCTTTTCTCAAGCTTGCTAAGGTCAATGCGAAACTGTGACGGTTGACCGCATCTCTTTGAAAATCGCGATTTCTGTAAGCATTTGAGACATTTGTCTCTGCAGAATGGAGTTAGGGACTTTGTCAGCTCGACTGTTGCTGTGGCGGAAGCAGAGGGGCAACGAGTCCCGCTCTCCAAATCTTCCTCCTGGATCGATCCCCATCTAGGCGCTTCAAGCACTTTTGTATAGCATCTCCCTTTTCTTGGACATTGTGCTGCCTCCTGCTAGCGATGATTTGTTTTCTAATAGCTTTAAGCTGCAAATTAGAGGCAGTTGTCTTTTTTTTCCAGAGGGAGCTCAGCGACCTTGCTGTACCTCAGTGCATGACGTCACCGGAAGTCCCAGATTCATTTATAAAGGCATGATCCACTAGATAATTTGGAAAAAAAAACAACAAAAAACAAATACCTTAGTTGTGAGGAGGGGAAATGACAAACTCTTGAGTAGCGATGATGAGCATCGGTTCTGGGAGATGTAGCCTCCATATTTTTTACCTGTTTGCATTACCCACAATCAGACTGGGAGTTAGTCATGTGGCATTATAGAAATGAGTGACACTGGCAGTGACTGAAAGTTTAGAGAATGCTGTAATGACCGGTATTCGGGTTATTACAGTGTTTTACACAGGCTAGTAATCAATGATGAGGGTCATTAGCAATTATAATTACTTATCAGGAGCAGTGTGAAACATTATAAATATTGCTTAATTTTATTTGATGATCAGCACGGCATTCTTGTTTCAACCAAGGCATTTGACTCTGTGCCACCAGAGACTAATGGGCAAACTGTGGAACCTGGGGGTATGGGTTAAGCTGTACAGTGGATAGGGAACTGGCTGAGCACCAGACAGCAGAGGGTGGTGGTATGGAAATTCTCATCACTCAGGCAGGTCACTAGTAGGGTCCCGCATGGATCAGTTTGGGTCCACTGCTGTTCATGCTCTCACTTAGAAGAGGGTAAAGCAAGAGAATCTGTTCACCCATGACTCCAAATTGGTTGGCACTGGACATTAAGGAAGGGAGGGAGGAGAGTTCACCAGAAAGATCTGGAAAGACTTGGGCAGTGGCCAAACAAACCGGACAGCTAGGGTTCAATGCTAGAAAGTGTAGTGTACTGCATTTGGGGCCATAAATCTAGAAGGCAGTACCACTGGAGTGGGGAGAGCAGACATCCATATCTGAGGAGGAAAAAGGATCTGGGGTGGTGATCACAGAGAATACAAATCATTCAGTACAATGTGAAAAGCAGCAGCAAGGCAAACAAAATGCTGGGGTGCATTGCTGAGGATCACTTCAAGGAGGAGGAGATTATTCTGCCACTGTACAGATCATTGGTGAGGCTGCACGAATTACTGGATGCCGTTCTGTCACTCATAGTTAAAGATGGACTTCAGGCTCCTAGAGGAGTCAGTAGAGGCCGTCCAAGATGATCCAGGAAATGGGAGAAATCCTATGGGGAGGGACTAAGAGACTCAACATAGACTCCACAGGATAGAAGGGATGGAGAGAATATGATTGAGACCTTTAAATACCTTGAAGGGCATAAACAAAACTTAGTACTGAGGGTATGTTAAGATTTGAAGGGGTAAAGACCACAATGATACATAGACTGAGACAAGTGAATGGGTGGGGGGAGGATCAGGTGGGAACTAAGGAAGCATTACTTCACAGAAGAGGAGCAGCTTGGAACACCACAGCCTGTGGAGGTGATGTTGCTGGATTCAGTGGGGAGTTTAAGAAGGGATGGGATAGGTTCATGGGCAAGGTACAAGTAGGGAGGGTGACCAGGATGGTGAACTCACGGAGGAAACTTTGATGGGATGGATGAAGGAGGCGAGGGACAGCAGCAGTTGTTTTGAACAGTGAGCTGCATTTTGAGCAAGGCGAAATAGACCTGGAGGCCTACTTCTGCTGGCATTGTCATATGTTAGTATGTTCATATAAGAAACTTAGAAAGAAAATAGGAAACAAGCATGAGTTAGTTTAGGAGGCAGTTAATATCAAGGATAGTTTAGTTCATAGTGAGTTAAGAACTGAAAGGACAAAACAGAAATGTGTCCCTCCTGTAGGATTCTAAAGATGCAAAAGATGCAATGTATGCAAGTATGCAATGGAGGGAAAACAGCTTATTCGGCCACAGACACTAAAGAATTACAACATAAACGTCTGTATTACATGTGATACAGTAAATGTAGTGTATTGTCTGGCATGCCCTTGTGATCTTTTATATGTGGGCAGAACAAAAAGGGAATGTAAAGAACAAATTCAGGAACATATTTGAAACATGATTAATGCCTGTGAAACTAGCCCAGTTGCAATGCATTTTTAAGCAAGGACATAACAATGACCGTAAAGGGATTAAATTAATTGGTATGGAATGTGCAAAAATAACTGAGAACCATGACACCCAGCTAACTCTGTCTGTAAAAGAAACATTTTGGATTTGGAAAATGGGATGTTTAAAATCAAATGGTTTAAATTATATATTGGATTTAAAAACACCATTAATAAATGTAATAAATGAAAAGTAAAAGTTGCTCACTGTATTTATTGCTGGTCTAAAAGTATGTAGCTATGTGCATATGGTGTTCTGATTTTTCCTAGACTTGATTGATGTATAAGATGGATACATTGGCAGCTATATTTCATTATAAATTGAATCCAAAGACAAGAACAATGGCATGCAAAGAAAAGCAAAGCAAGAACACCATAAATATTAAAAGTTGATGTACTAAAAATTAAAGGGACTAAAAATGCTTTAAAGTTTTTCTCTTTTTCTCTACATGTTGACATTTAACTACAAAAGAAAAGGTCTTTCTTTTTAAAATGACAGTGTGAAAAGAATTAGTACATTGCTATTATGTAGTGATAAGAGTATACAAAATGTGTCAGTCACGATGAAGAAACGGTAACTTGCAGTAATGACATATCACAAAATCCTGCATGGCAAAGGGCTAGTGCCATTGACAATGAGCTCACCAGTAACTGCAGTATTCTTTCATATTTTGCAGCATTTGTGCATTTCATCCTGACAACACATCTGTATATAAGCTTTATAGATTTCTAAGAATAAAAACAACTAATTTGTAGGGCTATAGCATGAATTATAACTACTGTAGATTAGATATTTGATTATAGTATTACAAGGTTAACTTTGTGAAACATCAATAAACTTTTAGACTAACACTTCATGTCTAAATATTTTTAACAAATTAAGTAACTTGCTAATAGAGTTTAGTTAATTGTATAGTTAAACACTAAGGGAAAATTCATGACACTGAAAATGTTGTAAATTGCTGTATGTTGTTTTAGAAGTACCAAATACTAAGTGTCATTTGCCACCTAGTTAATAATGTAATTTATTACTTAGGTGAAATGTATTTAAATACATATTAAGGGATTAAAACCATGCCCTAGGGAAGCTATGTAAGCATAGAACTGGGGTTTGTTGGTGGCTGGCTGTATTGGAGTAATGGGGCAGGGTTGTATGGCACAATGTTTTCTTGTAAAAAAAGAAAACAACAACCCTTAGCTGCTGACAGAATTAGAATACAAAGTAATTCTGGACAGTGATCGTTGTGGGAAACAAAGGTTAAAACATAAAATAAATCTTGAGGAGGTTTCATTGATTTATTAGAATTCAACGGAGAAGAAGTAAGCCTCTAGCAGACCACCACTGGTTTTGTGCTCCCTTTCTTTAATGTGGCTACATAAAAATACATAGTTTTATTTGAACAATATGGAACTGATATATTTCATTATAAATTGAATCAAGACAAGAACAATGGCATGCAAAGAAAGCAAGCAAAGAACATAAATATTAAAGTTGATGTACTAAAATTAAAGGACTAAAATGCTTATGAAGTTTTCTACTTTTTTCTCTACATGTTGTTTAACTACAAAGAAAGATCTTTCTTTTTAAAATGACAGTCTGAAAATTAATGCACATTGCTATTATGTAGTGATAAGGTATACAAATGTATCAGTCGATGAAGAGCAGTAACTTGCAGTAATGACATATAAAATCCTGCATGGCAAAGGGCTTTATTACCATTGACGTCACAGTAACTGCAGTATTCTTTCATATTTTGCAGCATTTGTGCATTTCATCCTGTGACACATCTGTATATAAAACTATAGATTTCTAAGAATAAAAACAGAACTAATTTGTAGGGCTATAGCATGAATTATAACTACTGTAAGTTGAATATTTGATTATAGTATTACAAGGTTAGCTTTGTGAAACATATCAATAAGCTTTTTAGACTACACTTCATGTCTAAATATTTTTATAGAATTAAGTAACTTGCTAATAGAGGTTTAGTTAATTGTATAGTTAAACACTTGGGGATTAATTCATGACATGAAAATGTTGTAAATTGTACTGTATGTTATTTTAACAAGTCAAACACTAAGTGTCATTTACCTAGTTAAATATGTAATAATTTATTACTTGGGTGCAGTATATTTAAATGCATGTTAAAGTTAAACCATACCCACTGAGGAAGCCTGTGTAGCCAGAACTGGGGTTTGTTGGTGGCTGGCTGTATTGGGTATGGGGCAGGGTTGTATCCTTTTAATGTTTTCTTGTAAAAAAATAAAAGCAACAACCCTTAGGCTGCTGACAGAATTAGAATACATAGTAATTCTGGACTGATGAATCAGTTTGTGCAGAAAAAGGGTTAAAATATAAATAAATCTTGAGAGGTTTTCATTGATTTATTGGAATTCAAGAACTCAGAAAAGTAAACCTCTAGCAGACCACCACTGGTTTGTACTCCCACTATTTAATGTGGCTACATTAAAATACATAGTTTTTTTTGAACCCTAGCCAGAGGTTCTGCAGTAGCCTCCCTAATACACAGAGCGCACCTTTAGTTGTTTTTCTTATGGTGGAGTAGCATGGTGGCCAAAGGCTGACTCCTGGCTGACTCCAAGCAGACTCCATGATGTTATGGGCTCGGTCCTTCAAGCACAAGTCCACATTCTTAGGACATCAATTATCAGTACAATACATTTGACAACAAAGCACAAAGGACAGAACTAATTATCAAGAATAAGTTCGTGTAATATTAACTGCAATTACAGTATTCTTGTTCAGAAGTGTTGACTGATGATCTTTTGAATTGCAATATTAGGAAGATTAAATAGTGTGTCAGGAGTTCCTTCAACCAACTACATACAGGTAGAAGTGTTGGGAAATATCAGCTTCCCAAATAAAGAGAAAAGGCAACATACAACAGTGAGGGCTGTAGTGGGGCAGTAAGCAGTTAGAAGGAAGCCAGGTTAAAGCCAAATTTAACACTGCCTAGATACTTCTGCCAGAGAATTGTCGAATACCAGGACAAGGGCTGCTGTTGTGACTGGACTTCTCTACTGGGACTATATTGCCCTCCCTTCCTCCCCTCTCCACCCCCACACAAAGCCAGTTTGCTTTTATTGGCACAGGATTTGATTGACAGAAACTTCCTGTTTAGGGCAGGAACTGGCGATCATGAACCCAAAGACTTACCATCCTAAAGGACAAAGAGTAGCTCTCCACCCCCTGCTGCTGGAGGTCTGCCTCTGTGCAAGTAAGGGGACTACTGAAAATATAAGATCTTCTTTTCTCAGGTAGAAGAGAGAGGGAAAGGGAGGAAGAAGAGTGGAACACCACAACCAACAAGAGGGAGGTGACAGCAAAGTACAAGCAATAAACTGTCGTTAAAACAGTGCACAACAACTAAACTAATGAATACATATTGACAAAAAAACACAAAAGTGCAGTAAGCAATACATGAAAATTAGCACATACAAAACAAAATTGGGTGCACAAGACAGGGTTATCAAGGTCAACAAAAATAGCTAAAATGAATAACTAAAGCAGAAGGAGAATGGGACAGTCTGATCCAGCATAGACTTAGAAGAGTTAATACTGAACTCCTTGGCAACAGTTAGGATTTACAACATAGTTCACTGATGAGTTACCAACAGCATTAGTTAGGTAAAACACTGCAGATGCTTAGAGCAAATAGAGTGCAATAACCAGTATGCCCAGACGAAATACTAAAATCACAAGATAGTGGGATTGTTTAAATAAAGCAGGGCAGGTTAAAACAAGCTGGATGAACTGATTAGCTGGCAACTGATAAGCTGACGAACAGCAAGAAAAGAACCCGTGACAGAGTAGCATCAGTGCGGTAATGGAGTGCCTACAGGGTAAATGCTCGGGAGGAGTGAACAATGCCCAGTCTAGTAGGTATAGTAGCTGAGGTTACAGCAGGCAAACCAGTGGAGCAGCTCCCCAACTCATGCAACAACCACAACACCCAAGTACTTTGCCAAGCAGCTGAAGTCTGAGACCTCATGAAGTCACTTTTCAATCAAAAGAAAATGATAATGAGATGGCAGAAAACCATTCAACTACATCTAATAAAAAGATTGGCCTTTTCAGAAACAATCAAATAGAAAAGTGGTGCAACAAGTAAATTAAGCCAAGGTGGAAAAAAAAATCAGAGGACCCCAAGGAAGAAGACAACGACATGTCATGGCGTTAGGAGAAAATGATGGGAAAACTACAAATAATCAATTTAGCAGAACAAAACATTAATCCCCAAAGCCAAGTATTAGAAGGAGTTTGTATCAACACAACCAAAATTACTTTGAAGTTAATGTAGATTTGTTGAAGTTTTTCAGAATCAAGCTGAAAATTTCTAGCCGAGAAGAATCAAAGAAGGACTCAAGCACTTTATTACAGGCTTACATGACACTGATTTTGAGGAAAGTATGATGTGATAACCTTAATGACTTTATGTGTAATACATGGTGACATTATAATAACTATTATGCAGTCAGATAGGATCTGGAAATAAATGATATTGATGTTGCAGCCAATCAACAGGGGAAAATCTGGGATGAACACAAATGATTATTTAAACCTTATCGACTTTGTCCGCTTTGAATCCATATATCATAACATATAAAAAGCTTGTCACATGGGAAGTAGCAGTTTTTTAAAAAAGAAGGAAAGAAAAATAGCAGAATCAGATGGACAACATAGAGCATCATTAAAACAAATACAACAATCGGATGATGTCATGGTAAAAGAAGCTGATAAAGGAGGAAATATAGTACTCCAAGACAGAAATCAGTATTGTGAAATAGCTTTCAAAGTTTCAGAGATACTCAAAGTAAAGGAAATTGGCAGGCAATCCAATAAATAAATTTAAGAAAATTAGAAATGTTACTAGATGCAAAAACAGAAATTAAATCATGGAATGAATTCCAATACATTTGGAACCAAATTCTATAACACTTGCCTTTATGTGTCCAAATTCATAAACATCACAGAACCCTCAGAATGCCCTATTGTTTCTAGGTGGATCTCTTACAGCTTTTGATTTTATAGATTTGTTTTTTAAAAAGGGCTGTTAAATGGGTCCTACCTCATGGACACAGAGGTTGATGTTAAACTGCGGACATCTAGAGTCAAGAAATTACATTTGGTTAATGATAGATATGGAACAGTTATCATCTATCAAACACTTTGATAGAATAACTGCCTGTAAATATTTTTGGAATACAGTATGGTGTCAAGTTCAGTTTGTTTCTAGTGAAGGATTAATGTCATCCTACTTATAAATTTTTGTGTTTACCAAAGTGCTATGTGCAAATACAGGGACTGCATTGGGCATCTCATAATTCCTGAGTTTGACCAAGAATATTATCAATAAATACTGGGACTGCAATGGCACATATGGCACCATTGTATGCCAGTTTGACTCTGGGTTTTATGCTGGGAAATAGAACAATTTTCTACAACTCCTTTCCCTTTAATGAGATAACGCCCAGAGCATATGGTTTTAGTTCATTGATGATGTCATCTGCATCTGGAGGGAGATGATCAGATCCCTTATTCATAGAATGACTAAATGAAAAACAGTTAGGATTAAAAATGATGTACCAGACAGATAAACTATCAATGCATACTTGGATATAACATTGGAAGGAAAGCAGAGGAGATGGTAACTACAAAGGATATAGAAAAACACTGCGTAACTCATACTTGCCTCCAGAAAGTGCACATCAAAAAAAAAAAAAAATTACATTCAGTCAAATGCTTTGTCTAAAGAAACTGGTAACAAAAGTGATTACACAGTACAGTACGAAAAACTAATAGATGAGTTTTAAAAAGGGTTAGTTACGAAACCTTACAGGATGATAAAATAAATATAAATGCATTAGATAAAATGCTCTCTTAAAAACAAAGCATAGATGGGCATAAATGATATGAACCAAACTTTAGTGTGAATATACGAGAGAATAATGGATAAGAGTGGGAGTTATGGAATTTTTACACACACAAGGTGTGTAAAAAATTCCCACTACCTATACATCGTTTTTGTTTAAATTGCTGGTGCCAGGATTGCTTTCTGACAGAAGAGTGAGAGAGACACACACACTGACATGCTGAGACACACACACAGACACACACACTGAACACACTCACAACCCTGCTGTGTCTCTCTGTCAATTTCAAATATTTTATTTAGTAATTTTTCCTTTGTTCCCAGTATGGAAGTACCTAGGAACTTCAGTTAAGTTGCCAGTGTTTGTGGTCTCAGTGCCAATCAGGGCCATGGTCTCCTGAAGCAGTGACTGAAGGAAAATTGCAGCAGGATCATCCAGATTCATTTATAAAGGCATGATCCACTAGATAATTTGGAAAAAAAACAACAAAAAACAAATACCTTAGTTGTGAGGAGGGGAAATGACAAACTCTTGAGTAGCGATGATGAGCAACGGTTCTCGGAGATGTAGCCTCCATATTTTTTACCTGTTTGCATTACTCACTATCAGACTGGGAGTTAGTCATGTGGCATTATAGAAATGAGTGACACTGGCAGTGACGAAGTTTAGAAATGCTGTAATGACGGTATTGGTTATTACAGTATTTTACATTTCGTAGTAATTGATAAAAGGGGGTCATTAGCAATTATAATTACTTATCAGGAGCAGTGTGAAACATTATTTATAAATATTGGCCAATTTTATTTGATGATCAGCACGACATTTACTTGTTTCAGCAAGGCATTTGACTCTGTGCCACACCAGAGACTAATGGGCAAACTGTGGAACCTGGGGGTATGGGTTAAGCTGTACAGTGGATAGGGAACTGGCTGAGCAGCAGACAGCAGAGGGTGGTGGTATGGGTCCAATTCTCATCACTCAGGCAGGTCACTAGTAGGGTCCCGCATGGATCAGTTTTGGGTCCACTGCTATTTCATGCTCTCATAGCAGAGGGAGGTAAAAGCAAGAGAATCTGTTCACCCATGACTCCAAATTAGTTGTGGCACTGGACATTAAGGAAGGGAGGGAGGAGAGTTCACCAGAAAGATCTGGAAAGACTTGGGCAGTGGCCAAACAAATAGGACAGCTGGGGTTCAATGCTAGAAAGTGTAGTGTACTGCATTTTGGGGCCTGGAATCTAGGATGCAGTTACCACTGGAGTGGGGGAGAGCAGACATCCATATCTGAGGAGGAAAAGGATCTGGGGGTGGTGATCACAGAGAATACAAATCATTCAGTACAATGTAGAAAAGCAGCAGCAAAGGCAAACAAAATGCTGGGGTGCATTGCTAGGAGATCACTTCAAGGAGGGAGGAGATTATTCTGCCACTGTACAGATCATTGGTGAGGCTGCACTTGGAGTACTGGATGCCGTTCTGTCACTCATAGTTAAAGATGGACTTCAGGCTCCTAGAGGGAGTCCAGTAGGGGCCGTCCAAGATGATCCAGGAAATGGGGGAGAAATCCTATGGGGAGGGACTAAGAGGGCTCAACATGTACTCCCTGGGGGATAGAAGGGATGGAGGAGATATGATTGAGACCTTTAAATACTTGAAGGCCATAAACAAAGTTAGTACTGAGGGTATGTTAAGATTGAAGGGGGAAAAGACCACAATGATACATAGACTGAGACAGGTGAATGGGTGGGGGGGAGGATCAGGTGGGAACTAAGGAAGCATTACTTCACAGAAAGAGTGGCAGCAGCTTGGAACACACAGCCTGTGGAGGTGATGCTGCACCCTGGATTCAGTGGGGAGTTTAAGAGGATGGGATGGGTTCATGGGCAAGGTACAAGTAGGGAGAGAATTGACCAGGATGGTGAACTCCACGGAGGGAAGAATTTTGATGGGATGGGCCGAAAAATTGAGGACAGCGGGTTGTTTGAACTGTGAGCTGCATTTTTGAGCAGACAGGAAATAGACCTGGGCCTACTTACTTCGGCATTGTCATATGTTACATGTTCATAAGGAGAAACTTGCAAAGAAACTAGAAACAAGCTATGAGTTAGTTTTAGGAGGGCAGTTAATATCAAGGATAGTTTAGTTCATAGTGAGTTAAGAACCGAAAGGGACAAACCAGAAATGTCCTCCTGCAGAAGTTCTAAAGATACAAAAGATGCAATGTACGCAAGTATGCAATGGAGGAAAACAGCTTATTCGACAGAACACTAAAAGAATTACAACATAAACGTCTGTATTACATGTGATACAGTAAATGTAGTATATTGTCTGGCATGCCCTTGTGATCTTTTATATGTGGGCAGAACAAAAGGGAATGTAAAGAACAAATTCTAGGAACATATTTGAAACATGATTAATGCCTGTGAAACTAGCCCAGTTGCAATGCATTTTTAAGCAAGGACATAACAATGACCGTAAAGGGATTAAATTAATTGGTATGGAATGTGCAAAAATAACTCAGAACCATGACACCCAGCTAACTCTGTCTGTAAAAGAAACATTTTGGATTTGGAAAATGGGATGTTTAAAATCAAATGGTTTAAATTATATATTGGATTTAAAAACACCATTAATAAATGTAATAAATGAAAGTAAAAGGTTGCTCAATATTTATTGCTGGTCTAAAAGTATGTAGCTATGTGCATATGGTGTTCTGATTTTTCCTAGACTTGATTGATATATAAGATGGATACATTGGCGCTATATTTCATTATAAATTGAATCCAAGACAAAAGAACAATGGCATGCAAAGAAAAGCAAAGCAAAGAACACCGTAAATATTAAAAGTTGATGTACTAAAATTAAAGGACTTAAAAATGCTTTATGAGTTTTTCTACTCTTTTTCTACATGTTGACATTTAACTACAAAGAAAAGGTCTTTCTTTTTTAAAATGACAGTGTGAAGAATTAATGCACATTGCTATTATGTAGTGATAAGAGTATACAAATGTGTCAGTCACGATGAAGAGCAGTAACTTGCAGTAATGACATATCACAAAATCCTGCATGGCAAAAGGGCTTTATTGCCATTGACACAATGGCTCCTGCAGTAAACTGCAGTATTCTTTCATATTTTGCTGCATTTGTGCATTTCATCCTGGCTTGACACATCTGTATATAAAGCTTTATAGATTTCTAAGAATAAAAACAGAACTAATTTGTAGGGCTATAGCATGAATTATAACTACTGTAAGATTAGATATTTGATTACAGTATCACAAGGTTAGCTTTGTGAAACATATCAATAAGCTTTTTTAGACTAACACTTCATGTGTCTAAATATTTTTTTATAGAATTGAGTAACTTGCTAATAGAAGTTTAGTTAATTGTATAGTTAAACACTTTAGGGATTAATTCATGACACTGAAAATGTTGTAAAAATTGTTTCTGTATGTTGTTTAATGAAGTACCAAATACTAAGTGTCATTTGCCACCTAGTTAAGTACTGTAATAATTTATTACACTTGGGTGCAAAGTGTATTTAAATTTATGTTAGATTAAAACCATGCCACTGAGGAAGCCTGTGTAGCGTCAGAACCTGGGGTTTGTTGGTGGCTGGCTGTATTGGTATAGGGCAGGGTTGTTTCTTTTAATGTTTTTCTTGTAAAAAATAAAAAGCAACTTAACCTTAGGCTGCTGACAGAATTAGAATATAGTAATTTGGACTGATGAATCAGTTTGTGGCAGAGCAAGGGTTAAAATATAGAAATAAATCTTGAGGAGGGTTTTTCATTTGATTTATTGGAATTCAAGAGTTGAGGAAAGTAAGCCTCAGCAGACCACCACTGGTTTTGTGCTCTTTCTTTAATGGGCTACATTAAAATACATGGTTCTTCTTTTGAACCCCAGCCAGAGGTTCTGTAAGTGACACTCCGCTTCATACACAGAGTGCACCTTTTTTAGTTATTTTTCTTTATGGTGGAGTAGCATGGGTGGCCAAAGGGCTGACTCCTGGCTGACTCTAGGCAGACTCCATGATGTTATATGGGCTCGGTCCTTCAAGCACAAGTCCACATTCTTAAAGGTTCCACATCAATTATCAGTACAATACATTTGACAACAAAACGACAAAGGACAGAACTAATTATCAAGGAATAAGTTACGTGTAATATTAACTGCAATTACAGTATTCTTGTTCAGAGAGTGTTGACTGAAGTGATCTTTTGAATTGCGCAATGTTAGGAAGATTAAATAGTGTGTCAGGGAGTTCCTTCAACCAACTACATACAGGTAGAAGTGTTGGGAAGCTATCAGCTTCCCCCAAACTCAAAAAGAGGAAGAAGGCAACATGCAACAACAGTGAGAGGCTGTTAATTAGGTGAGTGGCTTAGTTAGAAGGAAGCCAGGTTAAAGCCAAATTTTAACACTGCCCTTAGATAGCTTCTGCTGTATAAATTGTCAGTGAATATCTAGGACAAGGAGCTGCTGTTGTGACTGGATCTCTACTGGGACTGATGATGTTCTCCTTCCCTCCCCTCCCTCCACCCCCACACACAAAGCCAGTTTTGCTTTTATTGGCACAGGATTTGATTGACAACAGAAACTTCCTGTTTGGGAGCAGGAAGTGAGTGATCACTGAGCCACCAAGGACTTACCATCCTAGAAGGACAAGAGTAGCTCTCCACCCCCAGCTGCTGGAGGTCTGCCTCTGAGCAAGAGGTGACTACTGAGAAATATAAGATCTTCTTTTCTCAGGTAGAAGAAAGAGAGGGAGGAGGAAGAGGAGGAAGGAACATCACAACCAGCAAGAGGGAGGTGACAGCGAATTACAAGCAGTAACCACTGTGGTTAAACAGTGCACAGCAGCTAAACTAATGAATACATGTTAGGCAAAAACACAAAAGTGCAGTAAGCAATCACATGAAAATTGGCACACATACAAAACAAAAATTGGGTGCACCAAGACAGGGTTTATCTAGGAGTCAAAAACTAGCTAAAATGAATAACTAAAGCAGCAGAGGAGAATGGGACGGTCTGATCAGCAATGCATAGACTTAGAAGGTTAATACTGAACTCATGGCAACAGTTAGGATTTACAACACATTACTGATGAGTTGCCGCACAGCATTGTAGTTAGGTAAAACACTGCAGATGCTTAGAGCAAATAGAGAGTGCAAATAACCAGTATGCCCAGACAGGGCATACCTAAGAGTCACAGAGATAGTGGGATTGTTTAAATAAAGCAGAGGGCAGGTTAAAACAAGCTGGATGAACTGTTTAGCTGGCAACTAAGTAAGCCTGACAGGCTTAACTAAGAAAAGACCCCATGGCAGGAAGTAGCATCAGTGCAGTAATGGAGTACCCCTACAGGGTAAATGCTCCTACAGGGAGGAGTGAACAGTACTTACAGTCTAGTAGATATAGTAGCTGAGGTTGCGTAGGCAAACCAGTGAGCAGCATGTCCCCAGCTCAATACAGCCAACCACCAACACACCCCAGTGCTTAGCCACAATACAGCTGAAGTCTGAGATCTCATGAAGTCACTTTTCAATCAAAGAAAATGATAATGAGATGGCAGAAGGAAACCATTCAACTACATCTAATAAAGAGATTGGCCTTTTCTAGAAACAATCAAATAGAAAAGTGAACAGCAACAAGTAAATTAAGCCAAGGTGGAAGAAAAAAACTAGTTGAGGGGACCCCAGGGAAGGAAGACAACGACATCGTCATGACGCTCGAGAGAAAATGATGGGGAAAGCTAACAATCAATTTGTCGAGCAAAATCATTAATTACCTAGGTCCAAGTATTAGAATGGGGTTTAACATTTATCCCAACACAAGCCACAAATTACTTTGAAGTTAATGTAGATTTGTTGAAGTTTTCGGAAGATCAAGCTGAAGAATTTCTATGGCAATGAGAAGATCAAAGAGAGGACAGCTCAAGCACTTTGATTACAGCTTGCATGACACTGATTTTGAGGAAAGTGATGATGCTTGTAATGACTTTATGTAGAAATACATGGTGACATTATAACAGTATTATGCAGTCAGATGGGGATCTGGAAAGAAATGATATTGATGTTGTAGCCAATCAGCTAGAGGGGAAAATCTGGGATGAACACAAATGATTGTTTAAACCTTAATCGACTTTTTGTCCAAGAACTTTGAATCCATATATCATAACATATGAAAAGCTTGTCACATGGGAAGTAGCCAGTTTTTTTAAAAATAGAAGGGAAAGAAAAAATGGCAGAATTTGAGTGGACAACATAGAGGAGCATTAAGACAAATACAACAATCGGATGATGTCATAGTAAAAAGAAGCTGATAAAGGAGGAAATATAGTACTCCAAGACAGAAATCAGTATTGTGAAATGGCTTTCAAAGTTCTGAGAGATACTAAAGGTGAAAGGAAATTGACAGGCAATCCAATAAATAAAATTTAAAGAAGAATTACGCAAATTGTTACTAGATGCAAAACAAGAAATTAAATCATGGAGAATGAATTCCTATACATTTGGAGACCAAATTCTATAACACTTGCTTTTTTGTTGTCCCAAAATTCATAAAAATATCACAGAACCTCAGAATGCCCTATTGTTTCTGGGTAGGATCTCTTCAAAAGCTTGATTTTTATAGATTTGTTTTTAAAAAGGGTCTGTTAAATTAAGGTCCTACCTCATGGACACAGGGGATTTGATGTTAAAACTTAAGGACATCTAGAGGCAAGAAAATTACATTTGGTTAATGATAGATGTGGAACAGTTGTACTCATCCATCAAACACTTTGATGGAATAACTGCCTGTAAATATTTTTTGGAATACAGTATGGTGTCAAGTTCAGTTTGTTTTCTTGTAGAAGGGATTAATGTCATCCTTACTTATAATTTTTTTGTGTTTTACCAAGAATGCTATGTGCAAATACTGGGGACTGTATTAGGCACATCTTATAATTCCTTTGAGTTTGACCCAAGAATATTATGTAAATACTTGGGACTGCAATAGGACATACATGGCACCATTGTATGCCAGTTTGACTCTCGGTTTGTGGGAAATGGGAACAATTTCTACAGCCCTTTCCTTTGTGAATGACATGATCATATGGTTTTGGTTCATTGATGATGTCATCTGCATCTGGAAGGGGATGAAGATCAGATCCCTTATTCATAGAATGACTAAATGAAAAAACAGTTAGGATTAAAATGATGTAAGACAGATAAACTATCCATTGCATACTTGGATATAACATTGAAGGAAAGCAGAGGAGATGGTAACTACAAAAGGATATAGAAAACACTGCATGTAATCTCATACTTGCACTCAGAAAGTGCACATCCAAAAAATCTAAAAAAAAATTATGTACAGTCAAATGCTTTGTCTAAAAAGAAACTGTAGTAACAAAAGTGATTACACAGTACAGTGTGAAAAACTAATAGATAGGTTTTTAAAAAGAGGTTATAATTTTGAAACCTTACAGGATGATAAAATAAATGTAAATGCATTAGATAGAAATGCTCTCTTAAAAACAAAGCATAAAATGGGGCATAAAAATGTATATGAACCAATAACATTTAGTATTGAATATACAGAGAATAATGGATAGGCAAGTGGGTGTTATGGAATTTTTTTACACACCCAAGGTGTGTAAAAAAATTCCTTTACACTCACTGGCCTATCCATTGTTTTTTGTTTAAATTGCTGGTGCTGGGATTTTGCTTTCTGCTAGAAGAGTGAGAGAGAGAGACACACACACACACACTGACACGTGCACTGAGACACACACACACACATAGACACACACACACACTGACACACACTCACAAACCCCTGCTGTGTCTCTCTCTGTCAATTTCAAATATTTTATTTGTGTAGTTTTTTTCCTTTGTTCCCAGTATGGAAGCACCCTGGGAACTTCAGTTAGAGTTGCCAGTGTTTGCGGTCTCGTGCCAATCAGGGCCATGGTCTCCTGAAGCAGTGACTGAAGGAAAATTGCAGCAGGATCATCCAGATTCATTTATAAAGGCATGATCCACTAGATAATTTGGAAAAAAAACAACAAAAAACAAATACCTTAGTTGTGAGGAGGGGAAATGGCAAACTCTTGAGTAGCGATGATAAGCAACGGTTCTCGGAGACGTAGCCTCCATATTTTTTACCTGTTTGCATTACCCACAATCAGACTGGGAGTTAGTCTTGTGGCATTATAGAAATGAGTGACACTGGCAGTGACTGAAAGTTTAGAGAATGCTGTAATGACCAGTATTCGGGTTATTACAGTGTTTTACAGAGGCTAGTAATCCAATTGATAAAAGGGGGTCATTAGCAATTATAATTACTTATCAGGAGCAGTGTGAAACATTATTTATAAATATTGGCCATTTTATTTGATGATCAGCACGCCTTTACTTGTTTCAGCATGGCATTTGACTCTGTGCCACACCGGAGACTAATGGGCAAACTGTGGAACCTGGAGGTATGGGTTAAGCTGTACAGTGGATAGGGAACTGGCTGAGCAGCAGACAGCAGAGGGTGGTGGTATGGGGGGAATTCTCATCACTCAGGCAGGTCACTAGTAGGGTCCCGCATGGATCAGTTTTGGGTCCACTGCTATTTCATGCTCTCATAGCAGAGGGAGGTAAAAGCAAGAGAATCTGTTCACCCATGACTCCAAATTAGTTATGGCACTGGACATTAAAGAAGAGAGGGAGGAGAGTTCACCAGAAAGATCTGGAAAGACTTGGGCAGTGGACAAACAAATAGGACAGCTGGGGTTCAATGCTAGAAAGTGCAGTGTACTGCATTTTGGGGCCTGGAATCTAGGATGCAGTTACCACTGGAGTGGGGGAGAGCAGACATCCATATCTGAGGAGGAAAAGGATCTGGGGGTGGTGATCACAGAGAATACAAATCATTCAGTACAATGAGAAGCAGCAGCAAAGGCAAACAAAATGCTGGGGTGCATTGCTAGGGATCACTTAAGGAGGAGGAGATTATTCTGCCACTGTACAGATCATTGGTGAGGCTGCATTTGAGTACTGGATGCCGCTCTCTGTCACTCATAGTTAAAGATGGACTTCCAGGCTCCAGAGGAGTCCAGTAGAGGTCGTCCAAGATGATCCAGGAAATGGGGGAGAAATCCTATGGGGAGGGACTAAGAGGGCTCAACATGTACTTCTTGGGGGATAGAAGGGATGGAGGAGATATGATTGAGACCTTTAAATACTTGAAGGGCATAAACAAAGTTAGTACTGAGGGTATGTTAAGATTGAAGGGGGAAAAGACCACAAGGATACATAGACTGAGGCAGGTGAATGGGTGGGGGGGTATCAGGTGGGAACTAAGGAAGCATTACTTCACAGAAAGAGTGGCAGCAGCTTGGAACACACAGCCTGTGGAGGTGATGTTGCTGGATTCAGTAGGGAGTTTTAAGAAGGGATGGGATAGGTTCATGGGCAAGGTACAAGTAGGGAGAGAATTGACCAGGATGGTGAACTCACGGAGGGAAAATTTGATGGGATGGACGAAAAGGGTCGAGGGACAGCAGCAGTTGTTTGAACTGTGAGCTGCATTTTTTGAGCAGACGAAATAGACCTGGAGGCCTACTTCTGCTGGCATTGTCATATGTTCGTATGTTCATATGAGAAACTTGCAAAGAAAATAGGAAACAAGCATGAGTTAGTTTTAGGAGGGCAGTTAATATCAAAGATAGTTTAGTTCATAGTGAGTTAAGAACTGAAAGGGAGAAAACAGAAATGTGTCCCTCCTGAAGGATTCTAAAGATGCAAAAGATGCAATGTATGCAAGTATGCAATGGAGGGAAAACAGCTTATTCGGCCACAGACACTAAAGAATTACAACATAAACGTATGCATTACATGTGATATAGTAAATGTAGTGTATTGTCTGGCATGCCCTCGTGATCTTTTATATGTGGGCAGAACAAAAAGGGAATGTAAAGAACAAATTCAGGAGCATATTTGAAACATGATTAATGCCTGTGAAACTAGCCCAGTTGCAATGCATTTTTAAGCAGGGACATAACAATGACCGTAAAGGGATTAAATTAATTGGTATGGAATGTGCAAAAATAACTGAGAACCATGACACCCAGCTAACTCTGTCTGTAAAAGAAACATTTTGGATTTGGAAAATGGGATGTTTAAAATCAAATGGTTTAAATTATATATTGGATTTAAAAACACCATTAATAAATGTAATAAATGAAAAGTAAAAGTTGCTCACTGTATTTATTGCTGGTCTAAAAGTATGTAGCTATGTGCATATGGTGTTCTGATTTTTTCTAGACTTGATTGATGTATAAGATGGATACATTGGCTCTATATTTCATTATAAATTGAATCCAAGACAAGAACAATGGCATGCAAAGAAAAGCAAAGCAAAGAACACCATAAATATTAAAAGTTGATGTACTAAAAATTAAAGGGACTAAAAAATGCTTTATGAAGTTTTTCTACTCTTTTTTTCTCTACATGTTGACATTTAACTACAAAGAAAAGGTCTTTCTTTTTTAAAATGACAGTGTGAAGAATTAATGCACATTGCTATTATGTAGTGATAAGAGTATACAAATGTGTCAGTCACGATGAAGAGCAGTAACTTGCAGTAATGACATATCACAAAATCCTGCATGGCAAAAGGGCTTTATTGCCATTGACACAATGGCTCCTGCAGTAAACTGCAGTATTCTTTCATATTTTGCAGCATTTGTGCTCTTCATCCTGGCTTGACACATCTGTATATAAAGCTTTATAGATTTCTAAGAATAAAAACAGAAATAATTTGTAGGGCTATAGCATGAATTATAACTACTGTAAGATTAGATATTTGATTACAATATTACAAGGTTAGCTTTGTGAAACATATCAATAAGCTTTTTTAGACTAACACTTCATGTGTCTAAATATTTTTTTATAGAATTAAGTAACTTGCTAATAGAGGTTTAGTTAATAGTATAGTTAAACACTTTAGGGATTAATTCATTACACTGAAAATGTTGTAAAATTGTTCTGTATGTTGTTTAATGAAGTACCAAATACTAAGTGTCATTTGCCACCTAGTTAAGTAATGTAATAATTTATTACACTTGGGTGCAAAGTGTATTTAAATGCATGTTAGGGGATTAAAACCATGCCCACTGAGGAAGTCTGTGTAGCGCAGAACTGGGGTTTGTTGGTGGCTGGCTGTATTGGGTATGGGGCAGGGTTGTATGCTTTTAATGTTTTTCTTGTAAAAAAATAAAAGAAGCAACTTAACGCTTAGGCTGCTGACAGAATTAGAATACATAGTAATTCTGGACTGATGAATCAGTTTGTGGCAGAGCAAGGGTTAAAATATAGAAATAAATCTTGAGGAGGGGTGTTTTCATCGATTTATTGGGAATTCAAGGAGCTGAGGAAAGTAATCCTCTAGCAGACCACCACTGCTTTTGTGCTCCCTTTCTTTAATGTGGCTACATTAAAATACATGGTTTCTGTTTTGAACCCTTGCCAGAGGTTCTGTAGGTGAGCACTCCCCCTTTCATACACAGAGTGCACCTTTTTTAGTTGTTTTCCTTTATGGTGGAGTAGCATGGGTGGCCAAAGGGCTGACTCCTGGCTGACTCTAGGCAGACTCCATGATGTTATATGGGCTCGGTCTTTCAAGCACAAGTCCACATTCTTAAAGGTTCCACATCAATTATCAGTACAATACATTTGACAACAAAACAACAAAGGACAGAACTAATTATCAAGGAATAAGTTACGTGTAATATTAACTGCAATTACAGTATTCTTGTACAGAGAGTGTTGACTGAAGTGATCTTTTGAATTACGCAATGTTAGGAAGATTAAATAGTGTGTCAGGGAGTTCCTTCAACCAACTACATACAGGTAGAAGTGTTGGGAAGCTATCAGCTTCCCCCCCAGAGCAAAGAGGAAAAGAAGGCAACATGCAACAACAGTGAGGCCTGTTAATTAGGGTGAGTGGCTTAGTTAGAAGGAAGCCAGGTTAAAGCCAAATTTTAACTCTGCCCTAGATAGCTTCTGCCAGAGAATTGTCAGAGAATACCAGGACAAGGAGCTGCTGTTGTGACTGGACTTCTCTACTAGGACTATATTGCCCTCCTTCCCCCCTCCCCTCCACCCCCCACACAAAGCCAGTTCTGCTTTTATTGGCACAGGATTTGATTGACAACAGAAACTTCCTGTTTGGGAGCAGGAAGTGAGCGATCACTGAACCACCAAAGACTTACCATCCTAGAAGGACAAGAGTAGCTCTCCACACCCCCAGCTGCTGGAGGTCTGCCTCTGAGCAAGTAAGGGGACTAGTGAGAAATATAAGATCTTGTTTTCTCAGGTAGAAGAAGAGAGGGGAAAGGGAGGAGGAAGAGGAGTGCAAGGAACATCACAACCAGCAAGAGGGAGTTGACAGCAAATTTACAAGCAGTAACCACTGTCGTTAAACAGTGCACAGCAGCTAAACTAATGAATACATGTTAGGCAAAAAAACACAACAGTGCAGTAAGCAATACATGAAAAATTGGCACACATACAAAACAAAAATTGGTTGCACCAAGACAGGGTTTATCTAGGAGTCAGCAAAAATGGCTAAAATGAATAACTAAAGCAGAAGGAGAATGGGGACGGTCTGATCAGCAATGCATAGACTTAGAAGGTTAATACTGAACTCATGGCAACAGTTAGGATTTACAACATAGTTCACTGATGAGTTGCCAAGCACAGCATTAGTTAGGTAAAACACTGCAGATACTTAGAGCAAATAGAGAGTGCAAATATCCAGTATGCCCAGACAGGGCGTACCTAAGAGTCACAGAGATAGTGGGATTGTTTAAATAAAGCAGAGGGCAGGTTAAAACAAGCTGGATGAACTGATTAGCTGGCAACTAAGTAAGCCTGACAGGCTTATCTAAGGAAAGACCCTGTGGCAGGAAGTAGCATCAGTGCAGTAATGGAGTACCCCTACAGGGTAAATGCTCCTACAGGGAGGAGTGAACAGTACTTACAGTCTAGTAGAGTATAGTAGCTGAGGTTACAGCAGGCAAACCAGTGGAGCAGCATGTCCCCAGCTCAATACAGCCAACCACCAACACACCCCAGTGCTTTGCCACACAGCAGCTGAAGTCTGAGACCTCATGAAGTCACTTTTCAATCAAAAGAAAATGATAATGAGATGGCAGAAGGAAACCATTCAACTACATCTAATAAAAGAGATTGGCCTTTTCTAGGAAACAATCAAATAGAAAAGTGAACAGCAACAAGTAAATTAAGCCAAGGTGGAAGAAAAAAAAATCAAGGAGGGGGACCCCAGGGAAGGGAAGACAACGACATGTCATGACGTTCGGAGAGAAAATGATGGGGAAAAGCTACAAATAATCAATTTGTCGAGCAAAACATTAAATACCCCACAAATCCAAGTATTAGAATGGGGTTTAACATTTATCCCAACACAAGCCACAAATTACTTTGAAGTTAATGTAGATTTGTTGAAGTTTTTCTGGAAGATCAAGCTGAAGAATTTCTATGGGAATGAGAAGAATCAAGAAGAGGACAGCTCAAGCACTTTAATTACAGGCTTGCATGACACTGATTTTGAGGAAAGTATGATGCTTGATAACCTTAATGAACTTTATGTAGAAATACATGGTGACATTATAATAACTATTATGCAGTCAGATGGGGATCTGGAAAGAAATTATATTGATGTTGTAGCCAATCAGCAAGAGGGGAAAATCTGGGAGGAACACAAATGATTGTTTAAACCTTAATCAACTTTTTGTCCAAGAACTATGAATCCATATATCATAACATATGAAAAGCTTGTCACATGAGAAGTAGCCAGTTTTTTTAAAAATAGAAGGGAAAGAATAAATGGCAGAATCTGATTGGACAACATAGAGCAGCATTAAGACAAATACAACAATCGGATGATGTCATAGTAAAAAGAAGCTGATAAAGGAGGAAATATAGTACTCCAAGACAGAAATCAGTATTGTGAAATGGCTTTCAAAGTTCTGAGAGATACTCAAAGGAAAAGGAAATTGGCAGGCAACCCAATTAACAAAATTTAAAGAAGAATTGCGCAAATTGTTACTAGATGCAAAAACAAGAAATTAAATCATGGAGAATGAATTCCAATACATTTGGAGACCAAATTCTATAACACTTGCTTTTTATGTTGTCACAAAATTTAATAAAAACATCACAGAGCCCTCAGAATGCCCTATTGTTTCTGGGGTAGGATCTCTTACCGAAAAGCTTTTGATTTTTATAGATTTGTTTCTTAAAAAGGGGCTGTTAAATTAAGGTCCTACCTCACAGACACAGGGGATTTGATGTTAAACTTAAGGACATCTAGTGGCAAGAAAATTACATTTGATTAACGATAGATGTGGAACAGTTGTACTCATCTATCAAACAGTGTGATGGAATATCTGCCTGTAAATATTTTTTGGAATACAGTATGGTGAGAAGTTCAGTTTGTTTTCTGGTAGAAGGGATTACTGTCATCCTTACTTATAATTTTTTTGAGTTTGACCAAGAATATGATGTGCAAATACTGGGGACTGCAATGGGCACATCTCATAATTCCTTTGAGTTTGACCAAGAACACTATGTGCAAATACTGGGGACTGCAATGGGCACATGCATGGCACCATTGTATGCCAGTTTGACTCTGGGTTTGTTGGAAATGGGAACAATTTTCTCCAGCTCCTTTTCTTTGTGAATGACATCATCATATGGTTTTGGTTTTTGATGATGTCATCTGCATCTGGAAGGGAGATGAAGATCAGAGCCCTTTATTCAGAGAATGACTAAATAAAAAAACTGGATTAAAAATGACGTAGCTGACAGATAAAAAATCCGTTGCATACCAGACGTGGACTGGAGCATCCCAGCAGCAGCATCAATTAGGAGCAGATTTATCCTGGACTCCCTTCAGGGTGCCTTCCTCAAGCAACTGGTAATGGAACCAACTCGGCAGAAGGCCATACTGGACCTCGTGCTCACAAACAGGGACAGTGTGATGGGGGTAACAGTGGGGGAGCACCTGGGAAACAGTGACCACCAGTCATTGTGGTTTGAAATCACAGAAAGAGCAGAACCAAACCACACAAAAACATGTATCCTGGATTTTAGGGGGGCAGACTTTGGGAAAATGGGGAGATACTTGAAAGAGGCATTAAGGGGAATGGGACAGGAATCAGCGGTTGAGGAACAGTGGGCAATATTTAAAATGAGGATTACAAGAACAACAGAATTATGCATTAAGCAGGTTAGCAAGAGGAAAAGGAAGAGGAGACCATTATGGTTTTCCAAAGAGGTATCAAAGAAAGTGAAAGCCAAAAGATTGCATTCAGGCAATACAAAAAGACACAGGCAGAAGGGGATAGGAGAAGTAGACGAGGAGAAGCAAAGGGAGGCAGGGAGGTCAGTAAGGGAAGCCAAAGCTCAGACAGAAGAACACATTGCAAAATCAGTGGGTAGGGGACAAAACCTTTACAGGTACATAAGTGAAAAAGAAAGACAAAGGGAGGATAATGAGACTGAAGGGGAGGATGGGGCTGCGTGGAGGATGACAACAGTAAAGCTGACATATTGAACAGGTATTTCTGCTCAGTCTTTACTAAGGAAGAGGAGGGTAATGGGTCTGAAGGGAGTACAAGGGTGAGAACGGTGCAGAAATGGACACAAGTCCCTTTACATGAGAAAGGGTCCTGAAGGAACTGGAAGTAATAAGAGTTGATAAAACAAAATGGGGCCAGACAGGCTGCACCCAGGGTCCTTAATGAACTAAGAGCTGGTGGCTGAACCTCTGGCTATCCTGTTTAGCTGATCACTGGAACAGGGAGGTACCCAAAGACTGGAGGACAGCAGATGTAGTCCCCTTATACAAAAGTGGGAACAAAGAGGAAGCAGGGAACTACAGACCAGTCAGCCTCACCTCGGTAGTGGGGAAGATCATGGAAGCACTACTGAAGGAGAGATTGGTGGAACATCTGGTTATCAATGGACTACAGGACCCAAGGCAGCATGGTTTCACCAGGGAGGTCATGTCAGACCAACCTCGTTGAATTTTTGACTGGGTGACTAGGGGCGGTGGATCAGGGAGGGCAGTGGACATAGCCTATCTGGACTTCAGCAAGGCCTTGACACTGTGCCACATAGAAGACTATTACACAAACTGGGGAATATGGGTGTGGGCAGGACAGTGAGTGTGGTGGGTAGGTAACTGGCTGGGTGGCAGGACACAGAGGGTGGTGGTAAATGGCTGTCACTCCACAGAGGGAAGAGTGACCAGTGGGATACCACAGGGATCAGTGCTGGGACCGGTTCTATTCAACATCTTCATCAGTGACATTGCGCAATCTCTAGAAGGCAGAATTTCACTGTTCGCTGATGACACAAAGCTCTGTAACAGAGTAGACACACCAGAGGGTGTAGACAGAATGAGAAGTGACCTGCAGAAACTTGAAGAATGGTCAGGGTTTGGCAGTTGAAATTCAATGCAAAGAAGTGCAAGATAATGCATATGGGGCACAAAACCCCTGGCACAATATATCAGTTGGGGGTGAGGATATAGCATGCACCAAGCAAGAAAGGGATCTTGGGGTTGTCATCTCCTGATGACCTCAAGGTAGGGAAACAGTGTGACAAGGCAGCAGGTAAGGCAAATAAGATGCTGGGATGTATAGGCAGTGGCATCACCAGCAGGAAAAGGGAGGTCATAATTCCGCTATACAAGACACCAGTGAGGCCCCACCTGGAGTACAGTGTACAGTTCTGGAGACCATACCTACGTAAGGACATAGACAGGGTAGAGAAGGTTCAGAGGAAGGTAACAAAGATGGTGCATGGATTGCATCACAAGTCCTATGAAGACAGGTTGAAGGAGCTGAACATGTACTCCCTGGAGGAGAGGAGGGAGAGAGGGGATATGATAGAGACATGCAAGTATCTTACAGGGAGGAACAGGGTGCAGGAAAACACTATTTTTAAGTGAAAAAGATGTTCCAGAACTAGAGGCATGGGATGAAGTTGGAGGGAGGGACGATTCAGAGGAAACATGAGAAAGAATTTCTTCACAGAACGGGTGGTGGACAAGTGGAACACCCTGCCAGAGGAAGTGTGAGGGCTGAAACAATCATGGGATTTAAGAATGCATGGGATAGACATAAAGGAATTCTAGAGGTCAGGGGTAAGGGGCAACAGACTTCTAGGAAAACAAACTGAACTTACAAGCTCAAATGGGCAGACTGGGTGGGCCATAGGCCCTTCTCTGCCGACACTGTCTATGTATCTATGTATCTACTTTGATATAACATTAGAAGGGAAAGAAGAGGAGGTGGTAACTACAAAAGGATATAGAAAAAACACTGCATGTAACTCATACTTGCACTCAGAAAGTGCACATCCAAAAAATCTAAAAAAAAAAAATTACTGACAGTCAAATGCTATGTCTAAAAAGAAACTGTAGTAACAAAAGTGATTACACAGTACAGTGTGAAAAACTAATAGACAGGTTTTTAAAAAGAGGTTATAATTTTGAAACCTTACAGGATGCTAAAATAAATGTAAATGCATTGGATAGAAATGCTCTCTTAAAAACATAGGAATAAATGGGGCATAAAAATGAATATGAACCAATAACATTTGGTATTGAATATATAGAGCATAATGGATAGGCAAGTGTGTGTTATGGAATTATTTTATACACCCAAGGTGTTTAAAAAAAATTCCTTAACACTCACTAACCTATCCATTGTTTTTTGTTTTGAGCAGACGAGATAGACCTGGAGGCCTGATTCTGCTGGCATTGTCATATGTTGTTATGTTCATATGAGAAACTTGCAAAGAAAATAGGAAACAAACATGAGTTAGTTTTAGGAGAGCAGTTAATATCAAGAATAGTTTAGTTCATAGTGAGTTAAGAACTGAAAGGGAGAAAACAGAAATGTGTCACCCCCCCCAAAGGATTCTAGAGGTGCAAAAGATGCAATGTATGCAAGTATGCAATGGAGGGAAAACAGCTTATTGACCCACAGACACTAAAGAAATTCCACATAAACGAATGAATTACATATGATACAAGAAATGTAGTGTATTGTCTGGCATGCCCTTGTGATCTTTTATATGTGGGCAGAACAAAAAGGGAATGTAAAGGACAAATTCAGGAACATATTTGAAACATGATTAATGTCTGTGAAACTAGCCGAGTTGCAATGCATTTTTAAGCAGGAACATAAGAGTGACCTTAAAGGGATTATATTTATTGGTATGGAATGTGCAAAAATAAGCGAGAATCTTGACACCCAGCTAACTCTGTCTCAAAAAGAAACATTGTGGATTTAGAAAATGGGATGTTTAAAACCAAATGGTTTAAATTATATATTGGATTTAAAAACATTATTAATAAATGTAATAAATGAAAAGTAAAAGTTACTCACTGTATTTATTGATGGACTAAAGGTATGTAGCAATGTGCATATGGTGTTCTGATTTTTTCCAAGAATTGATTGATGTATAAGATGGATACATTGACACTATATTTCATTATAAAGATGAATCCAAGACAATAACAATGGCAGAAGGAAACCATTCAAATTCATCTAATAAAAGAGATGGGCCTTTTCTAGTGTGATCGCAAATTCTCTCACTGTAAGTATTACCTGAGCAACCACTCCCGTCGCCACGGGGCAAAAACCACACCACTGGGTTTTGTCTTAACGTCGCTTTGTTTGATCAAATATCTCACACATGTATGTGGGACTTCTACAATGGAGAAGTTCCCTGATTACAATTTACAGTAGCTTTTTATAAGCTAGATTTTGCACTTCTTATCTTGAAAAATACCAACATTTCAGTATAAGCCAATCATAAGACAGCATAACAAGTTTTCAGCAATGTAAAATAAAACATGCAATTCATTTTTTTCCATTACTGCTTGATACATATGCCTGGGTCAAGCTGACCTGAGAGAGACAATGAGTTTCACTCACACCATAGCAACGTACAGCTTATCTTCAATGCCACTACGTGCTCTTATCTTTATATTTGTCCAAGCCTGCCATGCAGGCTGGTACAACCAGTTCTGCTCAGTTTTATCTAGCTTTCTGTTTTTACAAATGTACTTCAAGTAACCTCAGTACAAATTCTATAACCCTTAAAAGAACAAACGTGAACTCAGAAATGTCTACTACATTCATTATTACTTTGTTACAGCATGGCTTTTAAAGCAAGCATAGCTTCAAGGCATTTAATAGCAAATATAGCTTTAGGATATATAAAATTCCTCACACTCTCCCCTTCTGATACTATGTATCAACTAACCCGATCCCTTTTACTTTTTTTTGCTTTGTATTTTGGTCACTATCTGGCTCATTTTGTAATGGAAAACACCCCCTCCAGTTTAATGGGGTCCTTTTGTTCGGGTTGTAGCAAGGGGGCAGGTGGGTGGCGTCCCGTGACACCATTGTGTTGCACAGGCATTGTAGGAGAAGTTTGATTAGGACAGTCAGTAGCCAGAGTGCCAATATGACCACTTACAAGTACTGTCACCCAATGGAGAAGAGTAGCACCCAGTCACCAACTACGCTTGTAAGCCATGACCATGGGTCCCATATTTATGTGTAGCAAGCTTAGAAAAAAATGCAAGGCTGGAATTTGTGCATATCTCGGCCACGGCCTCATTTTATGCTTTTAGCTATTTTTTTTCTCATTGTATAGAATTTACAATTAACCCTTTAAAGTCTTACACGCACACATATTAGTGACATAGTGGTATTTTCCACTTGCAGCCTTTTGCTACTAGATATACTAATTTACATGTTGTCATCATTTAGTCATTTACTAACCATTTTACCTTTACTAGCCCTTTAGCAATTTACACTAGCCATTTTACACCTTTTATTTCCTCAGTTTTATGGTTAGCCAACTACACATTGTTGATAAAAGTTTGGTCACTGATTACTAAAACCTTGGCCACTGACCACCGTTAATAATTTTCACCCTGAAGATAGGAGCCCCTGAGGGACTCGAACATTCACAAAAATTGAACATAAATGTAAAGATATTCGTTAATAACTGAAGGTTACAAAAAAACCTAAACATTTCTACTTTTAGACTGTTAGACTAGGTGACTCGGTATATGATTTAAAACTGGTTGCCAGCATACAGATAGTCAAGGCATTTATAAAAGCATCCTGTTTTGGAGTTGGCACAGGGTGGTTACAGACGGAACACAAATCATGAGTTTGTAAAACATAATACAGAATTGAAGGATGTCAACACCACATATAACACAATATAACATGACAATTTTGTTGATGAAAAAGAGTTCATGGAATTCACTTTGAGAGTGAATAAGGTAGATGCTACCTTGTGTTGAGGTGTGGCACACCCTGGGAGCCTGATTGAAGAATCTGTTGATAATGTCTCTTGATAGATAAGTCCTTATAAAACATAACAGTCCATGAAATTAACAGTTCATAAGTTCATATAAGTATCCACAGGTTGATGTAGTTACAGTACAGATGAAATGTCATTTGCAGAATGGTGGTAACCCCACAAGGCATATGGGGCAATGCAGACAGTAATTTAAAAACAAAACACCAGCATAGTAGAAAAGTCAGTGTTCATTTTGTGGCTAGCTGCTGGATGGCTGAGTAGTAGACACACTGGCCAGGGGTGCATTGAGTCCTTTTAATGGAATAGCCACACACACACACACTGGCATGGCATTTGTTTTGTCGTAGTTGATTACACCCTTGCATAAAGATTACCAGTCCATAAAAAGGTAACAATTGACAATAAACCATTAAGAACACAGTCCATAACAGAGCAATAGGGTTGTAGAAAGTACCAGCCATGTTTGGAACAAGCAGCAGCGAAGAAAATAGATGTATTGCTTGAAGGTCAATTGAAGCAGAATCTTCGCTGAGTTGGGAGTGCCCTTCCCCAGACTTAACTTCATAGTAAGCAGAAACAATAAGCTTGATTGCAGAGTCTGAACTGACTGAACCTTCTTCAGTTGATTTAAAGGTTTACAAATAGGTGTAATTTTGCTGAAAACATTACACTTGCAGAGGTAAATAATAACCGGATTCATGCAATAGTCCTTATTAGGAACCAGTCAGGCACAAAGATGGTGATAACATCAAAACTGTGGCAGTTGTTTTTCTTTGTTAAGGAAAAGATGAAGGTCTTGGCAACTTAGATGAAAGTATTACTTCTGTTGAACGTGGAGATCTTATGTGTGCCACACCTTGGAAACCTGCAAACTTGCAAAGTGTGTTAGACACTGAATTAAAAAACACATAAATAACAATCTTTTAAACCATTAACTTCTTGTTTTGTAAAGAGTGGTGTGACAGAGCCTAAATTCTGGCAATTATGAAGAGAAAAATAAAAATTGACATTAACCGCACACCTGGGGTGCAGGCCGAGGTTCAATTATACCATTTGACCATCTGTAAATCATGACAATGTTATGGTTACCTCCTGCTTTAAATTACAGAAGCAGTTATGACAGTGATGAACATTATTTCCTGTCTGTTGCAAGCAGGCCTGACTGAGACCTGAGTTATAAAATCTTGTAATGTTACAATACATAGATACATAGATACATAGACAGTGTCAGCAGATAAGGCCTATGGCCCACTCAGTCCACCCATTTGAGCCTGCAAGTCCAGCCTGTTTTCCCAGAAGTCTGTTTTCCCTTACCCTGACCTCCAGAACTCCTCCATGTCCACCCCATGCACCCTCAAATCCCGTGACCGTCTCAGCCCCCACCACTTCCTCTGGCAGGGTGTTCCACTTGTCCACCACCTGTTCTGTAAAAAATTCTTTCTCATGTTTCCTCTGAATCGTCCTCCCTCCAGCTTCATCCCATGATCTCTAGTCCTGGAACATCTTTTTCACTTAAAAATAGTGTTTTCCTGCACTCTGTTTCTCCCTGTAAGATACTTGTATGTCTCTTATCATATCCTCTCTCTCCCTCTTCTTTTTTAGGGAGTACATGTTTAGTTTCTTTAACTTGTCTTTATAGGACTTGTGATGCAATCCATTTCTGCACCATTCTCACCCCTTGTACTCCATTTAGACCCATTACCCCCTCTTCCTCAGTAAAGACTGAGCAAAAATACCTGTTTAACATGTCAGCTCCACTGTTGTCATTCTCCACGCGACTCCCATTTTTCCCCTTTAGTCTCACTATCCCTCCCTTTGTCTTTTTTTTTTTTTTTTTACTTATGTACCTGTAAAAGGTTTTGTCCCCTTTAACCACTGATTTTGCAATGTTTTCTTTTGTCTGAGCTTTGGCTTCCCTTACTGACTTCCCTGCCTCCCTTTGTTTCTCCTGGTACTTCTCCCTATCCCCTTCTGCCTGTGTCTTTTTGTATTGCCTGAATGCTATCTTTTTAGCTTTCACTTTTTTTTGCTCCCTCTTTGAAAACCATAATGGTCTCCTTCCTTTTCCTTTTGCTAACCTGTTTAATGCAGTTACGCTTTAAACATATTGTTCATAACAATATGCCTTTACACAATGCAATTAGTGGGACAAATACATATGTTGTTGGCCTATGCCAATTTAATAACAGTGCCTATTGCACCTGTGACAAGTGAAAAGGTCTACCTTTTTACCCTGTATAGTGAAATACTCCAAAGTACTGAGTGGGGTAAGCTTGAAGCATAGGTTTGGAGTACAATCTAAATTTTGCATATTATAATTGTTAAAATTTAAAATGACAAAACCTGCATAGAGTACACTCATTCTTCAGGGTACTTGTGAGCAATAAGACAGGGGATCATTAATTTTAATTTTGGTTTTGCTTTGGAACATATTGTGAGGTGGGTCAGCAATGCTGGTCCCAGTATTTAAGTTTAGTTATGAGCATTAAAAACGTTATACATGTGGAACACTTTTTTGAATACACACATGATACAATGTAGCAAGATGTATATCAAAACGTTATAACATAAACATGAAACATAAGCATGTTTGTAATAGAACAATTTCAGTATTGAGCATAATGCATAATGCATAAAATACATTTTAAACAACACATATAGACTGTAAACTTAGCTTAGAGTCCAGAAATGTTAAGAGTACTATGAATTTACTGGTTGAAAAAAATGCATTCATTGCTGTAAGGCAATGACAAAAGTTGTTTTGCATTTGTTTTAACAGGATAAGAAAGCTGAAAAGACAATCAAAAGAATGAATATGTGTGGACATACATACACAACTTTACCCTCCAGCGTAACTGATTACTTGCTGAGGGCAGAAACCCTTGTACCAATAATAGGTGTGAGATTTAACTGTTTGCACTAGAAAAAACAGAAGGGCTTGGGCTGGGTTATGCTGTTAAAATACCTTGGGTCTTTTTTTTTTTTTTTTAAACCTGTAAATAAGAAACAATTATTGGCAAATATACATTTTCTTTATTTACCCCTTTGGGGGACCAGTGATGTACCTTGCAAACCTTGCAACCTTTGTGGGTACTACACTGGAAGGGATAGAAAGAAGGTAACACCCCTCCCCAAACTCCTACTGGTGGAAGAGACAGCTCAATACTGTAGCAATAAAAAGGTTAGCTGTGGATGGTGACATGATCCCCACCTACTACACTTTAAATTATAACAAGATAATATTACAATTAGTTTAGTAAGTTTCATACCTTACTATAAAGATGGGGAACTTCTTTTTCTCTAGAAGAAAGAGAAGAAACACAAACAACAAAAACAAACACACACCAGTTTAAAAATAAAACAAGATTATTTTCATAGGATAAAAGAAGCCAAGCGTCCCTGGGTTCCCTTATCCTAAGCATGACAAAATGTCAGCTGAATTTATAAAAAAATCCATATTGATGGTAATACCGTATGTATGTATCTCTAGAATGCATTTTAAAAAGACAAAAAAATGATTACACCATGGTCACACATAAAAACAAAAGCCATTGTTTTCAACTGTAGATGGTAAACTCTCAAAAACAGCCATAATAGTCCTTTTTTCAAAATCGTACTATATATATATATATAATAAAAATATGGGGAGATGATGAATAATCCTCCCCTTCCAGCTGGAGTATTGCCTGTGTTGGCTGCAAGTCAGAAGCAGTGAGATAAGAAGAAAAGTTTGTTCCTCTTCACTTAGAATACTAGTTTTGCAATAAAAGTCAAATTACATGGTTCCTCTTGGTGTGCTTTCATGAAAACATACATTTGTGTGAAAAGTTGTGCTTTAGGTATGGAATACACATCAAGTTTGAACTGGTAGTAACATAAAATGTTGAAACACAAGAAGGTCAAATAACGTTAAAAAGGTCACAGTGTACATGCAAGGGTCGTTCAAACCCAGTTATTTATTTTTTAGTGTCCTTGAACACTACTGATATTAAATATCTTTACAATAAAACTGCTGGCCAAGACAGTACACACATACACATACACAAAAGAAATACTAACACAAAATAAGACTGACATTGTTTCACACCAGTTTGTTGAGGTAATGCCATAGTTTCATTAGAAAACTGTACGTGTTTTTAGATATATGTGCTGCCTCCCCCTGTCTTGTAACACTGACAATTTTTAAATCAACACATTTATACATATCACCATGCCAAATCTTTCCAGAACAAAACACTTTTTAAACACATTTTAACTCCTTTCAACACCTTTAAAACACAACACAACGTACCATCTGTAAGTGAACACATCTTGTATAACATGGTTACACCTTTTGGCACATAGCCAAAATATGGCACCCTGCCATTTTGCAAAAAGTTTCTGGTTATAACTAGAAGTATGATAAAGCCATTTATAGCTGTTAACACATTATATCTTCACCTAGCAGTGGCTTGGCACATTGCTTGCAAACTACAAATCTTTCTGCACATTGCGATCTATATGACGTCATATCTCTTTACCTTTAACACTACCTGCTTCACCCAACAACTACATACAAAAGTTTTTCACTGACCCTATCTAGGCAGCACAAATGTTCCATTAAAAATAAAACCAATTAAAACAGTCAGATATGAGGCAAAGAAGCTTCCTCTTTCTTTTTTACTGTAACATGTTATGCACCGAAGGCAGTCAATCCTGTCTCACAACCTTGACAACAGAACATAATTACAGAACACAGATATAAGCTAGCAAATATGCACTAGAAAGAGCATTACCTTGTTTAGTATATGTATTACAGAAATAAAACAGACAGACATAAAACAACTTTGAATAAAAAATTCAGACTTACCCGTGCCAAGGTATTTTCTTCTTCTTTCCGATACACAAGTCTGAGTAAGAAAACTGACTGCAGGACCTTCATGATAATTCTAAACACTGCAGCTATTAACCCTTTCAAAGATTTTCTTTTGGCCATTTTAGTAACCTGCCAAACCAAGTCTTTTTCAGAGCTCTGGTTTGCAGTTTAAAACAAAACAAAAAATCTCTAACAGTACTAGGTTGAGATCCATCTGGTAGAGGTCCTGAGTACTTAGGTTTGGGACCAAATGTTTAGCCTCTATAGGAGGCAAGGGAACTTGAAATTAATACAAAAACTTGAAACTATACAGATAGGCAACATGGGGGTAGTATTTTCAAATCATCCTGTCTGTAGTCACCTACTGTGTGTACATCCACAGTAGTTTATTTTCTTTCTCTCTAGATGTTGCTTATCTAACGTTACTTAATCAGCCGCTGCTTTTCTCCCTAAAGCAGCCTGAACTGTAAAAGCCATCATTAGCTCTAACAGTATATACTTGCAGCAAGCACAAATTACAAGTACAAAGGGCAGTGCAGTTGCCCTTGTAATTTGTTTGGTCAAACTTGTCAAACATACATTTTGCCGGTCCAGATAATACTAACTCTGGACCCAGCTATTTTTTCCCTTGTTTCCCATATTATCTAGGCCTGTCCTTTATAGTGCACACTCGCTCCAAGGTATTCTTGTACTTACAGTGATGATGAGTGTCGCCAGCCCCTAGGCGTCACGTCCTGATGGGGTTCCACAAAAATGTCCTTCTTTTTGTCCAAGGGAAACAACCCAATCATGAGGTGACACGGACCGAAGAACTCATCCTGCCGACTACGCCAAAACTGTGATCGCAAATTCTCTCACTGTAAGTATTACCTGAGCAACCACTCCCGTCGTCACGGGGCAAAAACCACACCACTGGGTTTTGTCTTAACGTCGCTTTATTTGATCAAATATCTCACACATGCATGTGGGACTTCTACAATGGAGAAGTTCCCTGATTACAATTTACAGTAGCTTTTTATAAGCTAGATTTTGCACTTCTTATCTTGAAAAATACCAACATTTCAGTATAAGCCAATCATAAGACAGCATAACAAGTTTTCAGCAATGTAAAATAAAACATGCAATTCATTTTTTCCATTACTGCTTGATACATATGCCTGGGTCAAGCTGACCTGAGAGAGACAATGAGTTCACTCACACCATAGCAACGTACAGCTTATCTTCAATGCCACTACGTGCTCTTATCTTTATATTTTGTCCAAGCCTGCCATGCAGGCTGGTACAACCAGTTCTGCTCAGTTTTATCTAGCTTTCTGTTTTTTACAAATGTACTTCAAGTAACCTCAGTACAAATTCTATAACCCTTAAAAGAACAAAACATGAACTCAGAAATGTCTACTACATTCATTATTACTTTGTTACAGCATGGCTTTTAAAGCAAGCATAGCTTCAAGGCATTTAATAGCAAATATAGCTTTAGGATATATAAAAATTCCCTCACACTAGGAAACAATCAAATAGAAAAGAGAACAGCAATAAATCAATTAAGCCAAGGTGGAAGAAAAAAAAAAAAAAAGGAGGGGGACCCCAGGGAAGGGAAGACAATGATATGTCAGTTGGTTAACGATAGATGTGGAACAGTTGTACTCATCTATCAAGCACTGTGATGGAATAACTGCCTGTAAATATTTTTTGGAATACAGTATGGTGACAAGTTCAGTTTGTTTTCTGGTAGAAGGGATTAATGTCATCCTTACTTATAATTTTTTTGAGTTTGACCAAGAATACGATGTGCAAATACTGGGGACTGCAATGGGCACATGCATGGCACCATTGTATGCCAGTTTGACTCTGGGTTTGTGGGAAATGGGAAACATTTTCTCCAGCTCCTTTCCCTTTGCAGATGACATCATCATTTGGTTTTGGTTCATTGATGACATCATCTGCATCTGGAAGGGAGATGAAGATCAGATCCCCTTATTCATAAAATGACTAAATAAAAACCAGTTAGGATTAAAAATGACGTACCAGACAGATAAAAAATCCTTTGCATATGTGGATATAACATTGGAAGGGAAAGCAGAGGAGGTGGTAACTTCAAAAGAATATAGAAAAAACACTGCATGTAACTCATACTTGCACTCAGAAAGTGCACATCCAAAAAATCTAAAAAAAGCAATTACGTACAGTCAAATGCTTTGTCTAAAAAGAAACTGTAGTAACAATAGTGATTACACAGTACAGTGTGAAAAACTACTAGTTAGGTTTTTAAAAAGAGGTTATAATTTTGAAACCTTACAGGATGCTAAAATAAATGTAAATGCATTAGATAGCAATGCTCTCTTAAAAACAAAGCAAAAGATAGGGCATAAAAATAAATATGAACCAATACCATTTAATATTGAATATATAGAGAATAATGGATAGGCAAGTGTATGTTACGGAATTTTTATACACACTCAAGGTGTGTAAAAAAATTCCTTAACACACACTTGCCTATCCATTGCTTTTTGTTTAAATTGCTGATGCTGGGATTTTTGCTTTCTGAGAGAAGAGTGAGAGAGAGACACACACAGAAGCGTGCGCTGAGACACACACACACACACACACACACACACACACACACACAGACACAGACACACACACACACACACACATAGCTATGCTGTATCCCTCTCTGTTAATTTCAAATATTTTATTTATGTAGTTTTTTTCTTTTATTCCCAGTATGGAAGCACCCTGGGAACTGCAGTTAGAGCTGTCAATGTTTGCAGTCTCGTGTCAATCAGGGTCGTGGTCTCCTGAAGCTGTGACTGAAGGAAACAACAGTAGGATCATCCAGATTCATTTGTAAAGGCATGATCCACTAGATAATTTGGAAAAAAAACCCAAAAATGAATATCTTAGTTGTGAGGAGGGTGAGTGGCAAACTCTTAATTGGCTATGATGAACGACGGTCCTCAGAAATGTAGCTGCCATATTTTTTACGTGTTTGGGTTACCCACAAACAGACTGGGAGTCAGTCATGTGGCACTATTGAAATGACTGACACTGGCAGTGACTGAAAGTTTAGAGAATGCCGTAATAACCCATTTTCGGGCTATTACAGTGTTTTACAGAGGCTTGTAATCCAATTGATAAAGGGGGTCATCAGTAATTATAATTACTTATCAGGAGCGGTGTGAAACATTATTTATATATATTGGCCAATTTTATTTGATGATCAGCAAGGCATTTACTTACTTCAGCAAGGCATTTGACTCTGTGCCACACAGGAGACTGATGGGCAAACTGAGGAAGCTGGGGGTATGGGTGAAGCTGGTATGGTGGATAGGGAACTGGTTGAGCTACAGACAGCAGAGGGTGGTGGTATGGAGGGAATTCTCATCACCCAGGAAGGTCACTAATGGGGTCCCGCATGGATCAGTTTTGGGTCCACTGCTATTTCATGCTTTCATAGTGGACATAGCAGAGGAAGTTAAAAGTAAAATAATCTGTTCACCGATGACTCCAAATTAGGTGTGGTGGTGGACATTGAGGAAGGGAGGGAGGAGGGTTCTCCAGGAAGATCTGGAAAGACTTGGACAGCGGTCAAACCAATAGGGCAGCTGGTGTTCAATACCAGGACGTGCAGTGTACTGCATTTTGAGGCCAGGAATCTAGGATACAGTTACCACTGGGGGGGGGGAGAGCAGACATCCATATCTGAGGAGGAAAAGGATCTTCGGGTGGTGATCACAGGGAATACAAATCATTCAGTACAATGTAGAAAAGCAGCAGCAAAGGCAAACAGAATGCTGGGGTGCATTGCTAGGGGGGTCACTTCAAGGAGGGAGGAGGTTATTCTGCCACTGTACAGATCATTGGTGAGGCTGCACTTGGAGTACTGAATGCAGTTCTGGCACTCATAGTTAAAAAGGGACTTCAGGATCCTGGATGGAGTCCAGTAGAGTACATCCAAGATGATCCAGGGAATGGGGGAGAAATCCTATGGGGAGGGACTAAGAGGGCTCAACATGTACTCCTTGGGGGATTTAAGGGATGGAGGAGATATGATTGAGACCTTTAAATACCTGAAGGGCATAAACAAAGTTACTACTGAGGGTATGTTAAGATCGAAGGGGGAAAAGATCACAAGGGTACATAGACTAAGACAGGTGAATGGTTGGGGGGAGGATCTGGTGGGAACTAAGGAAGCATTACTTTACAGAAAGGGTGGCAGCAACTTGGAACACACAGACTGTGGAGGTGATGTTGCTGGATTCAGTGGGGAGTTTTAAGAAGGGATGGGATAGGTTCATGGACAAGGTACAAGTAGGGAGAGAATTGACCAGGGTGGTGAACTCATGGAGGGAAAATTTGACAGGATGGATGGAAAGGGGGTGAGGGACAGCAACAGTTGTTTGAACTGTGAGCTGCATTTTTGAGCAGATGAGATAGACCTGGAGGCCTAATTCTGCTGGCATTGTCATATGTTCGTATGTTCTTATCAGAAACTTGCAAAAAAAATAGGAAACAAGCATGAGTTAGTTTTAGGAGAGCAGTTAATATCAAGGATAGTTTAGTTCATAGTGAGTTAAGAACTGAAAGGGAGAAAAACAGAAATGTGTCCCTCCCAAAGGATTCTAAAGATGCAAAGTATGCAAGTATGCAATGGAGGGAAAACAGCTTATTCGCCCACAGACACTAACGAAATGCAACATAAACAAATGCATTACATGTGATACAGTAAATGTAGTGTATTGTCTGGCATGCCCTTGTGATCTTTTATATGTGGACAGAACAAAAAGGGAATGTAAAGAACAAATTCAGGAACATATTTGAAACATGATTAATGTCTGTGAAACTAGCCCAGTTGCAATGCATTTTTAAGCAGAAACATAACAGTGACCGTAAAGGGATTAAATTAATTGGTACAGAATGTGCAAAAATAAGTGAGAATCATGACACCCAGCCAACTCAGTCTCAAAAAGAAACATTTTGGATTTGGAAAATGGGATGTTTATAACCAAATGGTTTAAATTATATATTGGATTTAAAAACAATATTAATAAATGTAATAAATGAAAAGCAAAAGTTGCTCAATGTATTTATTGATGGACTAAAAGTATGTAGCTATGTGCATATGGTGTTCTGATTTTTTCCTAGACTTGATTGATGTATAAGATGGATAGATTGGCACTATATTTCATTATAAAGCTGAATACAAGACAAGAACAATGGCAAGAAAACAAAGCAAAGAACACCATAAATATTAAAAGTTGATGGACTAAAAATTAAAGGGACTAAAAAATGCTTTATAAAGTTTTCCTACTCTTTTTTTCTCTACATGTTGACATTTGACTACAAAGAAAAGGTCTTTCTTTTTTAAAATGACAGTGTGAAGATTTAATTCACATTGTTATTAGGTAGTGATAAGAGTATACAAATGTGTCAGTCACGATGTAGAGCAGTAACTTGCAGTAATGACATATCACAAAATCCTGCATGGCAAAAGGGCTTTATTGCCATTGACACAATGGCTCCTGCAGTAAACTGCAGTATTCTGTCATATTTTGCAGCATTTGTGCACTTCATCCTGGCTTGACACATCTGTATATAAAGCTTGATAGATTTCTAAAAATAAAAAGAGAAATAATTTGTAGGGCTATAGCATGAATTATAACTACTGTAAGATTAGATATTTGATTACAGTATTACAAGGTTAGCTTTGTGAAACATATCAATAAGCCTTTTTAGACAAACACTTCATGTGTCTAAATATTTTTTTATAGAATTAAGTAACTTGCTAATAGAGGTTTATTTAATTGTAGAGTTAAACACTTTAGGGATCAATACATGACACTGAAAATGTTGTAAAATTGCTCTGTATGTTGTATAATGAAGTACCAAATACTAAGTGTCATTTTCTACCTTGTTAAGTAATGTAATAATTTATTACACTTGGGTGCAAAGTGTATTTAAATGCATGTTAGGGGATTAAAACCATGCCTTCTGAGGAATTCTGTGTGGTGCAGCACTAGGTTCTGTTGGTGGCTGGCTGTATTGGGTATGGGGCAGGGTTGTATGCTTTTAATGTTTTTCTTGTAAAAAAAATAAAGGAAGCAACTTAACCCTTATGCTGCTGACAGAATTAGAATGCATAGTAATTCTGGACTGATGAATCCGTTTGTGGCAGAACAAAGGTTAAAATATAGAAAGAAATCTCGAGGAGGGTTTTTTTCATTGATTTATTGGGAATTCAAGGAGCTGAGGAAAATAGTCCTCTAGCAGACCACCACTGGTTTTATGCTCCCTTTCTTTAATGTGGCTACATTAAAATACATGGTTTCTGTTTTGAACCCTAGCCAGGGGTTCTGTAGGTGAACACTCCCCCTTTCATACACAGAGTGCACCTTTTTTAGTTGTTTTTGTTTATGGTGGAGTAGCATGGGTGGCCAAAGGTCTGACTCCTGGCTGACTCTAGCAGACTCCATGATGTCATATGGGCTCGGTCCTTCAAGCACAAGTTCACATTTTTAAAGGTTCCACATCAATTATCAGTACAATACATTTGACAACAAAACAACAAAGGATGGAACTAATTATCAAGCAATTAGTTACATGTAATATTAACTGCAATTACTGCATTCTTGTACAGAGAGTGTTGACTGAAGTGATCTTTTGAATTGCGCAATGTTAGGAAGATTAAATAGTGAGTCAGGGAGTTCCTTCAATCAACTATATACAGGTAGAAGTGTTGGAAGACTATCAACTTCCCCCCAAGAGAAAAGAGGAAAGGAAGGCAACATGCAACAACAGTGAGGGGCTGTTAATTAGGGTGAGTGACTTAGTTAGAAGGAAGCCAGGTTAAATCCAGATTAAAACACTGCCTTAGATAGCTTCTGCCAGAGAATTGTCAGAGAACACCAGGACAAGGAGCTGCTGTTGTGACTGGACTTCTCTACTCGGACTATATTGCCCTCCCCCCCGAAGCTAGTTCTACTTTTATTGGCCCAGGATTTGACTGACAACAGAAACTTCCTGTTTGGGAGCAGGAAGTGAGTGATCACAGAGCCACCAATCCTAGAAGGACAAGAGTAGCTCTCCATCACCCCCAGCTGCTGGAAGTCTGCCTCAGAGCAAGTAAGGGGACTACTGAGAAATATAAGATCTTCTTTTCTCAGGTAGAAGAAGAGAAGGGAAAGGGAGGAGGAAGAGGAGTGCAAGGAACATCACAACCAGCAGGAGGGAGGTGACAGCAAAATTACAAGCAGTAACCACTGTAGTTAAACAGTGCACAACAGCTAAACTAATGAATAAATGTTAGGCAAAAAAACACAAAGGTGCAGTAAGCAATAAATGAAAAATTGGCACACATGCAAAACAAAAATTGGGTGCACCAAGACAGGGTTGATCTAGGAGTCAGCAAAAATGGCTAAAATTAATAACTATTGCAGAAGGAGAATGGGGACTGATTGACCAGCAATGTATAGACTTAGAAGGTTAATACTGAACTCATGGCAACAGTTAGGATTAACAACATAGTTCACTGATGAGTTGCCAAGCACAGCATTAGCTAGGTAAAACACTGTAGATGCTTAGAGCAAATAGAGAGTGCAAATAACCAGTATGCCCAGACAGAGTGTATCTAAGAGTCACAGAGATAGTGGGATTGTTTAAATAAAGCAGAGGGCAGGTTAAAACAAGTTGGATGAACTGATTAGCTGGCAACAAAGTAAGCCTGACAGGCTTAATAAAGGATAGACCCCGTGTCAGGAAGTAGCATCAGTGCAGTAATGGAGTATCTCTACAGGGTAAATGCTCCTACAGGGAGGAGTGAACAGTACTTACAGTCTAGTGGAGTATAGTAGCTGAGGTTTCAGGAGGCAGACTGGTGGAGCAGCATATCCACATCTCAATACAGCCAGCCTCCAACAAATCCCAGTGCTTTGCCACACAGGAGCTGAAGTCAGAGACCTCATCAAGTTACTTTTCAATTAAAAGAAAATGATAATGAGATGACAGAAGGAAACCATTCAAATATATCTAACGAAAGAGATGGGCCTTTTCTAGGAAACAATCAAATAGAAAAGTGAACAGCAATAAATCAATTAAGCCAAGGTGGAAGGAAAAAAAAAACAAGGGGGACCCCAGGGAAGGAAGACAATGACATGTCATGGCGTTCGGGAGAAAAATGATAGGAAAAGCTACAAATAATCAATTTGTCGAGCAAAACAATAAGTACCCCACAAATCCAAGTATTAGAATGGGGATTAACATTTATCCCAACACCAGCCACAAATTACTTTGAAGTTAATGTAGATTTGTTGAAGTTTTTCAGGAAGATTAAGCTGAAGAATTTCTACTGTAATGAGAAGAATCAACAAGAGGACAGCTCAAGCCCTTTAATTATGGGCTTGGATGACACTGATTTTGAGGAAAGTATGATGCTTGATAACCTTAAAGAACTTTATGTAGAAATACATGGTGACACTATAATAACTATTATGCAGTCAGATGGGGATCTGGAAAGAAATGATATTGATGTTGTAGCCAATCAGCAAGAGGGGAAAATCTTGGATGAACAGAAATGATTGTTTAAACCTGAATCAACTTTTTGTCCAAGAACTTTGAATCCATATATCATAACATATGAAAAGGTTGTCACATGGGAAGTAGCCAGTTTTTTTTGAATATAAAAGAGAAGAAAAAATGGCAGATACTGAATGGACAACATAGAGAACAACAATAAGACAAATACAACAATCGAATGATGTCATAGTAAAAAGAAGCCAATAAAGGAGGAAATATAGTACTCCTAGACAGAAATCAGTACTGTGAAATGGCTTTCATAGTTCTGAGAGATACTCAAAGGTAAAGGAAATTGGCAAGCAATCCAATTAATAAATTTAAAGAAGAATTGCACAAATTGTTACTAGATGCAAAAACAACAAATTAAATCATGGAGAATGAATTCCAATACATTTGGAGACCAAATTCTATAATACTGCTTTTTATGTTGTCCCCAAAATTCATAAAAACATCACAGAGCCCTCAGAATGCCCTATTGTTTCTGGGGTAGGATCTCTTACTGGAAAGCTTTCAATTTTTATAGATTTGTTTCTTAAAAAGGGGCTGTTAAATTAAGGTCCTACCTCACAGACACAGGGGATTTGATGTTAAAACTTAAGGACATCTAGTGGCAAGAAAATTACATTTGGTTAACGATAGATGTGGAACAGTTGTACTCATCTATCAAACACTGTGATGGAATAACTGCATGTAAATATTTTTTGGAATACAGTATGGTGACAAGTTTAGTTTGTTTTCTGGTAGAAGGGATTAATGTCATCCTTACTTATAATTTTTTTGAGTTTGACCAAGAATACTATGTGCAAATACTGGGGACAGCAATGGGCGCATCTCATAATTCCTTTGAGTTTGACCAAGAATACTATGTGCAAATACTGGGGACTGCAATGGGCACATGCATGGCACCATTGTATGCCAGTTTGACTCTGGGTTTATGGGAAATGGGAAAAAATTTCTCCAGCTCCTTTCCCTTTGTGAATAATGTCAGCATATGGTTTGGTTCATTGATGATGTCATCTGCATCTGGAAGGAGATGATCAGATCCCCTTATTCATAGAATGAAAACAAAAACTGGAGTAAATATGAAGTACCAGACAGATAAAAATCCATTGCATACTTGGATATAACATTGGAAGAAAGCAGAGGAGATGGTAACCACAAAAGATATAAGAAAACACTGCATGTAACTCATGCTACTCAGAAAGTGCACATCAACAAAAATCTAAAAAAAAAAAAAAAATTACGTACAGTCAAATGCTTTGTCTAGAAAAAGCGGTATAAAAAAGTGATTACACAGTACAGTGTGAAAAACTATTAACATAGTTTTTTAAAAAGAGGTTATAATTTTGAAACCTTGCAGGATGCTAACATAAATGTAATGATTAGACTTGAAATGCTCTCTTAAAACAAAGCAAAGATGGGGCATAAAATGAATATGAACAATAAAATTTAACATTGAATATATAGAGAATAATGAATAGGCAAGTGTGTTGTGGATTTTTACACCCAAGGTGTGTACAAAAAATTCATTAACTCACTTGCCTATCCATTGTTTTAGTTTAAATTGCTGATGCTGGGATTTTGCTTTCTCTCAGAAGTGTGGAAACACACACAGACAAGGCAGCTGAGACACACAGTCATAGACACTCACACACAGACACGCACACACACCAACTCCTGCAGTGTCTCTCTATCAACTTCTCAAATATTTTATTTATGTGTTTTTTTTTCTTTTATTCCCAGTATGGAAGCACCCTGGGAACTTCAGTTAGAGTGGCCGGTGTTTGCGGTCTTGTGCCGATCAGGGCCATGGTCTCCTGAAGCTGCAACTGAAGTAAAATAGCAGCAGGATCATCCAGGTTCACTTATAAAGGCATGATCCACTAGATAATGTGGAAAAAAACAACAAAAAACAAATACCTTAGTTGTGAGGAGGGTGAGTGGCAAACTCTTGAGTTGCGATGATGAGCAACGGTTCTAGGAAGCGTAACACGCAATATTTTTACCTGTTTGCGTTACCCACAAACAGACCTAGAGTTAATCATGTAACTCATACAAAATGAGTGACACTGGCAGTGACTGAAAGTATGAGAATGCCATAATAACCGGTTTTAGGGTTATTACAGTGTTTTACAGAAACGTAATCCAATTGGTAAAAGGTGGTCATCAGTAATTATAATTACTTATCAGGAGCATTGTGAAACATTATTTATAAATATTGGCCAATTTATTTGACGATCAGCAAGGAAGCATTTACTTACTTCAGCAGGGCATTTGACTCTGTGCCACAAAGGAGACTAATGGGAAAACTTGGAACCTGGGATACAGGTGATTCTGATTACAGTGGATAGGGACTGGCTGAGCAACAGACAGCAGAGGGTGGTGGTATAGAGTTAATTCTCATCACTCAGAAAGGTCACTAGTAGGGTCCGCATGGATCGGTTTGGGTCCACTGCTATTTCATGCTTCAGCAGAGGGAGGGTGAAAGCAAGAGAATCTGTTCACCGCATGACTCTAAATTGTTGTGGTGGTGGACATTGAGGTAAGGAGGGAGAAGAGTTCTCCAGGAAGATCTGGAAAGACTTGGGCAATGGTCCAGCAAATAGATCAGCTGGGGCTCAATGCTAGGAAGTGCAATGTACTGCATTTTGGGGCCAGGAATCTAAGATACAGTTACCACTGGGGGGGAGTAGACATCCATATCTGAGGAGGAAAAGGATCTGTGGGTGGTGATCACAGGGAATACAAATCATTCTGTACAATTTAGAAAAGCAGCAGCAAAGGTAAACAAAATGCTGGGGTGCATTGCTAGGGGGATCACTTCAAGGAGGGCGGAGGTTATTCTGCCACTGTAGAGATCATTGGTGATGCTGCACTTGGAATACTGTATGCAGTTCTGGCACTCATAGTTAAAGAGGGACTTCGGGCTCCTGGTGGGAGTACAGTAGAGGCCGTCCCAAGATGATTCAGGAATGGGGAGAAATACAATGGGAGGGACTAAGAGGGCTCAATATGTACTCCTGAGGATAGAAGATGGAGAGATATGATTGAGACCTAAATACTTGAAGACATAAACAAAGTTAGTACTGAGGGTATGTTAAGACCGAAGGAAAAAGACCCGAGGACACATATACTGAGATCAGGGAGAATGGTTGGGGAAGATCAGGTGGGAACAAGGAAGCATTACTTCACAGCAAGGGTGCAGCTTGGCACACAACACACAGCCTGTGGAGGTGATGTTGCTGGATTCAGTGGGTAGTTTTAAGAAGTGATGGGATGAGTTCACAGGCAAGGTACAAGTAGGAGAAATTGACCAGGGTGGTGAACTCACAGAGGAAAATTTGATGGAATGGATGGAAATGGGGCGAGGACATCAGCAGTTGTTTGAACTGTAAGCTACATTTTGAGCAGACGAGATAGAACACGAGGCCTAATTCTGCTGGCATTGTCAGACATGTTCGTATGTTCATATATAAATGAAAAACTTAGCAAAGAAATAGGAAACAAGCATGAGCTAGTTTTAGGAGGCAGTTAATATCAAGGATAGTTTAGTTCATAGTGAGTTAATAATTGAAAGGGAGAAAACAGAAACGTGTACCCCCCCCAAAGAATTCTAGAGATGCAAAAGGTGCAATGTATGCAAGTATGCAATGGAGGGAAAACAGCTTATTCGCCCACAGACACTAAAGAAATGCCACATAAACGAATGCATTACATATGATACAAGAAATGTAGTGTATTGTCTGGCATGCCCTTGTTATCTTTTATATGTGGACAGAACAAAAAGGGAATGTAAAGAACAAATTCAGGAACATATTTGAAACATGATTAATGTCTGTGAAACTAGCCCAGTTGCAATGCATTTTAACAGGAACATAACAGTGACCTCGAGAGATTACATTTATTGGTATGGAATGTGCAAAATAATTGAGAATCATGACACCCAACTAACTCTGTCTCAAAAAGAAACATTGTGGATTTGGAAAATGGGATGTTTAAAACCAAATGGTTTAAATTATATATTGGATTTAAAAACAATATTAATAAATGTAATAAATGAAAAGTAAAAAAGTTGCTCAATGTATTTATTGATGGACTAAAAAGTATGTAGCTATGTGCATATGGTGTTCTGATTTTTCACCTACAATTGATTGATGTCTAAGATGGACATTGGCAATGATATTTCATTATAAAGCTGAATCCAAGACAAGAACAATGGCAAAAAAGAAAAGCAAAAGCAAAAAAGCACCATAAATATTAAAGTTGATGGACTAAAAATTAAAGGGACTACACTGACAAATTTTTTAATCAACACATTTATACATATCACCATGCCAAATCTTTCCAGAACAAAACACTTTTAAACACATTTTAACTCCTCTTTCAACACCTTTAAAACACAAACACAACGTACCATCTGTAAGGAATACATCTTGTATAACATGGTTACAACTTTTGGCACATAGCCAAAATATGGCAACCCTGCCATTTTGCAAAAGTTTCTGGTTATAATCTAGAAGTATGATAAAGCTATTTATAGCTGTTAACACATTATATCTTCACCTAGCAGTGGCTTGGGTACATTGCTTGCAACTACAAATCTTTCTGCACATTAAGCATCTATATGACGCCATATCTCTTTACCTTTAACACTACCTGCTTCACCCAACAACTACATACAAAAGTTTTTCACTGACCCTATCTAGGGCAGCACAAATGTTCCATTTAAAAATAAAACCAATTAAAACAGTCAGATATGAGGCAAAGAAGCTTCCTCTTTTCTTTTACTGTAACATGTTATGTCATCAAGGCAGTCAATCCTGTCTCACAACCTGACAACAGAACATAATTACAGAACACAGATATAAGTTAGCAAATATGCACTTAGAAAGAGCATTACCTGTTTAGTATATGTATTACAGAAATAAAACAGACAGACATAAAACAACTTTGAATAAAAAAATTCAGACTTACCCGGTGCCAAGGTATTTTTCTTCTTTTCCAGACACAAGTTCGAGAAGAAAACTGACTGCAGGACCTTCATGATAATTTCTAAACACTGCAGCTATTAATCTTTCAAAGATTTTCTTTGGCTATTTTAGTAACTCACAAACCAAGTCTTTTTCAGAGCTCTGGTTTGCAGTTTAAAAACAAACAAAAATCTCTAACAGTACTAGGTTGAGATCCATCTGGTAGAGGTCCTGAGTACTTAGGTTTGGGACTAAATGTTTTAGCCTCTATGGAGGCAGGGAACTTGAAATTAATACAAAAACTTGAAACTATACAGATAGGCAAATATGGGGGTAGTATTTTCAAATCATCCTGTTCAGGTCACCTACTGTGTGTACATCCACAGTAGTTTATTTTTCTTTCTAGATGTTGCTTATCTAACGTTACTTAATCAGCCGCTGCTTTTCTCCTAAAGCAGCCTGAACTGTAAAAGCCATCATTGGCTCTAACAGTATATACTTGCAGCAAGCACAATTACAAGTACAAAGGGCAGTGCAGTTGCCCTTTGTAATTTGTTTGGTCAAACTTGTCAAACATACATTTTGCCGGTCCAGATAATACTAACTCTGGACCCAGCTATTTTTTTTTCCCTTGTTTCCCATATTATCTAGGCCTGTCCTTTATAGTGCACACTCGCTCCAAGGTATTCTTGTACTTACAGTGATGATGAGTGTCGCCAGCCCCTAGGCGTCACGTCCTGATGGGGTTCCACAAAAATGTCCTTCTTTTTGTCCAAGGGAAACAACCCAATCATGAGGTGACACGGACCGAAGAACTCATCCTGTCGACTACGCCAAAACTGTGATCGCAAATTCTCTCACTGTAAGTATTACCTGAGCAACCGCTCCCGTCGTCACGGGCCAAAAACCACACCACTGGGTTTTGTCTTAACGTCGCTTTATTTGATCAAATATCTCACATATGCATGTGGGACTTCTACAATGGAGAAGTTCCCTGATTACAATTTACAGTAGCTTTTTATAAGCTTAGATTTTGTCACTTTTATCTTGAAAAATACCAACATTTCAGTATAAGCCAATCATAAGACAGCATAATAAGTTTTCAGCAATGTAAAATAAAACATGCAATTCATTTTTTCCATTACTGCTTGATACATATGCCTGGGTCAAGCTGACCTGAGAGGACAATGAGTTTCACTCACACCATAGCAACGCACAGCTTATCTTCAATGCCACTACGTGCTCTTATCTTTATATTTGTCCAAGCTCTCATGCAGGCTGGTACAACCAGTTCTGCTCAGTTTATCTAGCTTTCTTTTTTTTACAAATGTACTTCAAGTAACCTCAGTACAAATTTATAACCCTTAAAAGAACAAAACATGAACTCAGAAATGTCTACTACATTCATTATTACTTTGTTACAGCATGGCTTTTAAAGCAAGTATAGCTTCAAGGCATTTAATAGCAAATATAGCTTTAGGATATATAAAATTCTCACACTAGGAAACAATCAAATAGAAAAGAGAACAGCAATAAATCAATTAAGCTACGGTAGGAAGAAAAAAAAAAAGGAGGGGACCCCAGGAAGGGAAGACAATGATAAGTCAGTTGGTTAACGATAGATGTGGAACAGTTGTACTCATCTATCAAGCACTGTGATGGAATAACTGCTTAAATATTTTTCGAATACAGTATGGTGACAAGTTCAGTTTGTTTTCTGGTAGAAGGGATTAATGTCATCCTTACTTATAATTTTTTGAGTTTGACCAAGAATAACGGTGCAAATATTGGGACTGTAATGGCACATGCATGGCACCATTGTATGCCAGTTTGACTCTGGGTTTGTGGAAATGGAAAACATTTTCTCCAGTTCCTTCCCTTTGCAGATGACATCATCATTTGGTTTTGGTTCATTGATGACATCATCTGCATCTGGAAGGAGATGAAGATCAGATCCTTATTCATAAAATGACTAAATAAAACCAGTTAGGATTAAAAATGACGCACTAGACAGATAAAAACTTTGCATATGTGGATATAACATTGAAGGAAAGCAGAGGAGGTGGTAACTTCAAAAGAATATAGAAAAACACTGCATGTAATCATACTTGCACTCGAAAGTGCACATCCAAAAATTCTAAAAAAAATTACGTACAGTCAAATGCTTTGTCTAAAAAGAAACTGTAGTAATAATAGTGATTACACAGTACAGTGTGAAAACTAATAGTTAGGTTTTTAAAAAGAGGTTATAATTTTGAAACCTTACAGGATGCTAAAATAAATGTAAATGCATTAGATAGCAATGCCTCTCTTAAAACAAAGCAAAAGATAGGGCATAAAATAAATATGAACCAATACCATTTAATATTGAATATATAGAGAATAATGGATAGGCAAGTGTAATATTCGGAATTTTTACACACTCAAGGTGTGTAAAATTCCTATAACACACTTGCCTCATCCATTGCTTTTTGTTTAAATTGCTTGCTGGGATTTTGCTTTGAGAGAAGAGTGAGAGAGACACACAGAAGCGCTGCGCTGAGACACACACACACACACACACACACACACACACACACACACAGACACAGACACAGACACACACACACACACACACATGCTGTATCCCTCTGTTAATTTCAAATATTTTATTTATGTAGTTTTTTCTTTATTCTCTGTATGGAAGCACCCTGGGAACTGCAGTTAGAGCTTCAATGTTTGCAGTCTCGTGTCAATCAGGGTCGTGGGTCTCCCTAGCTGTGACTGAAGGAAACAACAGTAGGATCATCCAGATTCATTTGTAAAGGCATGATCCACTAGATAATTTGGAAAAACCCAAAATGAATATCTTAGTTATGGGAGGGAGGGTGGAGTGGCAACCTTAATTGGCTATGATGAACTTACTTAGTCCTCAGAAATGTAGCTGCCATATTTTTACCATGGTTTGGGTTACCCACAAACAGACTGGGAGTCAGTCATGTGGCACTATTGAAATGACTGACACTGGCAGTGACTGAAAGTTTAGAGAATGTCGAATAACCCATTTTCGGGCTATTACAGTTTTACAGAGGCTTGTAATCCAATTGATAAAGGGGTCATCAGTAATTATAATTACTTATCAGGAGCTGTGTGAAACATTATTTATATATTGGCCAATTTTATTTGATGATCAGCAAGGCATTTGACTTACTTCTAGCAAGGCATTTGACTCTGTGCCACACAGGAGACTGATGGGCAAACTGAGGAAGCTGGGGGGGTAAGGTGTTGGTATGGTGGATAGGAACTGGTTGAGCTACAGACAGCAGAGGGTGGTGGTATGGGGGAATTCCTCATCACCCAGGAAGGTCACTAATGGGGTCCCTGCATGGATCAGTTTTGGTCCACTGCTATTTCATGCTTTCATAGTGACATAGCAGAGAAGTTAAGTGAAATAATCTGTTCACCGATGACTCCAAATTAGTGTGTGTGATATTGAGGAAGGGAGGGAGGAGGGTTCTCCAGGAAGATCTGGAAAGACTTGGACAGCGGTCAAACCAATAGGGCTGGTGTTCAATACCAGGACGTGCAGTGTACTGCATTTTGAGGCCAGGAATCTAGGATACAGTTACCACTGGGGGGGGGGAGAGCAGACATCCATATCTGAGGAGGAAAAGGATCTTCGGGTGGTGATCACAGGGAATACAAATCATTCAGTACAATGTAGAAAAGCAGCAGCAAAGGCAAACAGAATGCTGGGGTGCATTGCTAGGGGGGTCACTTCAAGGAGGGAGGAGGTTATTCTGCCACTGTACAGATCATTGGTGAGGCTGCACTTGGAGTACTGAATGCAGTTCTGGCACTCATAGTTAAAAAGGGACTTCAGGATCCTGGATGGAGTCCAGGAGTACATCCAAGATGATCCAGGGAATGGGAGAAACTATGGGGAGGGACTAAGAGGGCTCAACATGTACTCCTGGGGGATTTGGGATGGAGGAGGATATGATTGAGACCTTAAATACCTGAAGGGCATAAACAAAGTTACTACTGAGGGTATGTTAAGATCAAGGGGGAAAAGATCACAAGGGTACATAGACTAAGACAGGTGAATGGTTGGGGGGAGGATCTGGTGGGAACTAAGGAAGCATTACTTTACAGAAAGGGTGGCAGCAACTTGGAACACACAGACTGTGGAGGTGATGTTGCTGGATTCAGTGGGGAGTTTTAAGAAGGGATGGGATAGGTTCATGGACAAGGTACAAGTAGGGAGAGAATTGACCAGGGTGGTGAACTCATGGAGGGAAAATTTGACAGGATGGATGGAAAGGGGGTGAGGGACAGCAACAGTTGTTTGAACTGTGAGCTGCATTTTTGAGCAGATGAGATAGACCTGGAGGCCTAATTCTGCTGGCATTGTCTACATGTTCTGTATGTTCTATCAGAAACTCAAAAAATAGGAAACAAGCAGGTGAGTTAGTTTTAGAGAGCAGTTAATATCAAGGATAGTTTAGTTCATAGTGAGTTAAGAACTGAAAGGGAGAAAAACAGAAATGTGTCCCTCCCAAAGGATTCTAAAGATGCAAAGTATGCAAGTATGCAATGGAGGGAAAACAGCTTATTCGCCCACAGACACTAACGAAATGCAACATAAACAAATGCATTACATGTGATACAGTAAATGTAGTGTATTGTCTGGCATGCCCTTGTGATCTTTTATATGTGGACAGAACAAAAAGGGAATGTAAAGAACAAATTCAGGAACATATTTGAAACATGATTAATGTCTGTGAAACTAGCCTAGTTGCAATGCATTTTAAGCAGAAACATAACAGTGACGAGAAGGGATTAAATTAATTGGTACAGAATGTGCAAAATAAGTGAGAATCATGACACCTCAGCCAACTCAGTCTCAAAAAGAAACATTTTGATTTGGAAAATGGGATGTTTATAACCAAAATGGTTTAAATTATATATTGATTTAAAAACAATATTAATAAATGTACTAAATGAAAGCAAAAGTTGCTCAATGTATTTATTGATGGACTAAAAGTATGTAGCTATGTGCATATGGTGTTCTGATTTTTTCCTAGACTTGATTGATGTATAAGATGGATAGATTGGCACTATATTTCATTATAAAGCTGAATACAAGACAAGAACAATGGCAAGAAAAGCAAAGCAAAGAACACCATAAATATTAAAAGTTGATGGACTAAAAATTAAAGGGACTAAAAAATGCTTTATAAAGTTTTCCTACTCTTTTTTTCTCTACATGTTGACATTTGACTACAAAGAAAAGGTCTTTCTTTTTTAAAATGACAGTGTGAAGATTTAATTCACATTGTTATTAGGTAGTGATAAGAGTATACAAATGTGTCAGTCACTTATGTAGAGCAGTAACTTGCAGTAATGGTATATCACAAAATTCCTGCATGGCAAAGGGCTTTTATTGCCATTGGACATTAATCGGTTTCTGCAGTAAACTGCAGTATTCTGTCATATTTTGCAGCATTTGTGTGCACTTCATCCTGGCTTGACACATCTGTATATAAAGCTTGATAGATTTCTAAAAATAAAAGAGAAATAATTTGTATGGCTATAGCATGAATTATAACTACTGTAAGATTAGATATTTGATTACAGTATTACAAGGTTAGCTTTGTGAAACATATCATCAAGTTTTTAGACAAACACTCTATGTGTTCAATATTTTTTATAGAATTAAGTAACTTGCTAATAGAGGGTTTATTTAATTGTAGAGTTAAACACTTTAGGATCAATACATGACACTGAAATGTTGTAAAATTGCTCTGTATGTTGTATAATGAAGTACCAAATACTAAGTGTCATTTTCTACCTTGTTAAGTAATGTAATTTATTACACTTGGGCAAAGGTATTTAAATGTATGTTAGGGATTAAACCATGCCTCTGAGAATTCTGTGTGTGCAGCACCAGGTTCTGTTGGTGTCGGCTGTGTTGTATGGGCAGGGTATGCTTTTTTAATGTTTTCTTGTAAAAAATAAAAACAACTTAACCCTATGCTGTCGACAGAATTAGAATGCATAGTAATTCTGGACTGATGAATCCGTTTGTGGCAGAACAAAGGTTAAAATATAGAAAGAAATCTCGAGGAGGGTTTTTTTCATTGATTTATTGGGAATTCAAGGAGCTGAGGAAAATAGTCCTCTAGCAGACCACCACTGGTTTTATGCTCCCTTTCTTTAATGTGGCTACATTAAAATACATGGTTTCTGTTTTGAACCCTAGCCAGGGGTTCTGTAGGTGAGCACTCCCCCTTTCATACACAGAGTGCACCTTTTTAGTTGTTTTTGTTATGGTGGAGTAGCTATGGGTGGCCAAAGGTCTGACTCCTGGCTGACTCAGACAGACTCCATGATGTCATAAGGGCCCGGTCCTTCAAGCAACAAGTTCACATTTTAAAGGTTCCACATCAATTATCAGTACAATACATTTGACAACAAACAACAAAGGATGGAACTAATTATCAAGCAATTAGTTACATGTAATATTAACTGCAATTACTGCATTCTTGTACAGAGATGTTGACTGAGCGATCTTGAATCACGCGAATGTTAGGAAGATTAAATAGTGAGTCAGGAGTTCCTTCAATCAACAATATATACAGGTAGAAGTGTTGGAAGACTATCAACTTCCCCAAAGAGAAAAGAGGAAAGGAAGGCAACATGCAACAACAGTGAGGCTGTTAATAGGGTGAGTGACTCAGTTAGAAGGAAGCCAGGTTAAATCCAGATTAAAACACTGCCTAGATAGCTTCTGCCAGAGAATTGTCAGAGAACACCAGGACAAGGAGCTGCTGTTGAGACTGGCACTTCTACTGCACCATATTGCCCTCCCCCCCGAAGCTAGTTCTACTTTTATTGGCCCAGGATTTGACTGACAACAGAAACTTCCTGTTTGGGAGCAGGAAGTGAGTGATCACAGAGCCACCAATCCTAGAAGGACAAGAGTAGCTCTCCATCACCCCCAGCTGCTGGAAGTCTGCCTCAGAGCAAGTGAAGGGACCACTTGAGAAATATAAGATCTTTTCTCAGGTAGAAGAAGAGAAGGAAAGGGAGGAGGAAGAGGTGCAGAACATCACAACCAGCAGGAGGAGGTGACAGTACAAGCAGTAACCACTGTAGTTAAACAGTGCACAACAGCTAAACTAATGAATAAATGTTAGGCAAAAACACAAAGGTGCAGTAAGCACAATGAAAAATTGGCACACATGCAAAACAAAAATTGGGTGCACCAAGACAGGGGAAGATCTCAGGAGTCAGCAAAATGGCTAAAATTAATAACTATTGCAGAAGAGAATGGGACAGATTGACCAGCAATGTATAGACTTAGAAGGTTAATACTGAACTCATGGCAACAGCTGCAAGATTAACAACATAGTTCACTGATGAGTTGCTGCCACAGCATTAGCTAGGTAAAACACTGTAGATGCTTAGAGCAAATAGAGAGTGCAAATAACCAGTATGCCCAGACAGAGTGTATCTAAGAGTCACAGAGATAGTGGGATTGTTTAAATAAAGCAGAGGGCAGGTTAAAACAAGCTGGATGAACTGATTAGCTGGCAACAAAGTAAGCCTGACAGGCTTAATAAAGGATAGACCCCGTGTCAGGAAGTAGCATCAGTGCAATGGAGTATCTCTACAGGGTAAATGCTCCTACAGGGAGGAGGAACAGTACTTACAGTCTAGTGGAGTATAGTAGCTGAGGTTTCAGGAGGCAGACTGGTGAGCAGCATATCCACATCTCAATACAGCCAGCTCCAACAAATCCCAGTGCTTTAAAGCCACAAAGGAGCTGAAGTCAGAGACCTCATCAAAGTTACTTTTCAATTAAAAGAAAATGATAATGAGATGACAGAAGGAAACCATTCAAATATATCTAACGAAAGAGATGGGCCTTTTCTAGGAAACAATCAAATAGAAAAGTGAACAGCAATAAATCAATTAAGCCAAGGTGGAAGGAAAAAAAAAACAAGGGGGACTGCAGGGAAGGGAAGACAATGACATGTCATGACGTTCGGAGAAGAAAATGATGGGGAAAAGCTACAAATAATCAATTTGTCGAGCAAAACAATAAGTACCCCACAAATCCAAGTATTAGAATGGGATTAACATTTATCCCAACACCAGCCACAAATTACTTTGAAGTTAATATAGATTTGTTGAAGCTTTTCAGAAGATTAAGCTGAAGAATTTCTACTGTAATGAGAAGAATCAACAAGAGGACAGCTCAAGCCCTTTAATTATGAGCTGGATGACACTGATTTTGAGGAAAGTATGATGCTTGATAACCTCAAAGAACTTTATGAAGAAATATGGTGACACTATAATAACTATTATGCAGTCAGATGGGGATCTGGAAAGAAATGATATTGATGTTGTAGCCAATCAGCAAGAGGGGAAAATCTTGGATGAACAGAAATGATTGTTTAAACCTGAATCAACTTTTTGTCCAAGAACTTTGAATCCATATATCATAACATATGAAAAGGTTGTCACATGGGAAGTAGCCAGTTTTTTTTGAATATAAAAGAGAAAGAAAAAAATGGCGGAATCTGAGTGGACAACATAGAGCAGCATTAAGACAAATACAACAATCGAATGATGTCATAGTAAAAAGAAGCCAATAAAGGAGGAAATATAGTACTCCTAGACAGAAATCAGTACTGTGAAATGGCTTTCATAGTTCTGAGATAATTAAAGGTAAAGGAACAAAGCAACCAATTAATAAACGAAGAAGAATTGCACAAATTGTTACAGATGCAAAAACAACAAATTAAATCATGGAGAATGAATTCCAATACATTTGGGACCAAATTCTATAATACTGCTTTTATATGTTGTCCCCAAAATTCATAAAAACATCAGAAACCCTCAGAATGCTCCTATTGTTTCTGAGGTAGGATCTCATTGAAAGCTTTCAATTTTTATAGATTTGTTTCTTAAAAAGGGGCTGTTAAATTAAGGTCCTACCTCACAGACACAGGGGATTTGATGTTAAAACTTAAGGACATCTAGTGGCAAGAAAATTACATTTGGTTAACGATAGATGTGGAACAGTTGTACTCATCTATCAAACACTGTGATGGAATAACTGCATGTAAATATTTTTTGGAATACAGTATGGTGACAAGTTTAGTTTGTTTTCTGGTAGAAGGGATTAATGTCATCCTTACTTATAATTTTTTTGAGTTTGACCAAGAATACTATGTGCAAATACTGGGGACAGCAATGGGCGATCTCATAATTCCTTTGAGTTTGACCAAGAATACTATGTGCAACTACTGGGGACTGCAATGGGCACATGCATGGCACCATTGTATGCCAGTTTGACTCTGGGTTTATGGGAAATGGGAAAAAATTTCTCCAGCTCCTTTCCCTTTGTGAATAATGTCAGCATATGGTTTTGGTTCATTGATGATGTCATCTGCATCTGGAAGGGAGATGATCAGATCCCCTTATTCATAGAATGACTAAATAAAAAAACTGGAGTAAATATGAAGTACCAGACAGATAAAAAATCCATTGCATACTTGGATATAACATTGGAAGGGAAAGCAGAGGAGATGGTAACCACAAAAGGATATAGAGAAAACACTGCATGTAACTCATACTTGCACTCAGAAAGTGCACATCCAAAAAATCTAAAAAAAAAAATTACGTACAGTCAAATGCTTTGTCTAGAAAGAAACGGTAGTAACAAAAGTGATTACACAGTACAGTGTGAAAAACTATTATATAGTTTTTTAAAAAGAGGTTATAATTTTGAAACCTTGCAGGATGCTAACATAAATGTAAATGCATTAGACTGAAATGCTCTCTTAAAAACAAAGCAAAAGATGGGGCATAAAAATGAATATGAACCAATAAAATTTAGTTTTGAATATATAGAGAATAATGAATAGGCAAGTGTGTGTTATGGATTTTTTTTACACACCCAGGGTATGTAAAAAAAATTCTTTACACTCATTGGCCTATCCATTGTTTTTTGTTTAAATTGCTGATGCTGGGATTTTGCTTTCTCTCAGAAGTGTGAGAGAAACACACACACAGACAAGTGCGCTGAGACACACAGTCATAGACACTCACACACAGACACGCACACACACCAACTCCTGCAGTGTCTCTCTCTGTCAATTTCAAATATTTTATTTATGTGTTTTTTTTTCTTTTATTCCCAGTATGGAAGCACCCTGGGAACTTCAGTTAGAGTTGCCGGTGTTTGCGGTCTTGTGCCGATCAGGGCCATGGTCTCCTGAAGCTGCAACTGAAGTAAAATAGCAGCAGGATCATCCAGGTTCACTTATAAAGGCATGATCCACTAGATAATGTGGAAAAAAACAACAAAAAACAAATACCTTAGTTGTGAGGAGGGTGAGTGGCAAACTCTTGAGTTGCGATGATGAGCAACGGTTCTCGGAAACGTAGCCGCCATATTTTTTACCTGTTTGCGTTACCCACAAACAGACCTGGAGTTAATCATGTAGCACTATACAAATGAGTGACACTGGCAGTGACTGAAAGTATAGAGAATGCCATAATAACCGGTTTTTGGGTTATTACAGTGTTTTACAGAGGCTTGTAATCCAATTGGTAAAAGGTGGTCATCAGTAATTATAATTACTTATCAGGAGCATTGTGAAACATTATTTATAAATATTGGCCAATTTTATTTGACGATCAGCAAGGCATTTACTTACTTCAGCAGGGCATTTTACTCTGTGCCACACCGGAGACTAATGGGAAAACTTTGGAACCTGGGGATATGGGTGATTCTGGTACAGTGGATAGGGGACTGGCTGAGCAGCAGACAGCAGAGGGTGGTGGTATGGAGTTAATTCTCATCACTCAGGAATGTCACTAGTAGGGTCCCGCATGGATTGGTTTTGGGTCCACTGCTATTTCATGCTTTCATAGCAGAGGGAGGTGAAAGCAAGAGAATCTGTTCACCGATGACTCTAAATTAGTTGTGGTGGTGGACATTGAGGTAAGGAGGGAGAAGAGTTCTCCAGGAAGATCTGGAAAGACTTGGGCAATGGTCCAGCAAATAGATCAGCTGGGGCTCAATGCTAGGAAGTGCAATGTACTGCATTTTGGGGCTAGGAATCTAGAGACAAGTTACCACTGGGGAGAGACATCCATATCTGAGGAGGAAAAGGATCTGTGGGTAGTGATCACAGGGAATACAAATCATTCTGTACAATTTAGAAAAGCAGCAGCAAAGGTAAACAAAATGCTGGGTGCATTGCTAGGGGATCACTCAAAGAGGGCGAGGTTATTCTGCCACTGTAGAGATCGTGGTGATGCTGCACTTGGAATACTGTATGCAGTTCTGGCACTCATAGTTAAAGAGGACCTGGGCTCCTGGTGGGGAGTACAGTAGAGGCCGTCCCAAGATGATTCAGGAATGGGGAGAAATAATAGGGGAGGGACTAAGAGGCTCAATATGTACTCCTGGGGGATAGAAGGGATGGAGGAGATATGATTGAGACCTTTAAATACTTGAAGGGCATAAACAAAGTTAGTACTGAGGGTATGTTAAGACCGAAGGGGGAAAAGACCCCGAGGACACATATACTGAGACAGGAGAATGGTTGGGGGGGAAGATCAGGTGGGAACTAAGGAAGCATTACTTCACAGCAAGGGTGGCAGCAGCTTGGAACACACAGCCTGTGGAGGTGATGTTGCTGGATTCAGTGGGTAGTTTTAAGAAGTGATGGGATAGGTTCACGGGCAAGGTACAAGTAGGGAGAGAATTGACCAGGGTGGTGAACTCACAGAGGGAAAATTTGATGGAATGGATGGAAATGGGACGAGGGACATCAGCAGTTGTTTGAACTGTAAGCTACATTTTTGAGCAGACGAGATAGAACTGGAGGCCTAATTCTGCTGGCATTGTCGTATGTTCGTATGTTCATATGTTCATAAGAGAAACTTGCAAAGAAAATAGGAAACAAGCATGAGCTAGTTTTAGGAGAGCAGTTAATATCAAGGATAGTTTAGTTCATAGTGAGTTAATAATTGAAAGGGAGAAAACAGAAACGTGTACCCCCCCCAAAGAATTCTAGAGATGCAAAAGGTGCAATGTATGCAAGTATGCAATGGAGGAAAACAGCTTATTAAGCCCACAGACACTAAAAAGAAACACAAGCGAATGCATTACATATGATACAAGAAATGTAGTGTATTGTCCGGCATGCCTTGTTATCTTTTATATGTGGACAGAACAAAAGGAACGTAAAGAACAAATTCAGGAACATATTTGAAACATGATTAATGTCTGTGAAACTAGCCCAGTTGCAATGCATTTTTAAGCAGGAACATAACAGTGACCTCGAAGGGATTACATTTATTGGTATGGAATGTGCAAAAATAATTGAGAATCATGACACCCAGCTAACTCTGTCTCAAAAAGAAACATTGTGGATTTGGAAAATGGGATGTTTAAAACCAAATGGTTTAAATTATATATTAGATTTAAAAACAATATTAATAAATGTAATAAATGAAAAGTAAAAGTTGCTCAATGTATTTATTGATGGACTAAAAGTATGTAGCTATGTGCATATGGTGTTCTGATTTTTTCCTACAATTGATTGATGTCTAAGATGGATACATTGGCACTATATTTCATTATAAAGCTGAATCCAAGACAAGAACAATGGCAAGAAAAGAAAAGAAAAGCAAAGCAAAGAACACCATAAATATTAAAAGTTGATGGACTAAAAATTAAAGGGACTAAAAAGTTTTTCTACTCTTTTTTTCTCTACATGTTGACATTTTAACTACAAAGAAAGGTCTCTCTTTTAAAGGCATGACAGTGTGAAGAATTAATGCACATTGTTATGATGTAGTGATAAGAGTATACAAATGTGTCAGTCACGATGTAGAGCAGTAACTAGCAGTAATGACATCACAAAATCCTGCATGACAAAGGGCTTTTATTGCCTGTTGATATTCATGCGCTCCTGCAATCAATCTGCAGTATTCTGTCATATTTTGCAGCATTTCTGCACTTCATCCACTGGTTGACATCTGTATATAAAGCATAGATTTCTAAGAATAAGAATAAAACAGAAATAATTTGTGGGCTATAGCATGAATTATAACTACTGTAAGATTTGATATTTGATTACAGTATTACAAGGTTAGCTTTAGAAACATATCAATAAGCTTTTTAGACAATACCTGTGTCTAAATATTTTTATAGAATTAAGTAACTTGCTAATAGAGGTTTATTTAAATGTAGAATTAAACACTTTAGGGATTAATACATGTCACTGAAAATGTTGTAAAATTGCTCTGTTTGTTGTTTAATGAAGTACCAAATACTAAGTGTCATTTGCTACCTAGTTAAATAATGTAATAATTTATTAAACTTGGGTGCAAAGTGTATTTAAATGCATGTTAGGGGATTAAAACTACACCCACTAAGGAAGTCTGTGCGGCGCAGCACTGGGGTTTGTTGGTGGCTGGCTGAATTGGGTATGGGGCAGGATTGTATGCTTTTAATGTTTTTCTTGTAAAAAAAATAAAAGAAGCAACTTAACCCTCAGGCTGCTGACAGAATTAGAATGCATAGTAATTCTGGACTGATGAATCAGTTTGTGGCAGAGCAAGGGTTAAAATATAGAAAGAAATCTTGAGGAGGTTTTTTTCCATTGATTTATTGGGAATTCAAGGAGCTGAGGAAAGTAAGCCTCTAGCAGACCACCACTGATTTTGTGCTCCCTTTCTTTAATGTGGCTACATTAAAATACATGGTTTCTGTTTTGACCCCTAGCCAGGCGTTCTGTAGGTGAGCACTCCCCTTTTCATACACAGAGTGCACCTTTTTTAGTTGTTTTTCTTTATGGTGGAGTAGCATGGGTGGCCAAAGGGCTGACTTCTGGCTGACTCTAGGCAGACTCCACGATGTCATATGGGCACGGTTCTTCATGCACAAGTCCTCATTTTTAAAGGTTCCGCATCAGTTATCAGTACAATACATTTGACAACAAAACAACAGAGGACGGAAGTAATTATTAAGCATTATACAATGGCAAGAAAAAATCCTGGCTTCTGATTGGTCAGCTGTCCACCACAGCAGGGATGTTATCCTGGCATAACATCCCAGCTGTAGTGCCAGCCAGCTGTCAACCTCATTACTAAACATCAAAAGACAGATCACTACACAGCAGCTGTCAAACGACTACTGTGACAGAAATACTAAAGCAAAGAAAGCAGACTCATGTCATCATTTCCAAAGTTAAATTTCAATTTATTTTGAAATGGCAACAATAGAAATTGTTTTCAGAAGACCAAGAAAATACTGACCCTAAAAAGAAAAAGAAAAAGCGAAGACATGTAGAAATCCAGGACAACCAGCTAGATCAAATTGAATGTGAAAGAAATGAACCATCGACAAGGAGGCAAACAGTGTGGGCCATTAACGTGTTAAATGACTGGCTAAAGAAACTGGTACCGAAGTAAACTTAACAACAATGTGAAGCGGAATTAAATCAAATCCTAAGAAAATTCTATGCCTCAGTGAGAACCAGCAGCGGAGACCACTACGGAATAAAGTAGTTTTATCAGTTTGAGATCTGGCATAAACCGTTACCTAAATGAGCCCCGCTGTCCAGAAATATCAATATAATTAGCCACACAGAGTTTCAAATGGCAAACAACGTATTTAAATGGAAATAAAAGCCCTCAGGCGGGAGGGAAAGGACAGGCCCAACACCACGCTCCCTCACAGACAGCGAACTGTCATTGCTCAGACAATCCGAGGCACTGAACACAGACACCCCTGAAAGGCCTTCTCACGGTGAGTCTGGCTAGAACTACAATTACATTTCGCCCAGGCGCAGTTTGCGAGGGACAAAGACAGCTAAAACCCTCCAGTTTCCAATTCCTTACAACAGAAAGCGACTTCAATATGCCACACTAACCTTCAACGAGAAAACAAAAATCATCTGATCCACTAGAAAAGACCGCGCGATCGCTACGAGGCACAATGTTTTCAATAGAAGGCCATCCTCAATGCCAGTTGCTCTGTTAAAAAATACATTTGAAACTCCCGCTGAACAGCCCATGCCTCTTCTTGCACCCTAGGAAACACCCTGCCAGTCCCTGAAACAGAAAAAGTGTTGTACACTTTAGAGCCCCTAGGAAAAAATTACCAGTCTTCCATGCTGCCGAAAATGTGGCGCTGCAGAGACTCCACACACCTACAGAACCACTCCTGAATGACGACTGCGATCCAACTACTGAGTAACGCCAGACTAGAAAGCCGCCACATAATCAGTGTTACTGGGCACAAGCAGGAATCCTCCTCAAAAGCTACTGAGCCCGGCGCTGCAGCAGAGATCGCAATGGAGTGCCATTTTATCAGGAACAGGAAGCACCGCATCCACGCCTCGAACCTCTGACCCAGGAAATGTTATGCCGCCGGAACGACTAGCGACAGCCACCCCACCACACACCATGGCAACAATAAACATCCCAGCAAGAAAAAACATCCCAGTAGACTGCATCGGAGAAAACAGCAATACTGCCCTGCAAAACACTAGCAACAGCAACCAATTTAACATCCAAGGCAACAGCATGTGTGTATTTAACATTTACAAAGCTTAAATGAACTAGCATAAACGTTATTAATTTTACAAATGTTGTAAACGTTTCACATATTTCAAACAGTTAAGTTATTGACATATTTATGACACATTTACAACTTACAAAACAGAACTATTTAATTCAGTGGAAGGATATTTCACATTTTTATCAATAAAAACTATTTAAAAGTTACTATTTGTAATCTTTCTCCTTATTTAACACATTTGAGCCATTGTATAATAGGAATAATGCCCTCCAGGGTGGGTGTTATGCTGGGATAACATCCCGCCTTGGGTGTTGGACGCCCTCGGCTGTTGGCCTCGGGCCCAACCACCCAAGGTGGGATGTTATCACAAACACCAACCCTGTCGGGCATTATTCCTTTAATAAGTTACATGTAATATTAACTGCAATTACAGCATTCTTGTACAGAGAGTGTTGACTGAGTGATCATTGAATTGCGCAATGTTAGAAGATTAAATAGTGAGTCAGGAGTTCCTTCAACCAACTACATACAGGTACAAGTGTTGGGAGGCTATCAGCTTCCACTCCCCAGAGCAAAGAGGAAAAGAAGGCAACTTGCAACAACAGTGAAGGGCTGTTAATTAGGGTGAGTGGCTTAGTTAGAAGGAAGCCAGGTTAAAGCCAAATTTAAACACTGTCCTAGATAGCTTCTGCCAGAGAATTGTCAGAGAACACCATGACAAGGAGCTGCTGTTGTGACTGGACTTCTCTACTGGGACTATATTGCCCTTCTTACCTCCCCTCCACCCCCCCACCCAAAGCCAGATCTACTTTTATTTGGCACAGAATTTGACTGACAACAGAAACTTCCTGTTTGGGAGCAGGAAGTGAGTGATCACAGAGCCACCAAAGACTTATCTTCCTAGAAGGACAAGAGTAGCTATCCATCCCCCCCCCCAGCTGCTGGAGGCCTGCCTCTGAGCAAGTAAGGGGACTACTGAGAAATATAAGATCTTATTTTCTCAGGTAGAAGAAGAGAAGGGAAAGGGAGGAGGAAGAGGAGTGCAAGGAACATCACAACCAGCAGGAGGGAGGTGACAACAGAATTACAAGCAGTAACCACTGTAGTTAAACAGTGCACAACAGCTAAACTAATGAATACATGTTAGGCAAAAAAAATACAAAAGTGCAGTAAGCAATAAATGAAAAATTGGCACACATGCAAAACAAAAAGTGGGTGCACCAAGAAAGGGTTTATATAGGGAGTCAGCAAAAATGGCTAAAATGAATAACTAAGGCAGAAGGAGAATGGGGACTGCCTGACCAGCAATGCATAGACTTAGATGGTTAATACTGAACTCATGGTAACAGTTAGGATTAACAACATAATTCACTGATGAGTTGCCAAGCACAGCATTAGTTAGGTAAAATACTGTAGATGCTTACAGCAAATAGAGAGTGCAAATAACCAGTATGCCCAGACAGGGTGTATCTAAGGGTCACAGAGGTAGTGGGATTGTTTAAATAAAGCAGAGGGCATGTTAAAAAAAGTTTGATGAACTGATTAGCTGGCAAAAAAGTAAGCCTGACAGGCTTAACAAAGGAAAGTCCCCATGGCAGGAAGTAGCATCAGTGCAGTAATGGAGTATCCCTACAGGGTAAATGCTCCTACAGGGAGGAGTGAACAGTACTTACAGCCTAGTAGAGTATAATAGCTGAGGTTGCAGGAGGCAGACTGGTGGAGCAGCATGTCCCCTACTCAATACTGCCAACCACCAACAAACCCCAGTGCTTTGCCACACAGGAGCTGAAGTCAGAGACCTCATCAAGTTACTTTTCAATTAAAAGAAAATGATAATGAGATGGCAGAAGGAAACCATTCAAATACATCTAATAAAAGAGATGGTCCTTTTCTATGAAACAATCAAATAGAAAAGCGAACAGCAATAAATCAATTAAGCCAAGGTGGAAGAAAAAAAAACAAGGAGGGGGACCCCAGGGAAGGGAAGACAATGACATGTCATGACGTTCGGAGAAGAAAATGATGGGGAAAAACTACAAGTAATCAATTTGTCAAGTAAAACATTAAATACCCCACAAATCCAAGTATTAGAATGGGGATTAACATTTATCCCAACACCAGCCACAAATTACTTTGAAGTTAATGTAGATTTGTTGAAGTTCTTCAGGAAGATCAAGCTGAAGAATATCTATGGGAATGAGAAGAATCAACAAGAGGACAGCTCAAGCACTTTAATTACAGGCTTGGATGACACAGATTTTGAGGAAAGTATGATGCTTGATAACCTTAAAGAACTTTATATAGAAATACATGGTGACACTATAATAACTATAATGCAGTCAGATGGAGATCTGGAAAGAAATGATATTGATGTTGTATCCATTCAGCAAGAGGGGAAAATCTGGGATGAACACAAATGATTGTTTAAACCTGAATCGACTTTTTGTCAAAGAACTTTGAATCCATGTATCATAACATATGTAAAGGTTGTCACATGGGAAGTAGCCAGTTTTTTTTAAAAATAAAAGGGAAAGAAAAAATGGCAGAATCTGAGTGGACAACTTAGAGCAGCATTAAGACAAATACAACAATCAGATGATGTCATAGTAAAAATAAGCTGATAAAGGAGGAAATGTAGTACTCCAAGACAGAAATCAGTACTGTGAAATGGCTTTCAAAGTTCTGAGAGATACTCAAAGGTAAAGGAAATTGGCAGACAATCCAATTAATAAATTTAAAGAAGAATTGTGCAGATTGTTACTAGATGCAAAAACAACAAATTAAATCATGGAAAATGAATTCCAATACATTTGGAGACCAAATTCTATGACACTTGCTTTTTATGTTGTCCCAAAAATTCATTAAAACATCACAGAACCCTCAGAATTTACTATTGTTTCTGGGGTAGGATCTCTTACCAAAAAGCTTTCGATTTCTATAGATTTCTTTCTTAAAAAGGGGCTGTTAAATTAAGGTCCTGCCTCACAGACACAGGGGATTTGATGTTAAAACTTAAGGACATCTAGAGGCAAGAACATTACATTTGGTTAATGATAGATGTGGAACAGTTGTACTAATCTATCAAACACTGTGATGGAATAACTGCATGTAAATATTTTTTGGAATACAGCATGGAGACAAGTTCAGTTTGTTTTCTGGTAGAAGGGATTAATGTCATCTTTACTTATAATTTTTTTGAGTTTGACCAAGAATACTATGTCCAAATACTGGGGACTGCAATGGGCACATCTCATAATTCCTTTGAGTTTGACCAAGAATACTATGTGCAAATACTGGGGACTGCAATGGGCACATGCATGGCACCATTGTATGCCAATTTGACTCTGGGTTTGTGGGAAATGGGAAAAATTTTCTCCCTCTCCTTTCCCTTTGCGGACGACATCATCATTTGGTTTTGGTTCATTGATGACATCATCTGCATCTGGAAGGGAGATGAAGATCAGATCCCCTTATTCATAGAATAACTAAATAAAAACCAGTTAGGATTAAAAATGACGTACCAGACAGATAAAAAATCCATTGCATACGTGGATATAACATTGGAAGGGAAAGCAGAGGAGGTGGTAACTACAAAGGATATAGAAAAAACATTGCATGTAACTCATACTTGCACTCAGAAAGTGCACATCAAAAAATCTAAAAAAGCAATTACGTACAGTCAAATGCTTTGCCTAAAAGAACTGTAGTAACAAAAGTGATTACACAGTACAGCATGAAAAACTAATAGATAGGTTTTTAAAAAGAGGTTATAATTTTGAAACCTTACAGGATGCTAAAATAAATGTAAATGCATTAGATAGAAATGCTCTCTTAAAAACAAAGCAAAAGATGGGGCATAAAAATGAATATGAACCAATATCATTTAGCATTGAATATATAGAGAATAATGGATAGGCAAGTGTATGTTGTGGAATTTTTTTACACACCCAAGGTGTGTACAAAAATTCCTTAACACACACTTGCCTATCCATAGTTTTTTGTTTAAATTGCTGATGCTGGGATGTTTGCTTTCTGACAGATGAGTGAGAGAGACACACACACAGAAGCGTGCGCTGAGACACACACACTCAGACACACACAGACACAGACTCAGACACACACACACACACACACACACACACACCTGCTGTGTCTCCCTCTGTCAATTTCAAACATTTTATTTATGTAGTTTTTTCTTTTATTCCCAGTATGGAAGAACCCTGGGAACTGCAGTTCGAGTTGTCAATGTTTGCAGTCTCGTGCCAATCAGGGTCGTGGTGTCCTGAAGCTGCGACTGAAGGAAAACTACAGCAGGATCATTCAGATTCATTTGTAAAACTTGATCCACTAGATGATTAAAAAAAAAACAACAAAAAGAATATCTTAGTTGTGAAGAGGTAGTGGCAGACTCTTAATTGGCGATGATGGCGGCGTCCTCAAATGTAGCCATATATTTTTTCATGTTTGGGTTACCCACAAACAGACTGGGAGTCAATCATGTGGCACTATAGAAATGGTGACACTGGCAGTGATTGAAAATTTAGAGAATGCTGTAATAACTGTTTTCGGGATATTACAGTGTTTTACAGAGGCTTGTAATCCAATTGATAAAGGGGGTCATCAGTAATTACAATTATTTATCAGGAGCAGTGTGAAACATTATTTATAAATATTGGCCAATTTTATTTGATGATCAGTAAGGCATTTACTTACTTCATCAGGGCATTTGACTCTGTGCCACACAGGAGACTGATGGGCAAACTGAGGAAGCTGGGGGTATGGGTGAAGCTGGTACAGTGGATAGGGAACTGGTTCAGCAACAGACAGCAGAGGGTGGTGGTATGGGGGGAATTCTCATCATCCAGGAAGGTCACTAGTGGGGTCCTGCATGGATCAGTTTTGGGTCTACTGCTATTTCATGCTTTCATAGTGGACCTAGCAGAGGGACTTAAAAGCAAAATAATCTGTTCACCGATGACTCCAAATTAGGTGTGGTGGTGGACATTGAGGAAGGGAGGGAGGGAGGAGGGTTCTCCAGGAAGATCTGGAAAGACTTGGACAGTGGTTAAACCAATAGGGCAGCTGGCGTTCAATACCAGGAAGTGCACTGTACTGCATTTTGGGGCCAGGAATCTAGGAAACAGTTAACACTGGGGGAGCAGACATCCGTATCTGAGGAGGAAAAGGATCTGGGGGTGGTAATCACAGGGAATATGAATCACTCAGTACCGTGTAGAAAAGCAGCAGCAAAGGCAAACAGAATGCTGGAGTGCATTGCTAGGGGGATCACTTCAAGGAGGGAGGAGGTTATTCTGCCACTGTACAGATCATTGGTGAGGCTGCACTTGGAGTACTGTATGCAGTTCTGGCACTCATACTTAAGGAAGGGACATCAGGCTCCTGAAGGAGTCCAGTGGAGGCCGTCAAGATGATCCAGGAAATGGGGAGAAATCCTATGGGAGAGACTAAGAGCTCAACATGTACTCCCTGGAGAATAGAAGGATGGAGGAGATATGACTGAGACCTTTTAAGTACTTGAAGGGCATAAACAAAGTTAGTACTGAGGGTGTGTTTAGATCAAGGGGGAAAGACCACAAGGATACATAGACTGAGACAGGTGAGTGGGTGAGGGGGATCAGGAGGGAACCGAGGAAGCATTACTTCACAGAAAGGGTGGGAACAGCTTGGAACACACTGCCTGAGGAGGTGATGTTGCTGGATTAAGTGGGAGTTTTAAGAAGGGTTGGGATAGGTTCATGGGCAAAGTACAAGTAGGGTGAGAATTGACCAGGGTGGTGGACTCAGGGAGGGAAAATTTTCCGGGATGGATGGAAAGGGGGCGATGGACAGCTGCAGTTGTTTGAACGGTGAGCTGCATTTTTGAGCAGACGAGATAGACCTGGAGGTCTAATTCTGCTGGCATTGTCATATGTTCATATGTTCATTTGAGAAACTTGCAAAGAAAATAGGAAACAAACATGAGTTAGTTTTAGGAGAGCAGTTAATATCAAGGATAGTTTAGTTCACAGTGACTTAAGAACTGAAAGGGAGAAAACAGAAATGTGTCCCCCCCAAAGGATTCTAGAGATGCAAAAGATGCAATGTATGCAAGTATGCAATGGAGGGAAAACAGCTTATTCGCCCACAGACACTAAAGAAATACAACATAAACGAATGCATTACATGTGATGCATTAAATGTAGTGTATTGTCTGGCATGCCCTTGTGATCTTTTATATGTGGGCAGAATAAAAAGGGAGTATAAAGAACAAATTCAGGAACATATTTGAAACATTATTAAAGTCTGTGAAACTAGCCCAGTTGCAATACATTTTTAAGCAGGAACATAACAATGACCATAAAGGGATTAAATTAATTGGTATGGAATGTGCAAAAATAACTGAGAATCTTGACACCCAGCTAACTCTGTCTCAAAAAGAAACATTGTGGATTTGGAAAATGGGATGTTTAAAACCAAATGGTTTAAATTATATATTGGATTTAAAAACCACATTAATAAATGTAATAAATGAAAGTAAAAGTTGCTCACTGTATTTATTGATGGACTAAAAGTATGTAGCTATGTGCATATGGTGTTCTGATTTTTTCCTAGAATTGATTGATGTGTAAGGTGGATACATTGGCACTATATTTCATTATAAAGCTGAATCCAAGACTAGAACAATTGCAAGAAAAGCAAAGCAAAGAACACCATAAACATTAAAAGTTGATGGACTATAAATTAAATGGACTAAAAAATGCTTTATAAAGTTTTTCTACTCTTTTTTTCTGTACATGTTGACATTTGACTACAAAGAAAAGGTCTCTCTTTTTTAAAATGACAGAGTGAAGAATTAATGCACATTGTTATTATGTAGTGATATTAGTATACACATCTGTCAGTCATGATGAAGCGCAATAACTTGCAGTAATGACATATCACAAAATCCTGCATGACAAAAGGGCTTTATTGCCATTGACTTACAGTGGCTCCTGCAGTAAACTGCAGTATTCTGTGGTATTTTGCAGCATTTCTGCACTTCATCCTGGCTTGACTCATCTGAATATAAAGGTTTATAGATTTCCAAGAATAAGAATGAAAATACAAATAATTTGTACTGATATAGCAAGAATTATAACTACTGTAAGATTAGATATTTGATTACATTGTTACAAGATTAGCTTTGTGAAACTTATCAATAAGCTTTTTTAGACCAACACTTTGTGTCTAAATATTTTTTTTTTATCGAATTAAGTAACTTGCTAATAGAGGTTTATTTAAATGTAGAGTTAAACACTTTAGGGATTAATACATGACACTGAAAATGTTGTTAAATTGCTCTGTATGTTGTTTAATGAAGTACCAAATACTTAGTATCATTTGCTACCTAGTTAAGTAATGTACTATTTTATTACACTTCAGTGCAAAGGGTATTTAAATGCATGTTAGGGGATTGAAACCACACCCAGTGGGAAGTCTGTGTGGCGCAGCACTGGGGTTTGTTCATGGTTGGCTGTATTGGGTATGGGGCAGGTTTGTATGCTTTTGTTTTTCTTGTAAAAAAATCAAACAAGCAACTTAACCCTTAGGCCGCTGACAGAATTAGAATGCATAATAATTCTGGACTGATGAATCAGTTTGTGGCAGAGCATGGGTTAAAATATAGAAAGAAATCTCGAGGAGAGTTTTTTTCATTTACTTATTGGGAATTCAAGGAGCTGAGGAAAGTAAGCCTCTAGCACACCACCCCTGGTTTTGTGCTCCCTTTCTTTAATGTGGCTACATTTAAAGATATGGTTTCTGTTTTGAACCCTAGCCAGAGGTTCTGTAGGTGAGTATCCCCCCTTTTTTGTACACAGAGTGCACCTTTTTTTTTCTTGCTCCTTTTCCCCCTAGCTGGTCACTCCTTCTGACCCCCATGCCTCCATCTGCTCGCTGTGCCCTGGCACCGGACCTCTGGACCTCACATCACAGATCCCCGGGGGCAATCCGATGTATCTCTTCATTAGATGGGTCCCCCTCCTCCGAGAGGGAAGGCACTGGTGGGGGAATCCAATGCACTAGGCAATTGGCCCTGGGGTCCACCAAGCTGTGGGTCGGTTGTTGGGGCCTGGTGGCAGTGGAGGCTGGAGAGCATCATCTGACCAGCCAGAGGGCAGCTGTTTCCTGGTTTACTCCTCTGGGGAGTGGCATGCCACAGATGTCAGGGTGTTTCCTGATGTCTACCACTCCCCTAGCTATCCAGGCCCAGACACACTCTGCTATGCTACTGGCCTCCGCCAGGGGCCAGCAGGCACTGGACCTCATCCCCACCCTCCCCCAGAGAAGGTGAGCCATCTTGGGATGCTCCAATCTTCCCTCCCGGCCGGCCCTCCAGTGATCCGAGTCCATTCCCGAACCTGGGTCACCGGCATCACAAGCAGAAATCCAACTGCTGCACTGACGGGCCAGCTGAGTGCACCTTTTTTAGTTGTTTTTCTTTATGGTGGAGCAGCATGGCTCGCCAAAGGGCTGACTCCTGGTTGACTCTAGGCAGATTCCATGATGTCATTTGGGCTTGGTCCTTCAAGCACAAGTCCTCATTTTCAAAGGTTCCACATCAATTATCAGTACAATATATTTGACAACAAAACAACAAAGGACAGCACTAATTATCAAGCAATAAGTTACATGAGATAATAACTGCAATTACGGCACTCTTGAACAGATAGTGTTGACCAAAGTTATTTTTTGAATTGTGCAATGTTAGGAAGATTAAATAGTGAGTCAGGGAGTTTCTTTGACCAACTACATACAGGTAGAAGTGTTGGGAGGCTATCGGCTCCCCTTCCCCCCCACAGGGCAAAGAGGAAAAGCAGAAAACATGCAAGAACAGGGAGAGGTTGGAAAGGAAGGACTGGGAAGAGGGAGCTACATGGTGGAGGGGATTTGTAGCAAATGCCAGGAGCCTGAGGAATAAATGAGGGGAACTGGAGGCCACCATGGTGGAAGGAGATCTCAACATAGTAGTAGTAAATGAGACTTGGTGGACTGAGCATCATGCCTGGGATACAGTCATACCTGGTTACTGACTGTTTGGGAAAGACAGGGTGGGGAAGAAGGGGGGTAGCATTATACATCAAAGAAGAAATTGGGGCCATAGAGGAGCTGGAAGAGGAAGGGAAGACTGAGGTATTGTGGGTCACTTTAGACAAAAGGAATGGGAAACTACTGAGGGTGGGGGTGGTTTACAGACCACCTCCTATGCAAGGGGAAGAGGGGGATAAACAACTTATACAGTCAGTGACAAAAATGACACAACATGGGGAGATTCTGCTAGTAGGGGACCTAAATCTCCCTGATATTGACTAGGAGATCCCAGCAGTGGCATCTGCTAGGAGCAGGGAGATCTTAGAGGCACTGCAAGGGGCATTCCTGCAACATCTGGCAAGACAGCCCACTAGGGGAGAAAACCTGTTGGACTTAGTTGTCACAAATGGGGACAGTGTGGAGGAGGTGGAGGTGGGGGAAGGATTAGACACAAGTGACCACAGGGCTGTTAGGATCAGGTTAGAAATGGGAAGGGAATAAACAGGACAAGAACTAGGGTAACAGACTTCAAGAAAGCAGACTTTACAGAATGAATAGGATATTTGGGTGACAAATGTCAGGGATGGAGAATATAAATGATGTGGAGGAATTATGGGCAGTTATTAAGAGGGGGTGCTGAAAGCCACTGAAATTTGCATCAAGAAGGTTAGGAAGAACATATGAAGGGAGAGACCTCTATGGTTTACAAGGGAGGTGGCAGGAGCGGTCAGCGAGAGGAAAAGGGCATTCAGGAGGTATAAGTCAACACAAAGGGAGGAGGATAGGGAGGCATATTCAGAGAAGAGGAGGAAGGGAGGCAGGGCAGAAGATAAGAAGGGCTAAAGAGGTCACTGAGGAGAAAATAGCAAAGCAGGCCAAGAGGGGAGATAAAACTTTTTTTAGGTATGTGGGAGAAAGAAGGAAGGCACAGTAGGAAATAGTGAGATTGAGAGGGAGGGAGGAAAAAAAACTGGGGGGGGGACTTCAAAAAACGGAGGTATTAAATAGCTACTTCTGTTCAATCTTCACAAAAGAGGGTGAGGGAAGAGCACCAGAGCTGGAGGGGAAGGGAGGGGAATGCAGGGGAATGGATTCTAGAATGTTCACAATCAACAGAGTAAGGGAGGAACTGGGCAGGTTAATGGTGGATAAAGCATTGGGGCTGGACGACTTGCATCCAGGGGTACTCAGCAAGCTGAGGGATGAGCTGGCAGCACCTTTCGCAAGACTGTTTAACTTTTCCATGGATACAGGGTGGGTGCCTGGAGACTGGAAGAGGGCAGAGGTGGTTACACTACACAAGAGTGGAAGCAAGGAGGTGGTTGAAAACTACTGCCCTGTCAGTCTCACCTCAGTGATGGGAATAGTAATGGAGACATTAATGAAAGAAATTGTAGTAGACTACCTGGTGGCCAGTGGTATGCAGGATGAAAGGCAGCATGGCTTCATGAATGGGAAGTCATGTCAGACCAACCTGATAGAGTTTTTCAATTGGGTGATGCAGGTAGTGGCAGTGGATGTGGATGTGGATGTGGATGTGGCAGTGGATGTGGCCTATCTGGACTTCTGTAAGGCCTTCGACAACATCCTGCACAGAAGGCTAGTAAATAAGCTGGAGAGCTTAGGGGTGGGCTAGAAGGTAACTAGGTGGGTGGAAAACTGGTTGATAGGAAGGAGCTAAACAGCGGTGGTAAATGGAGTATATTCCAGAGTAAATGGTGTAACGAGTAGGGTGCCTCATGGGTCAGTACTGAGACCCCTACTTTTTAACATTTATATCAGTGATCTAATGGAAGGACTAGAGGGTAGGGTGTGCCTATTCATGGATGGTACAAAGGTCTGCAATAGGGTCGACACCCAAGGTGGAGTGAAGGCCATGAGGCAAGACCTGGAGAAGCTGACGAGGTGGTTGGAAACCTGGCAACTAAAATTCAGTGCGAAGAGTGTGCAGTGATGCACCTGGGGTGGAAAAACATTCAAGCAGCTTATACCCTTGGGGGTTAGGAAATCAAGGAAACAGAGCAGGAGAGGCATCTGGAGATTATTATATCAAGCAATCTTAAGGTGGGGAACCAGTGCAACAAGGTCGTGGGAAAGGCAAATGGTATGTTGGCCTGCATTGGAAGGGGTATAACTAGCAGTAGGAGGGAGGTGCTAATGCCGCTATACAAAACAATGGTGAGGTCACACCTGGAGTACGGGGTACAGTTCTGGAGACAGCACCTACGTAAGGACATTGAGGAGGATGGCGAGGGTTCAGAGAAGAGCAACCAAGATGGTGCATGGGATGTGGGGAAAAACATATGAACAGAGGTGGAGGGAGCTGAATCTATACCCACTAGAGACTAGAAGGTAGAGGGGGGACATGATTGAAACTTTTAAATATTTGAAGGAGATCAATAAGGTGAAGGAGGGGAGCTTGTTCAAAAGGAAGGAGGGAACTAGAACAAGGGGGCATAGCCTCAGATTGGAAGGAAGGAAATATAAAGGCAATGTGAGGGGGGGAGTTCTTCACAGAAAGGGTGGTGGAGACCTGGAAAAGGCTACCAGAGGTGGTGGTGGGATCCAAAATGTTGGGGGGATTCAAAAGGGCATGGGACAGATATATGAGGTTAGGAGGAGCCCCCCTCCTCCTAACCTCATATATCTGAAAGTTCTGAGCCAGTAAAAGGAGAAGGGGAAGAGGTGGATATAAGGGCAGACTAGATGGGCCAGTGCGGTCCTTTTCTACTGTCAAATTTCGGTGAATCTGTGAAACTAGCAGCCCTTGCTGCAAAGGAGCATGGATCCTATTTTATTTATTTATTTGGTATTTGGAAAATAACCTTTGAGCCAAGGCTCTTTTGCAAAGGTTCCACATCATGCGAACTGAGTATACACATTCAATCAAGATGGTTAAAACTCTTTGGCAAGGAGATGGGGTGTGTGATTACTGCTATGACTACTTATACTTTGCATCTATAAGCTGTAGTATACTATTTCAACATAGTTTGGGGCATTTTAGGAGTGAAAAGAAAAAAATACGTATTATGGCAGTTCTGTCAGGGAAAGTAGGTCAGGGAAGGCAGTATACACAGTGGTTGTTGTGCAGATTCAGAACAGTGAATCTGGAGCTCCTGTGTTTAAATCCCACCACAGCCAGCAGTTTACATTTTGGTGATGAGCAAGCCACTTGGTCTTGTGTTTCATCCATTTGGTGGCCACATTGAATAAAAATCTAAACATTTTATTACATTAGCAAATGTCATCAAAATATCTGACATGCTTTATGCAGCTGGCTCTGCTAAGCTATACTTAAAGTTGATTTCTAGACTTCCAGTTCCAGAAACAATTTATCATGGTTAGCAGAAGCCAAAAATGAAATCACAAATGACTGAATACTGAATTATACTGTATATGTATTTGAAAATTGCTTACCAGAGCGGCACACTCAGCCTAGGCTTACGTCTAGGTGTGACCAAGTCCAAAAATTGGTGCATTTGTGAGGAGATGAAATATTTGGCAGAGATTCACACCCAAGACTTACAAAATTTGCCAAAAATTGATTTATGAAGGTGCAAAGACCTGCAAGCAAAAAAACAATTGAATTGCAGAACTGCTGATAAAGAGCTCCATGGTAGCCCTGATGGGCTGGCACTGCAGTGCACATTGTTCTCCTTGGACTTTGGTTTCACTTCCAGATGCTACCAAGGGGGAGGAAGATGATAAAGGTAGTCTCATTTATTTAAGTTTCAGAAACAGCTTTGAACTAGAAGTTCATTTACAAAGGTTCCATGTCAAGTTACATAAAACAACTAACAAAACTCAACAGTGTACAACAAGAAAACAAAAGGTGGAACATCAATTGGGGAACATTATATACAATCATTGCAAATTACATAGTCAGCATATTGTTACATGGCAACAGTCTAAGTAATTTCTCAAGTACTCACAAGCACCCTGAAAGTTAATGTATGTACACTGTACTGATGTTTGTATGTTTACAATTATAACTTGGGACATTCTGTAAATCAGACCAGCTTCTCAAAGAACTTATCCTGTATACCTGAACTTTTAAATAAAAATAAAATACAAGCAAAATAACAGTGGGAGGTACAATCAAATAATAATAAAATAATTATAAATTAGTAAAACAGTGAAGTTATGTTATTTCATTGTGTTGACCAGGAAAGGATGGCTAGGCAATTCTTCCTATTTTCAGCCTCGTCTCGGGGGGTACAGATGTAAAGTGCCTTGGGATTTTTAATTTCCACCTGAACAACCACCAGAACAGGCAGAAAGTACTTTGATTTAAGGTCTTATTTAAAAAACAGTACCTCAGGAGTACAGCACCCCCTTCTGCTGCACTACAGCATCAGCACAGGTATAAACACCAAGTTCCTAGTATGGAACTAGAACCCACAATCTTCAGACCTTCCACCTCGGAGGCAAGTGTGCAACCTACTGAGCTACTGACACTCCTGATGTGGATAAACTGAAACAAATACAAGCAAAACAGGCATACATCATAGTTAAAAGAACAAACTGAGTACCAAGTGACTGAAATAGTGCAAAAATATAGTTGTACAGTAAATATAATAATTAAATATAAAAGTTACTGCCAGCTAAAATGGGACAACTAAAACTTATTATTGTGCCCCCCCATCTATTAACACATAGCAACAAATTGATTAAATAAATACTCAAGTTCTAGTTAAAGCAGCACTGTTTCTTACTTGTCAGAAATTGCCATCATTTAAATTTTTGGCATTCATATATTTTACTTACTTAGTTTTTGTAGACCGGGTAAGTGCACTAGACAAATTCTGCCTATTTTCAGGCAGGACATGGGGGAACAAGATACAGATGGATGCCAACTGACCTTGAACCAGATTAAGTTGTTGTTATTTTTAATGAACGGGGAGAAATTTGACCAGGGCACCAGGGAAATTCCCCATTCTTTTCAGTAGGGGGTGCTGTGACTGGTGCTGATATGGCCAGTCTATCTGGAGAGCGGCAGAGGAAGGATGCGTCTGGGACCAAGAAGTGAGTCTTCTCCTTGGTCTCTGAATGTCAAGAGACCATGATGGAGACAGAAAATCCAGTGGAGGAATTATTTATTTTAGCAGAAGAAAATGTTACAAACCTGGAGAGAGAAGAGATGAATCTGAAGGCTTCAGCAAGTAACCGGAAAGTGGGTGAGATCTGCGAGCTTATGGCCAGAGAAGAGAAGAGATTCCTTATTCAGAGGCAGGAACAGGAGAAAGCGCTGCAAGAGCAGGGGACGAACAGCAAGTTGGACCAAGTGGAATGGCAGGATTTTGATGGTGGACCCACAGACATGATACATTGTTTAAAAGGCCAGGAAATGGATGCAGCAAATGGAGAAAATATTCAGAACTCCCAGGCTGGCTCTCCAATGATGCAGGTAACTACAGTTGCTTTGGCAAATGACTCAGATGGGAGCAGGGGACAAGGAAATAAAGGAGATGGGGTTACAGAACGTGTTTGTAATATCAAGAGTGGAGCTAATGAGCAGAGCGGCAGCAGGAAAATATGGGTGAGGTGATGACAAGAGAAGCTACAATTCTCCAGAGCAAACAGATTCATTTCACTATTGGAATTATGACGGGGGGGGGGGGGTTGGAAAAGAAAATGTTTTGTAAGGACATATTGAGTAAAGGGAAAAAGGGCAAGGGAGGCAGTACAGAGAGGGCCCTGCTACCATTATTATCAACAGGTACAGAGACGTCTAAGGTATTGGCAGGTCCTTCCGTAGCACCTGCAGAATGGGTTTCTAAATCATTGGAAGCGGCAGGATGGGTCAAGGAATCTGACAGGACTGGGAATTCCCAACCCTGACAAATAACCACTTTTCAGGCTACTGTGGGCAGTGAGACAGAGAAACATGCAGAAGAAGAGCAAGGTGCAGTTCTGTCTGTTATTAGAGAATTGGAAAGAGACAAATAACAGTAGCAGGCAATGGAACTTGACCCCCCCCACCCCCATCCCCTCTGCAGATATTGTTGTATAAGATGCTCCTATATGTAAAGGAGATTTTGTGCCTCAGAACACTACAGAAAATGACCCCTCTGAATTGACAATAGGGGTTCCTGCTGTAGCTACAAATGTATGGAACAGAAATACCAGGGAAAGGCTTTTTCTTGATACTGTTAGAAATGCCTCTGAACCTGCTACAAGTAGAAATGCAGTTAGGCTTAAATTTAGAGGTGATTTAAATGATATTCTGGATAGACTGTTTGTAAGCAGGGCATTATTAAAAAATAATATGACATACTATGCATACGAAATATATGCCCTGATTCATATGCCAGGAGACAACATATATGATGTCACCTTTAAACATCCTGCTGGCTTAGAAAGCTTCTGGAAACAATACCAGTTGCTCAAAAATACCCCCGAATGGAAACCCTTTCTAGCTATCCCATTGACTAAGCCTATGTATAAAAGAATAATGGTACTTTTTTGAAATGAAGGAGTGAATGTTGCCAACATCATGTACTGGCTTAAGCAGCACTGAGTGGTAAATGGGTATCCTGAGCCCATTTAGGATGAAGAACATTTATGGATGGGGATGAAATATAAGGTCACCCTGAAATGAGCATGGAGTGACAAAGCATCTCCCTAATCGTTTTTTCTTAGGGAAGGACAGAGGGGTTATATTTTACCCAGGCCAACCCTGAGCTTGCTACAAGTGCAGGGAACTGGGGCATTTGAGCAATGTTTGTGAGAAACAGAAATGTGGCCTCTGTGGAGAGGTGGGACATTTTGGGGCACATTGTCAGTAACCTCTCAAATGTAACCTCTGTGAGGAACATGGGCACACATTCAGAAATTGTGTCTGTGGCATCTCATAATAGCATGGATCAGACACGTAGAGCAGAACAAGATGTGTATGTGGCTACAGCACAAAAAGAAAAGCTTCAAGCTTATGAGTTACTGATGCAGCAGAATACCTTTGATCTAAAGCCTCAGAGGGAAGCTCGTCCTGGGAAATCCATCCCTGGAACTTCTGGGGTACATATACAGGAAAAAACAGGTACCCCCCCATCAGCACATGGAAGTGCAAAGAACTGAAGACAGTTCCAGGAACATAGAATGGACTTGGTTCCTACTAATGTAGAGCAAGATGGATTGCTCTTGAATACAGCCCTTCCTGGGCAAGGGGTCCTGGAGGAGGATGAGAGGGTAGCAACAGAGATGTCACCATCAGGGTCTGTTGTGGAACCCCCATTTCAGAGAGTCACAAGATCGAAAACTGCACAAAAAACTGCACCTGGGTTGGATGAAACGCCAATCCACAATGCCTATGAGGAATTAATAGATTTGGGGTGGGGTGACTCAGATGTATCATCGGTGGCATCCTCTCAAATGGAGATTAACACAGTGACAGTAAAGGGCAAAAAACCTAAGCCCAAGAAAAGAAAGAAATGTAAATAGGAATGGCTGTAAGTTTTCTTTGATTTCTTCTATCTATGTAAGATAGCATTTCTTTAACAACTGCAAATGTTAATAGTATTAAGTCTGTTGAAAAGTGGAAGCTACTTTTGCTAACTTAGCTTCTGGGGAAGGGCAACTGATTTTATGCAAGATACCAGATGCATACTGTTATGGAGGTTGCATATGCTCAGAGGAATTGGAGGTGGGGGCCTTCCTTGTGGTCTGTGGGGGAAGAACCTTACTCAGGTGTAGGTATTTTATTTTCTGACTTACAAATAACAATTTTAAAAGTCCTGGACATTTGCCCAGGTAGAGTTCTGATGGTAGTTGTAGTTATACATAACATAGCTTTTAGGTTAATTAAGCAACAATGAATGACAACTGGTCATTTCCTGGAGATTAATGACCGGCTGGGGGGAACGGGTGGCCCGAGGTGCAGGTGAGGGCCAACTCCACCCAGTCGGTTGTTGATCAACAGGAAATGAACGTCTGTGAGGTCATTATGGCGTCAGAGCTGTGCTGTTTTTTTGCAGTTCCCTCATGTTTTTCCGGTGTGCCTTGCTGACCGCTACATCATCAAGTCTCTTACAGGTTATACCCCAATGGCTGTGGTTAAAAAACACTCTTCTTCTTCTTTTGCTATGGTGTGCTTTCTGCTGTGTGGTTGCCCTGCCGGTCATTTTTAAGAGATTTCAGACTGGCAGGGCAGCCAATCAATGAGCTACATCAGCTCATGAATAATTAATTAGACTTATAATTAACATTTATGCCCTTCAGAAGAGGGCAGACACAACATCCCTATTTAAAAAAATAGAACCCTTTTTGTTTACGTCTAAACTAATATTGTTGGGGGGGGGGGTTAATTGTGGATTGACACCTAGAGATTGGGGTAGGAAAACAGGGAAGATTTATAGCAATACCCATTTGTTAAATGATATGTTAGATAAAGGTTTCTTAAAGGATATTTATCATAGTGTAGATGTTCTTCCAGAGCACACTTTTTATAAAGGTAGACTTTCTACCAGGATAGATTTCTGGTTTGTTTCAGATAGGACAGCAGGGATTAAAGTGCAGGTTATGCCTTTGGAAACGTCACACTGCATGGCATTACATGCCTAGATTGGTAAAATCCATAAAATTACAATTGGGAGGAATTACTGGAAACTGAATGCATCGATATTGCAGGAAGAATGTACGAGACAGGAGAGTAGAGTCTTTTTAGAGGTACGAAAGGACATCAGTTTTTTTATATGATAGTCCTATTGAGTAGTGGGAGGATACTAAAAGGGACTTGCGAGACTTATTAAGACAAATTACTAAAATGAAAGCTAGTAATGAGTATATGCAATATAATGGCTTGTGGGCACAATACTTAAAAATATTGATGCAAGCATGGACTACAGTAGGGTATAGGATGGTACAATTATAAGCAATAAAGGATGAGATGTATGACTATCATAAGGTAAGAGAGGGTGAGATGGCTAGATTTCAGCAATTCACAACACAGTGTAAGAAGGGAATAGTTAATCCTTATGGGATAGAATTACAAGGGGTGAAAAAATGATTTTTACATTACTGAAAACACAGGATGGTATAGTTAAGGATACTCAGCATGCTATACAGCACATCATTCAAGCACATCTACGTGAGACATTCCAGAAAGGTGCCTTCTTTCAGCAACCTTCATTATTAGACAACATATTAGTTCCAGAGTTAACTGAGTTGGAAACACAGGAGTTAACAGCACAAGAAGTTAGGTTAGCTGTTAAAAAATTATCGCTACGTACAACACCTGGCGTGGATGGAATATCAAATGAATTCCATAATGAATTCAGTGAACAATTAATACCTTGATTACAGGCAGCATACCATGAGATCCAAAGTGGGGAGATGTTGGCTCCTAGCATGAATGAGGGGATTATGACTTTTCTTTATAAAAAAGGGGATCCACAAGAAATAAAAAACTGGAGACTTCTGAGCTTGCTGACTACTGACTATAAGATTTTGACTAAAATCTTGACAGTTAGATTGGTGAAAGTAGCAAAGAAATTGATCATACCACAACAAACATGTGCTGTTCCAGAGAGAAGTATTCAGCAAAATTTGATATTTATACGGGAGATAGTGGAACAAGGGTTGGAGATGGAGTTAGAAGAGTACATCTTGACCCTAGATCAAGAAACAGCATTTGATGCAGTAAAACATGACTATTTATGGGATGGGTTGCAGCAGTATGGTAAACCTGAACAGTTTATTGCCATGCTTAAATTCATATATGGACATGCCCAGGTGACACCCTTTGTAAATGGACACTTGGGAATCCCTACTATTTTAATAAATAGAATTCAGCAAGGTTGCCCACAGAGTCCTTTATTATATGTCTTTGCAATTGACCCAATTTTGAGGATAATAAAATTATCTGATGATATTAAAGCAGTGTGTAGCAATGCAGGACAGATTTTTCAGAAAGTGTCAGCCTATGCTGATGATTGCATTATTGCAGTACAAAACCTAGAGTCTGCCAGATGTGCGCTTAAAATATTGGATGAGTTGAATGGTAGAACAGGAATAAAAATCAATATAGATAAGAATAAAGTGTTGGCATTAAGTATGGTACCTTTACAGGAAGACTTCCCATTAAAGTAACTACGGGAGAGATAAAGATTTGGGGCCTTTTATTTGCTACAAGAAATGCAGAGCAGGCAAACTGGGACCAGGTATATGAAGATGCACATAGAAAATTGCAAACATGGAAGTCATGGAAAATGACTAGGAAAAAAAGAGTGCATTTATTGAGGCATATGTAACACCTATTTTTTTATATGTTTCACATATATATCCTCTGCAGTTTAGCATGCATGCCAAGATAATGGAACTTTTTTCTATTTTTATGGGGGAGCTGGATGAATCCAGTAAAAAGAGTGCATACATATAGAGCTGGAAAAGAATGGGGGTTGGGTGTCATGCAGTCATTGGTTTTCCTATTTGGGAATTTTTTTATAGTAATGTAAGACCACTAGTATTGGAGAAAGCAGAATTAGGTACAGAGTGTATGAAAAGATGGGAAGCACAGTTCCTTACAGCATGGATGAGAGGAAAGCAGCATGTGTTGGATATATCTTTGCCTTCATATGTACAAACAACGCTAAAATATGTAGGAATGTGGAAGATTGAATTACGCTGATTTGCGGATGCAGATAACCAGAAATTATATAGGATGCTGGTTGAAAAATGTTATCTGGAGGAGCCTGTATTTAAAATTGATCCTCATATAGATAAAAATCTATTATTAGAAAGTATCACAGACCCTAGAATAACTTTAAAGATGCAGGATGTCATATGGTTGTGTGGCCACCAGAAATTAAATGTAAAGGGCAATCACAAGTACACAATGCTAGAGGAAAGGATATGTATGGCAGGGAGCTGTGAGGGGCAAATAGAATCTATACAGCATTAATTTTCTGACTGTTCATGCATTCAAAGTTTTTGGGAGTCCTTAGCAGCATTATGGGGCGATAAGCTGTTTGCACAGATTAATTATGAAGTCTTGATTTTAAGACAGCTGTCATGGGAATGGAAGAAATGGAACAGAAGTACTGTGTGGTGTTTGCACGTATAAAATGGTTCATCTGGCAGACTAGATGCCTTAGAGTTTTGCAGCTAAAGGAGGCAGATATACCGGATATATTGTTTAAAGTCCATTTGGAAATAGATACCATCTATAATTATGAGAAGCATACATTGGGAGAGGCAAAATGTCATTATTTATGGAAAGGAATGGACTGGATAGGATAAATAGCTACCATACAGAGTTTAGAATGAAATGGAGAAGGCAATAATATTGACATGACAAATGATTTATAGTAGAACATGATAACTGACATAAAAGGACAAAGGCATGGAATGTATGGATAAGAAATTATAAAATATAGTGATATAGCAGGACGTGGAGAATGTAGAAATGACATGTGTCTAGAACTAAGGCCAAAAGAATCAGGAAAAAGACAGATAATGTAGGGACCATACTTTTTTTTCTTTCTCCCTTTCCTTTAGGGATAAAGAATTTATGAATACAGAGATAATTGGATTCTGTGTTAAGTAATTTTCCTTTTCAGATGATAAGGTTTTATGCTTATAATGTATTATATTAATACAGAATGTTGTGTTTATTTTGAATAGCATGTCATTGTATTAAGTTGGTATATTGTATGATTTCTCACAGATTTGTTGTCTGTTTATTAATAAAAATTTCCCCTACTCTTTTCGAGAAGTGCCATGGGATCTTTAACATCCACCTGAACTACCACCAGAAAAGGTAGATGGGACCTCGGTTTAATGTCTCATCTGGAAAAAGGCACCTGAGGAGTGCAACACCCCCCTCATGCTGCACTACAGTGTCAGTATTAGGATTTAATCTAAGTGCCTGGTGTGGGTATTTATGACATAATTAGATTCATCATCAGTATATTTATATTTCACTCAGATGCTTTTAAAACTGCTTTTCTTAATATATATTTTTTTTATTAATGATTCAAGTCATTGTACTGTAGATGGCAACCACTAACAATTTTTAAAAATCCCCCCTACCCTCAAGGCTTATTTTTATGTTATTTTTATTTAAAATGTTGGTAACTGGGATAAGCACATTGAGCCGAGACTCCTTTCCAGGTGCTACCTAGGGGAAGGGGTACATAATTGGATCAGTGCATAGTTCAGATACAAATGGGTTACAAGTCAACAACATCATAAGAGTTTCAGTAGGACATTTTTTAGTGTATTGATCCCATAGTGGACCAAGGTGCAGTGTCCCATGTCTGGCTGCGGGTTACAATTGCATGCCACTTGGGTTGTGCTCCTTAACAGACATTTAAAGGAAAGGATGGAGGGGGAGAGTCAAAGGGAGAGTAGAAGCTGGTTTCAGAGAATAGGGAGGTGGTACAAAAAGCAGCTTGACCAGAGCAAGAGTGGGCAAGAGGGATGCAGAGGGTATAGGAGTCTCTGGAGCATAAGTTACATAAGAACATAAGAACATGTCAGCAGAAAGGTGACTGTATGATCCATCTAGTCTGCCCAGATTGCCTACCCCCATTCTATTCTTCCTCTGAGATCACTGCAGTACTTGTCCTAAACTAGCTTAAAAGCAGTGACTGTTTTTTGTCCTCCACAACCTCTGATGGTAAGCTGTTCCATGGGTCTACCACCCTCTCTGTGAAGTAGAACTTACAAATGTTGGTTATAAACTTAGTCTCAAACTGAGCCCCCCTTGTTTGTGTGGTCTCGTTTCTGTGAAAGATGTTTTCTGCTTGTACCTTATTTATGCCCTTTATGTATCTGAAGCTTTCATCATATCCCCCATTTCTCCTTTGCTCAATGGACTACATCTGCAGTTGCTGTAGTCTAGATTCAAATCTCTCCTGGTGCACTTCCTGTATCATTTTAGTAGTGCTCCTCTATACAGCCTCCAAGAGGTCTATGACCATTTTTAGGTAGCCTTCAGAACTGTATGCAGTACTCAAGTTGTGGCCTCATCAAGGACCTGTACAGAGGGAGTATGACCTCTCGCTTCCTACTTGTAATGCCCCTACCAATACATCCAAGGATGCTACTACCTTTCTGCACCACCTTTTCACATTGTCTACCCACCTTTAACTCCTTCTCCTACTCCTGCTATTATCTGGAAACATTCACCCCAACACTGGCCCTCGGGCTGCCATGAACTCCACCCAAACCCAGCACCTTGGCGCTCTCTCCATTATCTGCCTGAACATCTGCAGCTTATTGTCTAAATTTGATCAACTACAAGCCTTCGCAAATGCCCACCATCCCAATATCCTGGCAGTAGTAGAAACCTGGCTCACCCCCTTGGTTTCTGATCATACAATCTCCATCCCTGGCTACACTATCTTTAGGCTTGACTGAAAATCAAAATGAGGAGGCGGCTGCACCCTTTACCTAAAAGACAACCTGATGGGGCACACTGCCCAAACTGACCTACCAACACCAAATGCCCAGCTATTGCATATCAAAATCCTGCTTGGAGCTCAGCACAAAGCCCTCTAGCTCATCATCATTTATATCCCCCTGAAAGAACAGGGACCAGGCCTCCATGCAGTACTGGAGTACATCAAATCACTCCCACCCAACTCCGAAGTCATCACATTGGGTGATTTCAACACAAATTGGTTGGGACCTGAAGCTGGCGACACCAGGGACATGGTCACATCAGCAAACCTCACACAGATACTGGACTCCACAACTAGAATGAACTACAAAACTGGCACCAGCACTTTACTGGACTGGATCCTGACTACTCACCCCTCCCATATCACTAGCTTCGCCGTACTGCCTGACTCTCTCAGTGACCATTCCCACATCGGCTGCACCTGGTCAAACAAATTCTGGAAATCTCCACCAAAGGTCATCCTGAGCAGAGTCCTACCCCGTGGAAAGCTAACCCACCTAAAATGACACCTACTAAATCAAGACTGGTCCCCCATCAACCTGGCGCCTGATGCAAATACAGCCCTTGATCAATTCATACGCATTTTCAAAGAAGCTTGTAACATCTTTGCCCCACCAAAAAAGTGAAAAATTAAACCCCTCTGCAATCTGTGGCTCACGGGTTCCCTCTTAAAGAAGCTGAAACACAGGGACCACCTTTGGGAACTAGCCAGAGAAACAGGAAAACAGGCGGACATCCAAAACTTCAAAAGAGCTAGAAATGATTACACCAAATCCATTCGCCAACAGAAATCTGAATACTACAAGACTGCACTCGCTGACACCTGGGGAAATGCAAGAGCATTCTGGAATAACATTAAAGATGTTACTGGGAAGGAGTCAAATCACCCCTACTGCAATCACAATAAACGGGAATACTATCCTGGACCTAAAAGTCATAGCCAACACCTTTAATGATGCCTTCACTGACCTCAGCAGCATCCTCCCTCCTGACTTTTTCAATGACAGTGACCCCCCTCTTCCCAACCATCAGTCATCACAAAAAAATTGTCCCTCTTTCTACTTCAGAGCAGTAAGCAATAATACCATCAGGAAATACATTTCCAAAGCCATCAAAAACACTAGTGCAAGTGCTGACACACTGGACCTCAAACTTCTGTCCCTCACTCTAGACGAGGTTCTGGGGCCTCTCACCAGGATCTTTAATCTCTCACTCTCTCTCAGCCAATTCCCTGACAAATGGAAGGCAGTGACTGTCACACCTATCCATAAAGGTGGTGACCAGACCTTCCATATGTACTACCGACCTATCTCTATCCTGCCACCCCTCTCTAAGGCCCTGGAACAGATAGTAGCAGATCAGCTCACTGATCATCTGGACAAGTGCAACATCCTTTGCCGGCAGCAACATGGATTTAGAAAAGGGCACAGCACTGCCACAGCACTTCTTGAGTTTATGGGTGCCATACACAACTCCCTTGATTAGGGTCGCCTAACCGGAGCTACAGTCATTGACCTGTCAAAGGCTTTTGACACTGTCTGTCACTGCCTCCTGCTTCATCAACTACTGAACATTGGCTTCTCTGCAGAATCAGTGAAATGGTCCAATAGCTATCTTGACAACAGGTCCCAATGTGTAAAAATATCAGGCGTGGTCTCCGACACTAAACAGGTTCGCTTCGGTGACCCCCAATTCTCCATCCTGGGCCCATTGCTATTCAGCCTGTTCCTCAACTCCCTCCCCGACTCCACCTCTCAGCAAGTCATACTCTATGCAGATGACGTGGTGATTCTTGCCTCTCATCATGACCGAGGCCACCTGCAACAAACCCTTCAATACGGCTTCACCTCTGTTGAAAGCTGGTTCAAAGAACATAAGTTAATCCTTAACCAGAAAAAAATGAAGACCATGATTTTCACCAGCCACCAAAACAAGCACAAACACCACCAACTCTCCTTAAACATCTACCTCTTTGACTCCCTGGAGCAGGCTGACTCCTTCAGATACCTAGGAATCACCCTAGACCCACACCTGTCCTTTGGAACCCATATAACCAATGTCGCTAAAACAGTGAATACTAGACTGGGCTTACTCTACCGGCTTCATCGGCACCTGACTAAAGAGGCCCTCTTTGCCGTAGTTCAAAGCTCCATCATCTCCCAGATTGATTACGGTCTTGTCATCTATGGCACTGCCACTACCACTGCACTCAGAAGGATTACTACCACCCTAAACAAGGCCTGTCGGCTCATCACTGGGGCCGAACGGCTCACACACACCTGTGACCTCCACTCACAAGCTAACTGGCTTCAATTTGATAATAGAATTCAGTACCAAACCTGTGTGGTTGCTAAGAAAATACTGTTGGGAACTGCCCCTCCTGGGGTCTGTTCACTCCTTCAAATGAAAACCAGCTCCAGAATTACCAGGGGATCAAAGCCACAACGTTTCTATATCCCTCGCTGCCACATAGCCATTGGCCAGCATTCATTCGCCTACAGGGCACCCACTTAGTTTAACGGTCTTGCCAATGATACTATCAATACCACTGCGTTAGAGGCCTTCAAATCCAGGCTCCGAAACACCCAGGTCACCTCCAGCATCTGCGACTGTCATGGATAATGTCTATGCAACTCCGCTCCGCTACCGCCCTTTCCTATATCTAGCTCCTTACATAACGTACTTGCCCGAGTTTGGCCTCTGCCCCACATGCTCTACAGCACCTGACAATGCCTCCTTCCTGTCAGCTCCACCCCACCCCCCCTCCTTATCCTTACCTACACCCCACCTCTCCTCTCTTCTCATTTTCTTACCTCCCCCTTGCCCCTCCCATTTCTTTCTACCACACCCCCATTGTCCTCTTCCTTTCCACTTTACCCTCTCCCTGTCTGTTCGAAATTAATTTGATATCCTTTACCCTTATTTCTGTAACAATTTTGTCTATAGTCATGTGATACCTATGTCTTGAAGTGGAACCTTTGTAAAAGAGCCCTGGGCTCAAAGGTAATTATAATCCTAGAATTGAAATAAATAAATGAATAAAAAAAAAAATAAGTACTCTGAGGTCCCATTTGAGTGTTGTTTCTGTTAATTGTTCACCATCGAATATGTATGTTTTCCTTGGGTTTCCTTTACCTAGGTGCATGACCTTGCACTTTTTAGCATTGAAGTTCAACTGCCAGTCCCTAGACTATGCTTCTAGGCTCTTTAGATCTGCTTCCATTGCTGCCATTCCTTCAATTGTATCTACCCTGTTGCAGAGATTTGTGTCATCTGTGAACAGGCATACCTTACCCTGCAGCCCATCAGCAATGTTACTGATGAATATATCGAAGAGGACTGGGCAAAGGACAGATTCTTGAGGCACACCACTGATCATCCTTCCCTTGCTAGACAGTATTCCATTGACTATGACCCTCTGCATTCTATTGAGGAGCCAGTTTTGAACCCACTTGACTATTTTGTGCCCTAACCCGGAGTGATTTAGCTTATAGAACAATCTTCTGTGGGGGCAGAGTCAAAAACCTTGATGAAATCTAGATAGATTATGTCTACCCACTATTTTGGTAACCCAGTCAAAGAATTCAATCATATTCATTTGACATGACCGTCCTGCTGTAAATCCATGCTGTTTAGTATCTAGCTGCCCTGTTTTCTTAAGGAACTTCACTATTCTTTCCTTAAGTAGGGAGGGACTCCATAAGCTTCCCCACTACTGAGGTCAAGCTCACTGGCTGGTAGTTCCCGGCCTCAATCCTGTTTCCACTTTTGTGCAAGGTTACCACTGTGGCCCTTCTCCAGTCCTGAGGTATTTCCCCGCTCTCTAGAGACTGTGTGAATAATTCTGCCAGTGGGCCTGCAATTTCCTGTGCCAGCTCCTTCAGAATTGTAGGGTAGATTTCATCTGGGCCCATTGCTTTATTTGCTTTTAATTTGAGAACCTCTTTTAGGACACTGTCTCTTGTAAATGGTCCAGCATCTGCTTCTATGGTGAGTCCGCCTGTGTTCTGCATTTTGTGTCCCTTGCTGTTGTCTTCTTTTGTGAAGACTGAGCAGAAGAAACTGTTTAGAATCTCCACTTTTTCATTATCATTTTCTCTCTGTTTTCCATCCTTGGTTGCTATTCTTATAATGACTCCTTTCGTTTTCCTTTTTTCTCTCATGTACTGTACCTATGAAAGGTTTTGTCACCCTTCTTCACTCCTTGTGCAATTCTCTCTTCTGTCTGGGCTTTGGCTGCCCTTACTGCCTTCCCTGCTTCTTTTAGCTTTGTTTTGCAGACTTCCATATCTGCCTCATTGTTAGTATCCTTGAATTTCTTGAGCACTTTCCTTTCATCCCTTACTTTTGTTGCTACATCCTTGGTATACCATAGTGGTTTCCTCCTTTTTCTTGACTTAAAGATCTGCTTTGTGCACTGGGTAGTTACTGTGAGTAAAGCTTCCTTCAGGGTTTTCCACCTCTGTTCCACTGTGCCCCCTGTTTCCTTGTTAAGCATTTGTTTTATGGAAGCTCTTATTTGAGTAAAGTCAACCTTCTTGAAATCCAGGACCCTGAGTTTGCTGTGGCAGACTTCCTCTTTACTGGTGATGGTGATCCAGATGGTCCTATGGTCACTGGTACCCAGATTGCTGCCCACCATTGTGTCAGAGATCCTATTGCTATTTGAAAGCATGAGGTCCAGGATGGCTTCCTCTCATGTTGGTGTAGTCACCAACTGTTCTAGTCCTCCTCCCTTTGGTGCTAGGAGGAATTCGTTACTCCTTTCCATAGAGGCTGTGTGTGAGAACCAATCCACATTCGGTAGATTGAAATCACTGACCAGCAGCAGTTCTCCTTTTTCTGCCATCTGTAGGATGGCCTCCATGAGTTCCCTGTCCAGGTCTTTATCCTGGGCTGGGGGTCTGTATATAACCCCAACTTGGATAGGGTACTTACTTCCTGTTCTGAAGGTGATCTAGAGGACCTCCGCATTGCTGCTGTGTCCCTGGGTTTCCATGGCATTGATGTTGTTTTTTACATACATTGCTACCCCATCACCTTTCTTACCTTTATGGTCTCTTCAAAATAGTGTGTATTCTGGGATAGCTACATCCCAGGTGTCATTCTTGGTGAACCATGTCTCTGTGACTGCGACACAGTACAGGTATGCCACCGCCATTATGGTGGTGAGATCTGAGATTTTGTTCACCAGGCTATGAGCATTGATGCACAATGATCACCTTCCTTGGTTAGAACTAATCACTGTGGAGCTTCCCTTTTTCTGGATATTTGCAGGCGACGTTGTCTTTATACTAAGTAGCCTTGTAGGGTCCTTAAGTGTGCCAATAAGGTGTGTTTTAGTGTTGCCTTGATCTGGTTTTGTGTTCATAGGAGATCGTTGGGGAGTGGCAACAGTTATCCCCTGTGGTCCTTGGGTGCTGCTTCACACTCCCCATTAACTAGTTTAAATTAGAAATGAAAACATCAAATTTCTGGCCTAGTGCCTGGGTGCACTCCTTGGTGAGGTGCAGGCCATCACATTGAAAGAACTACTTTTCCCAGTGTAACAGGGAGCTCCTGCCACTCTTGAGGACCAACCTTTTCTTAAATCTGTTGCAACAGTTCTTTTGCTTCTTAGCCTAATCAATCCTTTACAATTTTTAGTCAATAAGGTTGGCCACCTATGGGCACCCCTTCCCTTTCTTGACTATGCTGTAGTGTCCTCTTTAATTTTCCTTTCCCCTCTCAGGTCCTCATACAGAGAGGTTATTGTAGTGACCTCCGAGCTTATGTAAAACAGGTTGTGTTTATCATTGTTGGATTTAGTATGCAGTAGAATTACTATGTCATAAAATACCTTGATGTATGTACCTTATGTTTATGAAACCTGTAAATGTTGAAAATACCATGGCACTAGGTGTTTTTGATAAAGGTAAAAAGTACTAGCTGACTGAATTATAGAAATTAAGTTAGTTGTGCTCTTTAAGATGCATGTAAGTTGATGTAAACTGAGAATCTGAAATGTCATGTTGATTTGCATATATCCAGTGATGCTTTGCATTATGGAAGTATGTATGATGTTGTGTTTATTTGAAACTTGACTTATTGTCAGTGCCCTTTGGGGTATCCCAGGTTTCAGTGCTTCTGCACTAAGGTTCTTTGTCTTTGGCTTTTTTTTTTATTTGAGCCCCCACTACCCAAGCAAACAAGGCCCACATAGGGGTGGAGGCTGAATCTCAACTGCTAAGTTAGATCTGAGATCAATGAGTTAGTAGGTGCTGGCTAAGTGCAGAGAGAGGACGTACATATTCTGTTGTTGCAAACTGATGTACTGAAGAAGGGATATGTCATTGCTTAAGGTTGTCTCTTGCATTTTAAATAAACATCACACAGAGACTGTGTGTTGAACTTGGAAGTTCGGCGTCTTGTCCATCTGTTATCCTACAACCCCTCCACACCCAGAACATATTATGTATGGGAGGAAAATCATGAGCAGGAGGAAAGATGTGGTATTACCACTGTATAGATTGCTGGTCAGACCTCACCTGGAATATGGAGTCCAATTCTGGAGGCCTCACCTCAGGAAGGACATTGACTGAGTGGAAACAGTACAGAGAAGGGTGACAAAACTGATTCAGGGTCTGCAGTACATGTCCTACAATGAAAGACTTAGGGAACTGAATATGGACTCCCTGGAGCAGCGAAGGGGGGGGGGCATGATCAGAACATTCAAGTACATAAAAGGCATTAAAAAGGTAAAGGCACAGGAACTTTTTCACTTCAAGTAGGACTCCAGGACCACAGGACATGACCTTAGGCTTCAAGGAGGGAGGTTTACTACCAACACCAAGAAGTTTTTCTTCACAGAAAGAGTGGTGGATGCCTGAAACAGCCTGCCGCAAGAGGTTATGGGGGTTAACACTGTGGGGGGATTCAAGAATACATGAGACAGACACTAGGGAGCCCTGCCTACAAACGGCAACTACAGTGTCAAAATAGGTGTAAAACAAATGGGCAGACTACATGGACCAGCAATCTCCTTCAGCCATCGACTTCTATGTTTCTGTGTTTCTATGTATTACAGTCCCCTTTGCATTTGGAGCCCCTCTCTGCACACTGGTCTCTGTGCCAAATGTTGAGCTCAGAGATGTCTTTATCTCTGATCTTAGAAACATAGAAGTTGATGGCAGAAGGAGACCACCAGGTCCATCTAGTCTGCCCATTGCCTTTTAGCCTAGCCTTCTAACTGCCCTTGGGTTTGAGGGCTCCCTTGTTTCTGTCCCAATCATTCTTGAAACCTACCACTGTGCTTGCCCCCACCACCTCTGCAGGCAGGCTGTTCCAGGCATCCACCACTCTTTCTGTGAAGAAACACTTCCTGGTGTTGGTAGAGAACTAACCCCCTAGCAGCCTTAGATTATGTCCCCTGGTTCTGCTGCCCTTCTGAAATTGGAATAGATCATCTATCTGCACTTGGTTTATGCCTTTTATGTACTTGAATGTTTCTTCCTGCTAGGTCCTTTTTCCTCATACCAGAAGAATCTCAGAGAATGAGACAGTGGAAGAAATAGGAGAAAGTTTGTCACCTACAGAGATCAGATGCCTCTTGGTCTCCTCCACCGAACCATTGACCAGGTCATTGGTATCTAGGTGGACTAAGATGTATGGTTTTATCCCTGTGTGCCATACAATTTTCTCAATGTACTGTAGTTAGTGTCTCTGTGCACTGATGATCCTGGAAGGCACCTGACCTCAACTGTTGTATTTTTCCTCTGTTGTAGGTAAGACTCTATTCCCCAAATTAGAGTCCCCTATGACTTGCACGTGATTTGCAGTTATGTCCTGTGCCTTCTTGTAGCTTGTTTTTTGCTCACATGAGCCCTGTGGTAGGTCTGGGCTCCCTGTGATCTCTGCCTCGATGAGTGGCATGGATGGCAGTGGCTTGAATCTGTTTGATGTTTTTGTTGGCTTGTTTTTCTTATGGTATGATCGTGCAGCTTCAGGTTTTTTGACTGTCTGCCAGTCCCCAGGTTTAGTTGCCCTCTGTTGTAAAGGTATCCATGGCTGGAGTGTGTGCTTAGGGGCTGGTGAAGTATAGTGCTGTGTGGTCTCCTGAATCTTTGCTATAAGAAAGGCTATTTTAGCCCAAGCAGCATGGAGCTGGTTTCTTAGATGTCTCTGAGCATAACATGTGGGGCAGTGTTCTATATTATTGGCAATTGTTCAGTTGAATAGAGTCCCACAGTACCTGCAGTGGACATAGTCTATTATGAGTTTGTTGAGAAGCAGATGGCAGAAGAGGTGATGGTCACTACTTGTGAGAGAGTAGCAGATGAAAGAAGAGTAGCAGGTTTTTTTATTTTGGAGTGAGGACAGATGGCAGTGGATGAAAGAAAGTGAAGGTTAGAGAGAGAAGAAGGCTGAATTTTTTGTCATGTTTTTGTTTGTTTTTGCCCCTCATGTGCCTATGTGTGGGCAGCAACTATGGGGTTGTGGATGAAATATGCAGACAAGTCTTAGGTAGTGGAGATATAAAAGGAAATGTGAGGCTCAGGATGCAATATAACTGGTATTGTATCTATGCCCAGCTTTTGTAATTAGTCGTAGGCAGAATCAGCAAGGGGAGAAAGGAGAGAGGAGAGGTAGGTGGGTAGAGAGCCAAACCAGTATTTGGCAATAAAAGTGGAGCAGTGAGTCTGGCAATGTAGGAGTAAGGGAAGCAGAGATAGGGAGAAGTAAAGGGAGCAGTGGTGTGTGTGGGTGGGCATGTTCAAGGCAAAGCAGCAGAAAGAGTTACATAGGGTATCCAGTCTGGCAAGAAAGGAGGTGGGAGGGGTGGAGCTGTAGACCACATCAGTGTAATCAAATATAGGGAGGATTAATTTGGAGATCTGCTCACACCAAATGGGAAGGGAAAGGCTCTCTTTGTTTCGGTAGAGTGCTCCAAGTTTGGGGCGGAGCTTGGAGTGTAGGGTGTCAATATGAGTTGCAAAAGGTTATTTTTCAACTTTACATACTGGATTCAAACTGTGAGTGTATTACAAGAGTGCTAGCACAGATTACTGATGGTACACAGCACAGCATCACACCAAAATAATTTATTCGTAGCTGGTTTGGTCAGAGAGCAGGGATGTTTTAAAACTTTGACCCAATACCTCAGTTCAGGGGTGAGGTACAATGAAAAGAAAATATAGATATATTGATGTTTTTGCCAGAAACACGTTATTATTAAAACACTATATATGGTGAAAATGTTTCTCGACTAACAAATACTACTGCCTTAACTTTATAAACTCTCAGTAGCCTTTTACATAATAACAGCAGAGATTCACTGCACTGACCTTCTACATAAATGCAATTGGAACCATCATGACTATTTTTCTTGCTGTTGTTAAACTTGTTGCACTAAGAAAAAAGGGAGCACCTCCAAACTCAAAATAATAAATTATATAAGTATGCCAAGTACTATGTAGACCTTTGTTTGGTTTCCAGTTGTGCACTGAGTTGAAGGAACAAACTGGCTTCAAGCAACAGTTGTGATCATTTGAGGCTCTTCACAGTGGAATTCAATTAGCGAGGAACAGTACTTCCAGCTGAAAAGGATTATATGCTTTAACTAAGCTGTGAAATTTACAACACATCTCACATTTTAAGTGAAAGCTTTAATGCTTGTATTGTTAAATTTAGTTGTTTCAGTTTGACCTTTCACCGTTAGTGTAATAAATGTATTAGCAGCTCCTATGAGATCTATTTCTGCCATGCTGAGTTTACAGTCTAACAGCAAAGAGATTCTAGAGATACATGTGCTATGACTTAACAAGTTACCATGGAAACTGAGATGGTATCCCAAAAGCCTTGGTATCTTGGTATATATTCATGTATATAACAGAACTACTCAAGTGTACAATATAAGAACATAACAACTGTTGCCAGCAGAAAGCCTTTCAGTCTATCAAGTCAGCTCAATGCAGAGCCCATGTATCCTACGTTACATGCTGCTCTGTTCCAACTCCCTGGATGTTCTTACTCTCCCCTAAAATTTATCCCACACCCTCATGAAGCCATCTATGGTTTCTCAAACACCACCTCTTCTGATAGCCTCTCCCCCCCAACACTCTCTGGCTCCTGGCCTCCTTCCGGAGAGTGCCAGCAGCCAGTTTGCAGCGGTTTCTCATTGTGTTTTTGTTTTTGCAGGTCCTAAAAAGTTCACTGGTGTCTACCTTGTTGATGCCCTTGAGGCACTTAATGGTCTTTGTCATGTTCTCTCTATTCCCTTCTATCCTCTAGTGAAAAAATATTCAGGTTTTCCATACTCTGTTCCTATGAGAGCCCCTGCAGCCCCTGAATAATTATTCTGGCACTTCTTTGTACCACTGCCAGCAGTTTATGTACTTTTTGCAGCAGGGGTTCCAGAACTGCATGCAGTACTCCAGGTACAGCTGCACCATGGATGTGTACAGAGGCAGTATGACCTCCTTTCTTCTGCTTGTGAACCTTCTACTTGTGCAACCCAGCATCCCGTTATCCCTCACCGCTGCCTTACTGTACTGTGCCGTGGGCTTTAGGGTACTAGTGCTTGCAATATTTAGGTCTTATCCTCTTTGGACACTGCAACAGTCAGTCTCTCCCAGCCTGTACTCCACCCCTGGGTTCTTTCCATCCATGTGCATGACTTTGCACTTCATGGAGCTGAACCCCAGTTGCCAGATTCCAGACCATTTCTCCAGCCTTTCTAGGTCTTCTCTCATGTCTCTGACCCCTTCCTCTTCCTCCCACAGAACTTGGTGTCATCCATTAAAAGTCAAATCAGTCATCAGTATTGCAATAATGTGTACCAAGCGATGCCTAACAAGTGTCCTTAAAGAGCCTGGTACAGCTTTGGTAAAACTTTTGAAATTATATATAGCAGAGCTCCGAGATCTGCAGGGATTCTCATATTTTACAGGGATTTGAAGCCATTTACAGGGAAATTGTTACATAGACTTGCATTGGTTATACTGTACTGGTAAAACAGAGCAAGCCAACTTCCATAGTAAATAATGTAATCTACAGAGAAACACAGGAAAACTGCCCTGGGCTTACAGGGAAAATGTCAAATTAACCTGTGAGCACTGACACAGTTCTAGTCAGTTGCCTGTTTTTTATTTTTCATATATTTTCTGTTATTTAGGAAATTGTACAGAAACTGGATCGTTTATCTTGGACTCCCTTCAAGGTGCCTTGCTCAAGCAACTGGTCATGGAACCAACTTGGCAAAAGGCAATACTGGACCTTGTGCTCACAAACAGGGACAGTGTGATGGGGGTAACAGTGGGCGACCACCTGGGAAATAGTGACCACAAGTCATTGTGGTTTGAAATCACAGAAAGAGCAGAACCAAACCACACAAAAACACATATCCTGGATTTTGGGGGCAGACTTGGGGAGATGCTTGAAAGAGGCATTAAGGGGAATGGGGCAGGAATCAGGGGTTGAGAAACAGTGGGCAGTATTTAAAATGGGGATTACAAAAGCAACAGAATTATGCATTAAGCGGGTTAGCAAGGGTAAAGGAATTATGCCATTATGGTTTTCCAAGGAGGTAGCAGAGAAAGTGAAAGCCAAAAAAGATTACATTCAGGCAATACAAAAAGATACAGGCAGCAGGGGATAGGGAGAAGTATCAGAAAAAGCAAAGGGAGGCAGGGAGGTCAGTAAGGGAAGCCAAAGCTCAGACAGAAGAGCACATTGCAAAATCAGTGAGTAGAGGAAACAAAACTTTTTACAGGTACATAAGTGAAAAAAGAAAGACAAAGGGAGGGATAGTGAGACTGAAGGGGGAGGCTAGGGCCCACGTGGAGGATGACAACAGTAAAGCTGACATATTGAACAGGTTTTTCTTCTCAGTCTTTACTGAGGAAGAGGAGGGTGATGGGCCTGAAGGGAGTACAAGAGGTGGGAATGATGCAGAAATGGACACAAGTCCCTTTACACACGAGAAAGGGTCCTGAAGGAACTGGAAGGAATAAGAGTTGATAAAGCAATGGGGCCAGATGGGGTGCACTGCAGGATCCTTAAAGAACTAAGAGAGGTGGTGGCTGAACCTCTGGCTATCCTGTTTAGCTGATCACTGGAAACAGGGGAGGTACCAAAAGACTGGAGGACAGCAGATGTAGTCCCCTTATACAAAAGTGGGAACAAAGAGGAAGCAGGGAACTACAGACCAGTCAGCCTCACCTCGGTAGTGGGGAAGATCATGGAAGCACTACTGAAGGAGAGATTGGTGGAACATATGGTTGTCAATGGACTACAGGACTCAAGGCAGTATGGTTTCACCAGGGGGAGGTCATGTTAGTCCAACCTCGTTAAATTTTTCGACTGGATGACTAGGGAGGTGGATCAGGGGAGGGCAGTGGACGTGGCCTATCTGGACTTCAGCAAGGCCTCTGACAATGTGCAACATAGAAGACTATTACACAAACTGGGGAATATGGGTGTGGCAGAACAGTAGTGCGGTGGGTAGGTAACTAGCTGGGTGGCAGGACACAGAGGGTGGTGGTAAATGGCTGTCACTCCACAGAGGGAAGGGTGACCAGTGGGGTACCACAGGGATCAGTGCTGGGACCGGTCCTATTCAATATCTTCATCAGTGACATTGCGCAGGATCTAGAAGGCAGAATTTCCCTGTTCGCTGATGACACAAAGCCCTGTAACAGAGTGGACACAACAGAGGGTGTTGACAGAATGAGAAGGGACCTGCAGAAACTTGAAGAATGGTCAGGGGTTTGGCAGTTGAAATTCAGTGCAAAGAAGTGCAAGATTATGCACATGGGACACAAAAACCCTGGCACAATATGTCAGTTGGGGGGTAAGGATATAGCATGCACCAAGCAGGAAAGGGATCTTTGGGTTATCATCTCTGATGACCTCAAGGTAGGGAAACAGTGCGACAATTGTCAATTTTGCATCTGCATCTTGCTCTTTGATATTTTGAACCACTTGACCCCAAATGTTGATAGTATGACATAACTTCTTGCGAAGTACCTTCTGCAAAAATACATTCCCTAAGCTTTCTGTTTGATACAATGTAATCTTACTCTATGCATCTGACTGATGGTAACAGACATTTATCTTTTTACCCTTAGGGATATCCCTATACTTGGTTCAATATACGGTATTTGTTCATCCCTGTTTATGAAACAGTGTTGGGAAGCACACAATGGGCCCAAGAGTATCGTCAAACAAACCTTATGTTACCATGCTATTATCCATAGCTTCAGCTACTTTGTTTTCAGACTCTCTTGTTTAATTCAAGAGATTGTTGTACCAATGCTACCAACTCAAAAAGTTAACATGACATTCATTAAAGTAAAATCTAATAAAGAAGGCACATAAAGCCCCAGCTTTTTACCCTTTTCTTTTACCTGCTAGTGATTCTGCTAGCTTCTGGCCATTTGCTAGTGTTTTGTATAAAAAGTGTTCCGCAAATGCAAAGAGGTTAAATCATTTGCAATTTATACTTATGTGACTCTATAGAGATGTCAGTTTGAAAGTGTCCTGTTAGGTACTGTAGAGTTTAATTAAAGGTCCCTTGTTATGGTTTCATTGTTCTACACCAGATTTAAATGCCCCTTGTTATAACAGAATCTGCTGATAGTATATATGAACTGTACTTTGAACTAAACAACCAGGATAACCTGATCATAGAAGTAAAAAATTAAAGAGGTGCTGGTCACGAATGTCTGTAATATAACCAAATTCACTATGAGTGTGAGCAGACTAAAAATTGTGGGAATGTCATACACTGTGCCTCTGCACAAGGTGAACTTTGAACAAATGAGAAAGCTTACCATACAAGTACACCGAGAAAGCAAGTTTGAGGGCATCAGCGTTAAGCAACAGTAGGGCATCCTCAAAATGTCCAGTAACAACATAAACTCAGAAAATAATCTAAACCATGGATAAATTATGATTTAAAGATGCAGTCTTTGATACATATCTATATATCATTCTATCTATCTGTTTGTCTATCTATCTATCTATCTATCTATCTATCTATCTATCTATCTATCTACAGTATATGGGATATGCAGGGGTGACCTGTGTGATACCTAATTTAACACACAAGTGTTGTTTGACCTCAGGTAACCTCACAAGTGGAATGAGCCACGAGTGAGGTGTCTGAGGTCAAACAGCACGAGTATAGATAAATTAGGTATTACACACATTCACCCCTGCATATTTTGTGTATTTAATAAGGTAGAGTCTTTTGAGACTGTTGTTTTTTAAGCTAGGTTTTGGTTTTTTTTTTAATAAAAGGATTATATGGGACTTTTTGGTGAAACAGTGTTAGTCCGTTTTGTTGCACTGCTGTCACCATGGGCATTGCCAAGGATGTTCTGGCATGACACTGGTGTTGATGCTGCAATGTTGGAGATGACTGGAGGAGGTAGAACATTTAAAATAAAAGTTAACTCAGTATGGTGTCGGGGGTTTAGTGAGGTACTGGGAACCTCAGTAAATTAGGGATTACTTTAGCTGAATGGTAGAACGAGTTGGTGTCATGAGAGAACAAACTGGTGTCTTTTTTAATTACTGATAGTTCTGCCATTAGCATCATTAACTCCAGAGAGCCACCAAAGAACAGAGAGGTTAGTTTCCATGACTCCAGAGAGCTGGTGAAGATGAGAGTGGACAGAACAGAGAACAGAAGCACAAATGGAAAGACAGTGTAATGGCTCAGCATATTAAAACATTTTTTTTCTGGTATGTAAAATGGTAGGCTGTGAAGTAGATGCTAATTTGCAGCTGTGTGGGCTGGTGGGTTTCATGGGTGGGCAGGAGTGGCAACCAAGGGCTAGGAACAAAATGTGACTACCAGAGTAAGAAGAGCAGAAGATAAAAAACGGAGGCAACTCAGAACAAAAAGGTGCAATTTTATAATACTTCTATGGATGTAGAGGATAGAGGCGGAGATCAGTTTCTATGGGTAGAGTGCTATTTAAGGAGCTGCTGAGTTTGTGGATATTGCCAAATGCAACTACGGGGAATTGAAAGTTAGGAAGTAGTGCAAGAAGGTGGCAACTTAAAATAATACTGGAGCCAAGACGTAAAAAATATCAAATCGCACCATTCCAAAGTCAGGCTTCACAGTGTACTGACTGGAATAAACCTTACACGATAGGTTATGTTAAAAAAAACAAAAACATTTATTTGCTAAAATACATAAAACAACACAGCAGCAATTACTCCCTAAAACTGCCAACACTTAATGTAATACTTAATAGGTATCTGTGAAGCCATGCCTTGATAAAGCAAATAAGTATTACGTGAAATGTTGGCATTTTTATAGGGAGTATTTGCTGTTGTGTGTTTTCATGTATATTAGCAACTAAATGCTTTTTTAACATAACCTATTGTATAAGGTGTATTCCAGTCAGTACACTGTGAAGCTCAACTTTGGAATGGTGAAAGTTAGGAGGTAGCAGTGGCAGATGGGAAGTGGTGCAGAAACTGTGTACATAAATGGACGGTGACATAGTAACGGTGCATAAATGAGTGGTGACATAGCAACTACTGCATGTACACAACATTTATGCATGCAGTAATTAGATGAATGGATTTATCACAGTCCATATAAGTCCACACCCATTGCCTAAATAAAAAAAAATATGTATTTACCTAATAGACACATAAATAGGTATAGTCATTGCGAAAAACTTTGTTAATGCATCAGTTAGGATTGTTCCTAGACCGACAAAAGCAGGGAAATGGGGTGTTAGGGTTTCCAACCCTAACACCCCACCCCTACCCTGCAGACACTGACAGGCATCAGGGATGTGCCTTGGGGTTATGGCCCCTAACACTCAGCCCATTCCACCACCACTCCCACCCTGCAGACACTGACAGGCATTGGGGATGTGCCTTGGGGTCATAGGCTCTAACATTGGCCCCATTCCATAAGTAAGTAACCTGAGATGGGTACAGTATAGGAGAATGGGGTGAGCATTAGGGACGATGACCCCCAAGGATAACAGATCAGTGTCTGCAATGAAAGGTGAATAGTGAGCATAGAGTGATGACCCAAGGCCACCTCAATATGTATATATCTAATCTACATATATCTATATCTATATATACATATTCTTTGCAAAAACTGTGTTAATGTAACAGTTAGGGTTTTACAGTGACAAAAGTGAGAAAATTCACCATTAGGGTTTACCACCCTTGCACCCTATGACCACCCACCCCACCAACAGGCATCAGGGTGTGCATTGGTCATCGGCCCTAACTTTCATCTCACTCCATGTGTAAATAAGCTGAGCTGGTGCAGTAGAGGAAAATGGAGTGAGAGTTAGGACTGATGACCCCAACGCACACCCTGATGCCTGTTGGTGGGGGCGGGGAGGTCATGGGGTGCAAGGTATGGTAACCCTAATGGCGAATTTCCTCACTTTCATCACTGTAAAAAACCCTAAATGTTGCATTATGCAGTTTTTTGCAAAGAATTTCCTTACTTTTTGAAAAAGCATAGTAAAGTACAATTGAGTCCTGTGCTCCCAATAACTTGAACATTTCTGCCTAACATAACAGTACAAGTACTGAATATCATATGTATTGGTGGGAGCGCATATTGATGGGAGCACGCATCCCAAAGGGCCCCATGCTCTTACTAACTTGAAACAAACCAAATTTTCATTCATCAGAGTGGCATAATTCTGCGCCTGTTTACATTTTATATTCCTAACCACTGAAAATTACCTCCATGGCAGTAAGGCTAGCTACCCTATAAATGTCAAGCCACTAACACAATGCAGCACACTGTCTGCAAAATGTAAACTGTGTCACACAATATCTCTGCAGCAAATTAATTTTCTGACACCTAAACACCATAATTCACATCTACAGGACATCCTCTCAACACCCTCCAAATTTCAAGTTAAAAGACCTAACCGTTTCCGAGATATTTAATTTTTAAAGTTTTTGCACCTTTAAAAATTCTTTGATCGCAGTCACGTGCTAAGTCCCTGAGTGTACGGATGTGTAGGTACTACACAGAGTGAACCACAGCTTTTTAAATCCATCCTAAATTAAGTAAAGCCACTGACAACAAGGTAATTTAACAAACAGATCAATCCTAATAGAGCACAGAACATCTGGAGTTAAGCGGAGCGAAATCGGAAGAAGGAGTAAGTTTTTGTGGCCACTTCTTGAGTACCGTGAAGTAGCGCAGTGTCACTGGGGCCAGTCACCTCGGCGCAAGGGGGGGTCCCACAACTAACAGTTGCCCACAAAGTATGGACCTCTCTGTCATTTGTTCTATGTTCCAAAGTATTTCCCTAGGGCATTCGGAATTGAAGCATGACATTGCTAGCTTAAAGCAGGTAGTCAGTTCTATTAAAAATGACTCTGAAAAGACCAGAAAGAGAATCGTGGAAGCTGAGATTAGAGTGGCAGCTTTAGAGGAGTCAGCTTCACGTCTGGAAGAGGACTATTTATGCACAATCAGTTCCAGCTAATTTGGCAAAAAATTGATGATCTAGAAAACAGAGGTCGAAGAAATAATTTACGTATAATTCGGGTACTGGAAGGGGCAGAAGGCTCTAACATTATTGTTTTCTTAAAAGAATTGTTTCTGAACTTATTAGCCCACAACTGGAGATGGCTACTAGAAACAGAATGGGTGCACAGGTCTCTATCTCCTAAACCTAAATCTGGTACCGGTCCCAGACCCATAGTGGCATATTTCCTACGTTTTTCCATCAAAGAAGAGATCCTAAGGCTATCTAGGGAGAAAAAATCTTTATTCTGGAAAGGGAATAGGATTTCCTTATTCCAAGATTACTCTGCAGAGGTGGTTTCACAAAGAAAGGCTTATACAGAGATCAGAGGGGTTCTAAGGCATCACAATATTCCATACAGAATTAACTATCCAGCTGTGCTAATTTTAATTTTCAATGGGGTTTCACATACATTTAAAACACCTTCTGATGCCTGGAGATTTATTAAAACAAAGTAAGGCCTAAACAAAATGGTTCAAACAGATTTGAATCTCTTCAGGATTCTAACCATCGGATGTCACAAGAGAATACTCCCAAGGCCCTTCTAGAACAGAGGGTAGTTCAGAATTCAGTTCCATGGAGAGCCCCAAGTCCAGAGCTAACCTTTTGGATCTAACACAGAGGCAAGAGTGGAAGTCGATTAACAGGAATGCAAAGGACTTATGCGAGGAAGACAGAAGTCCACAACTTTTTCCCCGAAAGGTGCTGCAGAAAAAAAAATCCATGGGGCTTTTACTATCTAATAAATATGCTGTCTTAAACAACATGGAACTCTCCCTAAAAGAGGAAAATAGTGAAGATCAGCCAATTGGGACTATTCTATTTCACAACCAATTGGAGCCCTCCTTCCTGACTGGCATGGCAATTCTCCCAGAACTCTCTGGTGCTTCCTTATCCCCCGTGGCTGACGTCTCCTATCCCTGCAACTTTCCTCAAACTTGATCTTATTCAAGTTAATTTTTCCTTAATCTGTGTCACAAAATGGTGCTTTATTAGCATTGCGGGGCTGTTTAAGTGGAGGGGTTGATTTCTGCCATCCTGCGTATTGGACCTCCGAATGATTTCTTAGGTCTCATAAGGATCTGGTAAGCTACCTTGACATTTGTTTTGGTTTTCTCATGATGGTAATGCCTTTCTCTGGAACAAAAAAGAAGAAATGACAATCATCCATCTACTAGTTCATGGTTTATATTTCTTTTCATTCATGGGTCACATGCATGGTATGTCTGTGACTTAATGCTAATGTCAGAATATTTGTTTGTGAGGAGGAACGTGGATATTTTCCTTTTACAGTTCTTTGGGGCCTATATTTTTATTGCAATCATTATAAAAGGGGAAGGGGGATTATTTTAATGCTCATATGACTCCTCTAACAAACAAAGTTGTTGTAGCCAGGATGGAAGGAGTCATATGATATGGGTAGTTGAACATAACCCCATGTCCTCCGAGGTGCAAGTTTTTTCCCCTTTTTTTTCCCTCAAAGGAGATAGAAAGGGGGAAAGAAAATTAATAATTTAATTGTTTAGCTATTAGGAGTTTTGAACACATTCTGCTGTTATTGGTTTGTTGGTTTGGCTGATGCATATGCATGTGCCCTTTTCATCTTATGGACTCTTTTCTCTATTTTAATTAGCTGTTCTATAGAAAGGTGCCTTATTTGTACCATTTGTCTATGCTGTGTGTTAGCATCTGGAGCTGGACCAGGAGTGCAAGGTATTATTGGAGTTGGGACATTGCAGAAATGTGGCTAATCCTTTTTCCAAATATTCAGGGGGTCCTGGGTTCTGTTTATTACAGTTCCTTGGATGCCCAGTAATTGGGTTATGTATTGGTTGATACTTGTGATGCGTCTATACTCCTTTGGCTCATCAGTCCTGTTAAGTGGGCTTTTCTGCACTTGAATTGTGCTACAGGTATTGGACAGGGTGCAAGGCAATTTCTTCATTTTGTTTGGTTTCATTTCACACTCCCTATACCACCCCCCCCTTTTTTCTTCCTTCTGTTTTTTATTGCCTCTCAGTTATATTCCACTTATTTTTTTCTCATGATATGTATGGTCTATCTTGCTTATAGCACTAAGAAATTTGCATTGTATGTGTGTATTTTAAAGTCCTTATTAATGTAGTTGTCAGGGGTTAAATCCCTCATAGCCGAGTTTATCTGTCTTTAGTTAGTGCTTGTCAGAACAGCGCGACTGATCTTTGAACTAGTGCCATTGTTTTTTTCTGGGCTATGTGGATCATGGGTTATATTGAACTTTTGCTTAGTCATTTAGGTTTTTCTCTTTACTTTTTGACGTGGGTTGTTTTTATAGCCAATATTCAATTAGGATTTTCTCTTGGCTATTACAATTTAAGATTGCTAGTAAGAATATTTTTTTTTGAGTCTAGCTATGTTACAATTTATATGTTATTGTAAAATACTTTATGACCTTATGGGTTATGGGTTTTACTTCTGGCCCTTTTGGTCTGAGGTTGTTACTTGCTTTGCTTTTAGCCTATATATAAGAATTTATAGGTGGACTCCAAACTCAGATAAGATGTGGAATTCTTTTATTTTGTTAGTACTTCCTACTAAGTTAGTTTTCCTCCTAAAGGCCTTGTGCCTGTTTTAATTAAGCTAACAGTGGATCTTATTTGGTTAAGGGGTATTGATTATTTACTGACCCTGATGTTTTTTCATCTAAACATGGATGGTTATGAAGTTGTCAGGGGTGGGCTTGGATGTTTCGTTCTATGGATGAATCTCAATGAGATAATTGAATGGTTGTTATTACTAATAAATTACTATGGGGGTCACTGATGCTAACTGTATATGTATCTCCTGGAATGTGAAAGGATTAGGTACACCAGTTAAAAGGAAAAAGGTTTTAACACAGTTGCTAAGGGTGAAAGCAGACATAGCTCTGCTACAAGAGACTCATTTGTTAAGTGAGGAAGCCAAAAAATTACAGAGAATGTTGGTAGGGGAAGTGTTCCACAATTTGATTAGTAAAAAACAGAAGGGGTTAACTATTGTTATTAAGAAATATTTAAATTTCTTAATGACTTCTCACAAGGTGGACTGTTCTGGTAGATTGCAAATTCTAGAAGGGAGGTTAGATGGGGTTGGGATTACCATTTGCAACATTTATGCTCCTAACGGAGAATCCTGTTCCTTCTTCTCTGAATTTTTTGATATGGTCAGTCAAATCTCAAATGGGAATATTATGATATGGGGGGGACTTCAATACTGTCTTGGACCAGTGGATTGATAGAAGTAACCCCAAAAGTACTAAAATAAATGATAAAAGTAGTAAGGTTATTAGGGACAGAATGAAGGACTTGGGTCTTTCGGATGCATGAGGGTGATGTACCCCACTCAAAAAGACTACTCATTTTTTTTCTCACAGACATAGTTCTTATAGTAGAATTGATATGTTCCTACTGTCAAGTGGGCTATTGAATAACATGATTATAGCTTATATTGGACCTATTATAATATCTAACCATGCACATGTTTCTGTTATTTTAAATCTAGATTTTGGGGCTACAAAACTCTTACTTTGGAAGTTCAATTGCTCCTTACTAAATGATGACAATTTTAGACCCTAGGTTATTAAAGAGACAGAGCAATTCTTTCTTATTAATAATAAAGGGGAAACCTCACAAGCTATAGTATGGGAAGCTTTCAGTGCTTATATTAGGGGCAGAAGTTTGAGTTATACCACCTTCAGGAAAAAGGAAAGGGAAAACATTTTAGCTCAAAAGGCAAAGGATTTCCTGGATTTGGAAAGGTCTCATAAGACATGTATTGGGGGAAATAATGATATGTTTAGGAAAATCATTCTCCTTAGGTACCAAATAAATAAATTATATACAGGGAAGGCTGAATTTGCTTTATATAGAACTCAACAAAAATATTGGGAGTTGGGAGAAAAGACTGGTAAGTTATTAGCTTACAGGCTAAAACAAATACAAAATAGGAATAATATACCTAGCATTAGGGATGCATCTAAGAAGATACATAATAAAGTTTTGGATATTAACAAGGTGTTTTCAGACTTCTATAGGGATTTATACATGAGTAAAACTGACAATAATAGGAGGCTTATAAACCAATTTCTGTCTAGTACCAATCTACCTAGGATATCAGAGGCACAACATCAGTTGTTAGATAAAAATTTATCTATTCAAGAGATTAAAGAAGCAATAGATGGGTTACCTAGTGTTAAAGCCCCAGGTTCTGATGGTTTGCCTGCTGAATTGTATGTTATCTTGAAGGAGGAGGTTGCTCCTTTTCTGCATAATGTTTATCAGAGTCTGAATTAAGCAAAGGGCTTCCACCTATGATGGCTGAGGTGGTCATTACTGTCCTTTTAAAAAAAGATAGAGACCCCTTGGATCCTGCCAGTTACCATCCAATTTCCCTGTTGAATATTGATTATAAAATCTGGGCTAAGATCCAAGCTAATAGATTACAACAGGTTATTGGTGATCTTATTCATACAGACCAAGTGGGTTTTATTAAGGGAAGAGCAGGATCTGAAAATATTCAAAGAGCTCTATCCACAGTATGGGTGGCATCCAGAAAACAAGACACTTCTGTTCTTTTGTCATTGGATGCACACAAGGCATTTGATTCTACTGAGTGGGGGTATCTGGGTGAGGTACTAGGTGGGTCTGGGATAGGTGATATCTTAATTTCAAGAGTTAAAACATTATATAAGACTCCTACAGCCAGAATTTGTACAAATAGGATATTATCTGAAAAGTTTACTCTTGAAAGAGGGACTAGACAGGGATGCCCATTATCTCCCTTATTGTTCATTCTGACTTTGGAACCCCTCCTTCGAACAATTAGATTAAGTAAGGACATTACTGGGATTAAGTTCCGTAAAATGGAACATAAAATTATTGCTTATGCTGATGACCTTCTTCTGTCTCTTTCTTCCCTCACAGATCTATAAAATTAACTATGTTGTTACTAGACGAATTTAGATCTATTTCAGGTTTGTCAATTAATTGGTCCAAATCTGAAATGCTCCCCTTACATGGTAATAAGGATTTACTTAAAGAATTATGTTGAAGTTCTAATTTAAAATGGAAAGGGAATTGCATCTCATACCTGGGAATTATTATGTCTAATAATCTTGATGACATACTTGCCTTAAACATTAAACCCTTGTTAGAGGAAATGAAATTGTCTTTAGATAAATAGGCCAAACTTAATCTATCCCTGTGGGGTAAGGTCAACGCTGTAAAAATGATGTTGGCTCCAAGAATATTATATTTACTGAATATAGTACCTCTGCATATCAGTCCCCGATGGTTTAAGAAATTTGGCAGTTTGATAAGGTCGTTCTTTTGGGAAGGGAAGAAGGCAAGTCTTAGTCTTGAAAAGCTCAAGAAACATTGGTAATGGGTGGGTATGGGTCCACATGATTTTAAAAGTTACCACCAAGCTTTTCTATTTAAACAAACTTGCCAGTGGTTACTTCCAAAGAATAATTTACCTATATGGGCAAAATATGAACATGATAGCATTTTTCCCCATTTGCTACATCATCTAATCATAGGAGTCTATCCAAAATCATCTAATACTCACCCCTTCCTAAGGAATTTTGCCAATTCCATATCCTTTTTGGTAAAAAAAACAGTTGCGGGTTCTATACCATCCCATTATTTTCCAATGTGGAGAAATCCAAATTTTAAGTGGGAAGGGAAATGGTTAACTAATTCCTTATGGGAAAATAAAGGGATTCTTTTGCTAGGTGATATTGTGGATCCCCTTACTGGGATTCTAAGGTCCTTCTCAGAACTATAAGGGAAATATGGTCTACCTTGTACACAATTTTACTCCTATTTACAGATAAGAAATGCACTGCATAGCTTTGCGGGGGGCAGCTTAGTTCCTCCAACCTCGGTGGATTTTGAAAATATAGTAACATTAGCAAATACTAAAGGGGGGAGGCAGGAAACTTTATCAACTATTAAAATAAGTCTGGGTATGATTTAACAAGTAAATCCAGGGAAAGATGGGAGGAATGTCTCACTTGCTCCATACATGAATCATCTTAGAATCTTATGTGGAAAAATGCTTACAAGTCCAGTATGGACCTACAAGGTTGTTTAATACAGTTTAAAATATTACACAACCGGTACTATACACCTGATAAGTTGCATTCATGGGGCCTCTCCCCTGACAGTTGTTGCTGGAGATGTGGGGATGGTAATGCTTATCTTCTGCATATGCTGTGGAATTGTCCCACATTAAATCCAGGGTGGATAGAGATTTGGGAGACTTGTAAAGCCATTTTACAGATTCACTTTCCTTTTGACCCAGGGATTTTTATTTTAGGGAATATGGAGAATTTATACTCCCTGTCGGGCCCTGAAAAGAGATGGCTTTTGGTAGCTTCTTTATGTTTTAAAAGACTAATATTGTTCCACTAGAAAGATACACACTCCCCTATCCTGAATGATTGGATTAAATCTATAGCAAAGATAGCCATTAATGAATGCACCAGCCTTCTTAATAATAAGACTTTAAATAAATATGAAGTAGAATGGGCATCCTTCTTTCATTGGCTAAATACTGTTTGAGTTATTTACTACACAATATTCACTGATGTTGCATTATGATTACTATGCTTTATCCTCCTAGACAGTTAGATGCTAATTAACTTTCAATTCGTATTCTGGTAGAAGTAAATGTCTCTTGGAAATCCTCATGATTGTTTTGAAGTACAGCATAGTGTCATGTTCTTGTATGGCACGTTATGTCATGCTTCATTTGAATTAGATATGTTTTCTGTATATATTTTTATGGAAAAACTAAATAAAAATTGTTTTGAAAAAAAAAATTATTTGATTGCGAGAATCGGCTGTGACCTCACGATCAAAGATCATCTTTGATCAAGAGGGGACACCTGGTCATGAAATTAGGGCTATCTGGCCCCTTCCAGAGACATCTGGTCCAGCAAAGATCTGGCCATCTTGTCCTGCCCTCATGAACTAAGCTCGCAATCAAAGAAATCTCATGACCAAAGAATTTGCAGGCCCGTGATCAAAGAATTTAAAAACATTAAAACTCCAATTTTGACACAACTACATTAAACCACAGACATGGCTCGAGAGAGGGAAGCCCCCTGAGCAAACCCATCCTAGTTTTACTTCACAAGTCACCCCTGGGCTGAGATATTTGTTTTTTTCCAACCCAAAAATTTGGCCATCTTGTCCCTCCCTCGTGAACGAAGATTGCGATCAAAGAATCTTGAAATCAAATAATTTGCAGGCTCGCGATCAAAGATCGTTAGCGAGCCACGATCAAAGAATTTAAAAGTTTAAAACTCCATTTTTTGACACAACTACATTAAACCACAGGCATTGCTTGATAGAGGGAAGCCCCCTGAGCATAACCCATCCAAGTTTTACTTCACAAGTCACCCCGGGCTGAGATATTTGTTTTTTCCAACCCCAAACTGAAAACAAGATGGCGGCCATCATGATCAGTATATATTTCTCGTGATCAAAGAATCTTTGATTGTGAGCTTGCAAATTATTTGATTGTGAGGAGTAACCAGATGGCCAAAACCCCATTCTTCTTTCACAAAACAACCATATAAATTTTTCAATAGACTTATAATGGGAGATAAAAAGTTTAATAACTTTTGAATGGATTAATATTTTTTCACCAAACAAAAAGCGGCATGTTCCTTGACCCACCCTATTTCTATGAGCCAAGTTTCAGACTGGCACACCACATGGTGGCTACGCAGCACCATGGACAAAATCCAAAAAACGGCCCTCAAAACTGGTGAAAAGTGCATATTCAGTGATTCACTGCCTAAACACCGTAAATCTGACTGAAATGCAATTTGGCAGATCAAGAGATCTACCATGCCCCGCTATGCATACCAAATGTCATGCAAATCTGTTGAATGGATCCAAAGTTATTAATGTGTAAAATTTCAAGTTTATCATTAAAGTGCCTGCATAACCCTAACTATAAGAGCGACTGCACCTATAACATATATATATATATATATATATATATATATATATATATATATATATATATATATATATCAAAAAACTTTGTTAATGCATCAGTCAGGGTCTTCTACAGTGACAAAAGTGAAATTTGACATTAGGGTTCCTTACCCCACCCCACCAACAGGCTTTGGGGTGTGCGTAGTATCATCGTCCTAACCCTCACCCCATCCCATGAGTAAACAAGCTGAGGTGGTGCAATGTAGTAAAATGGTGAGAGTTAGAACTGACGACCCCAACGCACACCCCAAAACCTGTTGGTGGGGGAAGAGTGGGGTTGGGGTGCAAGAGGTGGGAACCCTAATGTCAAATTTCCTCACTTTTGTTGCTGTAGAAGAACTCTAACTGATGCATTAATTAAGTTTTTTGCATATAATTTTCTTACTTTTTAAGAAAGAATATAAAAGTAGAAAGTTGCGCAAGTTGGTGGGAGGCCCCCGCTCTCCCACCTCATGATTTTGTGTGACTATAGTAACAGTAAGTGCAACCCAAATACAAGCACAAATGATTGCGCACATGGTGATGCAAACGTAAATGGTAACGCAAACAGTAATAGAAATGCAATCGACAACTGATGCCAAAGTGAACAGTGATGTAAACGGAGACACAAACGGAAGTGCGTACGGAATGCAACTGGTAACGTGCACATTCACGGTACCACAATTGTAAATGCAAATGGTAATGGTAACAGCAACAATAACACCAAAGTAAACAGAAACACAAGCGTGTACGAAAATGCAAACCGTAACGTGCACAGTCACGGAACCACAATTGTAAATGCAAATGGTAACGGTAACATCAACAAAAAGGCCAAAGGAAAGAGAAGTGCAAATGCTAGCATGTACAGAAATGCAAACCATTACGCACACGGTCATGGTACCGCAATTGTAAATGTAAATGGTAACAGTAACAGCAACAATAAAGCCAAAAGAAACAGAAATGCAAGCGCATACAGAAACGCAAACCATAAAGCGAAGGGGCATGGTACCGCAATTGCAAATGCAAATGGTAATGGTAACAGCAACAATAACGTGAAACGAAACAGAAACAGAAATGCAAGTGCAAACGAAAATGCAAACCGTAATGCACACAGTGGCGTAGATGGGAACGGTGATGCGAACGGTAACGGAAGCACAACTGGAAACGCTAAGTGGCACAGTAACGAAAGTGCACACCCTTCTTTTCCCCAAAAAGTGCATTGAAAAGCACAGTGAAAACAAAGAATGTATGCATAATAATGGACCTCGGAGCACAAAATTAGGACTAGAAATACTAAATTGCTTATATCTCAGGAACCGTACGACGTGGAAAAAAAATTTAAATTTCGCATGAATTATGACTTTCTTGGCTAGCTTTGTTCTTAGCCTCTGTTTGGGGGGGCTAAGCATTTTGGCAACAAAAAGTCCGTATCTTGCACCCTTTTCCGAGATATGGGCCCTGAAAGGTGTAACGGACGTCATAATGTTATCCTATGGGAAAAAGTGTCAACTTTGAAGTGCTATCACTTAGCTGCCCTGTAATATTTTTTCAGCAAACCACCAAATGGAACATCTGTGGGATATTGGCTTTCTTCCTTCCAAATTTCAGCCCAAAAGACCAAACCGTTATTTTGCAGCAGCACGGCAAACAATTTCTGTAATGTGGCAGACACCATAATGTTATCCTATGGGAAAAAGTGTCAACTTTGGAGTGTTGTCACTTAGCCGCCCTGTAATATTTTTTGACCAAACCACCAAAAGACACATCTGTGGGATGTTGCCTTTCTTTCCTACAAATGTCAAGTAAAAAGACCAAACCGTTTCCGAGATATTCAATATCAAAGATTACAAAAATTTCCCTATCTATTCCATTATAAAAAATCTGGCCATCTTGTCCCTCCCAAAGATGGTGATCAGAGAATCTCATGATCAAAGAATTTATAAGCTCACGATCAAAGAATTTGCATGCTCACAAACAAAGAATTTAAAACCTTATAAATAAAAAAATTGAAGGAATTGCGGGTAAACCACCACCATGGTTCAATGGAACGAAGCCCCCTGAGTAAAACCCACCCTCATTTGATTTCCTAGGACACCACTGGGCTGAGAAAATTGATTTTGAAATTGGGCCATCTTGTCCCTTGCTCGCGATGCACGATCGCGATCAAAGAATCTCACTATCAAAGAATTTGTAGGCTCGCGATCAAAGAATTTGCAGCCTCACGAACAAAGAATTAAAAATGTTGTAAGTCAAAAAATTGAAGGAATTGCGGTAAACCACCACCATGGTTCGACAGAACAAAGCCTGCTGAGTAAAACCCACCCTCATTTGACTTCCTAGGGCCATCTTGTCCCTCGCTCACGATGCACGATCGCGATCAAAGAATCTCGCGATCAAACAATTTGAAGGCTCGTGATCAAAGATATAGCACGCTCATGATCAAAGATGAGGGACGAGATGGCCAGATTTTAAAATGATTTTTCTCAGCCCAGGGGTGCCCTACTAAGTAAAATGAGGCTGGGTTTAGCTCAGGAAGCTCTGTTCTGCCCCTTCTGAATAACAAAAATAATGTTTTAATGATCCCTGGTAGTCTAGTGGCCCCCCCATCATAATAAAAAAATAGTCATTTCTAATGCCCTGGTAGTCTAGTGCCCCCCCAATGTGTATGTTTTTACACATTGGGGGCACTAGACTACCATTTCATGCAGTGTCAGTGGCTCAGTAGGTAGCACACTCACCTCTGAGGCCGGGAGATCAGAGGACTGTGGGTTCAGTTCCCACGTCTGGCACTTGGATTAATATCCCAGTACTGACACTGTAGTGCAGCATGAAAGGGGTGCTGCACTTCTGAGGTGCCGTCTTTCAGATGAGATGTTAAACTGAGGTCCCATCTGCCTGGATTGGTGGTAGTTCAAGTGGATGTTAAAGATCCCATGCCACTTATCAAAAAGAGTAGGGGAATTTCCCCAGTGTCCTGGCCAAATTTCCCTCATTCACTAAAAATACCACCAACAGCTTAATCTGGTTCAACGTCAGTTGGCATTCATCTGTATCCCCCTTCCCCGGGTCGTGCCTGAAAATAGGCAGGATTTGTCTAGTGCCCTTACCCGGTCAACAAAAACTAAGTAAAAATAAATAAATAAACATTGCTGGTAGTCTAGTAGCCCCCCCTTGAGCTGTATAACATTATTCTTATTGCTCATATCCCTGGTAGTCTAGTGGTCCCACGATCTGTATTATATAATATTATTTGTAGAGATATCTGGTACTTTAGTGGCCCCCCAGCATAATAAAATATATGCTTATTTTGTATTTCACTGGTAGTCTAGTGGCCCCCACCCCCCACCCAGCCGTGCCAGCCACCCAGCAGCCCACACTCTTCCCCAGTCAGCGACTGGCACAGCCCACCCTCTCACCTCCATGGCCAGCTGACGACTGTGTCCATTATGAGAGCTAATGCAAAGAGGCGCTCTGAAAATATGTCTGAGCGCCTCTTTGCATTAGATTACCAGGGACAGTTAAAACATAATTATAATTATTCAGACGGGGCAGAACGAAGCCTCCTGAGCAAATCCCACCCTCATTTCACTTTATAGGACACCTCTGGGCTCAGAAACAACCATTTTAAATTTGGCCATCTTGTCCCTTGCTCGCGATGCACGATCGCGATCCAAGAATCTCGCGATCAAAGAATTTGTAGGCTCGTGATCAAAGATCGTTAGTGAGCTGTGAATGAAGAATTTAAAAGCTAATAACTCTATTTTTGGACCAATTTGGATGGAACCAAAGCCATGGCTCGATAGATTGGGGTCCCCTGAGTAAAATCCATAAACGTTTTACTTCAGAAGTGACCCCTGAGCCGAGATATTTGTGTTTTTCTGATCAGAAAATTGAAAACAAGACGGTGGACCTCACAATCAAAGAATTTAAAAACATCCTTGGGGAAAAAGATTCTTGAACCATGAGGCTGCAAATTCTTTGATCGCCAGGTGGGACGAGATGGCCAGAACCCCATTCTTTGTTCGCAAAACACACATTTAAATTTTCCCATTGACTTATACTGGGAACTTAAAAGTGGCATAACTTTTGAATGCCTTAATATTTTCTCACCAAACAAAAAAAGATATGTTCAGTCACCAAAACTCTTTCAAACAAGCCATCTTGCAGAGCGGCACACTACACGATGACCATGCAGGGGCACATCCAAAATCCCAAAAGCTGCCTCCAAAATCTGATAATTTTGCATTTTTCAGTGCTTTCATATGCAAAGACTGCAAGTCCAACAGAAATGAAATTTGGCAGATCAAGAGATCTACCATGCCCCACCGCACATTCCAAATTTCAGGCAAATCCGTTGAACGGGTCCAAAGTTATTAACGCCCAAACTTTTGACTTTAGTATATAAATGACTGCTGAACTCTAACTATAGTGGCATGACCGCACCACTATTATATATATATATATATATATATATAGAAAGTGGGTAGGACAAATTATGTCTGCTGATTGGTTGGAACACATCACATGACTGTGCGTATATCAGAGCCTGACTGCACACCTGTACTTTTATCCAATACAAAACAATTTTTCCATTTTATAAGACAGATAACCCACTCTAGGGTATGTGGCTGCACTCTCATATACGCATGCCTTGGGTGGCTGACTCACTCAGCCTGCGGCCCCATGCGTAACAATGCATACCAAGGCATGTGTACACCAGAGCATGCCCGCACACCTTAGAGTGGGTTATCTATTTCATATATATATAGATATATACATATATGTATGAAATACATGTTTGGGCACTCGTCTCCATGGAAAACACTGTTGCATTTTTCCTTGTATACCACCATAGCCAATTAGGGCATATGAAAAAACAATGAGCACATATGAAACCAGCCTAGCAAATTACACTATAGTAACGTGTTATTAACACCTTAATAACATACTAATACCTAATGCACTACAGGCCACCCTATTAAACACATAACACTTGTAACACCTTAATACATGTAACAAGCATACTAATAACACATGCAGCAAACACCTTACTAACACATATAACAGCCACCTTAAAAAGCCCTCACAATGAATCAAGTCTAACAGCTCCATAAGCAGCAGCCCACAAACTGGCAATCCACAAGGACCTACACCACACTACAGCAGCTCCCTCCCACATTCCCACCCAAACATCAAATCCCTAATCAGCCAGAACCCATAGTACCTGCCCTCCATACTGCTGCCTGCTTCAGGCTGCTCCAGATTGATTCTCCTACTGCCTGCATGATGCACCTCACTTCAGACCAGTGCTCCTGAACTGTTCATCTCCACCCCACATATTGCCACTACTGACCGCATCTTCAAGGCTACTCATGCCATCCTGACTTAAAACTCTCACCATACACTAAACTGCCATTACTGACTGCACGCTGAAAAACACTCATGACATCCTGAAAAGAAAACCCTGCCAAACCACTAACCCTTTATAGGAGACTTCCAAAAATATGCATGCACATGCAAAAGGAAAGGGAAAGGGGAAATTGTTTAACCAGGAAAGGCACACTAAGCCAGAGCTTGTTTTCAGGTGCGACCTGGGAGCACAAAGAAGTTAAGTGACTTACTCAGGGTCACACATTGTGCAAGTGAGGGCTGTGGGATTCAAACACAGGTCTCTAGGTATGTAGCTCAGAGCCCTAAACCACTGCGCTATACTGCCTCCAGCAAAAACGCACCTGCACACCCCACACTACAGAAAAAAAATAATTCACTAAGTATCTGCACTACCGAACACCATCACTACTCTATGGAAGAACGTTGAGGAATGCACTAGATCCTACAGAAAAACACAGCACTAGTACAAAAAGCACACAAGCACAAAGGTGATTAAACTTATGTATTATATAAAATAAATGATGGGAAAGTCCATTATACACGTGAAATAATACCATCTTGGGGCTGAACAAGCTCATAAAGACTACTTGCCCTTTGGGTTCATGGATTTATGGGTTGTTTGACCCATTGATGGTATTTTTTCCTTGTATACCATACTTTGCCATAATTTACTCTCTCCCTATATATAGCTATATATACTGTAGTTTCTTGTGACTTGGATAAAATAGAATCCTCTTGTTTATGAAAACTTTAATTCCAGTGCTCCTTTAATACACAAGAATGTGTTGCTGATGGGTATGCAGACCGCACAACGAAACCTGGATGGTGAAATTCTTTGCAGCAACAATTTCAGCAAGTTTTGAAATTGTCGCTGTAAGGGATCTGACAGCGAAATTTTACCATTTAGTCGTCCTTCACCCTCCTTCAAACTAACTCCATGTGATTAGTTATAGTAGAAGGGGGGTGCAGAACACACCCTCAAAGAGAAAACACAATGTCTGACATGTGAAATTTCACCCAGTCGACATTGGGGATTTCAGCATGCCGCACATCGACAACTTTGTTGTCGGTGTGGCATGGTAGAACCTTGCTGATGTGGCTAGAGATTGTGTAACTGTGAATTTCCCCCCAGAAGCCAGAGATTTAGAAGCAAGTACAAAAATTGGCAGTGTTATGTCAAGGAATCTAACTTGGGCTTTGATGGAGTTACTGTAGAGATTTTTTTCTAATTATGAGGAGAGATTGTAGCACCAAATAAACTGGGATTGAAAGTATTTTCACAACTTCTCATAATCCTAAGTGATTGTGCAATAAAGAGAAATATGATAGCCAAAATATGGATGTTTCAACTGACAACAGCAACTGGGCAAAACTGTTGCAAGTTATATTGCACATTTGAAGAAGTGGGCTTCCTACTGTGACTTGTAGTTAATCTTTTTATTGAAGTATTTAAAAGATAAACAAACAACACGTATACCCTATAACAATACTATATAAGGTTATATAAATGATAAACTAAGTAGCATAACATCTAACAAAGGAGGAAAAAAAAGACTATTCAATGGTAATATAATAATTATGGGTTAACGACCTAAACTAGGCAGTTACAATATTATAATGAAAAAAGGCAGCACTACATAATATAGAGTAAAACAGAAGAAGTAGAAGGTGAAAGAGGAGATATGAATAGTCATAGTTGTACATTACTACAATGTATATATCGTTAGAGTGCTACTAAAGCTTATATAGAAAAGATTAAGAATAACAAGAGAAGAGGAAGAGATAGCAAAGAGAAGAGAGTATCAAGTAAGTAGAGAAAAAGTGAGACCACAATCTGAGGTAATGAAGGATATCAATACGAGGAGAGAGAGAGATATTATATAAAGTATTTCAATCCATACTTTAAGTGCCAGAATGGCTAGATGAATCCAAATATTTAAAATATTCCTGCCAACATTTATTATACATGTTGAGTCGGTCGAGAGAAATGTGTGTCATACGATCCAGGGAGGCATATTGAGATAAATAATTAAGAACATCAGGGAGAGTGGGGATTATATTAGATCTCCAATACATAAGTATACTATGTTTAGCTAGAAGAAAAAGTATGGTTAATCATCTGTTCAAGGATTGGGGAATATTATAGGGATGAGGGTCAAAAATACCAGGTATACAGTGTTTGGGATCTAATACAAAGGATTGACCAGTCACTTTGTTTGCAAATATATGAATATGATGCCAAAATTTTCATATGGAGGGACAATCCCATAAAATATGAAGTAAGTTGCCATTAGGTGAGTTACATCGCCAGCAGTTGTCATTATCCGTTAATCCCATTTTATGCAATACAGTTGGGGTCCTATACCATAAATGAAGAATTTTAGTCTGAATGAGCAAGCTACGTTTATCCTTAAAGATTTGTGGTAAGAAAGCCAACACCTATGCCATTGCTCATTTGTAATGTTATAGTGTAACAAGTTGCTCCATTTATTTTTTGCACTAATGGACTGGTCTGGTAGTGATTCTCTAACAACTTTATAGATGACACTATTCAATTTACATGTTGTTTTTATCCATTTGGAGATGTGCTGATCATGTAAGGATTGATTCGTAATAAGTGAGAAATAATAAGTGCATGCTGTACGAAGCTGTAGATATTTCCAAAAGTCCTGGCGGGGAAGATTCCATTGAGTGCATAGATCAGAATAGGGTTTTATTCTTAACGTATGGGGTTCAAGTATGTCTCTTAATAAAAGTATGCCTCTATTTTTCCAGGATCAACAGTAGATTGGATGGTTTCCGAGAGATATTTGGCTATTTCCCCAGATAGGAGCATAAGCAAGAGGGGTAGGGTTTGATTTGAGATGTTTATGAATTATTTTCCAGTAAAACGTGGATGGTCCTATAGTGGGGTGAGATTTTAATTTACAGGGGATGGGACTATAAATAAAAGAGGTAGCAATGTTGTTGGCACAAAGAGAGGCTTTCATATTAACCCATAAAGGTGAATTGGCATCAGATTGAATAAACCATTTGATAGTCTGGGCTGCACGAAAAGCCCAAAAGTAGGCCTGAAACCAAGGGAGGTCAAATCCACCTCTTGACCAATGTGATCTAAGTTTATTATGACTAAATCGGGGGATTTTGCGGTCCCAAATAAAATTACCTATTAATTTATTGATTTTGCTGAGGACGCAAGAAGGAAGTTTTAGAGGTATATTAGAAAAAAGATACAATATTTTTGGAGCCCTACTGTGACTTGTGAACCAGATTAGAAGAACAATGTATAGATCATTTAATATATGGCACTACCGGTCAGGAGCTTTGCAGCTATTTGCCGAATTCTTTGCATACTGAAATTTTACAGATGTCTAATTTTGGATAGCCAAAGGGGTAGCGAAAGGGGATAAGATGTTCTTCAGGTACAGAAGTGAGAAGATAAAAGCAAGGGAAGGGATAGTGAGAATAAGGAGGGTGGCATGGGGAGACTTTGCGGAAGAGGGTCAAGAAAAAGCAAACATCCTAAACAGGTACTTCTGAGTTGTATTCACAGTGGAGGAAGGGGAAGGGGTGGACTCAAAGGAGCAGCAGCAACAAAGGGTGGGAGGAGATGGACACAAGTCCATTCCCAGAGAAAAGAGTCCCAAAAAATTTGCAGCTCTGATAGTTGGCAAGGCTATGGGACCAGATGGGATACACCCAAGGGTACTAAGGGAACTCAAGGAGGTGCTAGCTGCCCCACTAATGGCCTTGTTCAACAGCCCACATGAAACAAATATGATTCTGGAGAATTGGAGGATAGCAGTCGTGGTTTCACTTCATAAGGGCAGTAGCAGGGGGGAGGTTAGCAACTATAGACCTATCAGTTTCACATAAGTGCTGGGGAAAATTAATGGAAACCCTATTAAACATAGAAACATAGAATTTGACAGCAGATAAGGACTGCTTGCCCCACCCAGTCTGCCCATTTCCCCTACCTACTGGATAACCTGCAGATTCTAGTTAATCAACAGCCTACTTCCTCCTAACCCCCACTATAATTGCTTTATGTCTGTCCCATGCATTCTTCAATTCCCCCACTGTTTTTGACCCATGACCTCCTCAGAAATGTGCTTCCATGCGTCCATCACCCTCTTCATGAAAAAATACTTCCTCACGTTGCCCCTGAGCCATCTCCCCTCTATCTTTAAATTGTGCCCCCTTGTTCTTGCACATCTCTTTTTCTGACAAATGCTCCCTTCTTGGACTTTGTTGATTCCCTTGAGGTACTTGAACGTTTCTACCATGTCTCCCTCTCCCTCCCTTCCTCAAGGGTATACATAGTAAGGTCTTTCAGTCTCTCTTCATATGGCGTCTGTTGCAGACCCTGCACCATTTTAGTTGCCCTCCTCTGGACTGCCTCCATGCTGTCTTGCTGTCTATGTCCTTGTAGAGATGGGTTCTCCAGAACTGCACACAGTACTCCAGATGTGGTCTCATTAACTCTCTGTACAAAGGGATAACAACTTCCTGTTTTCTACTGGTGATGCATCTCTCTATGCATCCCAGTATCCCCCCAGCCCTCCTTACTGCCTTCTCACATTGCTTGCCTACCTCTGCTATGACTACCCCCAGGTCTCTTTCAGTTGTTGTTGTTAGCACCCCCTCATTGTGTACTCTGACTTTTTGTTTCCCAGGTGCATTACTTTGCACTTCTTTGCATTGAATCTAAGCTGCCATACTTTTGACCATCCCTCCAACCTTGCAAAGTCCCTTCTCATCATTTCCACCCCCTCTTGTTGTAGATCTTTGTGTCATCTGCAAAGAAGCATACTTTTCCTTCCAGCCCCTCCGCAATGTCTCCTATAAAGACAATAAAGAGGACCAGTCCCAGTACTGAACCCTGCGGTATCCCACTAGTAACCATCATTTCTTCAGAGTGTACTCTGTTTACTGTTACCCTCTGTGTCCTGTTGTCCAGCCAATTTATTACCCAGGCTACCACCCTGGGACCCACTCCCAGGCTGGTTGACTTGTATATTAATCTTTTGTATGGGACTGTGTCCAATGCCTTGCTAAAGTCTAGGCAGGCCATATCCACAGCCCCTCCCTGGTCTACTACTTTGGTCACCCAGTCAAAGAAATCTATTAGATTCATCTGACATGACTTCCCACTGTGAATCCATGCTGCCTTGGGTCCTCCTGTGCCCTGTTGGCCTCTAGGTACTCAACAATTCTTTCTTTCAGAAGTGATTCCGTAATTTTCCCTACCACTGAGTCTGAGGTCAAACTAACAGGTCTGTAGTTTCCTGCCTCTGCCTTGCTCCCACTTTTGTGAAGGGGAATCACATCTGTCCTCCTCCAGTCCTTAGGTACCACACCATCCTCCCATGATTTTTTTAAAAAGGGTAGTCAGTGATATCACTAGGTCTCATCTTAGTTCTTTTAGAATTCTGAGGTGAATCCCGTCAGGTCCTATTGCTTTGTCCACCTTGAGTTTTAGGAGTTCTTTCATGACCCTTTTTTCTGTGTATAGACTGGTATCAACCCCCCTGTTCAGAGTGCTTCTAATGTTTGGTTTAAGTACTTCCCCCTCTTTTTCTTTTTGTGAATACTGAGCAGAAGTATTTGTTCAGTATCTCTGTCTTTTCACTATCACCCTCTGCCCACCTTCCCTCCCATTTATTAAGCCTCACTATCCCTTCCTTGGTCTTACATACTAACATGCTAAAAAGCCAGCAGAGTAGGCCTTATGGTCTATTGAGTCTGCTCAAGGTAGAGCACCCATTATGGGTACCGTCGCCTTCCCCACCATGATCCCCCCACAAGCCACCAGGGCTACCCCCCCAAGGGCTGACTTTACCAAGCTTCACCCTCCTCCTATACCTGTCCCAGCCTCTCTTGAACCCCTCCACCATGCCTACCTCCACCAGCACAACAGGCAGGGCATTCCATGGCTCCACCACCCTCTCAGTGAAATAACGCCACCTTCTTTCCCCCAAGTCTCTCTCCCTCCAGCTTCCAACAGTGCCCCTGGTGGCCCCTCCCTGCTTCCTCTGAAACATTCTCTCCAGCTCCGCCAACATAGCCCCTTTAGATACTTGAAAACCTCTATGATATCCCCCATATCCCTCCTCTCCTCCAGTGAGTACAGGCCGAGCTCCTCAAGTCTCTCCCCATAAGTGCTGTCCCCCAGACCCCAAATCATTTTAGTTGCCCTTCTCTGCACCCTTTCCAGGAGCTCAATGTCCTTCTTTAAGTGCAGGTGCCAAAACTGCATGCAGTATTCCAGGTGCAGTCTAACCAGGCAGTTATATGCCATCAAATTACTTCCCTACTTCGTGAGGTAATCCCCCTGGTGATGCAATCCAGCATTTTATTTGTCTTGTCCACAGCCCTCCTGCATTGCTCAGAGTTATTCATTTTGGTGTCCACTACCACCCCCAGATCCCTCTCCCCAGTCGAAGCCTGTGGCATATCCCCTCCCAGGGTGTACAGAAAGCCTGGGTTCCTATGGTCCACGTGAAGAACCCTGCACTTCCTGGTGTTAAATTTCAGCATCCAGGTACCCGACCACTGTTACAGAGCCTCCAAATCCCTCTGCAGTGTTCCCTACCCTCATCACCATTGACCACCACCCCCAGCTTCAAGTCATTCACGAAGAGACCCATTTCACTCCTGATACCCTTTCTGATGTCAGAAATGTAAGCGTTGAACAGGAGAGGCCCAGAACTGATCCCTGTGAAACCCCACTAATGACTGTCCTGGAGGAAGAGACTACCCCCCATACCACAACCACCTGAAAGCACCCAGATAGCCAGTTCCCAATCCACCTGAACAGCAGCCTCTCCACCCTGATCCTTTCCAATTTGTCCAGCAGACCTGAGTGCAGTACTGAGTCAAACGCCTTGCTGAATCCAGGAAGATGACATCAACTGGCCTACCCTGATCTAGCGCCTCCATCACCTAATCATAAAACTCCACAAGGTTCATCTGACACAATTTGCCTGGGACAAAGCCATGCTGGCAAACATCCAGGTTTCCCTCTTCCTTCAAGAAAACCCACAGCTGCTCCTTAAGGATGGCCTCCATCAATTTGACCTCCACTGACATCAGGCTGACAGGCCTGTAGTTCCCTGGCTCCTCCCTAGAGCTACCTTTATGGATAGGCACAATGTGAGCCACCCTCCAATCCTGAGGCACCCTCCCCAACTGAAGTGAAGTATTAAATTGGCCTGCCAGGGGTTCGGCCAGCACATCAGCCAGCTCCCACAGCATCCTAGGGTGGATTCCATCCAGACCCGGGGCTTTTTTCTTCTTAAGGGACTTGAGGGCATGCCACACCCTGCTGTCCGAGATATAAACATCCATGTCCCTCGTCCCTACAGGATAACCAGCTCGACCCTCCCCGTACTGCGCCGACCCATCCTGCCTCCCAGTCCCAACTGGTATTCCCCCATCTAAGCACCCTGACCTTACAGGATCCTGAACCTGTGTGCCATGCAGTCCCCACGTCCTCCCTAGTAAAGACCAAGGCAAAGTACTCATTGAGTACCTCCGCCTGTTCCCAGCCTCCTCTGCCACCCTCCCTAACCTCCAACCTACTTGTTGCCCCTCACCTCCTTTTTCTCCAATGTGCCTAAAAAAAAAAACCTATCACCCTGCCTAATTCTCTGCGCCAGCCTCTTCTTCATCCTTGCCTTAGCCGATCTTACCACCCTGGTGACCTTCCTGGCCACTAAATCATGCTCCTCTCTGTCTACCATGCCTGTTGACCTCTTATATCCCTGTATGCAGCTCCCTTTTCCCACACTCCTTCCCGTACCTCCTGAGACCAACAGCGCAGCTTCTTGGACCTACCACCCTTGCGCCTCACACTCACACAGGACCTAGTGGCCTCCTGAATCCCCCCTTTAATAATTGCCCACCTGCTTTTGGCATCCATGCCCGGCCTTATCCTCACTGGATGATCCTTTAGGATTTTCTCCATACCCTTGAAATTCGCACCTCTAAGACCCACAACCTCCGTCCGTGTGTGAATCTCCCCCCCACGGGCGAGTGTAAACTAGACCATGGAATGGTCACTCCCAGCCAATGGGTCCCCCACCTCAAGGTCTGTAACCAGGTCACCGTCCATCAGGACCACATCCAGAATATGTCCCTCCCTGGTCAGCTCAACCACCAGCTGATTTAGGAATGCGTCCTGGAAGACATCATCAAATTCTGCTCCTTGATCGAAGGGGATGTCATAGTTCCCCAGTCTGTCCCTGGCATGTAAAGGTCCCCCAATAACACTACCCTGCCCCCCCTCCCTTCTACAGTGGTCCTTAAAGTTTGCCACCAGGCTTTCCTACAGGTCCTCTGCCAATGTGGAGGTCTATAAACCACCCCCAACTCTACTCTCCTACCCTCCAGTGTCTGCAAGGTAACCCATAACGCCTCAACCTTGCCCATGGCCTCTTCCACCCTGCTTATCCCCATACTGCTCTTAATTAACAGAGACACTCCGCCTCCCCTGCCCTCTGCCCTATCCTTCCTGAGCACAGTGTACCCACTCAAATTCAGGTCCCAGTCACGTCACGGGATGGCCCAAGTTTCAGTGACAGCTGCCATATCCACTTCCCCCTCCACTAGTATTGCCTGGAGCTCAGGCATCTTATTGCCCATGCTCCTCACATTTATAAGGACAATATTCTAGCCCCCACCTCTGCCCCCCTCACATCCCTACCACTGGTGTTTACAAGTAACTGCCTGCCCCACCAACACAGCCCATGCCTCCCCTTCTCGGAAGAGACTCCCTGGACAATCCCAGATGGGCAGGCTAGTATCAGCCTCCCAACCCAGCCCTCCTCCCTTCACATGTTTAAATCCCACCTAGACTGGATAAGTCCTGCCAGCTTCTGTATCAATACCTCCTTCCCATCCCGATTGAGATGGAGCCTATCCCTTGCATACAGCCTCTTATCCTCCCAGCTGCCTCCCCAGTCCACCACCACCCCATACCCTCAAGCCTCACCCCCACTCCTTGAGTCACTCATTGACCCCCACAATTTTGTGCTTGTTTTCCACACTGGCAATCAGCACTGGTAGGCTCTCAGGGAAGGAGACAGAGCATCCTATGGCCTGGAAGACCTTGGCTAGCTCCTGAAATCTAGCCTGAATCTCCAGCACACTATTCCCTTTAATATCATTTGTGCCCAGGTGTACCAAGATGCCAGGGTTCCCCCCACACTCCTTAGCCAGTGCATAAACTAGATGCTTGGCCTTATACACCATCAAGCCAGATATACTCTTGACCCTGACTGCACAGGGCTGTCCCCTCCCAGCCCACCCATTGAATACCCTAATCATTAAGTCCCCCAACAGGAGCACCTTGACCTCCCCTTGTCCCTCAGCCCCCCCCACTGTTGGCATCCCTCACAACTCCTACCTCCTCCTCAGCCCTACCCCAGCCCATCATCTGGGTGCCTGCTAGCCCCCCTGTACAAGTGCCAATTTCAGCCTTCTCCTTCCCGTCCCAGCCCTTCCCTATGCCTGCTTCATCAGCCGCAGTACTGCCCCAATCCCGCCTGCTCCCACAGCTGACCCATCCTCCCTTGGCCCCCCCGGTGTCCCCGGAACCAACCTGTCTGCTCCTCCTAGTACTCATGCCCTCCGAGACCCCTGCATCCCCCCTCCCTCAACATCAGTTACCATGCCCTTCTCTTCCTCCTGTACTAGCCATTCCCCCTGACCTACCCCTTTCCTTCTTCCTGATTCTCCATGTCCACTGTGCAGACCTCCACTGGTGCATGCATTGCTTCCTGCTCCAACCAGGAACCCACTAGAACCCCTAATTCCCCTGCATACCCATCCCCATCTGCCAAGTTTCCACACCGCGCTTTGCTGACAGGGTCCCCCTCCCCAACAGTAGCCCCCCACAGGTCCTCAGCCCTTCCCCTCAAGTGAGCCTGGCTCTCAGCACTGCCAGTCCCAAGGTTGGTCCCCTGCCAACCCCCCCTTGCTCCTTCTGTCTACCTGGTCCTCTCTTCCACCCAACCCCTGCGTCCCCCTTATCCACCTCCTCTGAGTCAACAGCACCTCCTGCCTCCAACTGGGACTATGCAGTTCCCCACCCTTCCTTCCCACCTGGCCAAACCCACTCCCAACCCACCTTCCCCGACCTCCTCCTCAGCCCTACCCCAGCCCACCATCTGGGTGCCCGCTAGCCCCATTACAAGTGCCAATTTCAGCCTTCTCCTTCCATCCCAGCCCTTCCCTATGCCTGCTTCATCAGCCGCAGTATCTGCCCTAATTCCGTCTGTTCCCACAGCTGACCCATCCTCCCTTGGCCCCCCCGGTGTCCCCAGCACCAACCTGTCTGCTCCTCCTAGTACTCGTGCCCCGAGACCCCTGCTTCCCCCTCCCTCAACATCAGTTACCATGCCCTTCTCTTCCCCCTGTACTAGCCATTCCCCCGACCTACCCCTTTCCTTCTTCCTGATTCCCCATGTCCCCTGTGCAGACCCCTACTGGTGCATGCATCGCTTCCTGCTCCAACCAGGAACCCACTAGAACCCCTAATTCCCCTGCATACCCATCCCCATCTGCCAAGTTTGCACACCACGCTTTGCTGACAGGGTCCCCCTCCCCAACAGTAGCCCCCAACAGGTCCTCAGCCCTTCCCCTCAAGTGAGCCTGGCTCTCAGCACTGCCAGTCCCAAGGTTGGCCCCCTGCCAACCCCCCCTTTCCTTCTGTCTACCTGGTCCTCTCTTCCACCCGACCCCTCGTCCCCCCTTATCCACCTCCTCTGAGTCAACAGCACCTCCTGCCCCCAACTGGGAACTATGCACAGTCCCCCACCCTTCCTTCCCACCTGGCCAACCCCACTCCCAACCCACCTTCCCCGACCTCCTCCTCAGCCCTACCCCAGCCCACCATCTGGGTGCCGCTAGCCCCCTGTTACAAGTACCAATTTCAGCCTTCTCCTTCCCGCCATAGCCCTTCCCTATACCTGCTTCATCAGCGCAGTATCTGCCCCCAATCCCGTCTGTTCCCAGCTGACCCATCCTCCCTTAGCCCCTTGTCCCCGGCACCAACCTGTCTGCCCTCCCAGTACTCATGCCCCCGAGACCCCTGCTTTTCTCCCTCCTCAACATTAGTTACCATGCCCTTCTCTTCCTCCTGTACTAGCGTTCCCCGACCTACCCCTTTCCTTCTTCCTGATTCCCCATGTCCCCTGTGCAGACCCCCACTGGTGCACGCATTGCTTTCTGCTCCAACCAAGAACCCACTAGAACCCCTAATTCCTCTGCATACCCATCCCCATCTGCCAAGTTTGCACACCGCGCTTTGCTGACAGGGTCCCCTTCCCCAACAGTAGCCCCCCACAGGTCCTCAGCCACTCCCCTCAAGTAAGCCTGGCTCTCAGCACTGCCAGTCCCAAGGTTGGTCCCCTGCCAACCCCCCCTTGCTCCTTCTGTCTACCTGGTCCCCTCTTCCACCCGACCCTTGCGTCCCTCCCTTATCCACCTCCTCTGAGTCAACAGCACCTCCTGCCCCCAGCTGGGGTTATGCACAGTCCCCCACCTTCCTACCCACCTGGCCAAACCCACTCCCAACCCACCCTTCCCCCAACCTCCCCTCCTCCCAGCTCCCTCCTCCCCCATCCATTATCAAATGCAGAGGCTCAAATCTGTTTTGGTGCTCTATGTCTACCACCCTATTTTCCTCTGCTGGTGCCCCCCGACTCCCCACTTCTGCACAGCCCCTGATCTTTTGCCCCCACCTAGCCTCCAGCCTATGCTGCACCTCTTGCCTTTGACCCTCCCACAGACCTGAGCCCCCCTGCAACCCCTGGGTACCTTTTCTCCCTCCTCCTCTTCCAATCAAGCCACCTATCCCAGGTATAGCTGCTGGACCACAGATACTTGCCCTCATTCTCCCTCTGTCCATCCCCAACCCCTTGGTAGCCTCTCTCATTCCCATCCCCCCAGCCCAGCCTCCTCCATATCCACCCCATCTCCTCCCTTAGTTGTGCCAGCAGCCAGCACACCCTGACAGCCCCCCATCCTCCAAGCCAATGCCAAAACCACAGCCGACACACACCCAGTGCACACCACCACCTTTCCAAAGATACCGGTCCTTGTGACTTGAGGCCCCTGCCACAGCCTTGCCCCCACCCTATATGATCAACCCCCTGACCCTCTGCCCCCTCACCTGATCCAACACACTTGAGGCCTACAATAAAGTGCCCAACTTGCCACCTGAATTATTTGAGAGAGTAACACTCACCAGCAACTCTAATGCAGTAGGAAGGCAATGCACAACATACAAGACTCAATGATATTGGATAGGCAATACACAACACACAAGACCCAAATGATATTAAATAAAACTTGTCCTAGGCAGTGCCCCAGTCCAGCTCAATACGGAAACAAAAACAACATCAAGGTTTCATCTCGACCCAATCCCCCAGGGCATTCAAAAACACAGTAGGGCGTGTGCCCAAGCCCAGTCCACTCCCACCAACCCTAGCTCCTCTCCCTCAGCCCATTTAATAGAAGTCAGGGCTGGGGTGGGCAGGTGGGAAACAGCTCCTGTGCATCAAGTGGCTGGGCTTTCGTTAAATAGCCCCAGCCGCGAGTTCTGAAATTGGCACCCTTCATGGCAATTGGTTGCTGCAAGCCAGTCTGTCCCTCCTCTCTATCCGCCAATGCGGGCCTAAGCAGCTAGTCTCTGTCCCCTCCTCCTCTCACCGATGCATGCGATCAGCTGCTCTCCTCCTGGTAGCACCACCAATGTGGCAGAAAAACAACAGGCAGCTCCTGTGCAGCAAGTGGCTGGGCTTTTCTTAAATAGCTCCAGCCACGAGTTCTGAAGTTGGTGCCCTTTGTGGCGATTGGTCGCTGCAAACTGGTCTGTCCTTCCTCTCTATCCGCTGATGTGGGCCTAAGCAGCCAGCCCCTGTCCCACCTCCTCCCGCCGATGAGGGCGATAAGCTGCTTCCCTTCCGGTAGCACCGCTAATGTGGCGGAAAAACAAGTAGCTCATGTGCAGCAAGCAGCTGGGCTTCGCTCCCTGATGTACCTATAAAAGCCTTTATCCCCCTTCTTAACTGAGTTGGCTATCTTTTCCTCGGTTTAGGCCTTCACTAGTCTAACTGCCTTCCCAGCTTCCTTCTGATGTCACTGATACAGTTCTCTGTCCTGCTTCTTCTGTGATTCCTTATACTTCCTCAGTGCTATCTTTTTCTCCCTAACCTTCCCCACCATCTCTTTTGAGAACCATAGTGGTTTTTTACTTCATTTTGTTTCGTTTATTTGCTTCACACAAAGGCTTATTGCCTCTGTGATGGCAGTTTTGATTTTTCCCCATTGTTCTTCCTCCCCTCCTTCCTGCCCATTTGCTAGTGCATTTCTTAAGCACTCACCCATTTTGCCAAAGTCAGCCCTCCTAAAGTGCAGTACCTTCGCTTTTGTATGGCTTGACTCTATGGCTGTGTTTATCGTGAACCACAGTGTTTGGTGGTTGCTTGTTCCCAGACAGCTACCCACTTCTAAATCTGTGATTCTCTCTCCATCCCCGTTTGAGAGTACCAGGTCTAAGATTGCTCCTTCCCGAGTTGGTTCCAGCAATAGCTGTTTGAGGTATGCCCCCGCAGGACATCAAGAATGACCCTGCTCTAGGATGTGGCAGCAGCAAATGTGGTCCAATTAACATCTGGCACATTCAGCTCCTGTATCAACAATATCTCCCCTTTTTTGTGCCATTCTAAGGATGCCTCCTATCATTCCATGTTCATTTCCTCCCCCTGAGACGGGAGTCTGTATACAATCCTCGTGCAGATTGTGGTGCCATTTCCTATCTCCAAGATGACTCATAGTGCCTCCTCTCCTCCCCATGTATGCTTTAGTACCATTGTTTTGATCCCTTCCTTTAAGTAAAGAGCTACTCCTCTTCCTTTTTTACCCTTCCTGTCCCTCTTGTAGATTGTGTACCCTGGTATGTTGACATACCAATCATAGTTCTCCATGTACCATGTTTCTGTGACTGCCACAATATCCAGGTGTCCCTCTTCCATCAAGGCCACAAGTTCAGGAAGCTTATTACCCAGACTATGGGCATTGGTACTCATCACCCTCCATTGTTTGATGGCCTTACTCCTTTTAGCCCTATCCCTGCCCTTACTGCTTTTGCCCTTTTCTCCATCTATCCCTGTCCTGGTCCCTATCGACCTCTCTACCCTGGTGTTTACCTCGCTGACTACTCTGCTTTGTTGGGGAGACTGAAAATTCCCTGCTTCTTACCAGTGCCTCCCCCTTGGCTATTAAAGGAAAGGTTGGTAGAGTATCTTGAATCAAATGGGCTACAAGACTCAAGGCAGCATAGATTCATGGGTGGCATTTCAGATGATGATTCTCAAGGGAAGTGGCTCTGAGGGAAGTGGCTGAGAAAGTAAAGCTAAAAGGGTGGCATTCAAGAGGTACGAAGAGATGCAGAGGGAAGAGGACAGGGAGATGTACCAGGTAAAGCAGACAAAAGCTGGGAAGGCAGTGAGAAGCACAAAGGCACAAACAGAGAAAAGGATAGCCAAAGAGGCAATTAATGGAGACAAGACCTTCTTTAGATAAGCAAAAGGAGGAAGACAAGGGGAGGGATTATGAGGATAAGGGAACATGAGTACTTCTTCACAGAGAGGCTGGTGAACAAGTGGAATAGCCTGCCAGCGGAGGTGGTGGGGGCAGAAACAATTACAGGTTTCAAACATGATTGGGATAGACATAGAGGATTGCTGGTAGTTGGGGGGAGGGGGTACAACCTAATGCCAACAGTGCATGATAGAACCCAATTGTTAGTGGTAATAGGGGAGGCTAGGTGGGCCAAAGGCCTTTATCTACAGACAATTTCTACATTTCAATAAGAAGGGCAGGAAGAGATTGAACGGATAAGGATCAGGAAAAAGCAGATATCCTAAACAGGTACTTCTGCTCAGTCTTCACAGTGGAGAGAGAGATGGACAACCACAGAGAAACAGAAGGAACACTGGAGGTGTGGGAGGTGGCACAAATCCACTCACAGAGGAAAGAATCCTGAGAGGTGGACAACCTCATAGAAACAGAAGGAACACTGGAGGTGTGGGAGGTGGCACAAATACACTCACAGAGGAAGGAATCCTGAGAGGACTTACAAATATGAAAGTGGACAAGGCTTTTGCACTGGAAAGAATACATGTAAGGGTGCTGAGGGAGCTCAGGGAGATACTGGATGCACCTCTGACAGCCCTATTCAACATCCCTTCGGAAACAGGAGTGGTTCCAAAGGGCTGGAGTAGGGCAGATTTAGTCCTGCTCCATAATGGGATGGCAGTATAGCCTAGAGGTTAGAGGTTAGAGTAATGGGCTGTGAATGAGCTTGCTACATCAAGCAGATATGAGTTTGATTCCAGCAGCCTCCACTTGCATACTGTGTGACTCTGAACAAGTCACTTTACCTACCCAGGGCTCCCGGGTTGCCTCTGAAAACAAACACTTGTACCTAGTGGGCCTTACCAGGTTATGAAAAAAACAAATGAATAAATACCAAAATAAACAATAGTGGCAACAGGGGGAAGACTGGCAACTATAGGCCAGTCATTCTAACATCAGTGGTGGGGAGGTTAATGGAAACGCTATTAAAAGTAAAGTCAGTGGAGTATCTTGAATCCAGCAGGTTACAACACCTGAGGCTGCATAGATTCATGGGTGGAGGTTATGTCAGATGAACCTGATTGATTTCCTCAACTGGGTGACCAGGGAACTAGATCAGGGTGGGGCTGTGGACATGGCCTACTTAGACTTCAGAAGGGCCTTCGACACCATACCACAGAGGAAGCTTAAAAGGAAACTGGGCAGTTTAGGAGTGGGACCCAAGGTGGCAAACTAGGTAAGGAACTGGTTGATAGATATGTGACAGAGGGTGGTGGTACTGTAAATGGCACTCACTCTAATGAGGGGAGCGTAACCCGTGGGGTATGTCAGGACTCAGTGCTGGGACCAGTCCTCTTCAATGTCTTCATAAGTGACATTGCAAAACAGCAGGAAGGGGAGGTATGCCACTTTGCAGGTGATACCAATGTCTGCTGTAGAGTTAATTCTCCAGAAGGGGTGGAGAGAATGAGCAGAGACCTGAGAAAACATGAACCATGGGCTAGGGTATAGCTGCTTGGTTTCAGTTCAAAAAAGTGCAAAACCTTGCATCTAGGGCACAGAAACCCAGGGGTGGTGTATAAAATGTGGGGGAGGTAGTTACAGTCACAAAACATGAACTACCCTTGCGGCAGAAGCAACCTTGTGCCAGGTTACAAAGGGGGCTTGTACCATGGTGGGGCTGCATCATCCCTTTATTTGGAATTCCAGAAGCCCTGCCATGGTTGCAAAAGGGTGCTCAGGTTAGATCACCTGCTGGATGCATCCAGCAGGTGGTCCAAGGGCCCTGTGCCACTGCCAGGCAGGGAGGTGATTGGGGGGCCTGCAAGGAGGGGACCAGGGGTAGAGGGAGCAGTGGGAGTGCCATAGGAAGTGATGGGGTCCAGCCACACTGTAAGGTTATTGCAGAGGCACCCAGTGGAGGTGCCATGCTCTGTGTCACAGAGATGATTGGCTCGGGTGGGGGGCCGGCAAGGATGGATCATAACCCAGACCTCGGATGGAAACAGGCCTGACACTTCCCCCAGAGAACTCACAGACCCCTACATGTGATATGTGGTACTGGCAGTGAGATGCAGGATGCAGGGTGCAGACGGTAGACTGGTATGTCCCCCAGGCACTGCAGTAGTCCCCTGGTACATAGCCCCCCATGTATTGGAAGTCAGATGCCCAACTACACTGCCAGGGTCTGTGGGTCCTCTGGGGCAGGTGTCAGGCATGTTTCCACCTGGGGTCCGGGTTATGGTCCATCCCTGCCCACCCCCTTCTACCAGAGCAGATCGGTTCTGTGTCATGGAGCATGGCACCTCCACTGGGTGCCTCCTCAATAGCCTCACACTACCGCCATGCCCCTGTTGTCCCCTATGGCATCCCCACTGCTTCCCCTGCCCTGGTCCCCTCTTTACAGGCATTGTAGCACCCCAACCTATGAGGCTCGGCTAGGGTTGTACAATGCAGAGGGGTGTTGATGGGGCCCTCTGTCAAACCCCTCAGGTGCACCAACTGTTTGAGGCAACCCTGCAGCCGTAGCAACAATCAGCACTTTGGCGCAGGGAGCCCCACTTTTATAAAATATGGCACAGGGTCCCTGATGCACCCTTAGTTTGCCACAGCCATAGATCAGCATGAATTGCATTGATCTAAAGGCTGATGGACAACTGAGCCCTCCATCTTTAGGGCACTGGATGCAGGCCATTTTGTGGGTTCTGTTTTCATTGATCTGTCAAAAATTTTTGATGTGGTCAATTACTCTTTGCTCCTAAGTTGTCTGTCTTCCTATGGTTTTTCTTCAAATGTTACCAACTGGTTCTCATCCTGTTTGCATGGGAGATCTCAATCTGCCCCCTGGAATGGCTGCTTCTCCTCTTCTCTTCCCATTGCCACTGGGGTTCCTCAGGGGTCCGTATTTGGTTCTATCTTATTCAGTCTTTTTGTAGACCCCCTACTTTCTGTTGTTGATCACTGCTCAGTCAGATTTTATGTTGATGACATGGTTCTTTTTTAGCTCACAAATCTCTACCTTTTCTTTCTTCAACTCTCCAGGGTGACTTTGACAAAATTGACAAAATTGGTTCTCTGATAATCTGCTACTCTTAAATAGCAAAAAGATTCAAGCGATGTTTGGTCTCAGCATTCTCTGTTATCAGCAAATTTCTCTTTCTTAATTTTTTTTTAAACAATCAGGCTTGTGAAGGAATTTAAATATCTAGCCCTTATTTTTTATTCCCCTTTGACCTTTAAAACGCACATCAACCAAACGGTTTCAAAAGTCTATCAATGTCTGGGGTGTTTAAAACTTGCCAGGCATTGCTTATCACCTTGGATCGTAAACATATTATTGCACAAGCCATTCTTCCCATCTTGGTTTATGGGGATACTATTTACCGCTATGTCCCTGCTTCATATCTTCTTCCCTTACATATCATGTACTATTAGTTACTTCATTGTATCCTACAATCACAATGGGATGAGCATCATTGCACTTTACTGCACCAACTAAATTGCTAGTCACCTTCTTCTAGGTGCCTTTTTCACTGGCTGTCCCATATTTACAAAACTGTAAATAATCAGACCCCAACTTATTTAGCTGAAAGGTTAACTGTTCCTATTAACATATAAAGCCTCAGAGATGAGCCACCCTGTGGTTTTTCCTAGCCTAAGGTTGACACATACTTTGGCAATGAATGTTTCTCATATGCGATCCCTTTCTCTTGAAATAATTTGTCTCCTCAGCTTAGAAACTCGCCAACTCTTGGAACATGGTTTGAAAAAATTACTGCTGCAGGAATAATTCATTTGCAATTGTTGCTGGTTTATTTTGTGTATATTTGCCTTCATTGTTTTGTTATTCTTATGACTTGGGACATTCTGTAAATGAGACTTGTTTCTCATAGAACTTATCCTGTATTTTATGCATGTTTTAAATAAAAAATATAAGTACCTCACGGGAGTGAACAAGGTACAGGAGGGGAGTATTTTTCAGAGGGGAAGGTGCATCAGGACAAGAGGGCATGCAATGAAGCTGGAGGGGGAAGTTTAGGAGGGTTGTGATGAAGCCCTTCTTCACTGAAAGAGTGGTGGACGCCTGGAACAGTCAACCAGAAGAGGTATTGGGAGTGAAGACAGTGGGTGGCTTCAAGCATGTATGGAATAGGGACAAAGGAATCTTAGTAGAAAACCAGGGGAGAGTTGCCAGAGATCAGGCAGGGTCTGCGGTGACAGTAGAGGCAGGGACAAACTGGACAGACTAGGTGGACCAAGTGGTCCTTATCTGCTGGTGTCGCAACCTGTCCACACTCAGGACACAGTCTGTAACGAGTTGCCAATTTTCTGAGCCTTCCGCACATGTAAAGGTGCCTAAGTAGCTGCCACCACTCAGAAGTGATCCTCTTACCTGGGGACTTTCTTGGTCTGTATCCTACCAGAGCCACTGCTCATACAGTACAGTGTTCCTTTAACTAATGGTAAATAGCCTTCCCTTGTCACTCACTCCTGAGAAGTACTTTACTTCTAGAATACAGTAACTGTAGCCTTCTTCTCACTTTGGAGATGGATCATGGATTTTTTCAATGCCAACAGTTAACTACTGCCCCAATAGATTCACAGTCACAGAAGTATATAAAAATAATAGTTACTACTTCACAATATTAACACACTCTACAGGATTACAAAGTAGAAAGATTTCTTACCACACAGGATAACTTTGTAAGCTATGGGAGATTCCAGCCTTAGATGATGAAATTATTAAATCCAAACACAAACTGACTTACCCAGCTCACATGCAGAATTAAGCCTTCTTGCACACCTGGCTCTTCCCACCCTCTTCACCCCGGCTCGCCGACATCATTTCCCAGGACTAGTGTATTTGTTATTTTGGGAAAGCCCATCAAAATTAACTGGTTGAAACTGGACCCTTGGATTTTGTGTACTCAAGAACATCTGTCATTGTTCTGAGCCATGTCTGCCCCTGCAGTTGGTGGCTGCATGGCCAGGACAGTATCCTGACATGAAGGGCCCTGGGTTCTTTGAAGCTCCCTCTTTACTGCAATGGGGGCCCTTTCATAACAGGCCAAAGGGACAGTAATAATTTTCCAGGACAAGCTATTCTGCATCTGGCAACACTTTTAATCTCATTTCCCCAGCACATCTCTGTACCCACTGCAGAGTTAATAAAAAGGAAAAAATAAACACAGAAATAAAATTACAAAATTATTGTTACAGCCACCTGGTTGATTTCTTTGATTGGTTGACCAGGGAAATAGATCAGGGGAGGGCAGTGGATGTGGTTTATCTGGATGTTAGCAAAGCCTTTGACGATGTGCCATCCAAGAGACTGATAAAGAAACTGGTCCCACTAGGGGTGGGATCAAAATAACTGAATTGGGTTAAGGAACTGGTTAATGGATAGTCAACAGACAGTGGTGGTTAACAGCACTCACTCTAATGAGGGGATAGTGACCAGATGGGTGCTGCAGGGCTCAGTACTTGGACTGATCCTCTTCAATTTCCTCATAAGTGACACTGCAGATTAAATGGAAGGGAAGGTATGCCTTTTTGCTGATGACAACACAACCTGTAATAGGGTAGACACTCAGGAGAGGGTTGAGTAATACTTAGGAACCTTGTCAAACTTGAGGAGTGGTCAAGAGCATTACAGTTGTGGTTCCATGCCAAAAAGTGCTAAATCATGCATTTAGAACACAGGAACAAGGAGCTGAGTACAGGATGGGGGGAGGTATTGGCAGTCACTAAGCAGAAAGGGACCTTGAGCTTATGATATCTGATGACCTCACAGTGGCAGGGCAGTGTGAGAAAGCAGTGGGTAGGGCCAGAGGGATGCTGGGATACATAGGAGAGACCCCACCTGAAACAGTGTATCCAGTTCTGGTGGCAGCACATCAGAAAGAACATAGACAGGGTGGAAGCAATCCAGAGAAAGGCAACTAAAATGGCACAGGGGTTGCATCAAAAGCCCTACAAGGAGAGATTGAAGGATCTCATCATGTACACCCTGCAAGAGAGGAGAGTAAGAGGGGATGTGATAGAGACCTACAAGTACCTCATGGGAGGTGAACAGGATGCAGCAGGGGAATCTCTTTCAAATGAGAAAGAGCACCATGACTAGGGGGCATGTGATGAAACCGGGGGAATTTAAAAGGGATGCAAGGAAATGGAAAGAGTGATGGGCACCTGGAACAGACTACCAGCAAAGGTGGTTGAGGCAAAAACAGTAGGGGTCTTCAAGAATGCATGGGATAGACAGAGGGAAATATTAGTAAATAGGCAGGGAAGAGGGAGGGTCACCAGTGACCAGTTAGGGTCTGTGGAGACAGACTAGGCTGGGACCATGTGGGCAGACTGGATGAGCCAGTCATTTTCAATTGACAAATTCTGTTTCTATGTTTAGTAGATGCTAAGAATGGAACGTCTGGCACACTGTGTTGTGGGGCAAGAGGATGCTTTTCAGTCCAAATGAACACGTTTTTACATTCTTATTTCTCAACAAAGGGTAAGATATAAATGTTGTCATACTTTTGTAACTTCTTAATTGATTCCAGTTTCTTACAGTAAGTTAGACATGATATATGTCTTCTTCCATTAGAACTGTAGGATGAAGAATGAGACTCAACTACTTTTAGATTATTTGCTCCCAATTTGTCTTCTTTCACCTCCTTCTTTTCTGTCTCTCTCTCTCTCTCTCTCTCTCTCTCTCTCTGGCCTCAAATCAGCTTCTTTCTTTCTTTCTTTCTTTCTTTCTTTCTTTCTTTCTTTCTTTCTTTCTTTCTTTCTTTCCTTCTTTCTCTCTCTCTCTCTATCTCTTTTGCCTTATTTCTGTACATAAACAAGTGTAAAATAAAAAGTTAATTATTATTTTTTTTTCATTTTATCTTTTTATTGAAATTCAAGTATATAAGAAAGCACACATCTCATACAATAGAAGACTATCCTCCATGTATGGTATAAAATGTCACTTAACAAAACACAATATTTAGGGTAAACATATTGGAGAAGCCTAATATACATGTATTGATAATAAAACACAAACCTAGACAGGATATAAGTGGAGAGCAGAAGGGTTACAATCAATAAGTTAAGATCCCCTCCAAGAATAATTGGTGTATTATCAGTGTTAAAGGATAGAATCTGTTGAGCTAAATTATAAAAAAAAACTCTGGGGAATCAGAGTTGGGTGCATAGACATTAACAAGCAGAAGATGACCAGAGCTGGTTTTCAGTTTGACCATCACCCATCTGCCATCAGTATCAGATACGGAGTTTACAAGGGACCATTTAAGACTCTTATGAATAAGAATAGCAACTCCTCCTTTATTGAAGTATAGGATGATTCGTAGATCTGACCGACCCAATCATTTTTAAGTCTATGAACATCCTCTGCTAATAATTTTGTTTCTTGAAGGAAAGCAATTTGTGTTTTATGTTTTTTGAGATGTGAAAGAATTTGCTTCCGCTTACAAGGAGAATTGTCCCTTCACATTCCATGTACTGTATATAAAAGTATGTCACTGATATTGTTAGAGTTAAAGAAAAGGAATAATTGCTGGAGTGTGAAGGGACAAATAAATGAGGCAGAGGATGATTAGAATACAATACAGAGAGCTTACGTATATGCAGAGAGTAGCAGGAACATTCAAGCCAAAAAAAGTGAGCTGTATGATACAAGAGTAGCACAGATATCTTATTAAAGTTAGAATAGAGATGAGGAAGGAGAAAGGTCATTAACAACAACAACAAAACTAGTAAGCTAAATAACAAAGAAAACGTTTTATGGGTGTGAGGAGATGAGGCAGCCAACCGGCTAAGAGACTCTCTCACCACACTCTGGAGCGTCCATGTAGGGAGGAGACTAGGGAGGACCAGTTATAAATATCGGCCCAAACCTAAGTCTGATCCCAGTAATATAATAAAGTAAGTATTCCTGAAAAGCTAAACTGAAAGGGAATAATACCAAGAAAGGCAGGGGACTGTAATAACCTCAGCTTAATTCTAAGCTAACAGGACAAGGTATAAGGATAAAGCTAAACACCAGAACTTAATTTATAAACATTAGTAGTAATAGTACAAGATACACCAACTTGAAATAACAGTAAATAAAAGAACCATATACAAGATGCCAGTACAGCCTAGACATAGAGCAAGAAATTCAGGGAGCCAGGTGGAATGCAAATGAACAAATATAAAAGGAAAAGTAGATCATTACCACATTAGAGTGACTCTGAGTATACTTTGCAGTGCAACAGAATAAGTACATAATAAATACAATATTGAGGGGGAAAGAAGAAAGGGGAGGTCAATTTAAGCCCTTACACCCTGAGCCAAATGCAAATTGGGATTATGTGGAGAGGTATAGGGTTTGGTGATAATTGTAGACAGAAGAGATAGTCATAGTAAAGATCAGCTCCGATTACTCGAAAAGCACCTAAATAGGTGTTATATGGGGCGACTAGGTCTGGAAGACTAGGCCCAGTGAGCCCCAAAACCAGAGGGACCACACAGCAGTGGATTTCTATAATATTTGTAGGCTTTGAGTAAGATAAGGAGCATAAGGAAGATGTAGATTGACAATCCTTTGCAACAGTATACCAAACATAGCCACCTCTTTGAGTGCTAATGATAGTTCCATATTGTAAACAGGAGGTAGTAAGAATAATTATTTATTTATTTAGTTTTTGTTGACCGGGTAAGTGCACTAGACAAATCCTGCCTATTTTCAGGCACGACCCGGGGGAGGGGGATACAGATGAATGCCAACTGACCTTGAACCAGATTAAGCTGTTGGTGGTACTTTTAGTGAATGAGGAAAATTTGGCCAGGACACCAGGGAAATTCCCCTACTCTTTTCGATAAGTGCCATGGGATCTTTAACATCCACCTGAACTACCAACAATCCAGGCAGACGGGACCTCGGTTTAACGTCTTATCCGAAAGACGGCACCTCAGAAGTGCAGCACCCCCTAATGCTACACTACAGTGTCAGTATTGGGATATTAACCCAAGTGCCAGATGTGGGAACTGAACCCGCAGCCCTCTGATCTCCCGGTCTCATAGGTGAGTGTGCTACCTACTGAGCCACTGACACTGCGTCGAGCGCAGGGAATGGAGATAGATGAAATGTAGTTGCCAATCATACTTAAGAACCTGTCATCAGGAGAGGGAAGGGGTAAGTTGCCTTGTAATATATAATAATTCACATTTGAAAAAAGAAAAGGCAATAATCAGGATGCATACCGATTGAAGATATGCAGCTGAACAGCCAAAAGACTATAAACCTGATGCACTGCTAAACTGGAGAGTAAAAGGCTAGATAGAGAAAGCCTGTTTAGTGAGGTCATTTATAAGATCTAACACTAAAATAATGGGTTAGAAAAACATTGCTGATATACCAAAGTTCCCTTGAAGATCTTTAAGCTGCTCATTTAAACACTGCAACAAAAAGTAAATTGATCGCGCCGCAATGTACAGCCTTTGCTTTCTGCACCCCCTGGGAGTGAAAGCAACCAGGTAGCATAGACGGTAGAGCAGGCGGCTAGGCAGAAAAAGTGTACTGGCACTCCCTTTAAGTATCTTGGAAGCAAAACCTACCAAGATATAACAACTGTGACCATGTTACTGACCATATAAGCCCATGACACCTTAGATTTATTAGCAGGATTGTGACTATTGATGTTCTTGCTTTTGGTCTTTGCCCTACGTTTCTTTTTGGGTGGCTCTAAAGATTTGAGGGGGGAACTTGCAACAACTTCTGCCCATGAAGTATCGGCAGAAATACATCCCTGAAGCACAGGGCCCAAATTAGAGGAATGTTCGTCTGAAATTTGCTGGGAAAGATCCTTCTGCGAGGAGTGCATGTCATCCTCCAAGAGAGCAAACTTATTGCTCAAGGGAATAGAGGGGTTGATTTGAAGGTGAGAGGCTGCAGCTTGGGGTGTTTCGGGTGAAATCTCGCTAGAACAGCATGAAAGTCTTGAAGAATAATGCCCCAACAGAAGCTTCTCTTGCAGCCGTTTCGATTGTCTTGGGGTTAAATCAGTTGCGGCGTTGCTGCTTGGGACTCGAGTTCTGCAACACTTTCCCATGTTCCCATTACCTGTGTCACCCTCCGTGTGGATACCAAAGCTGTGTTGGTTGCCAATTGCTGCTGAACTTCCCAGGGTAAGATTGCAGAGAGAGACCTCCAGATAGTTGGCTAAGGCATCAGGGGTTTCAAAATTCTTGAAGGAAGAGCCTGAGAAAAGGCGTAGTGTCGCGGGGTAACGTAGAGCAAATGTAATGCTTCTTTGGTGGAGGATTTGTTTAAGTGGATTGTAAGCCTTCCTTCTGATGGTTAAATCTTTTGAAAAGTCTCTGTAGATGGAAATATTAAACTCTTGCCACTAAAGTTTCTCCATTTCTCTGGCTCATTTCAGTATTAATTCTGTGTGGGAATAGTTCAAGAAGCAAGCAATGATAGGCCTTAGTCGCAGGTCTGATGTTGGCCTTGCACCCAGAGTGTGGTGAGACCGCTCAATGATTAACGTTAGGTCAGGAGGCAGTTTAAGCATTGCAGACAGCACGTGTAACAAAAGCGCAGTAGTGTCTCCTAATTCTACACCTTCAGGGAAGCCAAAAAATAAGAAATTGTTGCAATGATTACGATTTTCAACATCAATTTTGACTTGTAGGGATTTAATAGTTCGATCTTGATTGCGGACAGTAGACTCGAGGTCATGAATAGTAGTGGTGTTACAGGCCGTTGCTTTCTCATTAAATGCAATTTTCTGGCTAAAAGTTTCAAGAGTGGTCACATTCTGTTCGGTGGAGGTTTTTAGATCATTAATCTCAGCCATCAGTTTAGAAAACATTACTTCCACTCTAGCAAGTGATCTTTGCTGTACTTGGAGATCTGCCATAATACTGAAGGATGAGACCTAGTATGCTGCAGTACAGTGTAGAATAATTGAATATAAGTAGATGATGGATCAAAAATGACTTACAAACTGTGTCAGGCAGTAAGATTACAGGATGGTCACAGGAGCTGGTACCAAAGAAAGGTCTGATGAAGGCTGGATGAGGTTAGATTGCAATCTTTCCTGCAGAGATTCTGAACTATGCTGCCATCTTCTGCCTGGTCAGGCCACACCCTTAATTATTATTTTGATCATATGTATAGTTCAAATTCAGTGGGTTACAAGACCTGCGGTAGCATGGATTCATGGGGGGGGTCATGTCTGATAGACATCTTTGACTGAGTGACCAGGGAAGTACATCAGGGTGGACCAGTGGATGTGGCCTACCTAGATTTCAATAAGGCTTTCAACACTGTTCCACATAGGAGACTAGTACAGTAAGCAAGCTGGGTGGCTTAGAAGTAAGTTGACAGGTGTTAAACTGGGTATGAGATTGGTTAAGGCATACTGTAGGTGACAGAAGATGGTAGTGAATGGAGTTCACTCCGAGGAAGGGAGAGTGACAAGCTGGGTGCCTCAGGGATCAATGCTGGGGCTGGTCTTCTTTAATGTTTGCTGCTACAGAGGAGATGGAAGAAAAGTTCTGCCAGTATCACGTCAATGTAGTGAATCATTTACAGTGAGTACATTAGAGTGAATGTAATACAGCACATATATACTGAGTGACTGCACAGACACAGTGCATGCACATATAAGCGAATGACACAGTACAGAGAATCAGCAAATACCGTGACTTACCAGTCTGGCGACTGATTGTGTAGCCTACCTTCACTAACAAGGAGTGGTGCGGAGTAAGAATCTGAAAGATAGGGGGATTCGGGGGACGAAGCCCCCCGTGAGGGGTGTGGGGTGGCATAGTCCCCCAGCGTGACATGGAAGCATTTCCTAGATTGCAAAATGGAGGAGGAGGAGAGGATGTCCCACACTGGGATTGAACAAGTGGTGTCAGGCAACGTGGATGGGAATAGTTGGAGAAGGTATCGAAATCTGACAGACAGGATGGATCAGGTGGTTCGTGAGTAGACCACACGTACCAGGCTGAAGTACTTGTGTGGAATTGCCTACGATCTTCATGTACAGTACATGTCTGAATGTGGACAATCTAGCTGACATGTACCGTTAGCTCAAGTTGTAATCGATGTAATGTGTGGAAGCCAGGAGTTGTGGTCACTGTGATTGACGTTGCTCACATGTATTAGCCCTAATAGTAATCGCCTGATAATTCTCACTATAATGACATGAAACCATTGCAAATGACACCAAATTGTGCAATAGGGTGGACACTACAGGGGGTGGAAAGGATGAGCATAGCCTGAGAAAATGTGAGGAGTGGTCAGGGGTATGACAGATGGGTTTCAATCCAAAAAAGTGCAAAATATTGCATATATGGCACAGAAACTCAGTGGTGGAATACAAAATAGGGGGGTGGTATTGACTATCACCAAACAGAAAGAGACCTGGGGTAATCATGCCTGATTACCAAAAGGTGGTCAGGCAGTGTGACAAGGCATTTGGGAGGGTAGTAGGATGCTGCGGTGCATAGGGAGTGGTATCACTAGCAGAAAGAGGGAGGTGGTGTTACCTGTGTAAGACCCTACCTAGAGTACTGTGTCTAGTTCTGGAGATCACATCTCCAGATGGAGATAGAGTGGAGGCGGTCTAGAGGACGGCAACTAAAATTTTTATTTTGTTTTTATTTAAGTCTTTGGTAACCAGGTAAGGCCCACTGAGCACAAGTGCCTGTTTTCAGGGGCGACCTGGGAGGACTGGGTGGTTAAGTGACTTGCTCAGAGTCACACAGCATGCAAGTGGAGTTTATGAGAATCAAATCCAGGTCTGGTCTGCTGAATGTACGAAGTGTATTCACAGCTCGTTACTCTAACCTCTAGGCTATACTGCCAGCCCTAAAACAGTGCAGGGTCTGCATCAAAACCCCTACAAGGAGAGACTAAAGGAGCTCAATACTTACACTCTGGAAGGGGGGATATGATTGAGACCTTTTAATAACTCATGGGGGTAAATAAGGTACAGGAGGGAAGTATTTTTCAGAAAAAAGGTACTGAAGAACAAGGAAACATGCAATGAATCTGGAGGGGGGTAGATTCAGGAAAGATGTGAGGAAGTACTTCTTCACAGAAAGAGTGAATTTCTGGAATAGCCTTCCGCCGGAGGAGGTGGGGCAAAAACAGTGATGAGGTTCAAGAATGCATGGGATAGGCTTAAGGGAATCTTAATGGACAGGAAATGGGAGGGAGAAAGAACCAGACATCAAGTAGGATCTGCGGTGATACCGTAAACGGGGAAAAGTAGGCAGACTGGGTGGGCCAAGTGGTTCTTATCTGCCATCAAATGCAAATTCTGTTTCAAGAGGGAAATCTAAGGGTACAAACCCTAAAGCTTGTATTCATTCTATTAATGTTACTATTTGTAACGATTAAGCATACCGTTATCACTTAGGATCTCTTTGTTTGCTTTTACTAACTAGTCTATGGATTCTGGAAGAGGCATTTTACCCATGCTGCTACCGCAGTTACTGTCTGAAGACTACTTTTGTGCCTCACCATAGTAACAGTAGTCACATGCAAGTGGTAGCATCTCCCCATCTCATCAACACTGTCATACTGCTGATACAAAAAAATAAGCCATTGTCAGTGACTCCTTAGATGTCCCCCTCAGGAGAAGAACACACTGTAAACAAAGTCACATTTCAGTGAAAAAAAAGAAGGAAAACAATCTGCACTTACACATCTCCATAGTTACCGGACATGGTCAACGTCATTTCCTCCCTAGCACACACACACACACACACACACACACACAAAGCTCCCTTATATGAAACAAAGTCACATTTAGTGGCTGCTTCTCAGTCCCCCTCTACACAAAATTAAGCCACGTTCCACAGCTTCTTCTGCTCCCCCAAACAAAACAAAGCCACAATCAGCAACTGCTTCTCAGTACCCCATAGAAATAAAGCAGTGTTCCATGGCTTCTGTTCTGGCCAGTGCCGGCTAGTATCCCCATCCCACCCACTTTCAGTGCGCAAGACCTGGTAGCCAACCCCTGGTACCACCAGACAAACACTGACACTGGGATACCCAATCGCCAGTGTCATTACCTGAACCTGAAATAAAGAAAACCTTCCCTTGTTGCCATTTTTTTAATATATCCTGTAAAACAGAAAACTGTCCATTGATGTCTCTTGCCACCATTATCCTCCCACTTAGCAACTCCAACCCCTTACTTACCTACCAGGGGCCCAACACCGTAATCTGCTCTGGACTGGAGACACGTCTTTACTCTTTAACACTGGACTGCGAACTGAGGAAATCAGATATGCAGTTTAATGTATTTCAATGGGTTCTGAATTTATCCTCATAACCTGGTCATTTTTGAAGATTATTTTCCCCAAATCTTTAACATGGCCTTTCTGGGACCCCATCTCATGAACAATGATGATGAAATTATGCAAATCCATAATTATGCAAATCCATCCCAAAAGGTGATTTCACAGTCAGACAGGATTTGAACATTTTCTCTGCTCTTGTTCATTTCTCAGCTTATTTACTGAAGGAATGGGGTGAGCATTAGAGCTGAGAACCCCAAGGCACACCCCATGCCTGATTTGCAAAGATGCAGGAGAGGTCAAACCGTAATGATTTTTCCTGTTGCTGCCTACAGGATGGGGTTGGGTGTTCAACCCTAACACCACATTTCCCTACTTTTGTTGGTTTAACCCTAACTAGTGCATTAACAAATGTTTTTGCAATCAATTGCCTTAATTTTTCAGATTGTATAATCGTATCCTTATTTACCTGTGGGTGTTCAGGGTCCTCAGGGCCCTGCACTTCCATTCCTCCATAGTTGCATACATCTCTGTTGCTGTGGGCCTTGCACTTTCATTTCTGTCAAAACAGCAATTTATTTCCTTCACTGCATGGCTTGTTAAAAGTTCCAATGTTATCCTATGGGAATTTGCATTTTTTATTTTGTATCAACCCTGTTGCAGATCTCTGTGTCATCTGCAAAGAGGCATACTTTCCCTTCCAGTCCCTCTGCAATGTCACCTATAAAGACATTAAAGAGGACCAGTCTCAGTACTGAATCCTGCGGTACCCCACTAGTAACCCCCCCTTCTTTGGTGTGGATTCCATTTACTATTACCCTCTGTGTCCTGTTGTCCAGCCAATGTTTTACCCAGGCTACAACTCAGGGACCAACTTCCAGGCTGGCTAACTTGTTTATTAATCTTTTATGTGGGACTGTGTCAAATGCTTTGCTAAAATCTAGGTAGGCCACATCCATAGCCCCTCTCTGGTCTACTACTTTGGTCACCCAGTCAAAGAAATCGATTAGATTCGTCTGACATGACCTTCCCACTGTGAACCCATGCTGCCTTGGGTTCTGTGCCCCACTGGCCTCTGGGTACTCAACAGTTCTTTCCTTCAGAAGTGGTTCCATAGTTTTCCCTACTTCTGAGGTCAAACTAACAGGTCTGTAGTTTCCTGCCTCTGTCTTGCTCCCACTTTTGTGAAGGGGAATCACATCCGCCCTCCTCCAGTCCTTGGGTGTCACACCATCCTCCGATGATTTGTTAAAAAGGGTAGTCAGTGGTGTCATTAGTTCTCCCCTTAGTTCTTTAAGAATTCTGGGGTGAATCCCATTAGGCCCCATTGCTTTGTCCACCTTCAGTTTTAGGAGTTCTTTCAGGATCCTTTCTTCTATGAATGGAGTGGTATCGATCCCCTTATTCAGAGTGCTTCTATTATTTTGTTTAGGTACCTCTCCTCATCTTCTTTTGAGAATACTGAGCAGAAGTATTCATTCAGTATCCCTGCTTTTTCACTCTCACTCTCTGTCCACTCCACCCTCCCCTTTATTAAGCCTCACTATCCCTCCTGTTGGTCTTTCTTCACTCCCTAATGTTCCTATAAAATGTTTTATCCTCCTTCTTAACTGAGTTGGCTGTCTTTTCCTCAGTTTGGGCCTTTGCTATTCTGACTGCCTTCCCTGCTTCCTTCTGCATTAACAGGTACAGTTCTCTGTCCTGCTCCGTCTGTGTTGCCTTATACTTCCTGAATGCTACCTTTTTCTCCCTAACCTTCCGCACCACCTCTTTTGAGAAACATAATGTTTTTTCCTTCATTTTGTTTTGTTGATTTGCTTCACACAAAGGCTTGTTGCCTCTGTGATGCCTGTTTTGATTTTTCCCCATTTTTCCTCCACCCCTCCTTCTTGCCCATTTGCTAGTGCTTTTCTGAGCACTCTCCCATTTTTCAAAGTCAGCCCTCCTAAAGTCCAGTACCCTCACTTTTGTATGGCTTGACTCTATGGCTGTGTTTATCGGAAACTACACTGTTTGGTGGTCGCTTGTTCCCAGATGGCTATCCACTTCTAAATCTGAGATCCTGTCTCCATCCCCATTTGAGAGTACCAGGTCTAAGATTGCTCCCTCCTGAGTGGGTTCCAATACTAGCTGTCTGAGGCATGCCCCCTGTAGGGCATCAAGAATGACCCTGCTCTTGGATGTGGCTGCAGCAAAGGTGCTCAAGTTAACAACTGGCATATTCAGGTCCCCATCAACAATATCTTGCCTTTTTCTGCCATTCTAAGGATGCCTTCTATCATTTCCTTGTCCATTGCCACCCCCTGAGATGGGGGTCTGTATACAACCCCCATGGGGATTGTATTGCCATTTTCTGTCTCCAGGGTGACTTACAGTGCCTCCTCTCCAGCCAGTTTACCCTTCACTTCCATTGCTTTGATCCCTTCCCTTACATAGAGAGCTACTCCTCTTACTCTTTTACCCTCCATGTCCCTCCTGTAGATTGTGTACCCTGGTATGTTAACATCCTAATCATTGTTCTCTGTGTACCATGTTTCTGTGACTGCCAAGATATCCAGGCGTCCCTCTTCCATCAAAGCCACTAGTTCAGGGAGCTTGTTACCCAGATTATGGGCATTGGTATGAAACACCCTCCATTTTTTGATGTCTTTACCCCTTTTAGCCCCATCCCTGTCCTTGCTGCCTTTACCTTGTTCTCCATTTACCTCTGTCCTGCTCCCTATTGACTTCTCTACCTTGGTGTTTACCTAACTAACTACCTACCCTGTTTTATGGGGGAAGGCTGGGATTTCTCTGCTCCTTTTCAGTGCCTGCCCCCTTGGCTAGTTTAAATGCTTGCCAGTAGAGCATTTAAACCTATCACCTAGGATTCCGGTTCCCCTCCCAGACAGATGCAGACCATCACGCCAGTATAGGCCTGTATCCCTCCAGGTGGACCCCTGTCTCCAATGAAGCCAAAACTCTGAACTCCACACAAGTTTTTCAACCATTCATTGAATCCCATGGTGTGAAGTACCCTGGCTTCATCCATGCCATAGACAGGCAGCACCTCTGAGAAGGTTACCATATGTGTTCCTTGTCTAAGGCCCCTCCCCAACTCCACAAGCTCCTCTTGCACTGCTCTGATCCCATTCCCTGCCAGGTCATTTGTCCCTAGGTGGACAATGATGTTCAATTCCCTCTCCCGTGCAGCATCTCCCATGATCCTGAGGATTTGTTCCCTGTCCCTTCAATCCATGGTGCTGGGCAGGCACCTTACCTCCCTTTCCCTTCCCTCCCCCAGTTCTAACCCCCTAATGACTGAGCCACCCACCAGGAGTTGTTTCCTTCCCCTGTGGGGCCCATGCCACTCACCCATGGGCCTTTTTGTGGAGGTTCCAAGCATTCTCCTTGGTTTCCACTGCAGGTTCCTCCATAGAGGAACCACTCTCCACCAGAACGGCATATGAATTGTGGAGAGGTACAACTGGAGGGATGTACCACTGTTCCACCACCCTCATCCTCCCTGATCCCACCTTGGTAAAACCGCTCCTCTTTCTTGGCAACCTCTGAGGCAGCGATGGTGACCCTGCTGGTCCCTGGCCGGAGGAAGAGGTTTCACAAATCCTAGCCAGGTCAGCCTGGAGATGGGCAACCTCCTCCCTAAGACCAGAGAAATGTCTGCAAATAGGGCAGCATCACAGCCTCCAGAATGTCTCCCGGAAGACTGCTGCCCCACAGCTACTGCACTGCACCACTCCCATCATGTCTTATTTTTTTGCCCCTCTCCTGTTGCTTTGTATGCTTACTCTCTCCTCCCTCTATTTATTTTTCCACCTACTTTCCTATTGCCTATGTGCCCGTACAGCTCTTGCCCTTTCTGTTCTGGGACAGGAACTTCCAGTATTCTTCAGTAGTCTCCTTCTTCCTTGCTCGAGTCCGACCTCCAGCAGCTGGGGTGGGGGTGGGAGAGCTACTCTTTTCCTTCAAGGATGGCGAAACTTATGTATCTCAGTGATCCTTCACTTTCTACTCCCAAACAGGAAGTTCCTGTTGTCAGTCAAATCCAGTGCCTATAAAAGTGGAACCTGCTTGGGATGGGAGAGTGGAGAGGAGGGAAGGAGGGCAATTAGTAAGTAAGGTTCTAACTCTTTAGTCAGCTGCTTCTTGCTCTGAAAGCAAGATTGCTGTCTGCCAAAAGCTAGCAGCAGGAATCTCTAATTGGAGAGACTTGGTTTTCTGCTGCCTAAGCCACACCCACAATTAAGTGCTCTCCTCCTGACTTAGCAAACTGAAAGGCTGATACAGTCCCCTTCCCCCAACACAGAAAAACACACTGACTCCCTTTTTTTACCCTAATTGAGACCTCACACTTCTAATAATGTATCTGTTTGCCTAATCCCAACAGGCTCTGACTCTTGCTGAGTTAGAAGTGTTCTATTAGTAAGTAATGTTCTAGCTCCTTAATCAGCTGCTTTTTGCTGTGAAAACAAGATTGATGGATGACCCCCATACAAAAAAGGAGCTGTTTTTGTACGGACCCAATTCTTTTTACAGGTATCCAAAAGACTGTACTGAGCATGTTCAGAACTGCAACTTTAAAATTTAATAACTTGGGAAATTATTAATATTTTTCATCAAGCCAGTGAAAGGCATATTTGTTGGCCAAGCCCTTTCCACTCTGAAAATTTCAGACAAAAATTCCAAACCATCTGTGCGCTATGCAATGACAAAAATACAACAAAAAATCCAGATTTTTTAACATTTTTTCACTATCTGTACAGAAGCATAGAAACAATGACTTTGATGGCAGATAAGGACCGCTTGGCCCACCTAGTCTGCCCATTTCCCTAACTACAGGATAAGCTGCAGATCCTAGTTAACCAACAGCCTATTTCTTCCTACCCGCTACAAGAATTGCCTTATGTCTGTCCCATGCATTCTTGAATTCTCCTACAGTTTTAGATCCCACAACCTCCTCAGGAAGGCTGTTCCATGCGTCCACCTCCTCTGTGAAAAAATACTTCTTCACATTGCTCTTGAGCAGTCCCCTTCTATCTTCAAATTGTGTCCCCTTGTTCTTGCACATCTCTTTTTCTGAAAGACGCTAAAAGTTTCTATCATTTCCCCCCCCCTTCCTTTCCTCAAGGGTATACATATTAAGCTCCTTTAGTCTCTCCTTGTATGGCTTCTGTTGCAGACCCTGTACCATTTTAGTTGCCCTCCTCTGGACTACCTCCATCCTGTCTATGTCCTTGCAGAGATGGGGTCTCCAGAACTGGACACAGTACTCCAGATGGGGTCTCACCAACTGTCTGTATAGAGGGATAACAACTTCCTGTTTTCTGCTGGTGATGCCTCTCCCTATACATCCCAGTATCCCCCAACCCTCCCTATGGCCTTCTCACATTGCTAGCCAACCTTAAGGTCATCTGATATGATTACCCCCAGGTCTCTTTCCATTTTTGTTGTTGTTACTATCTCCCCCCATTGTGTACTCTTCCCCTAGGTTTTTGTTTCCCAGGTGCATTACTTTGCACTTCTTTGCATTGAATCCAAGCTGCCATATGTCTGACCATTCCTTCAACCTTGCCAAGTCCCTTCTCATCCTTTCCATGCCTCCTTGTGTATCAACCCTGTTGTAGATCGTTGTGTCTTCTGCAAAGAGGCATACTTTTCCTTCCAGTCCCTCTGCAATGTCACTTATAAAGACATTAAAAAGGACTGGACCCAGTACTGAACCATGCAGCACCCCACTAGTAACCCCCCCTTTCTTCAGAGTGGACTCTGTTTACAATTACCTTCTGTGTCCTGTTGTCCAGCCAATGTTTTACCCAGGCTACAACCCTGGGACCCACTCCAAGGCTGGCTAATTTGTTTATTAATCTTTTGGGTGGGGCTGTGTCAAATGCCTTGCTGAAGTCTAGGTAGGCCATGTCCACAGCCCCTCCCTGGTCTACCACTTTGGTCACTCAGTCGAAGAAATCGATTAGATTCATCTGACATGACCTTCTCACTGTGAACCCATGCTGCCTTGGGTCCTGTGCCCCACTGGCCTCTAGGTACTCAACAATTCTTTCCTTCAGAAGTGATTCCATTACTTTCCCTACCACTGAGGTCAAACTGACAGGTCTGTAGTAGCCTGCCTCTGTCTTGCTCCCACATTTGTGAAGGGGAATCACATCCATCTTCCTCCAGTCCTCAGGTACCACACCATCCTCCCATGATTTGTTAAAAAGGGTTGTCAATGGTGTCACTAGCTCTCCCCTTAATTCTTTTAGAATTCTGGGGTGAATTCCATCAGGCCCCATTGCTTTGTCTACCTTCAGTTTTAACAGTTCTTTCAGAACCCTTTCTTCTGTGAAAGGACTGGGATCGACCCCCCCATCCAGAGTGCTTTTGTTAACTGGATTAGGTACCTCCCCCTCCTCCTCTTTTGTGAATACTGAGCAGAAGTATTTGTTTAGTATCGCTGCTTTTTCACTGTCCCTCTCTGCCCACCCACTGTCCATTCTATTCATTCTCACTATCCCTCCCTTTGTCTTTCTACGATCCCTGTTGTAGCTATAAAAGGTTTTATCCCCCTGCTTAACCGAGTTGGCTGTCTCTTCCTCAGTTTGGGCCTTTGCTATTCTGACTTCCCTCCCTACTTCCTTCTGCCTTAACTGGTACAGTTCTCTGTCCTGCTCCTTCTGTGTTTCCTTATACTTCCTAAATGCTATATTTTTCTCCCTAACATTCTCTGCCACCTCTTTTGCGAACCATAGTGGCTTTTTCTTTCATTTTGATTTGTTTATTTGCTTCACAGAAAGGCTTGTTGCCTCTGTGATGGCTGTTTTGATGCTTCCCCATTGTTGCTCCACCCCTCCTTCTTGCCTGTTTGCTAGTGCTTTTCTAAAGCACTCTCTCATCTTAACAGTCAGCCCTCCTGAAGTCCAGTACCCTCACTTTTGTATTGCTTGACTCTGTAGCTGAGTTTATCATGAACCACACTGTTTAGTGGTCACTTGTTCCCAGATGACTACCCACTTCTAGATCTGAAATCCTCTCGCTGTCCCCATTTGAGAGTAAGAGGTCTAAGATTGCTCCCTCATGACTGGGTTCCAAAACTAGCTGTCTCAGGCATGCCCCCTGTAGGGCATTGAGACTGGTCCTGCTCTTGGATGTGGCTGCAGCAAAGGTGCTCCAGTTAACATCTGGCATATTCAGGTCCCCCATCAACAGTCTCTCCCCTTTCTCTGCCATCCTAAGGATGCCTTCTATCATATCCTTATCCACTCCCTCCCCCTGAGATGGGGGTCTGTATACAACCCCTGTGCAGATTGTGGTGCCATTTCCAGTCTCCAAGGTGACCCACAGTGCCTCCTCTTCTCCTTGTTTACTCTTTTGTTCCATTGCTTTTATCGCTTCCCTTACAGAGAGAGCTACTCCTCCCCCTCTTCTCCCCTCCCTGTCTCTCCTGTAGGTTGTGTACCCTGGTATGTTAACATCTCAGTCATGGTTCTCTGTGTACCATGTTTCTGTGACTGCCACAATATCCAAGCATCCCTCTTCCATCAAGGCCACCAGTTCAGGGAGCTTGTTGCCCAGGCTACAGGCATTGGTATTCATTACCCTTCATTTCTTGATGGCCTTACCCCTTTTTGCCCCATCGCTGTCCTTATTGCCTTTGTTGTTTTCTCCATTTACCCCTGCCCTTCTCCCTAGCAATGTCTCTATCTTGGTGTTTACCTCACTTACTATCCTGATTTTTTTGAGGGGGCTAGGATTTCCCTGCTCCTTCCCAGTGCCTCCCTTCTTGGCTAGTTTAAGTGCTTGCCAATGAAGCATTTAAACCTATCACCTAGGATCCTGGTTCCCCTCCTGGACAGATGCAGACCATCACGCCAGTATAGGCCTGCATGATTCCAGGTGGACCCCCAATCCCCAATGAAGCCAAACCCCTGAGCTCTGCACCAGTTTTTCAACCACTGATTGAAGCCCATGGTGTGGAGCACCCTAGCCTCACCCATGCCATAGACAGGCAGCACCTCTAAGAAGGTTATAATGTGTGCTACTTGTCTAAAGGCCCCTCCCCAACTCCACAATCTCTTCCTGCACTGCTCTGATCCCTTTATCAGCCAGGTCATCATTTGTCCCTAGGTGGAGAATGACATCCAGCTCCTTCCCCCATGCAGTTGCTCTGGCGATCCTTAGGATTCGCTCTCTGTCCCTCCAAGCCATGGCGCCAGGCAGGGACCTTACCTCCCTCTCCCCTTCCTCCCCCAGTTCTACCCTCCTAACAGTGGAGTCCCCCACCAGTAGTTGTTTCCTTCCCCTGTGGGATCCCATGCCACCCTCCTGTGGGTCTCTTTATGGAGGTTCCCAGCATCTCCTTGGTCTTCTGTGGGTGCCTCCATAGAGGAACCACACTTTGCCAGAATGGCATATGAATTGTGGAGAGGTACAACTGGAGGGATGCAACTCCGTTCCACCACCCTCACCCTCCCTGAGCCCCTTGTTGTCCAACCACTCTTCTTTCTTGGCAACCTCTGAGGCAACAGCAGTGGTCCTGGTGATCCCTGGGTGGGGAGGAGGTCCACCAAATCCTGGCCAACTCAGCCTGGAGATGAGCAACCTTCTCCCTCAGCCCAGTGAGGTGCCTGCAGAAGGGACAACACCACATCCTCCAGAACATCTCCCGGAAGACTGCTGCTCCTCAGCCACTGCACTGCACCACTCCCATCATGTCTTATTTCTGGCCCCCTAACTGTTGTTTTGAATAATTACTCTTTCCTCAGTGTGTTTATTTATTTATTTTTATTTTTTCTCCCTATGTATGGAAAAAGGAATTTTGTGGTGAAAATGGATTCACGGGATAGCCATCTGGTTGGGGAAAAAAAGGATTTGGGGCCATCTGGTCCTGACAAACAGCCATCTGGCCATCAAAACGGATCCTTTTTCACCAGATGGAATCCTTTCTGCCACCATAGCATAGCACTGGCAGAAAAGGATTTCCACTGTCGAAAAAGGATACTGTATAGCAGGTTGAATTCGCTTCCCATAGTTTTCACGCAAGACATTTGTTAAACATATTCACGTCTTGCAGAAATTGCGCTGTGGTAGTACCGGTAAATATGGTGTTTAGTAGGCTGACAGCTGGTTGTAATTTGTGAGAGTATTTAACTAGTCTGCTTCACTTACCATTACTGCACTGACTGCCCTATACTGAATCTGTTGTTAAGCTAGTATGTCCCTGCTGAAGTGCATAAAGTCATCCCAGAGCAAGCGCAGGTATCCGATGGAGCCGAGTGCTGTAGGTGCTATTGATCTTTCTGAGAACTCAGGTGTGGAGCTTCATATTGTGGTATCTGTTTCAAGAGAACTGTCAACCCCACCAACTAAGAAACTCAAGCCCTCTTCGTATGACACATACACCCCTGACCTCCGTTACCGACTCGGGAAGTACGCGGCTGAGAATGGGGTAATGGCAGCCGTTCGCTTTCATCAGACACAGTATGGAGGGTTAGTTAATGAAAGCATGGTCCGAAAGTTCAAAACCGATTACCTGGCAGCAGTTAATGTGGCTGGGGACCCCACAACAATGTCCCCCTCGCTACCTCGTAAACCACAGGGATGACCTACACACCTCTTGGATAATTTTGAGGAGCAGCTCAGAAAAATTGTCCGGACCATGCGAGCTGAAGGAGCGGTTGTAATCGCTTGAGTCATCCATGTGGTAGCTTCTGTTTGAAAATGGGGGGCACCTGGTTCTTTCAACAAAATGAGCATGGGGTTTCCTCAATCAAAGAGGGCTTAGTCGGAGGAAGGGGACTAAAGCTGCTTGCAAAGTGCCTGTTGATTTTCAGTTTAAAAGCTGGCTTTTTACTTAGAATTTCAAAAGCAAGGAGAACATTTCTGCTTTTGTCTTGGGGTAGCACAGAGAACATTTCTGCTTTTGTTTTGTGGCTTCTGAAGTACTGGGCTTTTGATTAAAGTTATAACTTTTAATTGTACCACTGGATGGCTGTGTCTTCTGTTAACAGTGGTGGTGTTCACTAATTATTGCGTCCTGCTAGATTTCACGTTATGACTTGCAATAGCAAATATAGCGAAATATATCAGGATGCGAAATATTCCTGCTATATAGTATTTTATTGCTTTTTTTATTATGGGTCGTCATTTGAGCCCCCTCTCCCCAGAAAAAATCCCTGATGTCTAGTGGCAACCCCCACCCTGTATGCATATATATAAATTTTTATTTTATGCTATAAATAATATTTTTTTCCCCTGTCGAGCTCCGTTCCCATATCCCTGGTGCCTAATGGTACCCCCACTCTCTGATATTCAGTGTGTTTTTCCTTACTGGTAGTCAGTGGCTTCCCACATCCTCTCATGTCATTTAACCTGTGGAATTAAAAAAATGTCCCTCGATGTCTTTGTTTTTTTTAAACCTGTAAAAAAAAAAAGTCCATCGACCATCACTTCTACACCCCCCATTCAACCTGCCACTGTGAACCCACCTCCCCACACCCCACCTTGACACCCCCACACACGTCACTCACCTGAAGAGATCCCAGGTTTGAGATCTACTCTCCTGATCGAAGACACGTCTTTTTGCTGGAATGGCGACTGTAATATGAGAAAATAAAGTAAATGCGCTTCAATGTATTTCAATGGGGGGTTCAACTTTTATGCATATATCAGCTGTTTTTTGAGATTCTGACCCCAGATTTTCAACATGGTCTTTTGGGGACCAACCCTCATGAACAATATGACTGTCACTACACAACTGCCATCAGAAGGGTGATTTCCTGGTTAGTTTTGAAATCAACTTTCTGGTGGGATTTGTGTAACAACACAGTCGTATTATTCATGAGGTGGGGTCAGTAGGCTATGTCAAAATTTAAAAAAATGGCTGGCCCAGTGGCACTGAGGGTTGAGGCACTGGATGCAACAACTCGAACCATGCTGGTGACCCAGGTTCGGAAATGCACTCGGGTCGGCAGGGGTCAGTAGGGGAGGGATGGGATTGAGCATCCGAGGGACTGCTCTCCTATCTCTGGGGAGGGATGAGGGATCCCACTGTTCTGTAGCAGCCCCTGGTGATAACCAGAGGCACTACCAGAGCTGGTGCACTTGGAGGTGGGGTGCAGCAGATGTTGGCACGTTGTGCCTCTGACATCATTGCATGTCCACACTCCAAAGGCACAACAATGGAGGAAAAAGGACAGCCATGCTCATATCACCTGGAGGTCTGTCATGGAATTGTGCTGGGGGAGATCTGGTCTCAGTCCAGCATGGGAAGGCATAGGGGGGCTTCCCAGCGGGTCGGGGAGTGGCCATACTGGACCTCCCCATCATGTGAGTGAGCCTGCTTCCCTCTGGGTGGGGGGAGCCAGTGGCTGGATGTCCCTGCCAATCGTACCACAGCAGGGAAGAGTAAAAATAGATGCGATAAAAAAAATGATGAAAAATGGCTGCGTTATGACCATTCTTTGCAGTTTTGCTATGCACGCTTGTAACTTTAGACATTTTCAATATTTTCACCCCATATTTTAACATAGCCTTCTTATTACCCCACCTCATGTATGTGACAGCTGTCATTTTTCAAATGTTGGCCAGAATGTGTTTTCACACTTGTGGCGCAGAATGGTGTTTCAGTTATGCAGAATTATATTTTGGCGGGGGGAAAGTTTTCTGTAACGGGTACATGCGATGAAGTCATAAGAAGGCTATGCTGATAATGTGGTGTCAAAATTATTAAAAATGGCACAGTTATGCAATTTCGCTATGCATGCTCGTAACTTTGGGAATTGTAAATATTTTGAGCCCACATTTTCAACATAGCCTTCTTATTACACCACCTCATGTATGTCACAGCTGTCATTTTCCAGATCCTGGCCAAAATGTGTTTTTGGACCTGTGGTGTAGAATGGTGTTGTGCTTGCGTTTAATTATGTTTTGGAGTGGATTAAAAAGTTTTCTGCACTGGGTACATGAGGTAAGGTAATAGCATGGCTATGGTGACAATTTGGTCACTGTTGTCCTATAACTGGAAGTGCAGGGGCCGGAGGGCCCTGTGCTTCCACAGCTACATACATATATGCATCTATGGAGGGATATGAGTGCCCTGCGCTCCTACAGGCAAATAAGGATACGATTATACTATTTTAAAAAGTAAGGAAATAAGTTGCAAAAAACTTCATTAATGCATCAGTTAGGGTTAAACTGACAAAAGCAGGGAAATGTGGTGTTTGGGTTTCTAACCCTAACACCCCATTCCCCACAGGCGGGGGGGGGGGAGTCTGTCTTGTGGCCGTCAACCCTAATGCTCACCACATTCTCCTATGCTGTACCCATGTCACCTTATGTTCCAATGGAATGGGTTGAGCGTTAGGACATACACACACACACACACACACACGCACATATATATGCGCACGTGCGCCGCATGCACGCACACACACACACACACACACACACTAGTGCAAAGGTACAGTATTCAAAATGAGAGTTGACAAACAAGTTGGGTGTAACAAAAACAGCAGGGACTAGCCCCAAAATAAAGGCCACATCATATAATTCACATGTTGCTTGGACATATTGCTAAGCAGATGATGTGAAACATAACTCCAAAGCATAACCATTTGTGCATGGTAATTTATAGTTCCCTATGGGACAATCAATCTTCACATATTTTAATGGGATGCTTTCATTTGGCCATATGAAATAGAGAAATTTGCAGACAAAAAACGACTTATGGTCCATCTAGACTGCCTGGTTCCTCCCTACAGTAAATCTCCAACGGTCTAGCCCTGGCAGGTCCCACGTAGAGCTACCATCACATTGCTCTGTTTGGTTTGTCTTGTTATCCCATTTTCTCTACCCCTGTCACTTTCACCAGGCCCAAGTGTCTGTTCCACCGCCTCTTGAAAACTGTATCCATCTTGGCATTGGTCAGCTCCCATGGTAGATGGTTCCACTTCTCCACAACCCTTTTTGTGAAGACATACTTCTTCATGTCCCTCCTGAACCCCCCCTCCCAGTTTAGTGTCCCTTGTAACAGACCCTTCATTACGTCTACACAGTTTCTGTCGGCCCACCTTTATTCGTTTATTGAAAGTTTTGGACAAAACCTTTCAGCACCTTTCATTTACAAAGGTTCCACATCAGTGACAAAGTTACAATAAAGATGAAGTACAGATGCGAATAAATAAATTCCAACGGAATTCTGTCAGTGCAGTCAAGGTAAAGACACTTGGGGCCTATTCTCAAAGGAGCAGTTATGCCAGACATAAATTACGCCAAGGCACAAAATGCACCCAAGAAGTTGCGACATGCAACATGTGCTATATTCTGGAACAAATATGACTTGCACCAAGAAATCCCACGAATGTTACAGGTAGTGACTTGCGTCATATAAAAGTATGTAAGTCATAAACATGATGTGGATACCACACATTAGGAAATGGTGGAAGACACAGCCACAAGGCACAACCAGACAATGGCGCAAGGTGCAACTGGAAGGCAGAGGAGGAAGAAGAACTTCAGGTATGGGGAGACAGATATCCTCATGAAGGAAAGAGATGCCCATATGGGGTTACTGCTCAGCAGGGGTGGTGACAAGTCCAAACGACAGAAGCATAAAAAGGCATGGGAAGAGATGGCCAAGAAAGTCAATGCTGTGGCCACCCAGAAACGCACCATAAGAGAACTACAAAGAAAGCACAACGATATGAAAAGGTGGTGCAAACAGAAGGTGGCACACAACTGGTGGTGTGCCCAGGCCACTGGAGGAGGTAGCAGCCAGACACAGACCCTCACCAGCCATGAGCAGATGATAACAGCACACCTCAGCAGCCACACCATAACTGGGGACACAGACATGGATATCTTCAGGCTGCAGAGCAGCACAGATACATGTATAAGGGGGATTATCGCTGCCAACATGTCTGTGTATGGAATCAAGTGTGTATGGGAGTGTCAGTGTGACTGTGTGTGTGTGACAGGGTAGGTGAATGCAGATATGTGTGTGTGTGTGTCTGTGTGTGTTTGTATGCCCCTGCAGGATACAGCAACCCACAGGCATTTGCATGAGGCCTACAGGGCAATGTCACCATGGGTACCAGGGAGGTGAGGCCTGTGACACAATGAATAGCCAGGCACAGTTATGGTCATGACCCTGCATGGCCATCAGGCACAGGCATGTGCAATGTGTGATCATGCCTCTGTGGAAGGGCTGCCCATCACTGTGGCACATGCGGGGTGAGGGTAAGGAGAGCATAGTCCCCACAGTGATGCCCATGCAATGTTGCAGGTGAGACCTGTGACAAAATATGCCCAGATAGTACAGCAGTCAGCTCCCAGTCAGCACCCCATGTGGTAGGCCAGATGGTGTGTACTGCCACAACCATGCCACCAAGTACAGCAATCCCCCCCCCCCGTGGAAGGGGAAGGGAAAACAACCATGCACCCATAGGTGAACACGGCAGGTGCAGGATGACAATGACTGAGAATGTTGTGACCCTACAGTGGTCATCCACACCGATGGGTAGAGGGCAGACACTGAACCAACCATCCACCATGGCCCAGCCAACAGAGTGGCTATGGTCCCCTGGGCTGGGAGGCCACCAGGCTGTCCAAGAACGTATAGTGGTTAGCTGGATATGGGTAAAAAAGGGGGATGTAAGCAGCAACAAATTACACCCTTTCTAACCCACAGAGACCACAGCAGTTCTCGGGGACAGAAGACCTGGTGGTGCAGAAGGCAGCGGTAGCCAGCAGGCCAGCCATGAGGCTGTAGACAGTGACGGGGACAGCAGCATGGCCACCACAACCTACAGGCCTGATAAAGATGGAGAGGTGGAGGATGATGATGATGGGGTGGGAGAAGAGGAAGGAGCTGATGAGGAGGAAGAGGACTGACAGACCACACATTTGGGCAGATATGAAGGAGGATGGCCACAGCCAGATGGCAGCCACAGAGTACCTTCCAGTGGAACAGCAAACTGTAGTGGACACAGTGCATACACCAAGCATACATGGCAATGTAGCGGATGAACTGAGTACAATAAACATTACAGAGCATGAGGCACACCTAGATGATGCTGTCAGAAACGTCCAAGAGCACGACACACCATCAGCATACATCAGTAACTATTGCCAGTCAGTGGTGGTGGGGCAGGGGGAGCTGACACAGCAAATTGCTGCCCTATGGAGTAGCATGGAAGAACACCATCAACGACTGGAGGGACAGCTGACAGGCATCACTAGTGCCATACAGGCAGGCACACAGGACACAACTGTAGTCCTGTCTGACATAGTGGTGGCCCTTCATAGTGTGCAGAGCTTTGCCCAGGGGCAGATGAAGGCCATAGAATGCTGCACCCTGGTCATGAAGCAGTCGACAGCGCTACAGCAGAGGCATATCGAAGCCCTGACCACTGCCCTGCTGGCAATTACAGATGCACTGCGGGTGAGGCAACAGCACCCCACCATGCAGCACTGGGGTGCCACACACACACGCACACACACACACACACACACACACACAAAGCCAACCCAACACCAGCAGACCTGTGCAACCTGCATACACCAACCACAATGCCCAGCACCACTGACTACACAAACAAACCACAGCACACCCCCACAGGAGGTATCCCTGCTCAGCCATGGCACCCATGTGTCAGACAATGCCACCAATGTCAAGTGTCATGGCACACAATGTGATGTCCCTCAGGGGACCAGAAGACACCACCATAACCACCACCTCCCCACTCCCACCCCTACCTCCCCCACCCCACCCCAACCCAACCCAAAGACCATGCCCCATATAGGCACAGGACCCCATGACAAGTGAACCCCAGTCAACTGACACTGGATTGGCACCCATGCATGGTCCACAGGACAGGGCTACCCAGACCATAGGGGAGGTTCAACCAGCACCAGCCACTGACACATGACCAAAGAAATGGGGCCGTAAGAGGTGTAATATGCCCATGGAGGAGACAAACACAGGTGTGCAGGACAGTGGCCCTTGGGTGGCTGGGACAGGGGACATGAGGTACAGGGGCAAGGGAACACAACCACAGGAGCCACCAACTACCTAGTACAGTGGTGTACGGACCCGGCGCCACCTTGCCAACACCCCAGTGACACGTACTTTCATGTGTGACATAGGGAAGTATAGTGGGAAACAACATGGATAGAGGAATATGGACACATGTGGACTGTATTGTCACAACTGGTGTATAAATGGGGCAGACACCCACGTGTCATGTGCAGTGTTTTGGGGACTGTAGTGGGTAGTGTATGGTGTAGTGTGGGCAGGGAATGGGTATGCACATGCACGTAGAGTGAGATGGGCACATCACACCACAGTATGTGCAACAGAGTGTGGACTGTAACATGCTAATGCTGGCACCATGTCATGTAATAAAACATGCCAAGCCCACACATTGTTGTCGTTGTTCTTCTGTAGCCATCCATTGCACAAGCAGCCTACACCAGCCTGCAGGGTTTATAGTGAGGAGGCATAGTTGCCATTGGGGATGGGGTTAGGAACAAGTACAATGGTGGATAGACGTGACACAGCACAGTGGCCTGACACATCCCACAGCAAACCACTGTGATGTGTATATGACCCCCTCTGTTGTCTTTGCCCAAACTGACCACAGCACCACAGGGTCCACAGTGTGTGTGTGTGTGTGTGTGTGTGTGTGTGTGAATATGCAAGCCTACCGTGGCATACTGGACAAATGTACACTGCAATAGACCCCTGGTGGTTGCCATTGACTCCCCCATGCACAGACGACACAGTGACACAGTGTTACACAACAAACAAACAACAGATTTATTAGGTGGACCAAAACCAATAAGATAGTAACATTATGAACCATACAGTGAAACACATCTACAGTAACCACTACCCACCGCCCACCAACGACAAACATTGCAACAGATATACAACTCCCACCACCCACATCCCACATCAAAAACAGGTATAACATATGTACAAAACCCATCTCCCATCCCCACACCAACAAGAGTTCAAACAGAAAGATGTAGAAAAAAACCCCACCACCCCCACAACAACAACTAACACAGACATGGAAAGGATAAATAAAACACCCCCCCCCAACAACAACATTTCAAACGGAGTTATCAAAGATATAGTTACCACCCCCACAACAACAGTTAAAACAGTTCTAGAAAGATGTATAACCCCCACCCCTCACAAAACAACATTTCAAACAGGGTTATAAAAGATATATGATACCCACCCCCATCTCCCACAACAGCAATTAAAACAGTTCTAGAAAGATGTGTACAACCCACCCCCACACACCCCACAACAGTCAACACAGCTACACACTTAGCACAACATAACAGCAACTGACGGCACGTGTTGTGCTCCCTCACTGCCACTCCTGCAGTGCCGATATAAATGCACGCAGTGACCCCTGCAAGGCAACATATCTTGTAGGATTCCTGTACTAGGCCCCCATCATCACCTGGGCCCTCTCTCTGGATGGCAAGGGGACAGTGGCATGCTGCCCATCATCCTGCACCTGGGCCTGTTGTTCAGGCCTATTGTCTGCATTCCCAGCGGCCACGACACCTTCATCATGGTCATCTGCCTCATCCTGTGGCTGCACAACAGGAATGTCAGCAACATCCACTGCAGTTGACCCCTCACCTGCATCCTGGCCTACATCTCCCTCCTGCAGCCGGTGTACCAGACTCTGACCTGCCTCCTCCATGGAAGCCCCCTCACCTGCATCCAGGTCTGCCGTGTCCACAGTGTCCAGTGTGGCAATATCCTGGTTGTCCACTGGCCCCTGTTCAACAATATCTCATTGTGGCTAGCTCATGTCCCAGCTGTCCGTGGTTTTCTAAAGATGTGGCATGGCCCTGTTGCCCGCTGTCACCATCACTACTGTCTGTCTCCACTGGGCGGGTCTGCTGTGCACATCGTCTCGATCTCTCCTGGTATGCACGTGCATCCCTATCCTTCTGGTGCCTCATCACCTTCAGTAGCACCCTGTGGCATGGGCTGTCCTTTCATGACACACCATGATCAGTGGCACCTGTAACATGGACATGAAACACGTGTCAGTGCCCTGTACAGGCATTGATCCATGCAACAGTACCGATGGGTAGCAGTATGGACCATCCCGCATCCACTAGCTGGCCATTCCAGGCTATAATATCCCTCCCAATGTGGATGTGCTGCCACGTGCCATCCCTTGTGCTCTCCCCCCACTCCATCATGAAGTGCTCCATTGTACATCCAACAGGCCTTTCTGGACACAATCCCCCACATGTGCACACATGTCATATGTGCGCCACACACTATGTCCACCTATTACAGCTGGGTGACACAGGCAGGCCCCGGTGTATCCCACCACAAGTTATGGCTGTCATCACTGGCATCACAGCAGTATGCCCCCTGCTCCACCCACACCATGGCCACATCCCTCCACATGTGTGTCCCCCTACATATTGTGTGCGACACGAGGTTTGCCCCCTCACATGTTCCTTAGAGGAGCACAGTGCCCCCCACACTGGTAACAGCCACCACCCAGTTGCTGAGCATATGCCTGGTCTTCCTGACTGCCATGTCACAAGGCCTGCACATCATCTGGATATGGGTGAGGGCCCCCTCATGCCCTCACCTGTCACCCAGTGGTCATGGTTACCCCCAAGGATGTATGGCAATCATATGTACCTGTTGGCCCTATGCAACAACTCTCAGGGTGCTGTGTGGCACTGCTAGGTGTGGCGGTGGGGGCACTGCTACAGGATGCACATGCACTGGGACCAGTGTGTACACGGTGTCCCCAACCAGAACGAAGGGTGTGGGATACAAGCCAACATCCACATATGTACTCCCACACTGGTCCTGTACATAGAAACATAGGAACATAGATTTTGACGGCAGATAAGGACCACTTGGCCCACCCAGTCTGCCCATTTCTCTACCTAATAGATAAGCTGCAGATCCTAGTTAACCAGCAGCCTACTTCTTCCTACCCCAACCCCCTAGAATTGCCTTATGACTGTCCCATGCATGCTTGAATTCCACCACTGTTTTTGACTCCACAACCTCCTCCGGAAGGCCATTCCATGCATCCACAACCCTCTCTGTGAAAAAATACTTCCTTAAATTACCACTGGGCCACCCCCCTTCTATCTTCAAATTGTGCCCCCTTGTTCTTGCACACCTCTTTTTTTGAAAGATGCTACCCTCTTGGACTTTATTGATTCCCTTGAGGTACTTGAAAGTTTCTATCATGTATCCCCTCTCCCTCCTTTCCTCGAGGCTATACATATTCAGCTCCTTAAGTCTCTCTTCATATGTCTTCTGGTGCAGACCCTGCACCATTTTAGTTGCCCTCCTCTAGACAGCCTCCATCCTGTCTATGTCTTTGCGGAGATTGGGTCTCCAGAACTGCACACAGTACTCCAGATGGGGTCTCACCAGCTGTCTGTACAGAGGGATAATAACTTCCTGTTTTCTACTGGTGATGCCTCTCCCTATGCATCCCAGTATCCCCCCAGCCCTCCTTGCTGCCCTCTCACATTGCTTGCCCACCTTTAGGTCATCTGATATGACTACCCCCAGGTCCCTTTCCATTTTTGTTGTTGTTAGTATCTCACCCCCCATTGTGTGCTCTTCCCTTGGGTTTTTGTTTCCCAGGTGCATTACCTTGCACTTCTTAGCATTGAATCTAAGCTGCCATACATTTGACCATTCCTCTAACCTTGCCAAGTCCCTTCTCATCCTTTCCACTCCACCTTGTGCATCAACTCTGTTGCAGATCTTTGTGTCATCTGCAAAGAGACATACTTTTCCTTCCAGTCCCTCTGCAATGTCGCTTATAAAGACATTGAAGAGGACCGGTCCTAATACTGAACCCTGCGGTACCCCACTAGTAACCCCCTTTCTTCAGAGTGGACTCCATTTACTATTACTCTCTGTGTCCTATTCTCCAGCCAATTCTTTACCCAGGCTGTCATCTTGGGACCCACTCCAGGCTGGCTAACTTGTATATTAATCTTTTGTGTGGGACTGTGTCAAATGCCTTGCTAAAGTCTAGGTAGGCCATGTCCACAGCCCCTCCCTAATCTACTACTTTGGTCACCCAGTCAAAGAAATCTATCAGATTTGTCTGGCATGACCTTCCTGCTGTGAATTCATGCTACCTTGGGTCCTGAGCCCCTCTGGCCTCTAGATACTCAACAATTCTTTCCTTTAGAAGTGATTCCATCATTTTCCCTACCACTGAGGTTAAACTAACAGTCTGTAGTTTTCTGCTTCTGCCTTGCTCCCACTTTTGTGAAGGGGAATCACATCTGCCCTTCTCCAGTCCTCGGGTACCACCCCATCCTCCTATGATTTGTTAAAGAGGGTAGTCAGTGGTGTCACTAGTTCTACCCTTAGTTCTTTTTAGAATTCTGGGATGAATCCCATCAGGCCCCATTGCTTTGTCCACCTTCAGTTTTAAGAGTTCTTCAGAACCCTTTCTTCTGTAAATGGGCTGGTATCAACTTGTGTATCCAGAGTGTTTCTACTGTTTGTTTTAGGTACCTCCCACACTTCCTTTGTAAATACGGAGCAAAAATATTTGTTTAGTATCTCTGCCTTTTCACAGTCACCCTCTGCCCACCCTCCCTCCTCTTTATTAAGCCTCCCTAACCCTCCCTTGGTCTTCCTTCACTCCCTGATGTACCTATAAAAGGTTTTATCCCCCTTCTTAACTGAGTTGGCTATCTTTTCCTCGGTTTGGGCCTTTGCTGTTCTGACTGCCTTCCCAGCTTCCTTTTGCTTTAACTGATACAGTTCTCTGTCCTGCTCTTTCTGTGATTCCTTGTACTTCCTGAATGCTTTCTTTTTCTCTTGAACCTTCACTGCCACTTCCTTTGAGAACCATAGTGGTTTCTTACATCGTTTCATTTTGTTTATTTGCTTCACACAAAGGCTTGTTACCTCTGTGATGGCAGTTTTTATTTTTCCCCATTGTTCTTCCACCTCCTTCCTGTCCATTTGCTAGTGCATTCCTTAGGCACTCACCCATTTGGCAAAATCAGCCCTCCTAAAGTCAGTACTTTTGCCTTTGTATGGCTTGACTCTATTGCTGTGTTTATTGAGAACTATACTGTTCGATGGTCGCTAGTTCCCAGATGGCTACCCACTTCTACATCTGTGATCTCTCTTCATCTCCATTTGAGAGAACCAGGTCTAAGACTGCTCCCTCTCAGTGGGCTCAATACTAGTTGTCTAAGGCCTGCCCCCTGTAGGGCATCTAGAATAACCCCACTCTTTGAAGTGGCTGCTGCAACTGCACTCCAGTTAACATCTGGCATATTCAGATCACCCATCAGCAATATCTCCCCCTTTTTCTGCCATTCTAAGTATTATTTCTATCATTTCCTTGTCCATTTCCTCCCCCTGAGAAGGGGGTCTGTATACAACCCCTGTGCGGATTGTGGCACCATTGCCGGTCTCCAAATTGACCCACAGTGCTTCTTCACCTCCCTGTTTTCCTTTTTGTTCTGTTGCTTTAATTCCTTCCCTTATGTAAAGAGCTACTCCTCCTCCTCTTTTACCCTCCCTGTCCCTCCTGTAGATAGTGTATCCTGGTATGTTTATGTCCCAGTCATGGTTTTGTGTGTACCATGTTTCTGTGACTGCCATGATATCCAGATGTTTCTCCTCCATCAAGGCCACTAATTCAGGAAGCTTGTTACTCAGACTATGGGCATTGGTACTCATTGCTCTCCATTTTTTGATGGCTTTACCTTCTTTTGCAGCATCCCCCCACTGACCTGTCTACCTCAGTCTTTTTCTCATTTAGTACCCTGTTTTGTAGGGTGAGGCTGGGATTTTCCTGCTGCTTATCAGTGCCTCCCCCCTTGACTAGTTTAAAAGCTTGCCAATGAAGCATTTAAACCAGGGTTCGACCTTAACATTGTTTTACTAGCCCTAAACCGAGTGCAGATTGGCCAGGGCTAGTGCAGCTAACCCTCTACTTGTCCGTTTTGACTAGTGCAGGTTTTTCATGGTTGTTACTGAAGTTGAAAAAAATCCCTACTTTAGCAGGCTGTAGTCCTTTTGCTAATCCCCCTCAGTGTTCCAGGTGGCCTGGTGTGATTAACAGCTCATTAAGAACTGCAATTATCTGGCAGTTCAAGAGAGGGATCCAACAAAAGACTCAGTGTGAGTCATTATCACTCAATTGTTAGGACATTCAGTTAGTGTGCATGCTGTGATCAAGGGTGGAGTGTTAAGTTGCTAGTTTCCAGCTTGCTGAATTTGTCTTTGATTTTTCCCACAGTATTAAGACCAGTGTGCCTCATTTCCCAAACTTTTAAGTGTCTGTATCCATCACTGCAGTGACAGAATGCTATCATGTATACACGGTCTGCCCAGCCAGGTGGTCTGTCCACTCTATACTTTTCCTTGACACCACTGCAGACTAGACTCTGAAGTGGCCATCCACAGACCCATAGCTGCCATTACTGACTGGTGTATGGTTCACATGGATCACACCAGTCAATGTCATCAATGTAGTACCACCCATCATGTCATTTCATCCTAAAAACAATGCTTTGGAGCATGTATGGTACAAAGCAAAACCTTAGTAAAATATATAATTTGAAAGGTTAAAAAAGGTATTCCTGGTATGCATAGATCATCTTATATAGAAAGAGAGGCAGAACAGCATCATGACTGTATACTGCTCCCCTTTGACTGATGAAAATACACCATTATGAAAACTCTGTTTTTGTTAAGGCAGAGCATGTTAAATCAATATTTTGTGCCTGGTATATATAAACAGATCTGTCAAAGTTTATTACATCCCAAGCCCCTCTGTGTTTGTTTAAAGGAGTAGTACACCCAGAATGTGAAAAAACATGTGTTATGTAGAGTGTTTTGATATGAATGTTAACTCCTAGTGTGTCCTTCCCTTTGTCTGCTATTTGGAGTTTTTCCTAAATTGCCTGCTAGCTGTATAGCAGTTTTATGACCCCTGGGGATCTTCATAACAAATAGTTTTATTGGCTTTCTTTCTCCCAGGATGCCCCCTGTCTCATGTAACAGTGATGTAGCCATGCCCTTAGATTTAGCATGTGTATTGCTTGAAAATTAGTTTAGCAACAGCAGAGCCTTGTAACTTCTTATCTAGGGAGCACAAATGGCAACAGTTAGTTTAGCAGATACCTGAGAGCAAGCTAACTGGATTGGCAGGCCTTTAGAACAGCCAGGAATAACTGTGTGAAAAAACTTCGCTCTGCTAAAGCTAACTATTATATTTCTACTCTTGAACAAGCTAAAGGTAACCCTCATAAAATATGGAAGACTATCAAAGCTATAGAAGGACGGTCCATGGCCCCCTCTGTCCCAACAAAGATAGTTGCAAGTGACAAGATTGTGGAAAACAAGTCCCTAATCCTGGAGGAACTTAACTCCCACTTTGCCACAGCTGGATTAGCTTTTGACTCGTCACCTTATGCTGGTGCTGCGGTGAGCCAGCATACCCCTCCCCCTACATCTAGTCCTGCACCCAGCCCCTTCCAACTGCGTGAGATAACTTATAAAGAAGTAGAAGATTCTCTTCTTAACTTAGACACCAAAAAAAGCGCAGGGGACGATGGCTTGGAACCCTTTTTCCTAAGGTCAGGCTACACCCATCTCACTGCTCCAATTCTCCACATCTTTAATCTTTCCATTACATTCGCTACTGTGCCGTTCTGCTGGAAATCAGCACATATCCTCCCTCTATTTAAATCTGGTGACCCATGTGATGTAAACAACTATAGGCCTATCTCCATATTGCCTATCCTTTCTAAAGTTCTCGAAAAACTGATCCATATTCAGTTAAAATCTCACTCGGAAACCTTCTCTCTCATTAACCCAGCTCAATCTGGCTTCCGGGCTAATCATAGCACAATCACTGCACTAGCAAAAGTAACCAATGATTGGATCTCTGCTATAGATGCTAAGAAGGTAACTGGCGAGTCTTTTGGACCTCAGCAAAGCTTTTGATACTGTGGATCACAAACTATTAGTCAATTGCCTTGCAAAGTTGGGTGCACATACCATACCACCCAGTGGTTCTCTAGCTACCTAACTGGAAGATTCAAAAAGTAAAGGTGGAAGGCTTTTTCTGCTGCCTTGCCAGTTGCAAGACAGAGTCCCCAAGGATCCATCTTAGGCCCTATCTTGTTTTCTTTGTACATTAATGACTTAGATGCTAACATATCTACGTCCAATCTGCACTTTTTTGCAGATGACACTGTGTTGTATACTTCTGGCTCATCATTATCTGAAGTCAAGGGAGTGCTTCAAGCAGACTTCGCACAACTTGAGCATAATCTAATAAAGGCAAAGCTTCTGCTCAATGCTAAGAAGACTAAAGCGATGATACTCTCCCACAGTGCTGTCACAGGCCCCCCCAATACCCTTGCCCAAGACTTCATTGTCACCACGCTAAACGAGCATCTGGAAGTTGTAACCAAATTTAAATATCTGGGTATCTGGATCGACAATAAATTATCTTTCAATGACCACGTCGAAGATGTCTCTAGAAGGTTAAAAGCAAGGTTAGGTTTCTTCTACAGAAATAGGCCCATTTTCCCCCTTGAAACAAGCTTGTACAGGCCACTTTTCTCCCCCTGCTCGACTATGGCGATGTAATCTATTCCTCCACCACTCTTGCAAATCTAAGTAAACTGGACATCCTTTATCACCATGCGTTATGGTTCATTACCAACTCCCCTTACCGTTCGCACCACTGTGACTTATATGCAGCTGTTGGTTGGACATCCCTTACTACTAGACGCCTGCTCCATGCTGGGCTATGGACTCACACTGCTCCTGCAGAAATTGCCAAGCTATCTCTCTTCCCTTATTAGTATCTCACATAGTGCATACTCGTTAAGAAAATCTGACTTTATTATGCTTGACATACCAAGGACGTGGACCTCCTTTGGTAAACATGCTATTGCATATGCCCTTCCCTCCATTTGGAACCAATTACAAACCATACTGAAACTAACTAGTACAGTTTCAATAAACTTCTACAAATCGCTAAGTTCAGCCAAAATAAAAGACACCTGTAACTGTCATTAAGTCTCTTCCTTCCCCATGTGTGCCATATTTATCCACTGGTAAGGTATAATTGCTTTGTCATATTAACTGCTTTCCCTTCCCCTTCTACTCCTGGCTTTATCTATGCTTATGCTCCACTGCTACTCTATCAAATCACTCCTCCCCCCATATCAGTTGTAGTCTGTTGTTTGTTCTAGCTACCAAAATATATGTATTACACACACGAGTCATCATGTTTCATTTATCAGTATGCAACCTGTAAGTCGCTTCCCTGTCTCATATTAATGTTTACCACCTGCGGTCACCCTATGTGGTACCCTTGTATGTATATCCAGCCTGTAACATGCATTTCATGTATATACTGTTATTACCTATGTTTGTACTTTAAGTGTTTATGTCACAGGACCTCCTTGTGAATGAGCTTGCTCAATGGAGTTTTCCTGCAATAAACTTGAACTTGAGAGCAAGCTAACTGGGGTTTCTGCAAGACAACAGCTACTAAATAGCTCTAATTCATTATTTGTGTTTTTGTTGTTAAAACACTCCTGCTAGCTAGACTTGATGCACAGAGAAAACAAAAATAGTGAATCAGAGCTATTTAGTAGCTGCTGTCTTACAGAAACCCCAGTTAGCTTAGTCTCAGGTATCTGCTAAACTAACTGTTGCCATTTGTGCTCCCTGGATAAGAAGTTACAAGGCTCTGCTGTTGCTAAACTAATTTTCAAGCAATACAGATGCTAAATCTAAGGGCATGGCTACATCACTGTAACATGAGACAGGGGGCATCCTGGGAGAAAGAAAGCCAATAAAACTATTTGTTATGGAGTTCCCAAGGGGTCGTCAAACTACCATACAGCTAGCAGACAATTTAGGAAAAACTCCAAATAGCAGACAGAGGGAAGGATACGCTAGGATTTAACATACATATCAAAACACTCTACATAACGTATGTTTTTTCACATTCTGGGTGTACTACTCCTTTAACTCTCTCCAACGAAATCCTAGAACTTCCCCTGGCTCACTTCGCAGTGTAAGAAAACTTCCAGAAGTGCAGTTCTGGTTCATCACAGTGTGGGGGGTGACAGTGTCTTTCTCTGCCTGATTCTGTACATTGTCCTGCAGGTCAGGGTGGGACTCTGGTGATGTGCATGATGATGTTGGCTATTGTGTGTGCAGAGCTAGAACTGTCTGATTGAACATTTCCTATTATGGTATTCGCTGGTTTGGCGGGGGGGTGAAGAAAGAGGAAGCAAGGGGCACATGGTAAAAACAATGGGGGTACACACTGAGTGTGACTGGACTGCAGTCTTTTTTTTTTTTCGCTGGGGCAGAAAGCAATGTGGGAGCAGGATAAATATGCAATAATCAGAGTATTTCTTGGCTTGCATTTTTCCTGTATAACCAATCAAAACTGGCCATTATTATTATGGGCTAGTGCAACCATCTGCGGGCTAGTGCAATTTTTAGTCAACTTGTCCGGCTGGCTAGTGCAAAAAAAAGTTAAGGTTGACCCCTGATTTAAACCTATTGCTCAAAAGACTTATTCCCTTCCTGGATAGATGCAGACCATCCTGCCAGTATAGGCTGGTGTCCCTCCAGGTGGAACCCCAGTCCCCAATGAAGCCAAACCCCTGTGCTCCACACCATTTTTTCAACCATTCATTAAACTGCATGGTGCAAAGTACCCTTGCCTCACTTATGCCATTGATAGGCAGCACCTCAGAGAAGGATATTGTGTGTGCTACTTGTCTTAGGCCCCTCCCCAATTCTACAAAGTCCTCCTGCACTGTTCTAATCTCATGATTAGCCAAGTCATTTGTCCCTAGGTGGACAATGACGTCCAGTTCAGACTCCCGTGCAGCTGTTCTCGTGATCCTGAGGATGCGCTTCCTGTCTCTCCAAGCCATGGCACCAGGCAGGCACCTTACTTCAGTTTTCCCTGCTCCCCCCAGTTCTATCCCCCTAATAATTAAGTCCCCCACCAGGAGCTGCTTCCTTTCCTTGTGGTGTCCTCTGCCTCCTTCCTGTGGGCCTCCCTTGTGACAGTTGTCCTCAGCCTCCTTAGTCTCCTCTGTGGGTGCATCCATAGGGAGCTCTGCTCCCCAGAATAGTGTATGGATGGTGTGGAACAACTGACTGGGTGTGCCTCTGTTCCACCATCCTCACCCTCCCTAAGCCCACTGTGGTCCAACTGCTGTGCTTTCTTCACAACCTCTGAGGTAGTGGTGGTGGCTCTGGTGCTCCCTGGATGGGGGAGGTTCCCTTCCTACCATCCAGTGTGGCCTGGGAGAAGGTTCCCTTACTACTGTCCAGTGTGGCCTGAAGACGGGCAACTTCCTCCCTCAGGGCAGAGAGTTGTCTGCAAATAGGGCAGCATCTCAGCCTCCAGAAAGACTCCTGGAAGACTGCTCCCACAGCCATTACATTGCACTACTCCCACACATTTTTTGTGTGTGTGTGTGTGTGTGTGTGATTGGTTTGTAATATATATATATATATATATATATATATATATATATATATATATATATATATTATACAATGTGTATGCTTATATTGTCAGTGCAGTGTGCTAGAGAGGAAATGACAGTGATATGCACTTGCACTCTTCAGGAAATGATGTCAGAACCCCAGGTATAAAGGAACTATTTCCAGGGGTGTGTGGGTGAGGTGGGGAAGGGGTTGGGCCTAAACTGTGCCCTCACAAAACAATCAGCTAAAAGCTCTGACCCACTGCTGCGATGAGTGCCTCCCTGTCAGCAAGATGCCCTACACAACAATTTGACAGAGAAAATACCCTGCTAATCAAACAGAGAAAAATCCAGACATCCAAGTCAAACACAGATAAACCTCCCCAGCCCCAAAACAGGCCCGGTGGTTTGTGCTCTGAAAGTTGTCAGCCCCAAAATAAGTCAGCTGTGCTTTAAACTCTTCCTGCACTGAAAATGTTAAGAATTGTAACAAACAAACATAAACCTAGATCCACCTCCCTCTGTTGCTTGAAAGACTGTCTTTTTCTGTTTCACACTGCAGGTTTTTCTATGACAACTCCTTAACCACAGTAACTTATTTAAAAATAGTTCCTGTCCCAAAATCCTAGTAGTCAATCCAGCTACCCCCAAGGGACAACCAAAATGCAGTATTCAAACACTTGTGAAGTTACTTCCAAGATAAGCAGAGTTTGCAAGCTCCTTTTTCAACTCCTCAGCCACCTGTAATTTATTTAAAAATAGTTTAACAGTCAGAAAATCCTAGTAGACAATCTAGCTACCTCCAAGGAGCTACCCAAATGCAGTATTTAAATCCTTCTGAAGTTACTAACAAGATAAACAGAGTTTGCAAGCCCCTTCTTGGTTAAACACTAAATAAATGTGTGAATAAAAGCAATTACCAAGGAAGTTAGTTTCACCTCCCACAGAATTAAGCAAAAGTGCCGTTTGTTGCAGATATCAAGTGCAATATAAATTTCGCTCACAGCTGAATAAAGTAGTGTCCTTCCAGGTCAAGCAAATGTGCTTTGTGTCTAAAATTGCAGCCTCCAGTAATTTATAGTAATCTGATCTAGTCTGGATATCTCCACCCAGGGCAATTTGTTGACAATGGTTATGATGCAGCCCTTCCTGTTCCAATACAACACTTTTGGTCTGAAAACAATGTCCTGCCTAAGGCTGTCTGTGTTTCAATTCACACTGCAGGTTTTGCTATGACAACTCCTTAACCACAGTAACTTATTTAAAATAGTTTAACTATCACAAACTCCTACGCACCAGTAAATTATTTAAAAATAGTTTCTGTCCCAAAATCCTAGTAGTCAATCCAGCTACCCCCAAGGACAACCAAAATGCAGTATTCAAACACTTGAGAAGTTACTTCCAAGATAAGCAGAGTTTGCAAGCTCCTTTTTCAACTCCTCAGCCACCTGTAATTTATTTAAAAATAGTTTAACTGTCAGAAAATCCTAGTAGACAGTCTAGCTACCTCCAAGGAGCTACCCAAATGCAGTATTTAAATCCTTCTGAAGTTACTAACAAGATAAACAGAGTTTGCAAGCCCCTTCTTGGTTAAACACTAAATAAATATGTGAATAAAAAGCAATTACCAAGGGTAGTTAGTTTCACCTCCCACAGAATTAAGCAAAAGTGCACGTTTGTTGCAGATATCAAGTGCAATATAGAATTTCGCTCACAGCTGAATAAAGAAGTAGTGTCCTCCCAGGTCAAGCAAATGTACTCTGGGAGTCCCCCCACCACCATGCGGGCTACACCATGCCCTGATTCAAAAACAGTGGGGGAATTCAAGAATGCATGGGACAGACATAAGGCAATTCTAGTTGGGGGTAGGAGGAAGTAGGCTGTTGGTTAACTAGGATCTGCATCCTATGCATTAGGTAGGGAAATGGGCAGACTAGGTGGGCCAAGTGGTCCTTATCTGCCGTCTAATTCTATGTTCTATGTTTCTATGATTCCCCCATCCATGCATAGACCATGAAGTACCACATATCTGCAGTGTGTGGGCACTGCAGCACTGGTAACCCATGCCACCCTGCACCGTGACATGCCCATTACATGGATGCAGCTACACAGTGGCCCTGCCCACATCAGGGATTAGGTTAGTCACCACTACAGACACCACAAGCCTGACACATGTGCTATTGTTAACAACCCAACACACACCTACAGTGCCCTACAGACGTGTGACTGTGTATCCCACCCCCCCCACAATTGGTTGGGGTGGAGGACCACAATGTCACTGTACCATAGCCAGGGGTCGGTTGTGTGTTGTGGTGTGTCCACTAATACATGTTCAGGGTGGGCTGTCTGTAGGGGGGCTTGATGACTGGCCTGGGGAGTGCCCCTATTGCACTGTGTCTGCATGCTGTGGCTGTCACTGTATGTTATTGCATGTGTTTTGTTTGCTGCCTTGTAATCACAATGTGGTTCTGTGGCATGTCAGGTGCAACAGGGCCATGCATGCTTCCCTGTATGTTGATGTTGGTGCGTGGTATGCCCTGCAGCTGGCAATGCAGCCACATCACATATTGCACTTACCTTGCCTCTCCTGATCCAGTGTTGCCGCATGGTGGGTTGTGTCGTCCCCCTGGTGCCCATCTCCCCTGGCTTGCACTCCCTGCACATCATGATTCCGTCCTCTGGAGACATGATGAGTACACATGTGTCAGTGTCACGGTCACACAGACATGCAAAAATTACCAGGTACGGTACCCAGAACACACTATGGTTGTTCAACTTACCTTCTGTAGGACACTGGCCTGTCCTCATGGTCACATCACTGGCGGATGCCATGTCCATTAGTCTTAGCAGGATACTGGGGTCATGCCATGTTAGATCCTGCCACCTGTACTTCAGCTGGAGGGGTGTGCGTCTTACTCCAGAGGTACACACAAGGCATGCCCCTATCTGCCTCCAGATGGAGTCCCATGCTGTGGGAGTATGCCTCCTGCACCCTGGTGGCAGCAGCATCCTCCTCCACTGCTGCAAAAAGTTGACAAGTTGGGCTTCCTCCTCAGGTGTAAAGTTGGGGGCCCTTCCACTTAAAGTTGTAATTTTCCTGCTTGGATGTATGCCACAGGCCCTACAGTACTCAAATGTTATACTGGGTTGTGGATCAGTGGAACTGTGGCATTGTGTGGTCATGTCTGCACGTGTTTCCTCATGTACCACATGCGTGATGCCGTATGCTGCACTTGCAGGAATATTCTGGTGCAAGACACATATGTGGCTTATTTCATATACAGATCGCATATGCGGGTGGTTTCTGCTGCAATATGCATATGTGCCAGTACATGCGGATTACGTTGTACTGTGTGGCACTGTGTTGGGATGGGGTTAGGGCTGCATGACCTATGGCACCCATTGGTCTGTAGGCCATGATGCAGCCTGTGTAACACATGTTATAGGCCTGTGGGTCAGTCGGCCATGTACCACACTACATATATGTCCCTGAGTGACACCTCTGCATGATTCCTCACAGGTCCATCACCTGTTTACACCTTGCATCACCCCATGCTCACAGCATTGGACATGTTGACACCCCAACATGGTCATTCACACATCTGAAGGTTGCTATGACCACCAGGTACACCCCACCAGTCTGGGCCACTGACTGCTGTGTACAGTGCCACCTTGTCAGGTGGGTAGCACTGGGAAGCATGTCAGTAGTGTGGGATGTTGTCTGTTGGCACATTTCCTAGTGCTGCCAGTGCCATCTGTTGGGTGATGGTGTCCCTCAGGTGAAGTGGTGTTGTATTAGCTCCTGTTTGGCACGTTGCCCTGCCTGGCACACCATGGCATGGCCCTGTGGCTGTCCTGCATGTGCATCCTGATTAGTCTTCATTGTGATCCTCCTCATCCTCTTCTACATCCAGGTCTGGTAGTGGCACATGGTTTCTCAGTGCCAGATTGTATAGCATGCAGCATGCCACGAAGATGCTGACCATCTCAGGGCTGTATTGAAGGGCTCCTCCGGAGTGATCCAGACACTGGAATCGTGACTTCAGGATGCCAAATGTTCTTTCTATAAACAGCCCTGGTGGATGCATGGGTCTCATTATACTTCTCCTCAGCCTCATTATGTGAATGCCATAGTGGCGTCATGATGCATGGCAGCTGTGGATATCCACGCTCACCTGTGGGGGTGGACATGACACCTCATGAATGTACAAAGCACATGTAACCCACACCAACTAGTTGCATCTGCAGGGTCAAGGGCACACCTTTATGTGCCAGTGACACCTACCTAAGAGCCATCCACCTGTAATGTCTCCTCTCTCAAATGCCTCATGTAGGCTGCAATTGTGGAGGATGTACGAGTCATGGCAGGAACCAGGGTACTGGGCAACCACATCTAGTATGGCGGCACTGGCTGTCATGCACCACTTGCATATTCATGGAGTGGAAGCCCTTTCGGTTGAAATACATCTCCCCCTCGCCTGGTGGTGCCCTGATGGCCACGTGTGTACAATCAATAGCACCTAGCACACGGGGGAACTGTGCCACATTGTAGAAGGCCTGCTTTACTGCCTGCTGCTGTTGTGCCTCCTGTAGGGACATGATGTACCTGTGCACCCAGTGCAGCAGTGCATCCAGGACACCTGGACATAGCTGGCTGTGATATCCCCACAGTGTCACCAGTGACACTGTGATATCCCCACAGTGTCACTGGTGGGTGTTTGGGAATGTCCTGGTGGCTAGGAAGCACAATGTTGCACTCACCTTCACCTCCACAGGTACAGCATGCCCCTTACGGTTGGCATTTTGTGGTTCATCCCGCAACTCATCACATAGCTTAGCTATGGTGGCCTTGGTCAGGCGGTTGCGTGCTATGCACTGCTCCTCTGTGAGGTCCTGGTATGACTTCCTAGCTCAGTACACATGTAGCACCTGGTGCCTGGCTGGTATATGCTGCACTGGTTGCTGCCTGCTCCCCTGGTTCCTGCCATGATGCCACCTGTGGTGCCTACGCTACCTCTCTGCCGCTAGCATTATGCCTAGTAAGGCTGCTGGTGCTGCCATCATGCTGTCACTCTTGGAAGATGTGTGTGCACACTGCTTGCACAAGAGTGGCTCTCTCACTGGGCCTCCTTATATACTCTGGTGCACCTACACCTGCTCCCCCCAGGTGTAACTTGTGCCTTTTTGGAATGGCACATCTTGGCCTTCCCTAGCTTCTAGAATCCCCAAAAAGGGGATACTGCTACTTTTTTATGGTGCAAGTCGCATTACGCCATTGCACATCTCTGGCTTTGGCACTAGTGCAATGTTAGTCCACTTCGGTGTAGTGCTGTTACGTGGTGTCGCCTTTGAGAATTGTGCATGTCGCAATTTTTGGCGCAGGTTGCCATTTGCATCATTCTCCTTAGATGAATTGGGTTGCGTTTGTTGTATCCTTTTGAGAATAGGTCCCACTATTGGTACACCATTCAGATTGCAAGGTTACACAGTGAAAATAAAATTCCTTACAGCGGGCTGTATAAACAATAAGTTAGGGTCATCATAGGGTGTGAATTCAGCTAGGTAATTAACAGTTACCACTGCCTTGGACTGCTAGTCAACCTCATGTATTTCCCTGATCCTTAAAGGTTTCAGTCATGCCCCCTCCATCTTTTTTGGCCTTCTGAGTGTACATGCAATATTGAGGTCCGTCAGTCTTTCTTCATAGGTCAGCCCCTGTTGTCCCTATATCATTTTGGTCACCTTCCTCTGGACCAGTTCTAGGTGACCCTTGTCCTTTTTACTCCACCAGTAGGTCCCAATCAGTAAGAATCACTGATTCTATCTCCCCTCTGCACCCCATCAACACTGGAGTCCCATAGAGCTCAGTGCTTGGTCCTCTGCCTTATTAAATCTTCCTCAATGATCTCTCCACAACCTGCTCCACCTCCTCAATCCATATGTATTCTGATGATACTTTCTTGTACAGTTCCGGTAAAAACCCTGCTGCTGTGGAAACCAGCTTGCAGCTTGATTTCAACAAAGTCCAGCTCTGGTTTGCCTCCTACCAGCTCTTCTTCAATACCAAAAATACAGTCTCCATTACCTTCGTCACCAGGCAGAGACTATCTAGGCTCACCACCCTGCCCTCCTTCCACACCCTCGATGGGACAACCCTTTAGGACACATACTCATTTAAATATCTTGGGGTGTGGCTTGACCAACACCTCAGCTTCTCTGTGCATATCGATACCATCCTGAAAAAACTGCGCCCCAAGCTTGGCGCCCTGTACAGGAATCGCAGCTGCATCCCGCTGACTGCAAGGCGCAAACTTATCCAGAAGATGATACTTCCCATTTTTGACTACTGTGATGTAGTATATGGCACTGCTCCCAAATCCTTCCTGGCTAAATTAGACACTCTCTTCAATTCCTTCTGTTGTTTTGCCTTTGATTCTCCCCTTTGTACTCATCACTGTGAACTCTGTCGCTCCCTTGCCTTCACCCCACTATCAAACAGACACATCCCCCACTGTGCTAAATTAACCTCCAAACTCAGGCTTGGTGAACTAACTTCCTACCTCTCATCCTTGCTCTGAACCCATACCCCACTCTCCCACTCTCTCCGATCTAGTGATATGCGCATCTTGGTGGTTCCATACTACTCCCCCCTCACCGGCCAGACAGCCTTTGCCCACCGTTTCCCAAAAATCTGGAACTCCCTGCCTCCCCCAAATACGTCACTCCTCCTCCACCTACTCTCTTCACTCAGCCCTCCATAACTTCCTCTCGCCAAGCTGCTCCTGTTTTAACCCTCCTTAACTTCCTTTATTCCTACTTGCTACCCCCCAATTCTACCTGCAGCCTTCCAGCACTCTCTCTCTACCCCTGGCAGGGTTCTCAACATCCTGAAGGGAATCTCAGTTTGGCTGCTTCTCCCTTCCATTACCCACCCCCACTTGCTGGGCTCTCCACCTAGTTCCTTATCCCTACCCTCCATTATTACTCCTCTACCACCTGTTTTCTACTACTACCTACCAATCTTCCAATTATCCTAGTTCCTGCCTCCAACTCACTACCCCAGGCAGGGTTCTCAGCACCCTGATGGGAACACAGGTTGGTGGCCTCTCCTCTTCTAGCTCCCAGCTCCTCTTGCAGGGTCTCCCAGTCATCCTGAAGGCGTCACTGCCATTGCTGTTCCCCCCCACTCCTCAACTCCCTAGCCCCTTCTCCCTTGCCCCTGCTGCACTTAGATTTGCTTCAGCACTTGTGTTATTCCTTGAGTTTGCTCCTGGCATGACAGCGCACTAAAGTTGTCCTTCTCTTGGTTATTTCTAATGTCTTGTACCGCACTCCTGACTACTCTCTTGATTTATGTCCATACGCTGATATTTGCCTGTATCGTGCCTCAATTGTATTCTTCATTTTGTCTAACTGCTCACTCCCAATTTGTAACTGTTCTTCAATCCAGTAATTCTGCATACTGCTGTGCTCATCCTTATGTGCCCCCTCCTCCAGGTCACACCATTAGACGAACAACTTATTGTTCAGTGTGCCCTTCTGGTGAAACATTTCAATAAATAAAAAATAAAACATTTATGTTTGATGCATGCCTGCGCACCAAAGATTTTGCTACAGTGAAAAGCGATTACTGGGGTGTGACTGCCGAGCCCATTGCAATTGAAAATAGCAGGGGCTCGGCAGTCTACATGAATGACCAGGCACTGTGGTCTTTACATCAGTTGCTGCTTGTTGGGCAGAAACTCTGTGTATTTCAAAGGCCCCGAATCCGCTCTGGCCAGCAAACAGCCGATCAGCTGTCAACACCAGCAGCCTGTCACCCGAGTTCAGATAAATATGTTTTTAGGTACTAAAAAGAAAGCTGAACTCAGGAATCAGTTAGTTTTTTTTAAACGAGGGCTAAAATATACTTAAATCATTCTCTGACAGGGGAGACATGATACTGGGTATGCGCTAGTGTCATGGGTCCACATTCGGAGCGCAATTAAAGTACTTTTTAGTCCTCTTTTAAAAAAAGTAACTAGTTCCCTGAGTTCAGCTTTCCTTGTCATACATAAAAACATATTTTAGCTGAACTCAGGTATGAACAATTTTTTTTGTGAGGTAAGCAGAGTAGGGTGTCCACCCCCACTATCGCTTCTTTCTTTACATCTCCTACAGGTGGCTGCCCAACAACCCACCCTTTCCCATCTTTATACATGAACATGTAAGTAGAGCGGGGTGCTCACCCCCATTACTGCTTTTTTCTCCCTGTTCCCTGCAAGTGGCTACCTGCCTATGCACCCTTCCCATCTTTACACATGTATATTTCTAATGTAAGCAGAGTGGGGTGCCCATTTCCACTATTGCTTCTCCTGACACTCCTATTCCCTGAGGTGATGCACCATCACTCCGTAACAAGCCTGACACTGGGGTGCCCAATCCCAGTGTCGGAATGCATTTGTCCCTCGATGTTTTTTTTTTTAAACACTGTAAAAAAGAAAACCATCCATTGATGTCTGTTGTGCAATTACTTCACCTCCACCCGACCGTCCCACTCAGCACCCACTCCCCACCCCCCAAAGCCATTACTTTCCCACTGGGGGTTCAGTGCTGTAATCCTCTCTGGACTGCAGACATGTCTTCGCTCATCAAAAGTGGACCATGAACTGAGCAAATCCGGTATGCGGTTCAATGTATTTCAATGCAGTTTTCAACTTAGTGGCATAACTTGGCCATTTTTTGATATTTTTGCTCCAAATTTTCAACATGCCTTTTTTGGGATGCCACCTAATGAAAAATGACGATAGATAAACAAATCTGTCCCGAAAGGTGATTTACATGATCAGCTGTACAAATCACCTTCGGGGCTGAAAATAATTGTCTCTGCCCTTTTTCATGAGGTGGGGTCATAAGAAGGCTATGTTGAAAATCTGGTGTAAAAATAATAAAAAACAACAAACTTATGAGCCTACACTGAAATTTTCAAATGCAGGCTCCTAACGTTGGTAATTTTCAGTATTTTGGTCCCAAATTTTCATTGCAGCCATTTATTCACTGCACCTCATGAATGTGATAACTGTCATTTTTCAAACTCTGGCCAAAATGTGTTTTTGTGCCTGTGGTGCAGAAAGACGTTTCGGTGATGCAGAATGACATTTTGGTGGGGATTTGAAGATGTTCACCTTCCGGGTTCATTACATGGGGTCATTTTTATTTATTTATTTTAATAATATTGGAATTACAGTCCTTTGAGTCAGAGACTCCTTCACAAAGGCTCCACGTCAAAACAGTACACAGGTTTCAGACAAACATCAAAAATAGGGAACATAGTTTCCTAACAGATATGGTACATAATACAATGAACAAGATACCAGGTAGATTATTAAATAGAAGGCATTCGATGCCAACAAGGAGTAAGGTGCCACTCAGGCTCAGAATAAAGTGCAACCCTGAAAAAGATAGATAAGCAGGACAGGAGTCCCTTGTCGAGAATTAGGAGGTGGCTGGTCAGCAGGAACAGAGAAGGAAAGGGCTGGAAGAGAAGAGAGAGACCTGAGAGAGAACTAATGACAGTTACAGGTACTGGAGGCAAGGAGATAGTTCCGAAGGAGGGCTTTGTAGTGACTGAGTTTGTTTTCTAGGGTAATAAGACTATGCCGAAAATTTGATGTACAAAAATGGTAAAATGCCCAGGTTATGACTGAACATTGCACTATTTCAGTGTTCACTCATATCTTTACTAATTTTCAATATTTTGACATCAAAATTTGAACATAGCCACTTTTCCACACCACCTCATACACCTGATATGTCATTTTTAAAATCCTGGATGAGATGTGTTTTCGCACTTCTGGTGTGAGATGACATTTCGGCCAATATACTATAAATGGTACATGTCATGTCTATAATGCGACTCCTAAAACAAGTATCTCCAAAACTTGTGGTCAAATTTAAAAAAACAAAATAAATTGTTTAACAGACATCAAATGTCTGGCATTGACAAATGCTTGTTTAGGTAAAGGATTCAAAACTGCACACAGTCCTCCAGGTGAGGCCTCAGTCACCAAGGACCTGTAAAGGGGTAGGATTACTTCCTCCCTTCTACCAGAAAAGGCACGGCCTATACATCCTAGCTTCTTGTTAGCCTTCTTATATGTCTTGTTACACTGGGCCAACGTCTTCATGCTGTCACTGATTATAATTTCCAGGTCCTTTTTCTCTATGGTCTGTTCTAGCCTCACCTACCCCCATCCAGTATTCAATTTTCGGGTTCCTTTTTCCCACGAGCATAACTTTGCACTTTTTGCATTACGTTTAAGTTGTCAAATGTTAGACCACTATTCAGGTTTCAGTTCCTTTATGTCCACTTCACTCTTCACCCTGCCATATAGTGTCATCTGCAAAGAGATATATCTTTCCCTGGTAAAGCTAGGGGGATGTTAGGGTGTATTAGTAGGGGTATCACAAGTTGTAAGAGGGAGGTAATAATCCCTCTTTACAAGACACTGGTTAGGCCCCATCTGGAGTACTGCGTGCAGTACTGGAGGTCACACCTTCACAAGGACATTAACCAAACTGAGGCAGTCCAGAGAAGGGCAACCAAAATGGTGCAGGGACTGCATCAGAAAACATATGAAGATAAATTAACGGAGCTCAATATGTATACCCTAGAGCAAAGAAGAGAGAAAGGTGATATGATCGAAACATTTAAACACCATAAGGGCAATAACAATGTGAAAGAGTCTAACATGTTTCAATAAAAGAAAAATAGCAGGACAAGAGGACACAGCATGAGATTAGAGGGAGGCCAATTTAAGGGGTAATGTGAGGAAGTTCTTTGTCACAGAAAAGGTGGTGGATACATGGAACAGCCTACCTCAGGAAGTGGTGGATATGAATACAGTGCTGGGCTTCAAACATGCATGGGACAGGCATAAGGGAGCAATACAGATGAGTATGAATAGATAGACCATTGACAGAGCAAAGGCTGATGGCACATTCATAAGGTAGAAAAAGAAATGGGCAGACTGGACGGGCCTTGCGGTCCTTATCTGCCATCAACTTCCATGTTTCCATGTTTCCATGGATACCTTCTCCAGTGTCACAAATAAAAAAGTGTGCCAGACCCAGGACTGACCCCAGTACCACCCTATAATTCATTTCTCTGAGTATTTATTTATTAATTTATTTCAAATATTTTACCAGGAATGTCATACCGAGCTGGTATCAGCTCATTACCAGATGCACCAAGGGAGAGGGGAAAAGAGTAGAGAACAGAACAGATACAAAGTACAATGTACAAAAATAACACAAAAATATGGAAATAAGAATAACAACATAAGCAAATTACAGGAAAAAAAGCTTCTAAATAACTGCACTGCAATACAACATTAGTTAAGGAAACAAAGTGTTATGCTAAAGAAAATTAAAAAAATGAGCAAGAATGCAATAATATGAGAGGCGAAGGGTAATGACCAATGACTACTCTTTAGGTTCCCCACCAGAGCCAGTTCTATACCCATCTTGTGACTTTCTCCCTAATCTCCAGTTCCCCCTACTTCTTTACTAGCCTTCTGTGAGGCACCGAGTCAATAGCCTTGCTGATGTTCATGTAGTAGTCATTCCGAAGTTGGCTCTTGTCCAGTGCCTGAGTTACGATGTAAAACAACTCTATCAGGTTTGTTTGACAGGACCTCTCCTTCACAGAGTTGTGCTGTTTGCTGTCCTGGAGGATGTGGACACCAGGAAGTCAACCAGCTGTTTCCTGATTATAGTTTCAAGGAGCTCCCCTACAATGGAGGTCAGGCTGACTACTCTGCAGTTTCATGGCTGCCTCCTATCCCCAGTCTTGTGCAAAGCACTGATGTCCACCACCCTCCAATCGCAGGGGAGGGCACCCATCTCAGTCAAGCAGTTGAACAGGTCCACCAGGAGGGGCTGACAGAAACTGCCTTACTTCCTGAAGCACCCATGTTTGCAAACCCATCAGGTCCTGAGGACCTCATCTTTAGCTCTATGAATCCCCTGAGCATCCTTTCTTTGCTAATAGTCACCATTGCCATTTATTTTTTAATTTAGTATGCTTTTTCTTCCTTGACCAACTGGCCCCCTGTCAGTCCTACACACTCATGGGTCATGCAGCCCCATCACTTGCCCCCCACCGCAAGACTTATCACTCTTCTTTACACACTCTGGCTTACCCCCTTGGGTAGGGCTGCTGGGAAGGGGCTCACCCATGCCAGAAACCTGGTCAGTGCTTTGGAAGGAGAGCACCACAGCTGGATGTGTGGGGCCTATGCTGAGGGCTGCCATGCAGTAGCTGGCTGTTTTTCCATTTTCTTCCCCAGGACTCAAAGTGTGCTCCCAGTGTGTGCACATGCAGGCATATGTGTTTCTCATCAGAGCATATCAGCATCCTCTCTGCCAGTTTCCTGTGGTCACCCGAGGTAGTGGAGTGGAGACTGAACTCCCTCCTTCCCTAGGTGAAGATTGTCTTCTGAGATGTTCAACATACCTCCCCGGCTGGCCTTCCAATAACTCAGACTTATTCCTGAACCCGGGTCATCGGTGTCAGAAGCGATAGTACTAATGTTGCAGGCTGGCTCCCATTGCCATTTTTATTTCCCATCCAGCTTTGATGCTCCACTCAGGCAATGGTCCTCAATACTCAGCTATGAAGACAGAGTCAAAAATGCCTGCTTTTTGACCATCTTCTTCTATCCATCCACCCACCTCCTTTTTTTAACCTCTCAGTAACTCCTTTGATCTTCCTCTTTCACCTGATATATTCCTAGAAAAGTTTTAATCATCCCCCACTTTCTGCTATTTTAAGCTTCACCTTCGTTTTGGCTCTCCTAAACTGTCTTACTGGTCACATTCAGTTTGTTGAGGTAGCGCTCCTTGCTTGCCTCTAACTGATTTACTTTATAGCCTTTGAAGGCCATCTTTTTGGCCCACACTGATTCCCCCACCTCTTTAGAAAACTATATAAGCTTCTTGTTGTATAAGGCCAGTTCATTGTTGACCCTAGTTTGTTCCCTTGGGCGTGAGTGCAACAGGGCAGGATCGTGACATCTGACTTCAAGACATCTGCTGGTAAATCTGCATTGCTACAGGGTGCTCTACTACTGAAGATATTGAGCAGGCCTCAGGTGACTTAACTGGCAAACTTGTAAGTATACAAGTCCCTATCTAGGGTATACCTACCTTGCAAGTGTGCTGTTACCTCATACAAGTAGTACTATATTAAATGCTTATATGACTGGGATGTTTTAACTGAATGCTTGTATGATTGTGGCGTTTTACCTGTTGAACTGCTGAATAAAATTATCACTTGTAACTAACTAACTATATAGGGTAACACCACATAGTATGTAGCAATTGTATTGTACTGAAAGTGTGTGGTCAGTTAGCATCTGTACCTAACTACTTGTGGGTTCTATGTGATAACAGCAACTGTATAACAGTGCCGACAACAACAGCAAGAGAAAAATAGTGGCAGATACTACAGCGAACAGCACTATAGCATGCTACAAAGTCAGCGAATATCTATACTTTCTCTTTCTTCGCCCCCTGCACCCCCCCATAATTCAATTAACAACCACTAGGGGAGATGAAATTCAGGGACAGGTAAAAACTCAGGACGGAGGGATACTGTGCAGGGGGACATAAGTCAGGTAGGTGGAGAATGAAGGTGGCAAGCAAGTTGTCCCCAACTGAGAGCAAAGGGGAACAAAGTCAGGAGGGTGGACAGAACATCGGGAATTAAACATCCCCCCCAGGTTTGCAGGTGGTGACTGTATCCTCTATGCTGCATGGCCAGCTCGGAATCAGCCTGACAAACAAGTAGCTACATACTTTAACCATAAAGTACCTCTATATCTCCCTACCAAAACTAAAGCACTGACCGTAACATGGGCAGATAAAACACCATAGCTCATTTCACAATCACTATTTTAACATCGCCCAGACTGACTTGATATAATTCACTCGCTCAAGTCACAGGATACCCTGGTAGGGTAGGGGTTCAAGGTAGCAGTTTAGGAGGGACAGTCAAGTAAACCAGGTAAGACAGAAATTGCAAAAGAACTCCATATAAGGGAAAGAGAAATTGTTTAACCAGGAAAGGCACACTAAGCTGAAGCTTTTTTCCAGGTGCGACCTGGGAGCACAAAGAAGTTAAGTAGCTTGCTCAGGGTTACACAGTATGCAAGTGAGGGCTGTAGGATTCAAACCTAAGTCTCCAGGTTTGCAGCTCAGAGCCCTAAACCACTGCACTATACTGCCTCCTATATAAAAGGTAAGCCTTTTTGTTTCTAGTCGTGGGGTACTAGGCAGATAGAGAAAAGTATGTTTTTGACAATGGTCTAGGGGTTAGCATTGCATCAGTATGGAGATGAGGCACAGTGGAGAGGTAGTCAGTTGCGGGGGGGCTGTGTAATGCTTTTTTCCACTGTTATACTCTAGAGGGGGCACTCTTCCATTTGCAGGACCTTGCAGAACTCCAGGCTCAGCTGGTAGCAGCAAGAGGCAGAGTATCACAGCTGCAGCACTGACTCAGTTGGGGTCTCTTGCAGGCCTCCTGGCCCAGGGGAATTGAGGATGGTGGGGAAGGGTGACAGGGGAAGCCACAAGGGGGTCCACCAATCCCACACCATCCCAACAACAAATCACTTTGCAGCCCTGGAGGAGGCTCAGGTACGTGACTCCAAAAATGGGGGGGGGGAACTCTGTCAGTCTGTAGAAATGAACAGGATGGCTGCAACACCAGGGGTGAGCAGGAGGAAGTCAGCAAGGATAATCTTAGTGACTGGGGGCTCTATGATTATGGGAGAGGGTGGTGGGCAGAGGGGGAATGGGAGGGGATGGTCAGACACCTTCCTGGTGCTTCAGCCATCAGGGATGCAGACAGGATAGGGAGGATGACATAGAAGAGGGAAGGGGAACTGGGGTCACTTGTTCACTTAAGTACCAGTGATCTAGTGAACCAGCCTGTGGAGGTAGTGAAGCAGAACTTTAAGAGGCAGGGGGACAGACTGAAAGTGCACTCAGCCTCCCTGGCCTTTTCCTAGATCATCTCTGTGTGGAATAGGGGAAACAGGAATGACGAAGTAAGGAAGGAAGAGATTGAGGAGTTTATTGCATGGTTGTAGGGATGGTGTCAGGAAGAGGGGTATCACTCTGTGGGGGAAAGGGTGGTCTTCTGGGACATGAGGCTGTTCAAGTGTGAGGGTCTTCACCTGATGATAGAGGGTGCCAGTGCTCTGGGAAAGAAAATTGATGGGCATGATTCATTGGGCAGTTAAATGGACTGCACAGGAGATGGAGGCTAGGAGAACCACTGAGAAAAATAATGGGTGGGGAACCTATCTAGGGCTCCCCTGAAGAGGAGACTAGTAGCAGTAAGGTGGGAATGATGTTAAGGGAAGAAGCCAGTGAGGGAGGGCTGACAAAGCCTACATTCAGTATGAAAAATAAAAAAAATTTAAGGAGACTAAAGGGAAAAGGAACAGAAATAAGCAAGAGGAGAGCAAGAGAAAGACAGAAAGAGGTCTGTCTTAATGCCAGGATTCTGGGAAATAAAAATTAGTGAGCTCCTGGCAATGGTGCAGACAGTGACATGAACTTAGCAGCCATCACAGAAACTTGGGCCACAGAGAATAATGATTGGGAGTTGACAGTCCCAGGCTACACCATGTTTAGAAAGGATAGAGAAAAAGGTTAAGGAAGAGGTATAACCCTAAATGTTAGAGAAGGCATAGAGGCAGTGGAAGATAGAAACATCAGGGCAGGTAATGGGGGAACAGAATTGCTGTGGATTCAGCTCACAGTGACCTCAGACAAGAAACTAGGGATGGGGTGACATATAGACCTCCAGGAGAGGGGGAAGAGAGAGAGATAAGGGGAGAACTAGAGAGTGGGGTAGAACAGGGGATGTGGTAGGAGATCTAAACCTGCCAGATATTGATTGGTACATTCCAGAGGCCAGGGGCTCCAGATGTCAGGCCCAGCTGGATACATTGCAGGACTGCCTGCTGGTGCAGATGATTAAGGAATCCACTAGGCAGGCTGCCATTCTCAATGTGGTGCTCACCAACTCAGAAGAGGTAGGAGGAGTGAGAGTAGGGGAGCCACTAGGGTCCAGTACCATAACTCTAGATGGTTCAACCTGGTCCTTGGGACCATAAAGCACTCATCAAAGGCTGAAGTCCTAGATTTCAGAAGGGCAGACTCCAAGCGGATGAGAGAGCAGGTCTAGGACAAGTTAATGGATAGCATCAGGGATGTGGACCACAGATATTGGGCAATCAAGGGGGCCATTCCTGAGGCAGCAAAGTCTTGCACTAGAATGGTAATCAAACGAAACAAGTATAAGAGGACAATATGGTTCTCTGGAAAGGTCAGGGAAGCAGTGACAGTCAAAAAGAAGGCCTCTGTCAGGCACAAGGGAAAAACAAGGGAAGAAGGCATGGGGAGAGGACCAAATGAGAACAAGGGAAACTAAGAGGGTGGTCAGAGAAGCAAAGGGCAGACAGAGAGCTGCATATTGCAGCGATGTCAAGGGAGAAGAAAACAGTTATTTAGATGTATTAGGGAAACAAGAAAGAAGGGAAGAGGAATTGTTAGGCCAGCTGAGGAAGGTAGGCTAATTAAGCATGACGGGAAGAAAGTAACTGTTCTTAATGACTACTTTTGCTCTCTATTCACAAGGGAAGACTAGGGACTTTGTTAGAGAGTGGCACTAAGGTAGGTATAAGTGGGACTCAGAGATGAAGCAGCAAGTATTTACCAGTGAGAGGGTTCAGAAGGGACTAGTAGCTCTAAAGATAAATAAGGCCCTGGGGCCAGATGGGATGCATCTGAGGATGCTCAAAGAATTGGCAACAGAATTAACTGAACCCCTGGTAGGGCTATTCAATAGCTCAGTTCAGACAGGATAGTTCCAATAGACTGGAGGGTCATAGTCCTGCTCCATAAGAGGGTGACAAGGAGCAACCGTGCAACTATAGACCTGTCCATCTTACCTCTATTGTGGATAAACTGATGACCACACTAGTCAAACAGGACCTTGTGGGCTACTTGGGGAGCAATGGATTCCAGGGCAGGAAACAGCACAGGTTCATGGAAGGGAAGTCAGATCAACCTGACAGTATTCTTTGACTGGGTAATGAGAGTAGTGGATAAGGGCCACACTGTGGATTTACTCCACTTCAATTTTAGTAAGGCTTTTGACTCGTTGCCTTACAGAAACATAGAAACATAGACTTTGACAGCAGATAAGGACCACTTGGCCCACCCAGTCTGCCCATTTCCCTACCTACTGGATAAGCTGCAGATTCTAGTTAACCAACAGCTTACTTCCTGCAACCCCCCACTATAATTGCCTTGTGTCTGTCCCATGCATGTTTGAATTCCCCCACTGTTTTAGACCCAACGACCTCCTCAGTAAGGTGGTTCCATGTATCTACCACTCTCTCCGTGAAAAAAATTTCCTCACATTACCCCTGAGCTGTCCCCCCTCTATCTTTAAACTGTGCCTCCTTGTTCTTACACATCTCTTTTACTGAAAGATGCTATCCTCCTGGACTTTGTTGATTCCCTTGGGGTAATTGAAAGTTTCTATCATGTCCCCCCGTCCCTCCTTTCATCAAGAGTAAACATATTAAGCTCTCTCAGTCTCTCTTCATATGGTTTCTACTGCAGACCCTGCACCATTTTAGTTGCCCTCATCTGGACTGCTTCCATCCTGTCTATGTCCTTGAGTAGATGAGGTCTTCAAAACTGCACACAGTTCTCCAGATGGGGTCTCACCAACTGTCTGTACAGAGGGATAACCACTTCCCTTTTTCACATTGCTTACCCACCTTTAGGTCATCTGATATGACTACCCCAAGGTCCCTTTCCATTTTTGTTGTTGTTAGTACCTCCCCTGCTATTGTGTACTCTTCTCCTGGGTTTTTGTTTCCCAGGTGCATTACTTTGCACTTCTTTGCATTGAATCTAAGTTGCCATATGTCTGACCATTTCTCCAACCTTGTCAAGTCCTTTTCATTTTTCTACCCCTCCTGTGTATCAACTCTGTTACAGATCTTTGTGTCATCTGCAAAGAGGCATACCTTTCCCTCCAGACCCTCTGCAATGTCACCTATAAAGATGTTAAAGAGGACTGGATCCAGTACTGAGCCCTGAGGTACTCCACTAGTAACCCCCCTTTCTTTGGAATGTGTTCCATTCACTATTACCTTCTGTGTCCTGTTGTGCAGCCAGTTTGCTACCCAGGCTACCACCCTGGGACCCACTCCCCAGCTGGCTAACTGGATTATTAATCTTTTTGCAGGACTGTGTCAAATGCCTTGCTAAAGTCTAGGTAGGCCATATTCACAGCCCCTCCCTGGTCTATTACTTTGGTCACCCAGTCAAAGAAATCAGTTAGATTCATCTGACATGACCTTCCTGCTGCTGTAGTGTAGAAGGTTGCTAAAGAAGCTAGAGGATCTGAGGGCAGTGAACGTCACAGTTAGATGGGTGAGAAACTGTTTGGAAAGGAGACAGCAGTGGGTTATGGTTAGCAAAGTCAAATCAGAAGTCTTCCCCTGAGTATAATTGGGAAATACACATTAAGAAGTTACTCAGCTATTACACTTAAAGTACCCAAAGCAAAATCCCGCTTCGGCAGGGCAGCCATAAGCTTCGTGCTACCTACCTTATGGAACGATCTACAAAAAACCCTCAAATTAAGCACTCTAATCGATATAAATGCTTTCAAGATGCTTTATTTCCGTACAATCAGAGAAGTATGTAGCTGCTTCACCCACTCAGACCCAGTACTGGTGTCTGCACTGGTATATAGCCATGCCTAGACCCAATTTTAAGTACTGACCCCCCCAGCTTGCTCCTCACCAGCCTAATTGTTCTCTCTCTTATCCCCCTGTCTTATCAACACTAGGCCCATCCATCCCCTTATTCTTCCTTTCCCAACCTCGGATAGGAGCTCACTACCCTGGGTTGTGACATCCTACCATGCCCCGTACTTTATAGCATTCAATCCCGGGGCTCACACATACTCCTTTTCTCCATCCACCTTCTCTACATCCAGCTTTACCAACTCCTTTCTGTGCACCGTGCCCTCCTAGCCTTTCTCCCCCTACTTCCCTCCCTCTCTTCCCCCCTACCTTCACCTCTACCTGGTGTATATTTTTATTTTTATTTTTTTCTTCCGTTACTTCCTCCTGCAACCTTAGATAACCTGCTTTATCTTCCTATAGACACTTCTATGTATGTAAATACCGTGTAATCTGTACAATATCTGTATAATTCTATGTACATATGAACTTCTTTTTCTTCCTCTCTGTAAAGAGTATTATCTGTATTGCCTTGTAAATACCTGTGTTGACCTGTATATACAATTGTTCATGCTCCACCCAGGTCCATCTTGCAAATGAGCTTCTGCTCAACTATGAACGCCTGGTTAAATAAAGACTTGATTGATTGATTGATTGATTGAGAAGAAAAGGAGGTCACCAGTAGTGTGCCACAAGGATCGGTCTAGGATCCAGTCCTCTTTAATATGTTCATCAGTGACACGGTAGAAGTATCCAGCTAATATTCTTCAGGTGAAACGACCTCTGGCTGGAAGCTGCAATACTGAACATAGGATTTGCAAGAAAGCAAGTTGTGCTCACAACAGAGGGAGGTGAACCTTACAATTGTCTTTCGTTTGTAGCAGATATCCTGCAGGTGGAGGCTACTTCTAACTGAAAGGTGAAATAAGGAACTTAGAATTATCAGGAAAGACAGTCTTTCAAGCAACAGAGGGAGGTGGATCTTGCTTTACTATTGTTACAATTGTTAAGATTTTCAGTGCAGGAAGAGTTTAAACCCTGAGGGATGGAATACTGTTTACTGTGTCTGTCCTGGTGCACAGCTGACTTATTTTGGGGCTGACTGCTTTTAGAGCACAAATCACCAGGCTGTTTTGGGGCTGGGGAGGTTTACCTGTGTCTGACGTGGATGTCTGGATTTTTCTCTGTTTGATTATCAGGGTATTTTCTCTGTCAAATTGTTGTGTAGGGCATCTTGCTGACAGGAAGGCACTCATCGCAGTGGTGGGTCAGAGTTTTTAGCTGATTGTTTCATGTGGGCACAGTTTAGGCCCAAACCCTGCCCACCCTCACCCCACCCACCCCTGGAAATAGTTCCTTTATACCTGGGGTTCTGACATCATTTACTCTAGAGTGCAAGGTGCATATCACTGTCATATCCTCTCTAGCACACTGCACTGACAATATAAGCATACACATTGTGTAATATATATATTTCTATATAACAAACCAAACACACACACACACACACACACACACACACACACACAAAGTAGATAAACATGTGGGGAGTAGTGCAATGTAATGGCTGTGGGGCAGCAGTCTTCCAGGAGTCTTTCTGGAGGCTGAGATGCTGCCCTATTTGCAGACAACTCTCTGCCCTGAGGGAGGAAGTTGCCCGTCTTCAGGCCACACTGGACAGTAGTAAGGGAACCTTCCTCCAGACCACACTGGACAGTAGGAAGGGAACCTCCCCATCCAGGGAGCACCAGAGCCACCACCACTACCTCAGAGGTTACGAAGAAAGCACAGCAGTTGGACCACAGTGGGCTTAGGGAGGGTGAGGATGGTGGAACAGAGGCACACCCAGTCAGTTGTTCCACTCCACAATCCATACACCATTCTGGGGGAGCATAGTTCCCCTATGGATGCCACCAGAGGAGACTAAGGAGGCTGGGACAACTGTCACAAGGGAGGCCCACAGGAAGGAGGCAGAGGACACTACAGGAAAGGAAGCAGCTCCTGGTGGGGGACTCAATTATTAGGGGAAAGAACTGGGGGGCAGGGAACGAAAGTAAGGTGCCTGCCTGGTGCCATGGCTTGGAGGGACAGGAAGCGCATCCTCAGGATCACAAGAACAGCTGCACGGGAGTTTGAGCTGAACGTCATTGTCCACCTAGGGACAAATGACTTAGCTCATCATGAGATTAGAGCAGTGCAGGAGGACTTTGTAGAGTTGAGGAGGGCGCTGCCTGTCAATGGCATGGGTGAGGCGAGGGTACTTTGCACCATGCAGTTTAATGAAAGGTTGAAAAATGGTGTGGAGCACAAGGGTTTGGCTTCATTTTGGGCTGGGGTTCCACCTGGAGGGACACCAGCCTATACTGGCAGGATGGTCTGCACCTGTCCAGGAAGGGAACAAGTCTTTTGAGCAATTGGTTTAAATGCTTCATTGGCAAGCTTTTAAATTAGTCGAGGGGGAAGGCACTGATAAGCAGCAGAAAAATCCCAGCCTCTCACTACAAAACAGGGTACTAAATGAGAAAAAGACCGAGGTAGAAAGGTCAGTGGGGGATGCTGCAACAGAAGGTAAAACCATCAAAAAATGAAGAGCAATGAGTACCAATGCCCGCAGTCTGGGTAACAAGCTTCCTGAATTAGTGGCCTTGAAGGAGGAGGAACATCTGGATATCGTGGCAGTCACAGAAACATGGTACACACAAAACCATGACTGGGACATAAACATACCAGGATACACTATCTACAGGAGGAACAGGGAGGGTAAAAGAGGAGGAGGAGTAGCTCTTTACATAAGGGATGGAATTAAACAACAGAACAAAAGGGTAAACAGGGAGGAGAAGAAGCACTGTGGGTCAATTTGGAGACAGGCAATGGCACCACAATCCGCACAGGGGTTGTATACAGACCCCCCTCTCAGGGGGAGGAAATGGACAAGGAAATGATAGAAAGTATACTTAGAATGGCAGAAAAAGGGGAGATATTGCTAATGGGTGATCTGAATATGCCAGATGTTAACCGGAGTGCAGTTGCAGCAGCCACTTCAAAGAGTGGGGTTATTCTAGATGCCCTACAGGAGGCACACCTCAGGCAACTAGTATTGGGACCCACTCGAGAGGGAGCAATCTTAGACCTGGTTCTCTCAAATGGAGATGGAGAGAGGATCACAGATGAAGAAGTGGGTAGCCATCTGGGAACTAGCGACCTTTGAACAGTGTGGTTCACAATAAACACAGCAATAGAGTCAAGCCAGACAAAGGCAAAAGTACTGGACTTCAAGAGGGCTGACTTTGCCAAAATGGGTGAGTGAAACATAGAAACATAGACTTTGATGACAGATAAGGACCACTTGGCCCATCTAGTCTGCCCATTTCCCTACCTACAGGATAGGCCGCAGATCCTAGTTAACCAACAGCCTATTTCTTCCTACCCCCCACAAGAACTGCCTTATGTCTGTCCCATGCATTCTTGAATTCTCCCACAGTTTTAGACCCCACAGCCTGCTCAGGAAGGCTGTTCCATGCATCCACTACCCTCTCTGTGAAATAATACTTCCTCACATTGCCTAAGGAATGCACTAGCAAATGGGCAGGAAGGAGGGGAGGAAGAACAATGGGGAATAATAAAAACTGCCATCACAGAGGTAACAAGCCTTCGTGTGAAGCAAATAAATAAAACAAAATGATGTAAGAAACCACTATGGTTCTCAAAGGAAGTGACAGTGAAGGTTCAAGAGAAAAAGAAAGCATTCAGGAAGTACAAGGAATCAAGAAGGAGCAGGACAGAGAACTGTATCAGTTAAAGCAAAAGGAAGCTGGGAAGGCAGTCAGAACAGCAAAAGCCCAAACCGAGGAAAAGATAGCCAACTCAGTTAAGAAGGGGGATAAAACCTTTTATAGGTACATCTGGGAGCGAAGGAAGACCAAGGAAGGGATAGTGAGGCTTAATAAAGGGGTGGTGGGGGTGGGCAGAGGGTGACTGTGAAAAGGCAGAGATACTAAATAAATATTTTTGCTCAGTATTTACAAATGAAGAAGGGAAGGTACCTAAAACAAACAACAGAAACACTCTGGATACAGAAGTTGATACCAGCCCATTTACAGAAGAAAGGGTTCTGAAAGAACTCTTAAAACTGAAGGTGGACAAAGCAATGGGGATTGATGGGATTCATCTTAGAATTCTAAAAGATCTAAGAGTAGAACTAGTGACACCACCGACTACCCTCTTTAACAAATCATAGGAGGATGGGGTGGTACCCGAGGACTGGAGGAGGGCAGATGTGATTTCCTTTAACAAAAGTGGGAGCAAGGCAGAAGTAGGAAATTACAGACCTGTTAGTTTAACCTCAGTGATGGGAAAATGATGGAATCACTTCTGAAGGAAAGAATAGTCGAGTATCTAGAGGCCAGAGGGGCACAGGACCCAAGGCAGCATGGATTCACAGCAGGAAGGTCATGCCAGATGAATCTGATAGATTTATTTGACTGGGTGACCAAAGAAGTAGATCAGGGAGGGCTGTGGACATGGCCTACCTAGACTTTAACAAGGCATTTGACACAGTCCACACAAAGATTAATATACAAGTTAGCCAGCCTGGGGTGGGTCCCAAGATGACAGCCTGGGTAAAGAATTGGTCGGAGAATAGAACACAGAGAGTAATAGTAAATGAAGTCCACTCTGAAGAAAGGGGGGTTACTAGTGGGGTACCGCAGGGTTCAGTATTAGGACTGGTCCTCTTCAATGTCTTTATAAGCAACATTGCAGAGGGACTGGAAGGAAAAGTATGTCTCTTTGCAGATGACGCAAAGATCTGCAACAGAGTTGATGCACAAGATGGGGTAGAAAGGATGAGAAGGGACTTGGCAAGGTTAGAGGAATGGTCAAATGTATGGCAGCTTAGATTCAATGCTAAGAAGTGCATGGTAATGCACCTGGGAAACAAAAACCCAGGGGAAGAGTACACAATGGGGGGTGAGGTACTAACAGCAACAAAAATGGAAAGGGACCTGGGGGCAGTCATATCAGATGACCTAAAGGTGGGCAAGCAATGTGAGAGGGCAGCAAGGAGGGCTGGAAGGATAATGGGATGCATAGGGAGAGGCATCACCAATAGAAAACAGGAAGTTATTATCCCTCTGTTCAGTCAGCTGGTGAGACCCCATTTGGAGTACCACGTGCAGTTCTGGAGACCCAGTCTCCGCAAAGACATAGACACGATGGAAGCTGTCCAGAGGAGGGCAACTAAAATGGTGCAGGGTCTGCACCGGAAGACATATGAAGAGAGACTAAAGGAGCTTAATATGTATAGCCTCGAGGAAAGGGGGGGGGCATGATAGAAACTTTCAAGTACCTCAAGGGAGTCAACAAAGTCCAAGAGGGTAGCATCTTTCAAAAAGAGGTGTGCAAGAACAAGGGGCACAATTTGAAGATAGGGGGCGGCTCAGAGGTAATTTAGGAAGTATTTTTCACAGAGAGGGTTGTGGATGCATGGAACAGCCTTCCAGGAGGTTGTGAGTCAAAACAGTGGTGAAATTCAAGCATGCATGGGACAGTCATAAGGCAATTCTAGGGGGTGGGAGTAGGAAGATGTAGGCTGCTGGTTAACTAGGATCTGCAGCTTATCCATTAGGTAGGGAAATATGCAGACTGGGTGGGCCAAGCGGTCCTTATCTGCCATCAAATTCTATGTTTCTATGTTTCTTCGCAGACAACACTAAGCTGTGTGGCAGGGTAGACAGTGAGGAGGGGGGTTAGGGAGATGCAGAGAGACTTGCAAGAGCTTGAGAGGTTGTCAAATGTATGGCAGTTGAAATTCAGTGCTACACGGTGCAAGGTGATACATACAGGGAACAGGATCCCAGGACAGAGTACTGGGATGGGGGGTGTAAAACTAGCTATGACTTTTGAGGAAAGAGACCGAGGAGGCATCATCAGTGACTTCCTAAAACAATGAAGCCAGTGGAACAAGGCCTATGGAAAGGAAAACAGGATGCTGTGAAACATAGAAACATAGAAACATAGAAGTTGACGGCAGATAAGGACCTCAAGGCCCATCCAGTCTGCCCATTTCTTTTTCTACCTTATAAATGTGCCATCGGCCTTTGCTATAGGAAGGGTTATTGACAGCAGAAGGAAGGAGGTATTACTACCTCTCTGTAGAGCAATGGCTAAGCCCCACCTGGAGCACTGTGCCCAGTTCTGGAGACCTCTCCTAAGGAAAGATAAGGACTGGATGGAGACAGTGCAGTGTAGGGTGACATAAATGATTCAGGGCTAGCAGGACAGATCTTATGAGGATCAGTTCAAGGCACTGAAAATGTACTGGCTGGAGGCCAGATGAGAGAGGGGAGATATGACAGAGACTTTCAAGTTCCTGAAAGGAATGAATAAGGCAAACTGCAAGGAACTATTTAGCATGAGTAGCAGATCAAGCACATGGGGATATAAATGGAAACCGATGGCAGTGAGATTCAAGAGAAAGGTAAGAAGGTTTGATTTTACAGAAAGGGTGGTGGAACCTTGGAGCAATTTGCCAGCAGATGGGGTTGCCACCAAAACCATCAATGGTTTCAAACATGGCTGAAGCAGAGTGATTGGTTTAGTGGTTGTTGAGGGTGGTAGCATTAGGGCAGGGAGCATGGGGGTGGAAAGTATGGGTTAGAACCCTGTGTGGACAAGATGTTCAGGGTTTGTTAGGATTTTATAGGTATACTGGATGGACAAATAGGGAATAGGGAGAAACCTTGCTCAATGCATCCCTTGGAGTAAAGTCACAAACATATCTTGTTTGTCATATAAAAAAAACATTTTATTTAGAACAGTAGACACATGTTGTAAAAACAGGTAAACATTCTCCCAAAGTGCAAAAAAACAGAGACCTCTCCGATGGCCATTTCACACCTGTGCAGGTGCATTTTCAAGGGCGCAAAACAGTCGTCAGGAAGTTCTCTGTTTTTTTTGCCTCTTTGGGGGAATGTATATCTGTTTTTATAACAAGTCTGCAGTTCTAAATAAAGTGTTTTGTTTCCTTGACAAACAAGATATGTTTGTGACTTTACTCCAAGGGAGGCATTTAGCGAGATGTCTTCCTTTTCCCTATTTGGATTTTTCCAGACCCAATGTACTGCCTGCTGCTTGGGGGTGACCCTGTTTCTTGAATACTGGATGGACCAATAGTCCTTTTCTGCCATTGTTACCTGTTTCTATGTTTCTTGTGTCTCCTGCCTTTCCCTACCTGTTTGAGACGTACTTTTGATGGTATGCCATTGTTACAGTGACGCTGTAACAGTGACTCAATTACAGCAACACAGTGTGGGGTACTGCAGTTGCAGCAAGGTGGTGTTCCTGCTGACAGGTGTCTGAGGTTGCCCGGTGTGCCACAGACAAGGGTATTACGTTGGTCAGCCGGGGGTGATGAGGGTTGACAGGTGAGTCATGTTAGGGAGCTGAGGTGTGTTTAAGTGGGATGGGGTGTGGGAGCGATACTGCACTGGGTGTTTTTGATGGAGAGGTGGGAAGGCAGATGTTGCTGTGCCACGTCAATGTCTGCCTCAGTTCCCTAACAAATGACACATGAGCATGATTACTGTCTCTGTGTCTACTGTCGGGAAGGGTGGTTCCTCCGTGAGGGGGGCTGTATGCATTTTCCATCATGGAGTTTGTTATATTAATATTTGGGGGGTGCAGATCCCCCCGCATTTACAGTTGGAGTGTTATGTTCTTGTCTTTTCTCTTACATTTGTGGTAGTTTTTGCTGTGCCAATGTCTCACTTGGTGCGGTGTCACTGTAGAGGCTCTCGCAGCTATGTTGTCACTCTAGAAGCTGTCGATGATTTTCCTGATGAACCGGCTTGGTGGAACCACTTTTGATACCTCAAGGATTTCCTGCTTGATAGAGACTCCTTACTCTCCACCCCTTCTAGTTGGCAATACCCTTGAAACTCTCTATAAGCTCTTCCTCCAGCTTCCTGAAATCTGCCCTGCTAAGTCTAGGACCAGCATCTGGGATGTCTGCCTTTGAGCTTCTAGGACTGTGAAACCACTCTATGTTATGGTCACTTGACCCTAGAGGACCCGCCCCAGTTACCCCCCTAAATGCTGTCTTGGTTTGACAGAACTAGGCAAAGTATAGCCTCATAACAAGTCTCCTCCTTCACATGCTGAGTCAGAAAACAATCCTTGAAGGTATCCAAGAGCACCTGGATCCTGATACTCCATGTCCAAGGAATGCTACAGTCCGCATCAGATGTGTTGTAGTCCCTTAGTAGGGTGACTTTCCCTCTAATGGCTGCCCTCCTAATCTCTTCAGCAAGTGCCCTGTCCACTTCCTTCAGCTGACTGGGGAAGGGTCTTGTGATCCCTCCCATGTGGTGAATCCTTCCCCCACAATTAACTTAGCATATAGTGATTCCAGTTTGCCCTCTCCCCCTGTCTACTTATCCTCCAACACTCTGATGCCTTCCCTGGCATACAGCACAATCCCCACTTCTCCCTGTCCCTCCTAAAGAGTATGTAGCCAGGGACTGTGAGGTCCCTGTCACTGCTGATTGTTGCTCATGTTTTGGTTACATCACAGTATCTGGGTGTATTTCTGCTGCCATAACCTGGAAATTACTAATTTTATTTAATGGCATCAGGCATTTAAGCAGACTACCTTCCAGGAACACTGCCTCCTGCCATTACCCCCATCTGCTGACCAGACATATGTTACTCGTTCCCTGTGTTGTGTTGCTTTCCTTACCTCCTTCTCATCTGATGTGGTTATTGATCTCTGTCCTGTGCCCCTTCTATGTTCCCTGTCTATGTTGTCCCCTACCCCTGATTGTCTGCAGTAGTCGTTGGAGTGCTAGTTAGATCTCCCTTACTGGAGTGTACCTCGTGGAAGTCCCTAGCTCAAGCTTTAAGTTAAAAATTACTTGTTTAAATGCCTCAAACCTCTGGTCCAGTAGCCTTTTCTTGTCCCTAGTAGAAAGATGGTAACTTGGTTTAAACAGACCTTTGTTTAACAACAAGCATTTGTCAATGCCGAATGTTTGTCGTGTGCACTGGTGTCATTTTTTTTTGGGGGGTTACGAGCCAGCATTGGCAAATTTCAACACGGGTGCATAACTTCATTGTTTTTTAATATTTTTACACCACATTTTCAACATAGCTGTCTTATTATGCCACCTCATAAAGAAAGGAAGAGTACAATTTCAACTCCGGTCCAAAAGGTAATTTCACTCAGTAGCTGCAAAATCACCTTTCAGGATGCAAACAAACATTTTAGCAGGATCTGAAAAATGGCAGTGGTCACATTCATGAGATGCAGTGAAGAAATGGCAATGTTGAAAATTTTATGTCAAAATATTGAAAAGTACGAGCCTGCGTTTGCTAATTTAAGTACAGGCACGTAACTTTGTTGTTTAATATTTTCACACCAAATTTTCAACATGGCCTTTTTGGCACCCCACCTCATGAAGAGTACCACTGTCATTTCATTCACTCATCCTGAAAGGTGATTTCACAAAGCGACTGCGCCTTCTGCGCCACAGGTGCGAAAACATATTTCAGGCAGGTTATGGAAAATTCCAGCTGTACTGTTCATAAGGAGGTATGAAATAATGGCAATGTTGAAAATCTGGAGGTGAAAATATTAAAAATTGGCAAAGGAAGAGCGTGCATAGGAACTGCGCTACCCACACTTCTAACAGTAATTTTTTAGAATTTTTCACCAAATTTGCAACATGGGCTTTTTGGGACCCCACTTCATGAACAGTGGCACTGTTGTTGCATTAATCAGTCTTGAAAGGTGATTCCATGCAATGACCACAAAATCACCTTATGGGACTGAGCAACAAAATGACAGTGACAGTGTTTAGGAGGTGGGGTCCCAAGAACCCCATGTTGAAAATTTGGGGCCAAAATTCCTAAAAATGACTGAGATATCAACCTAAGTCAAACCTTCTCCCATTGACTCCCTTTATTTGGCTTACCTTGAAAACATCAGTTTGCCGGTTGGCTTTGAAGAGTGCAGACGTGTCCCCGGTCCACAGAAGATTGCTGTTCCTGACCTCCAGAGGTAAGTATGGGTAAGGGGGGTGCAGGGAGGTGGGTGCACAGTGGGAGGTTCAGGATGGGGAAGGGGGACGGGGGAGATAACAAGGGACGGTTTTCAGTTTTGCAGGTTTAAAAAAAGATATCGAGGCGGTTTTCTTTTTTGAACAGGGAACAATGTTGGTTACATTTTCAAACACTGGGAGTGGGCTACCTAGCATCAGGGAGCATGGGGAATGGAGGGTGCGGGGAGGGCAGCAGCAGTGGGAGGAGCAGGAAGGATTGATTTGCTGCGGGAGGGGGGCCTTGAACAAGATGGAGGGTGCAGGGAGAACAGCAGTGGGAGGGAGCAGGAGGGACTGATTTGCTGCAGGGGGTCAAACAGAACAGAGTGTGCGGGGATGACAGCAGCAGCAGGAGGGAGTGAGAGGGATTGATTTGCTGTGGGGTGCCTCGAATGGGACCAGAGGGAGCGGGGAGGACAGCAGCAGTGGGAGGGAGTAGGAGGGACTGATTTGCTATGAGGGGGCCTCAAACGGGAATGGAGGGAGCGGGGAGGACAGCAGCAGTGGGAGGGAGCAGAAGGGATTCATTTGATACTGAAACAGTGCTACACATAGAGCGAGCTGCAGTGCTTTCACATGTCAGTTTGAGTAGGCTGGTACTCAGCAAGCTCATTTATGACAGCAACTGCCACCATCATTGTAAGCATGATGGCAGTGTGAACTCATAACCAGGAAGTAAATGTAATCCCTTGCATGGCTGTTTACACATCTAAGGACTCAGCCGCGCCACTATTGGTTTGAATCTGTCCTTTGAAAACCTTGCCAACTCCACCCCAAAACCAAAAAGTGAGTCATCGACTGCCTGCCTACTGATTCACCTGCCACAGACCTGCCCCTTGAACAGAGCTCTCCAGTGGATGCACGCCCCTCACACCCCTCTATAGCAACTCTCATATAAACATGTTCTTTTGCACTTGCGTGCACGATGAACATAAAAATAAATAGGCCTTTACCACATCAGAAGGCACCCCAGTCTCCCAGGAATTAAAACCCCTCCCCAGTGCACCACACCTTCAACCAATTGTTAATTTCAGTTGTGAGTTTCAGTTTCCTTGCCTCCCCCCATTTGTGCATTGTGAGGACTTCTGAGAAGGTCACAATATGAGCCAACCAATTAAGCCTTGATCTCAGTGTCCTAATGCTATCCTTCATTGCTCCTAATGGTAGGTAGGTAAATGGTTTATTGTTCGACATTTAGTCATTACAATTTTGGATGAGACATTCAACTGAGGTCTCTCTCGGGGTTAGTGTCTCCAAATGTTTAGGGGTTTCTAATACTGTGGCAAGAATGGATCCCATTCTTTAGCCAGGGCATATTCAAAACTCAAGAAATTAGTACTGTATTAATCTTTGATGTTTGCTGAGAGCGCTCTTCTCAGCACACACAACGTCCCCAAAATGGCTTCCTTTTGAAGTTCATAAGGTGTCACAAGTATTGGTAGCATATTTAAATGTGCCTGAAAGTTCTTTTTGATTAGTCCCATTGCTCCAAGCACTACTGGAACAATTTGTGTGTTCTTATTCCACATCAGTTTGGTTTCTGACTGCAGTCCTGTCTGCCTGTTCTGGTGTTTATTCAGGTGGATGTTAAAGCTCTCTTGGCACTTCTCACAAAGAGTTGGGGAATATCCCCTATATCCTGGCCAAATTTCCCCATTCACTACAAGATGAAAACATTTTTGAAATAAATTAAGTGCCAAAACATTTGTCAATTACAGGACATAAAAAACTGCAATTTTGTAGACAATAAAAATGTGTACAATAATTCTTTATTTGTTGATGTAAACAAGGTGACTATCTCTTCTGAGGGAAGACCAAGGGAAGCCAATGTGGGACCCAGCCATTTTTTTCCATTTTATTTCATATAATGAACATTGTAAAAGTATATGCTTAAGATCGTCTTCCACACCTTTTTCACATTTGTATATTGGATCATTGAATCCTGCTCTTTTCTGATCATGATAAATGTAATTTGATACATATAAATCTACACAGAACCTAGTCAGGAGTTGGCGTTCATCTGGATTTGTTATTATGATCAAGTAGACCTAATGGCTTCCTGCCAGATTATTCTCCCCAAGATAGACAATAATTTTCAGCTGGCCCCCAATTCCTTAATCAACTCATCTACCCTACAGAGTACCCTATCAACTGTAGCCTCTGTTAGACAGTGCTCCCACCTCTCTGCCTGATCTTTGCACACCACAGTATAGGTTCCCCTAACTATAGGCTCCACAAATATGAAGACCCTCTTTCTAGCTCTCCTTTTCTGTCTGTAGCCCCTTCCCCAGGAGGCGTCACTGATGTTGTGGCTCTGGAAGGAACTAGGTGCTCTCCCCAGGCAGGAGAAATAACATGGACTGCAGTGGTTACTGGGGAGAAATGGTTGCTTGTTGCAATTCCAGATCCCCTTTCCTCCCTAGTTGCTGCCATTCTCTACCCTTCTTGCCCACTACCTTTCAACCTCCATTGCAAACATTTAGGGGACACTGAGGAAAAGGTGCAACAGTGGATAACCCCAGCCCCCACTCTGAGCTGCTCTGCAGCTGAAAAATTATGGCCATTCTGCAGCCAGCTCAGAATGGAGTAGCTAACCTCTGGCAGATTGGGCAGCCTCCACACCTCCACAGTGTACCCTGGTGGAGTGCAGAACCACAATATTTGCAATTAACTCAATCTCGCTGCTATAGGCCCACATCCTCCCACTGTGCATGACTATTTTATGTTCCCTGTTTAGTGCTTTTAAATCTAATACACATAGGAAAGGTTTTTACACACTTACACCCTACCTCAATAGCTTTGGATTAGTTTAGTTAATGATACCAATGCTAGTGATACTACTGCTACTAATTATTATAGGTCTACGGTTGGTGCAGACAACTGAGGAGAGAGAGACCTGGGGGTCATCTTTATTAATAACCTCCACTTGACTGCACAGTGCAACAAAACATATTGGAAGGCAGGCAGGATGCTGAAATGTATAGGAAGGGGATTTATAATAGGAGGAAGGTGGCAATGCTGCCCCAGTGCAGGTTCCTGGTAAGGTCACACTTGACAGTACTGAGCACAGTGCTGGGGCTGCACCTCAAGATAGACAGGGACCTCAGCACAGCAGTAAAGGTACTGCTCAGGATGCTGGCAACTTGTGGTCAGGAATGAGCCCTGGATCACAGGGGCTGAACAAGGGGAGAAGGACTGAGTGTCCCAAGGACAGTTCTCCTCTTTCTGGGGGGGGAGAGAGGAGTGCATATTGTTGCATGCTTGCCTCCAAGCAGAGGCTAGGTGGTGGAGCAGCAGATGGCAAATACTGGGGAGATGGGCCCTAATGCAGATGCTTACAGTGTATAAGTGCACTTGTGTCACTGCACGTAAGCAGACATCAGGGAAAAGTGAAGCCATAACCCCTCAGTCAGCAGGAGGAGGATGATGGCACAATCACAGACCCCACAGAGTCAATCATCATGACATCCAACCACCACAAAGTAGTTCTGGGCAAGTTGTGATCTATGTTTTATGAAGGGTGGGTAATGGAGTTGAGGGAGCATCAGAAGGGGTTGGTTGGGGTAGATCGGGAAACTATAAATAAAAATAGATGGGGACTGCATAGAGACCATACAAGGGAGGGCCAGAAAAAAGGTCCAGGGGCAGCAGGGGAGCTCATAGGTAGAAAAGCTAGCAGACCTTAATATGTATACAGTGGAGACCAGGATGGAAAGAGGAGATACGAGAGAGACATAAAGTTCTTGCAAGAATTCAAAGGGTGGATTGTAAGGACTTGTTCTTGAGGAACAAAGCCACAGTAACTAGAAAACATGACTGGTATACCTGGGGAAGGGGATGACAGTCAGCCAGTAGGGCTATCAAATCTCCAAATCCAATCTCTGATCAGGCTAAGCATACAGCTTGGCAGGAAAATGGGCCGACTGGATGAATCTCTGGGTCTTTTTCTGCTGACACAGTCTATGTTTCTATATTACTTATGATAGTCCATTGCTTTCATAATGTTCAAGACACAAACTGAAAGGAGTCAAGAGGTTATAGTACTTTGTTTTCCTATCATCATACTATATGGATTGTGTTTAGAAATTTTAATATATGTATCTTAACTCATTCCTTCCTGATGATGCCATATGGCGTCATAAAAAAACATACCTCTTTTTCCTGATGATGCCATATGGCGTTCTAAATCATTTGCTGTAGTGCCTGATGACGTCAATTGGCGTCCATATCTTTCTCTTGGTGCAGCTCAAGCATTTGTTTACATTAGATGAATTGAGTTGTACCAGCTAATAGGGACATCGTACCCTTACTGATTTACCTAATATAATATGTGTTCCCATTGGCTATTTTGAGAAAACAAGCCTTAATACATAAATAAATAAATTTACTATTTTTGCATGTGCTGTGAAAATGTATTATATTCATTCTGCCATTAGTTTGTATCGTAACAACAAATCATCTTGTTTCAGTGTAACATATTAAGCTGATCAGGTTTACACTATAATTAATTTCATAATTTATTTATTTTTTTTATTAGAGCAATCCGATTGGCCGTCACCACTTTGGTGTATTTTTTGTCTTTTGGGGTATTTTTCTACAATAACATGTTGTCACTGATATCATGATTGTTATAACTATTAGTCCATTTATACCACTAAGTGAGCTGAATATTTCTGTATTTAAAAATCGAGCTCTGTGATTGGTCGGATTTTCTGACATCATCAATTCTGAATTTAACTGGTATAAAGGGATTGTCTTAGATGCAGGCACCATCCCACTGACGAAGCCTTAGTTGTTGAAGCGCCAGGGAACCTGCACGTAGATCTTTTGTTGTGTCTTCCACTATTCCATTCAATGTGTGTGCCTGAAACATTAGACGAAAGCCTTATTTAGCATTCAAGCAAGGACTCGTATTTTTTTACAACCGTCACTGGAGGGAAAGTGGCTCTCTGGGCTCTGGAGTGTACAGTGATTTTTTTTTTGATGTTTCAGTTAGGGGTGACAGCCCTCACCTGCACCCGCCCTAGCTCTGTAGTGCGTCACCATTTGGTCATATTGATCCTCACTGTTGCCATGCTTGCTCTATGCTTATTGTACACGTCACTATTTCCATTAACCAGTCAGAGCGCACACTGGTGCAGGAAGAACATGGTGACTAGAAACTTAGTTTCAAGATGGAGGTGCTGCTCTTATCCTAAAATGCTCACTTCATTTCGGTGCCAAAACCTCGATTTGTAATCTGTATTTACTTTATTTGTTTTAATTTTTATTTATGATAAAAGTTTTCATAGTTGTTACTTTGTTCATTTTGGGATAATTTCTGGCCATCCTGTGTGATCACATCTTATGGATCCGGCTGGCATTCCTGATGGGGGAGAGAGTTTCTTGTGCATGTACTAGGTGAGGTCACATGAATTCAGCACCTTTTGGTACTTTTTAAAGAGTTTATGTTCGGGTTATGGCTATATTAAAATCTATGTGGCATGTTGCTCCCTTCGTTATGGATGATAAGTGGGTTAGGGTCAGTAGCATGTTTGTCTCATGCTCTGCACTTGAGTTTTCTCCCTAATACGCAGTTGCTGATTGTTTAAAATGAAAAAAATAATGGTGTTGCCTTCAACTTATCTGGCATCAGTCCAGCCCCAATCTCTGATGCATTGTAAAGGCCAAATCAGTTTTGAATCCCTCCACAGTCACTGGTGTTGTCCATCGACTTGCATGGCGTCAGTCAGACTCAACCTCTGATGCACTGTAAAGTGTTCTTCAGGTTAATATCCCTCCACAGCCACTTGTAAGATCTAGCTCCTTACCATGCATCAGTCGAGCCCCAAACTGTAGTGAACAGTGAAGTGCATTTCGGTTCAGATCCTCCTGAACTGATGGTGTTGTCCATCGACTTACCATGCATCAGTCCAGACCAATCCCATAATGCACTGTGAAGTGCATTTCATGTTCAAAACCCTCCACATCCACTGGTGTAGTCCATCAGTTCAGCCCCAATCTGTGATGCACTGTAAAGTATTCTTCAGGTTCAAATCCCTCCACAGCCACTTGTAAGATCTGTCTCCTTATCATGTATCATTCGAGCCCCAAACTGTAGTGAACACTGAAGTGCTTTTCAGGATCAGATCCCTCCACAGCTGATGGTGTTGTCCATCGACTTACCATGTATCAGTCCAGACCAATCCCATAATGCACTGTGAAGTGCATTTGATGTTCAAAACCCTCTACATCCACTGGTGTAGCCCATCAATTCATATAACATCAGTTCAGTCCCAATCTCTGATGCACTGTAAAGTATTCTTCAGGCTCACATCCCTCCACAGCCACTTGTAAAATCTATTTCCTTATCATGCATCCATCGAGCCCCAAACTGTAGTGAACAGTGAAGTGCATTTCAGGTTCAGATCCCTCCACAGCCAATGGTGTTGTCCATTGACTGATCTGGTGTCAGTCCAGCCCCAACCTCTACTGCACTGTAAAGTGCTGTTCAGGTTCAAATCCCACCAGAGTCACTGATTTAGTCCATCTGTTCATCAGTCTTCAGTCCAACCTTTATCTCTGACACTCTGTGATGTGCATTGCTGATATGGATCCCTCCTCAGTCACCATGGTGTAGTCCATTGTGCACATCAAGATTCATTCCAACACTACCCTCAGATGCACTGTAATGTTCTATTCAAGTTCGAATTGCTCCACAACCACTTTAGTCCCTTGTGCTCATAATGCTTCAGACCATCCCTTACCTCTGATGCACTGTGATGTGATCAGTGCCAGTGTATGACGTAAACAGTCCATTCAAATGAAACATAGCACACAGTACACATGTGCACCAATGAGCATCACTCCATGATGCAGGCACACCCACACTCCTTCCCACCCACACAGTGCGCCATACTGAATGTTGCAACATATTACATGTGTATGCAGGCAAACCATGTGACACAGCACATAGTACACAACCTTTACAGGTGTACATGTCATCACCCTGTATGTGTACCCACAATGTTTCTGCACGGCATATGAACACCATTACCAGGTGCAGGCAGCCCCACCTGCTTCCCTGCAACTGAGTATACCACGAGGATGGGTGCCAATTCATGACACAAAATGACTGCAGTGCCTATGAGCATCATTCCTTGATACAGGCACACCAACCCCCTTCCCATGACACAGTATACCCCAAATTACCAGTGCATTTTCAGCAATTTCATCATCCTATACGTATACCCATAATATATCTACAGTGTCTGTTAGCACCATTATTAGATGCATACAGCCCCTCTCATTTCCCCAGAACATATGAAGTGCATCTGAGCCTGTATTATGAATGCAGGACCCCCACCACCACTACTAACACACAGTGCTTCCTCATACAGTCATTCCTTCACCTTAAACCATCCCATAATACAACCCCAAAAATTAACTATGCCAGGAAATTAAATAATACACAGATTTATGTAACATGATGTTTACTGAAAGACTGTGAACCTCTACATGAACAACATCATGCTTCATTTACAGTATGATAAAGCGAACAGCACAAATAAAATACAGTTTCCTATACTTATCATGGGATTTTATTGCAAAAATAAAATAAAATAGTTTCTTTCAATGAAATTACACATTTTAACTACAGCACATATGCAATTAATCATAGAGAGACCTCCAGCACAAAAATGTATCCATTTCCTGTGTCACCTCACTGACCCACACTGGAAGTGTTCTTCCTATTTATATCACTTGACCTCACAAAGCACTTCCTTCCTGCATCACTTCCTGATATGTCCTTCTAAGGTAATGTGTAAATATGTTCTTACTAAACTAGGGAAAAAACAAAAAAATTGATAATCAGATTCATAAACTAAAATCAGTGGGTAGGAAGAATTGAACACTGCAAAATTCCAACCAGTGGAATGGAACAAAAAACTCAAACTGTAATAACAAGAGAGTCAGATATTGATTTCTGACTAAAAATGGTAAAACTTGCAAAATTTATTTTTAGACAATGACAGATGTTTATTGTATATTTTTAATTATTTTAATCAACAATTTTATAGAAATTTAATATTTTTGCATGACTATGTAAACTGAGCATAATTATATTTAGATAAAATCATCAGAATTTATTAAAATATGAAAACAACTTTACACAACATTAAATCCAGTTAAATAGACATTACCAAACCTCACTCATTTTCAAAAACTTTTTGTCCTGAAAAACTTTTCTTTTTACAGTTTTTAAATTGGATGTATGGTTTTTAAGATGTGTAGGTTTAAGCACAGTGTGTTTGTATGAATGCTGCAGATCTAAATTCCCTTCAGGCACACAGGTGTTCTAGCAGCAGGCAGAGGGTACCTGAACATTCTAAGTGACAATAGGATAGAATGAGTTAAAGTCATGCAACAGACACAATTATGAAACATGTTTATTTTTTCCTGAAATATGGGCAGCATATTTGAGGCACTCGAACACCAACTCACAATATCAGTATTGTGCTCTACAGTAGTGACTGGGCTGAAGTAGATTTGTAACATGGCATTAATTGTGTGCACAAAATCCTGATCACCGATAGGCACAAGAGGGTCACGAGACGGCAGCCGGAGCAGGCATTAACCTATGTTATATGCCCGCTGAGGCAGTACTTCAACCAGCCAGACCCCAAGGTTAGCAGCACTGGGTCCTGTGGCCAAGTGAGCTCAGTAGGGAGAGGAGCGCCAGCCCAACTAGGCATTCGAGGGTGGAAACGGGCAAGGGGGACCAGTACTCATGACAGACATCCGCGAGAGGCAGCAGGGCAGACCCAGGAGCAGCAGGGACAGCCGAGCTGGAGCAGGGCAGTAGCGGAGCAGTGTGCGGGAGGCAAGAGGAAGTGAAGCCCCCCGGCATGCACAGCGCGAGCGGAATCCTCCTCGTGGTGCCTAAACCCCCTCACCGGAGACCTCCCGGGGCGGGTATCATGAGAATATCCACACCGAACTGCACAGAAGTGGGACAGTGATGTTGGGTGCATAGATCCGCGTGACTGCAGGGACAACAGGTAATGACCACATCTGTAGGTATGCAGTGCTATGCACCATAGTGTGACAGCGAACCACAGGTTGAGAACTCTCGCAGCCCCTCCATCTGTAATGGTCCATGTGGCAGACTGGGCCCCCTCTAGATGCCTCCAGCGACCCGCAGCCCATGTTACAAGCGCATTAAGCCATTCCATCTGTGGCTTCTAATGCGATTGATGCATGGGGTGATCGGGATTTCGTGCACACAATTAATGCCATGTTACAAGTAAGCATTAAGCCACGACGAAGGTGGCATCTAATGCAATTGATGCATGGGGACGGGTGGCCGCCTCCATGCATCAATCCAGCATTAGATGCCACCTTCGTCGTGGCTTAATGCTTACATATTTAATGAGTTGCAACATAACCTTTGCCATCACACCCAGAGGTCAAATATACTACCTGTCAGAACATTAGAAACTGCAGCACAAATTCTAGTTCATTTGCAACACTAATGCTACACAATGTGACCACATCCACAATTGACCTGACAGGAGCCCCCCCCCCACTGTGAGTACTACTTGAAGCAGGACCCCCAACACACCCGCACAGACACAAATGGTAGATGCAAAGGTTTTTAGGTGTAATAAAAAACAATAGAAGAAACAAGAACCAGTAGCACAGTCCCATCCCCAAACACACTACCCACACACATATATAGAATGCACACATAGCAACGTACCCTAATGACACAGCAAAGACCCTCCAAACAACCCCCACTGCAACCTTCTCCATATTATAAGCATGCTCTTCATAAATCAAAAAAGCCTGACAAAAACACACTCACAAACCCCGTGAGTATGCTATCAGTGTCAGTAACTCAGCAGGTTGCATACTCACCTCTGAAGCTATAAAACTGGAAGGTTGTGGGTTCTAGCCCCATGCCAAGAACTTGGGTTAAATCCCAATACTGACACTGTAGTGCAGTATGTGGTGTGTACTGCACTCCTGAACTGTTGTCTTTTGGATGGACATTCATCTGAGGTCCTGTCTGCCTGTTCTGGTGTTTGTTCAGGTGGATGTTAAAGCTCTCTTGGCACTTCTCACAAAGAGTTGGGGAATATCCCCTGTATCCTGGCCATGATTTCCCCATTCACTTAAATATCACTAACAGCATAATCTGGTTCTATGTGTCAGTTTGCTTCTGCATCTGTATCCCCACCTCTCACCATCAGGGCTGAAAATAGGCAGAATTACCTAGCCCCCCTTTTCCTGCTTAACCAAAACCTAAATAAATAAGTAAATTTAAAAAACAAAAAGGTTTGCAAGTTGCAGGCACCTATATGTGTGTCACAAATGAGTTTGTGCCTTAACAGCAAATGTATATATTGGAAAATGTCATACAAATCAAACCCCTCTGCATTCAGCTCTCAAAAATAATATTATCCTCTTGAAATATCATACTGCTATATGTGATTTGCATCTGTTTATAATGACACCATTCTCTTTACAGTGACAGATGGCTATACGCTGCATAGGAAAATGTACAGAATAATACACGCATGTGAAACAGGTATGAGGGAATGTGTCTTGCTGGGGAACCATGCATCACTGCAGCAGCACTTCGGTTGTCAGAACATAGATTTCACAGAAAAGGAAAGTTAACTGCTTACTCCTTACCAGTCCTGTTGTCCAGTACTTCTGTGTACCAGTGCTGCTATGACCTGGGCCATCTGGGTGTGCTTCAGGAAGTTCTGTGGGGAGTACAAGTGCTCCCAAACAGCTAAATTGGATTTTTTTCTCTTCTTAGGTATTGTGCCCTGGCCACAAAACCCAACAGTGTTATATGCAAGGCACCAGTGCACAACGCATGCAAATGAGAATGGTGGTACTGGGATCACGTGATGAGCTAGAGGGGAAAAGACGTCCCGAAGGTTGCTCCCGAGTCGCGCCAAATATTACATCGTAAAATAACTACTTAGGACCTCACAACTTCATGTTCAGTCGGGAATTTGGATTCCTAACAGGGTTCAGCATTTCTGGGTGCAAGCCGAGAGAATATAATTCAGTATTGTACTTACAATAAGCAAAAAATGGGTCTGGTCGACAATATGGCCGAGATGGCATGTGGAAGCCCAGAGCCTCTGGCTGCAAGGTCACTGGCTGTAAAATGCTTGAAACCCCACTCTCCAGGCCCAGAGAAAAATGAAGGCCAGCTGACAGAAGAGTGAGGGGGGCATGCATCCTTGGTTGATATTTCAGAAATGAAACATCTCCTCCAAGGCTTAGTGGCTGACTTCTCTACGTTAAAACTGGCACTGAAGGCTCTAACACGATGGGTGGGGGATGTGGAGGCCAGGGCTGCTTCCCAGGAAGGAAAGTCAGTGTCATAGATCATGAGGTGATTACTCTCAAAAACCAAGTTAGGAAGTTGGAAGATCGCTTGGAAGACCAGGAGACACGCAGCTGGAGGAATAATCTGATTATGGCAGGTCTTCCTGAGAAAACGGAAGGATCGGACTGTGTAGCTTTCATGCAGGATCTCATTCTGAAATTGTTTGGTCCAACACCTTTTGGAGAATCTTATAATATCGAGAGGGCACACCACTCTTTGAGAGAGAGACCCTCATCTGGAGCTAGACCATGGGTCCTTATTATGCGCTTTCTGAATTATAAAGAAAAAACTCATGTACTGTTCAAAGCCAAAGCAAATAAAAATCTCCAATGGAACAGAAACATAGAATTTGACAGCAGATAAGGACTGCTTGGCCGACCCAGTCTGCCCATTTCCTTACCTAGTGGATAAGCTGCAGATCCTAGTTAACCAGCAGCCTACTTCTTCCTACCCCCACCCCCTAGAATTGCCTTATGACTGTCCCATGCATGCTTGAATTCCACCACTGTTTTTGACTCCACAAACTCCTCCGGAAGGCCGTTCCATGCATCCACAACCCTCTCTGTGAAAAAATACTTCCTTAAATTACCTCTGAGCCGCCCTCCCTCTATCTTCAAATTGTGCCCCCTTGTTCTTGCACACCTCTTTTTTTGAAAGATGCTACCCTCTTGGACTTTGTTGATTCCCTTGAGGTACTTGAAAGTTTCTATCATGTCCCCCCTCTCCCTTCTTTCCTCGAGGCTATACATATTAAGCTCCTTAAGTCTCTCTCTTCATATGTCTTCTGGTGCAGACCCTGCACCATTTTAGTTGCCCTCCTCAGGACAGCTTCCATCCTGTCTATGTCTTTGCAGAGATTGGGTCTCCAGAACAGCATGCAGTACTCCAGATGGGGTCTCACCAGCTGTCTGTACAAAGGAATAATAACTTCCTGTTTTCTGCTGGTGATGCCTCTCCCTATGCATCCCAGTATCCCCCAAGGCCTCTTTGCTGCCCTCTCACATTGCTTGCCCACCTTTAGGTCATCTGATATGACTACCCCTAGGCCCCATTTCCATTTTTGTTGTTGTTAGTATCTCACCCCCCATTGTGTACTCTTCCCCAGGGTTTTTGTTTCCCAGGTGCATTACCTTGCACTTCTTTGCATTGAATCTAAGCTGCCATACATTTGACCATTTCTCTAACCTTGCCAAGTCCCTTCTCATCCTTTCCACCCCACCTTGTGCATCAACTCTGTTGCAGATCTTTGTGTCATCTGCAAAGAGACATACTTTTCCTTCCAGTCCCTCTGCAATGTAGCTTATAAAGACATTGAAGAGGACCGGTCCTAAAACTGAACCCTGCGGTACCCCACTAGTAACCCCCCTTTCTTCAGAGTGAACTCCAGTTACTATTACTCTGTGTCCTATTCTCCAGCCAATTCTTTACCCAGGCTGTCATCTTGGGACCCACTCCCAGGCTGGCTAACTTGTATATTAATCTTTTGTGTGGGACTGTGTCAAATGCCTTGCTAAAGTCTAGGTAGGCCATGTCCACAGCCCCTCCCTGATCTACTACTTTGGTCACCCAGTCAAAGAAATCTATCAAATTTGTCTGGCATGACATTCCCGCTGTGAATCCATGCTGCCTTGGGTCCTGTGCCCCTCTGGCCTCTAGATACTCAACAATTCTTTCCTTCAGAAGTGATTCCATTTTCCCTACCACTGAGGTTAAACTAACAGGTCTGTAGTTTCCTGCTTCTGCTTTGCTCCCACTTTTGTGAAGGGGAATCACATCTGCCCTTCTCCAGTCCACGGGTATCACCCCATCCTCCCATGATTTGTTAAAGAGGGTAGTCAGTGGTGTCACTAGTTCTACCTTTGGTTCTTTTAGAATTCTGGGATGAATCCCATCAGGCCCCATTACTTTGTCCACCTTCAGTTTTAGAGTTCTTTCAGAACCCTTTCTTCTGTAAATGGGCTGTTATCAACTTCTGTATCCAGAGTGTTTCTACTGTTTGTTTTAGGTACCTCCCCTCTTCCTTTGTAAATACTGAGCAAAATAACTTGTTTAGTATCTCTGCCTTTTCACAGTCACCCTCTGCCCACCCTCCCTCCCTTTATTAAGCCTCACTATCCCTCCTTGGTCTTCCTTGCTCCTGATGTACCTATAAAGGTTTTATCCCCTTCTTAACTGAGTTGGCTATCTTTTCCTCTGTTTGGGCCTTTGCTGTTCTGACTGCCTTCCCAGCTTCCTTTGCTTTAACTGATACAGTTCTCTGTCCTGCTCCTTCTGTGATTCCTTGTACTTCCTGAATGCTTTCTTTTTCTCTTGAACCTTCACTGCCACTTCCTTTGAGAACCATAGTGGTTTCTTACATCGTTCATTTTGTTTATTTGCTTCACACAAAGGCTTGTTACCTCTGTGATGGCAGTTTTTATTATTCCCCATTGTTCTTCCACCCCTCCTTCCTGCCCATTTGCTAGTGCATTCCTTAGGCACTCACCCATTTTCGCAAAGTCAGCCCTCCTAAAGTCCAGTACTTTTGCCTTTGTATGGCTTGACTCTATTGCTGTGTTTATTGTGAACCATACTGTTCAATGGTCGCTAGTTCCCACAGGGCCTCTATTTGGCTTTTTCAAGATATGACACCTTCGGTTAGAGAAAAACACAAGGAGTATGCGGAGATTAAGAAGAAGTTATGTCTGGAAGGGGTGAAATTTAAGACTACAATATCCAGCCACGTTGATTGTCAGGTTGCAGACTGGAGATAGGAGATAGGAGGTATGCGAAGGTGACCGATGCTGCAGAAGGCCAGTGGGTGGAGCTACTGGCCTTGTTTAAATCTGTGACCTGAAGATTCGAGGTGCCAGCAGGACTGACTTTTGTAGAGCGGTGAGTGAGAGCAGGATGGATCGGGAAGAGCTACGAAAGTAGGTAGTGTTCGATCTACTTGAGCCTTGCTCTGTGCTTTGGAGATCAGATTTGCCCTTCTACTGTTTGGACTGCCCTGGATTTATTTTGTATGGGACTGTAAGAAAAGAGCTCCTTATTGATTATTTTTAGGGTCAAATGGACCCCATTCCGCTAAAAATTCTGTTTTTTTTTCTCGCCTCAGGGAGTTGAAATTTTGTTTTAAGATGAGGAGTGAATAACAGACAGCCTGTAGTTTTGTGCAATGTAGAACAGTCTAAGTGGGCTCAAGACTTTTTCGTGTGGACTGTTGTTTTTTTTTTTTCTCTCTTCTTTTCACTATTTCCTGGAGACGGGGAGTGGCTTTGCCCTGAGGAAAATGGGGTCTTGGTAAATCTATGTTACTGACCAAACCTATACTAAATTATTAGTTATATTAGGGCATTTTTTTTTAAATGATTAATTATTGACTTCAGGGGCTTACTGGTTTTCTTCTAATCTGTTATACCTGAAATGGAAGAATGGGGGAATCTTGGGAAACTAAAGGTGGGGGACACTATTGAAATTGGGGGTATAATTTTATTACCACATTTACTTGAAGTCGAGGGGACCTCTGAGTTTGCAGAGTGGATTAAATAGGGTGTGGAATGCAGTCTTCCTGCTACCACTGGATACTATAGTGGGAGTGACCTCATGTGGGGAGAAGGATGTATTTACTGAGCTTCTGGAGTTTCTCTGTCTTTGAATAGTAGGGGTATTTTGTAACTCAAGAAGCTTATGATGGGACTTATTGTTATGAGTGGGGTCTATTGTTTTTTTTTAATGGGATTCGGGGGCTCAGGGACACCTTGGGGCTAGCTCATTCACGTCTCATTCTGATTAAGGAGGACGATTGGAGGATCGGGTGTTATAGTGTGGGGTTACTGGGGGAAAAGGGGAGAGAAAGAATACATGGTGCATATAAGAGGGTGGACAGAAAGTAATAGGGTGAAAAGCAGGGGTACTGTCATTAATAATGGTATTGTTTAAATTTATTTCATGGAATGTTAAAGGCCTCAGGGGAGGAAGAAAAGACTGGTAATATTACGAAATATTAATCAATTGGGGGTTCAAATAGCTGCACTGCAAGAAACTCACTTGTTGAAAGAGGAATTACATCTATTGAAGAAAGTGTGGGTGGGCCAAGTAATAGGAGAAGGGAATGCAAAAGCATCGGGGGGCGTGGTGATACTAGTAAGGAAAGCTTGCCTGTATGTAATTTCTCAAATCAAGACACGAGAGGATGGTTGGGGGATTTATGTGTTGGGTACTATCTTGGGAAATCCATTTTCTCGTGCCTCAATTTATGGCCCTACCCCCTCTAAACCTGACTTTTTTGCCTTAGTGGAGGTTCATACTGCTACTCTCCCCTCCCACCCACTTATTCTAGCAGGTGACTGGAATCTTTGCTTGGATAATGGGGTGAACAGGAACCCTCCTTCTAAAAGACCACCTTCTGCAGCACAGATAGCTCTAAATAGAATTTTGGAAGTTACAGCATTAGTAGACTCCTATAGGGTGTATACTAAAGGGGACCTTTTATTCTGGAGTGCATAACTCACATTCCAGAATTGATTTTTTTGGTCAATGGTGCAGCATTAAGGGGTGGTAAAGAACTGACTACTCTTAACAGAGTATTGTCTGACCACTTCCTGGTACAGATGCTTGGGAGATAGATACCATTCTCCCAAAACCATACCGATGGCTGCTAGATGATGTGGTATTAATGGTTGATAATGCTGTGTCCAAATTAGAGGAAGCACTAGTGGAGATTATTCAGACCCAAATACAGAGGGATCCATACGGTTGCCCGTAATGTGTTTCCCCGACATTTAACACACCGACTTTAGTTGCCCGACTTGTTATCTTACCGTCACATTTTGTCCCATTCACCATTTGCCTGACATTGGCCGCAGCAAGCCCACATTCTAGCTTTAAAGCAGATAAACCACATTTAGTAATATTGCACAGTTTAAACAGAGATACACATCACGCACTAAAAATCATTTTGCAAACCGAAGAGAATAATGACACAGTCTAGTCTAGCAGTAAGCAAACACAACTACATTTTTGCATAGCTGACCCACGTAGCTGACACACATTGCAAATGAAGCAGAACTCAGCTTGCCAGCAGTAGTAGGTTCCAGCACGATGCTCAAGCCACGTAAATCAAATATAATCTGAGAAGATTCCTTCCTGATGCTCAAGCTGCAAGTATGCTATTGTACTCAAAAAGTTAAAATCCATTCTTTATTAAAAATAAAAATTAAAAGCCCAGCACCTCTTCTTAAATCACTTCGTATGCGCCCCCCCCAGCGCCATACTGTGTGCAATATGTTATGCGGCTGCTGTTGCTTTGGTTTACTTTTTAGCTGCATAGCACGATTTAGACAACTGACAAGTAACAGAATATGGATAGAAATTAGTGACACGGTTATAGCTTCTGGCTGGAATCACCATTGGGTAAGTGAAACAAGCAAACTGGGTTTCTGGTCTCATTTAAAAATGTAACCCAGATTTGGTGATGCTTGATGAGGCTATATGTCGGTAAGGAGTACTATGGGCAAAATCTATTGTGGGATTAAAGAAGACAGGCAACCGACAGCGGGAGGCTACTCGTCAGGAGAACGCGAGTCGGGCAACCATACCAGACCCAATACCGACACTCAAGGATAAGAAACTTACTTGGCTTACTGGCAAGGTACTATATGCAGGAATAGTCCAGGAATACACTGCTAGGAGGAACAGGATGAATAGAGCGTGGGAAGAATTTTTAACTGGGGCCATTAAGTCACTGCTCCCTTTGGAGGGTTCGACTAGTGAATTGGATGAGGAGCTTAGAGAATTAAGAGACAAAATGAGAAGCATGATGTATGTCAGGATAGATCGCTGGCTTGAAAGATTAAATGCTAGATACTTATTGCAGGGAGATCTGCCGGGCCGTTTGTTAGCTAGTAGAATTAGGGAATAGGAGGCAGATCGAAAGGTTATGGCAGTGAAGTTTGGAGGGGCCATTATTACAGATCCTCAGGGAATGGCTGATGCTTTCGCAGAATATTATACTGGGATTTGTCAAGGGGGGGTTACTAGTTCAGAGGAAGAGATTAGAGTGTTCCTGGATAAGATATCCTTGCCTAAGCTGGACCAAGAGCAGGCTCAGGCCTTGGCAGCCCCAATTCAAGAAGTAGAAATTATGGCAGCAATTAAAGCATTGCCAAATGGTAAGACACCAGGGTCTGATGGTCTATTGGCTAAATTTTATAAAGTTCACTTATTGACTATACTCCCTCTCCTGAAAGATTTATTCTCGAATATTATGAAAGATGGAGTTCCCCATCCTCCCTTGTATCAAGCTTATACTACACTTATCCCAAAGCCAGATAAACCCAGGAATTTGCCTGGCAATTATAGACCCATAGCTTTAATAAATCAAGATATTAAAGTGCTCACAAGGATCCTGGCTAATAGAGTTTTAAAAGTTGCTCCTTTATTAATTAGTCAGGACCAAGTAGGGTTTATGCCAGGTCGGGGGGCGCATGATGCACTAAGGAAGCTGCAACATATTCTTTACCGGGCCTCCAACTCCAAGTCAGCTATGGCTTTGATTGTGCTTGACGCTGAGAAGGCATTTGATAGGGTTTCCCATGTTTTCTATTTGTTATGATGGAGAAAATGGGCTTCCCAGAGGACCTTCTCAGATGTCTTAAAAACCTTTACGCTGCCCCCACTGCCAGGGTTCTGTGTAATGGCTATCTTTCTAAAGAGTTCCTTCTGATGAATGGGACTAGACAGAGTTGCCCCCATCACCAATCTTGTTTAATATTTTTTTGGAACCTTTATTAAGGGCACTTCACATGGAGCCTGCGGTGCAAGGGATTAAGGTTCATGGGATGGAGCTTAAATTTTGGTTTTTTGTTGATGATATAATGTTGCATTTATATAAACCAACTGAGAGCTTCCAAAAAGCCCTGGAAATTATTAGACAATTCTCTGAGGTCTCTAACTACAAATTAAATTTAAGCAAAACGCAGGTTCTTCCTCTTACCTCTCATACTTATAGAGCAGATTTTGAACATTTGCAAATAAATTGGGCCCCAATTAAGATGAAATATTTGGGTATCTGGATTATGGGTAAAACAGAAAATGGGGTGGAAGAAAATGTTGATAATCTTTTGACTATAATTAAAAATTATATTTTAAGGTGGAACAAACTCCCCCTGAACTTCACTGCCAGACTGGGACTGATTAAAATGAATCTCCTACCTAGACTGCTATACCTGATTCATTTGCTACCTTATAATATTTCTAAAGGAAGGTTTATTAACATCCAGAAGGTAATCTCAGCATTTCTGTGGAATTCAACCCCCCCCCAGGAGAAAACATGCTGCCCTACGCCTTCCTCATCTTATGGGAGGTATTAAACTTCCAGACCTACTTTTATATTATGTCATGGGACAACTAGGTTTAATGGGACGGTGGTACAGAGTGGGGATACACCCCAACCTGGCTCCAAATTGAGAGACAAATTCTGGAGGACCTGAAACTTTCCCTAGCAGTGTTGCTCTTCTCAGATCCAGAGGGCTTACCTAAAAGGAGAAGGCAGACACCAATTTTAAATTAATGGTGGCATGGTGGAATTTTTTAAATCTGTATTATTACAGTATATGGACACTAGCCCTTTATTTCTCCGGGCTCTATACATAATAGGTATCTTTTAGAGACCTGCAGTGTCTCTTTATTCTTTAATTTGCTTAATTTATTTAATTTGTTTAGTTTATCTTGCAGCTCTCTTGTTATTGTGAAGGCTACTCTAACTGTATAGCATTTCCACATACTTAGGGACATTTCTGTCTCATTAAATAATTTGTTTTCTATGTTGAAGCAGAGCAGCAGACTGCTAGACAATCATTATCTAGCTGCTCTGCTTTGGGACTGTATGGATTTGGTAAGCCTGCCTCTCTAGCAGCCTAGACTGGCTGTACACATGCTATGGACTCCTCCATGGCTAGCTGGCACCATTCTACAGCATATTTTATACAAAACCAGCAGCCAGGATTCCTAATACAGGGGCATCAGTAATTATTTACATAAATACCAAGCGGCAGCAAAAGTAAAAGAAAAGTTTGCTACTTGGTTCAAACAGTTCCTGCTCTGATGCAAGATTTCTTTGGCATAACATTCTACATAAAAGCAAAGCAGCAGCAAAATAATTCAAACACCATACAATGGCCCAGATATTCAAAAGGGTTGCGCCATGCACAATAGGGTTGCTCCAACGCAATTCCGAAAATACGCCATTTTGCGATATTCAGCGGGAGGCAGAAGGGCCCCCCCAATTCACGCTGAGCAAGAGCGCAATGATAATGAATGCATGCGCAACTGAAGGGGGAGGAGCCATGCATAAATGGGGCAGTGTGATATTCAACAACATGCGCCATGCGCAATAGGGGAGCAAGCGGAAGTTGCGTGATAGCGGAAATGAGCCAAAATAAAAAGGAACAAGGAAGAGGCGCAAGAATGCTACAGGGAAGGCACATGTGGCTGACCGCTAGGCAGACACACAGAGCAGAAGGGGCACACAGGGCAGGACAGGGAAAGGACACCCTGAACCCACAGGCACAGGGAAGGTGTGGGGAGCCACAGCCACAGCCAGTGAAGAAGGGGGAAGTGCCACACAGCACTGAGGCCACCACAGGAAGGTGTTCCTGGTGCAGAGAACTAGCAGCCAGGACAGCGGGGGGAACACAGAAACAGCTGCCGGGGGGGGGACACAAGCCAGGACATGGCAGTGCCACCATCCAGATGGAGGTAATGAGGGGGTGAGAAGGCAGGCAGCAGGGGGCGGGCCGTGGAAGGGCCCATCGGCAGTATGCCCCCAACAGGCAGTACCGAGCCCACACCAGCTTTGAACTGTACACCAATACCGAGATCGTGGGCTGGTACCGCCTGAATTGGGCAATTCTGAGGTGGCTCTGTGAGCTGTGCAGTGATGTGATGCAGGCACCCACACGACGGAGCCATGCTCTGTCAGTGGAGACTAAAGTGACAGCTTTCATGTGCTTGCTCACCACGGGTACCTTCCAGAGACCAACAGGGGACACCACAGGCATAACCCAGTTGGCCGTGTCATGCCATCTCATCCAATTCCTCAGCACACTGCTGCCACATGCTGTGGAGTACATTCATTTCCCCAGCACACCGACGGAGCACAGAGCAAACATACAGGAGTTCCACAGGGTAGCATGTATGCCTGGCATGCTAGGGGCAACAGACTGCACCCATGTGGCCATCCACACACCACCTGGCCCCAAGAGGGCCACATATATCAATCCGGAAGAGCTCATGAAGCATCAACTGCCAGGTGGTGTGCGTGCCAGGGGTGCGTGTCAATGTCTGTGCCACGCACCCTGGGGGAGCACATGATGCCTTCATCTGGCACCAGTCAGCACTGTGCCACAGATTAGAGAATGGGGACATCCCCACTGGCCACTTAGTGGGTGAGTATGCAAACCACGTGGAAAAACATAGAGCTTGGGGGGGGCATGGTCAGAGGTGACATGGGTAGTGGCCTACATGGCCCAAGGCAGGGTGACGCTGATCACCAAACTAACCTCCACCCTCTACACACAGGTGACAGTAGATACCCACTCCATCCCTGGCTGCTCACACCATACTAGTGGCCCGTGACCCCATTGCAGCAATGCTACAATGAAGCACATGCCACCACAAGCAATGTCATCGAGCAGGTGTTTGGGATGCTGAAGGCATGTTTCCGTTGCCTGGACACCTCCGGCAGTGCCCTACAGTATAGCCCCTCAAAGGCCTGTGGGCTATTCCTGGCTTGTTGCATCCTGCACAACATGGCCAACAATTGTGGGATAGCCATACAGGTCGAAGAGGGGGACAGCGATGGGAACAATGAGGACTCTGGTGACGATGGTGATGAGCAGCACCCTCTTGGGTGATGGGACCCCCGACTGCTCCGGCTGGCACAGCTGCACCAGGACACTATCACAGAGGAGCACTTCGGCCAACCCAGGTAAGTCATGGAGCCATGTGCAACCACCAGTGGCAAAGGCACAACCCACAAACATGCATGGACACACACCAGGGGTGCATGCTGTCAAGTGAAGTGGCCGAGCATGGAACCACACACACCGCCAGGGATGGGTGAGGTCTAACATGGCACATGGTCATACACACACACACACACACACACACACCTCACAAGACATGCACAGAGGGTAGGAGGCATGCCGACCCAGACCGCCACCCCTAGCCGCACACACGTCCACAGACCACCACGCCCACTGCCTGTCATTGTGCATGTGTCAGATGCTGGGCACCATTGTACAGTGGCGTACAGTGCAACGCAGGCATCATCATGCACATGCCACAGCGGACAGCAGCCAGGAGGTTGTGCAGATGGAATATGTGTGTGCGTGCAGGGCCGGGTACCCAACCCGTGCATTGCCCGCTGAACGACACAATGCACACAGGGCAGCATCAGACAGTAGCCATGCTGGGAGACAGGTCAGTCACATGCCACAGTGCCACGGCCACCACGGATGCATGGGCGACCCCACCATGACCCGCCAGCAGTGACAGGCTGACCACTGGCCTCATGGGGTGGCACCGACGGTCCCCCCAGGGGTTCCACTGCATGAACATGACCGTGCTCGTGCAGGGGTCTGCAGAACACTGAACATGCCTGCGCCAGACATGTTCAGGATGTCCACAGCTGAACCCAGTGTCGACAAGGATGGTGTTGCATGACGCGGGGAACGGGGGGTGGACATTGCACTGTGTGGTGTCTGCGATGCATGGGCAAATAACTGTGTGCCCATTGTGGCCATGACAGCTGTGAATGCCTGTGTCTGCCTGTCAATGGCAGTGGTCACATCCTCCCACAACCAGTCCATCCCTGCCAGGAGAAGAGCGGTGTCTCTGCTGTGCTGCTCCTCTTCCTGGCACAGAGCCGCACTCAGTGCATCCACTGCCGTCACAAGCTGCATCTGCTGATTGACTGATGCTTGCAGTATGCAGGTGTGCTCATCTAAGAGGTCATCTGCCTGATTGACATGCTGTCCCTCATGGTGTTCTCGGTCATGATGCTCATCACCCCTTGAGGGTGGGCGCTGCACACCAGGGCCAGGCCTGGGCATGTCCACAGGCAGTGCACTGATGCCACCCTGTGACACTGTACCCTCATGGCCAATGGCCGACTGCAGATACTGCCCCTCTGGCTGCCACTCTCCAGGGATCAATGGTGCTGCCGCAGTGGCCGCAACAGTCCCACTGTCCTGGACACACACCAGTGCTGCCTCACTGGTGCAGACAGGCACAGGCTGGGACTGTGATGACACGAAGGCCTCCACAGCAGCACCATCCACAGCCATGGCTGCGATGTCACCTGCTATGTGGCCATCCTGTGGCCCACATGTGTCACTGCCCATGACGTTAGCTCCATCATCATCGGTGATGGATCCGGCACCAGCCTGAGTCTCAGCATGCTGGCATCCATGGACGCTGGCATCCATGGACGTTGGCGTGCTGGGACATGGGCAGGGCCTCCTCCACACCTGCTGCACCAACATCAGTCCAGATGTCCAGGCGGGCCCACTTTTGCCCTGACCCCCGTATTCCTGTGGAGGTGGATGGTCCCTCCTCCATCTCCATGATATTGGCCTCAGTGGAGAAGCCCATCACTGCAGACCCATGCAGATGCTCCGGAGCTGTAAGGAAAAAAAAGTAGCATTACTGCATGTGACCTACCCTGTCCCCCCCAATAGACAGACCATGACCTACCATGCAGTGACGGGCTACCACCCATCTGGAATCCACCACCCGGAACACCCTCAATGGCGCAATGCTGCATGCTGCCAGCAACCCGCTCTTCCTGTGGGGTCAGGCATTGCACCTCCGGATGTCCCCCACTGGTCGTAGACCATGCTGCCCTGATGGCAGCCACCTTCTCTTTAATTCTCTGCCTGTCCGTGCCCATCTTCTTTTTGCTCTCCTGCACGGAGCGCTGGTGGCTGCCATGCAGGTTGACAGCTCATGCCACCTCCTCCCATGCAGTAGCATGGGCCTGTGGTGTTCCCTGGCGTCTGCTGAGAAGTGGCTCTTGGTGAAGGTAGGCCTCAAACAGGGCATCTGTCTTGGCCTTTGTAAAGTTTGGCCTCCTCTTCCTCCCACGACTCTGTTCCTCTTCCTCCACCACACGATCGGACATGATTCATCCTGTGAGAATGACAGGTGTTACCTGTGACTGTGCAGTCCCATGTATGTCCCAAACACCACAGTCCACACTCCCAAACAGCATGCAACTCACCACAATAGACTGCAGTAACCGACTATGGCCAGTGCAATCCAATGTCACATTTTTATAGCACAACCCATGCAAATGAGGCGAGGCGCATCTTTAAGTGAATGCAAGTGCAATGACTGCACCATTGAATGGCTGATCAGATGATTTGCATATGCTGGATGAATATCGTGCTGTTGCACTTTGCGCAATTGTGTTGAATGTGTTGAGCCAAGGGCGCAGTTCTGTGACATGCGCAGTACACGCCTAACTGCGCATGCCTGGGTTGATGACGCAGGCACCTGCCATGCTGCTGACGTGCTGTGCATGGGAGGCAATGCAGGGCACGGCCACCATTGTGCCAGTGGCACTACAGCGCGGTTCACATATATGGCACTGTGGCACTGGGGTGTCATAGGCGCACTGGAGCAACAGCGCTGTAGACTGCTACAGGAGGTGGTACACAGGCACCCAATCACGCTACATGCATTGGGTTCCAATCACACTGTGGCTGTCCATGTGCCAGAGACCCTTGACCCTATGCCTGACCTTTGCCCCCTAGGCGCCATGCATCAGGCATGGGTGCACCACTATTGCACTGTTCGGTGACAGCCTGATAGCGGATGGCAGCGCTGTACCATGCAGCATCTGCACGTGGCAGGACCGCTCTGCCAAGCACCATTTTGATTCAACCAGACACCAGAGATGGCGCGGAAGCGTGCAGTCGTTTAGAGCCAGGTTGAGCTTGCCAACCTGGTGGCTATAGTTGAGCCCCATTCTGGGGCTTTCTATGGAGAGGCACACCTGGACAGGGCCAGGAGTGTAATCTGGCAGGAGGTGGCCGATGCCCTGGAGGAGGCCACCGGTATGGGGTGAACGGCGGAGAAGTGCCACCATCGTTATGGGGACCTGAGGTGCAGGGACCTGGACCTGCTTGCCCACCTGCAGGCACATGCCAGGAGGGGCATGGTGCCATGACCAGGTAGGTGCAACATCCATACACTATTATTGTCCATATGGGCATCACGGTTGCATGTGTCCGGCACATGGGGGGGCTGTCTGGTGTTGGCCATGGTGGTGGTATCGGGGTGTGACGTGGATGGGTACGGCTGTGTGGGATTGCACATGCATGGGGGCGGGGGGACTTTGCTACCTGATTGTACTGATGTTCCTCTCTCCATGTTTGCACCTTAGGGCCAGAAGAATGCCGGCAGAACCGGGACCGAAGCCGCCGCATGGAGGAGCAGCGGGCCAGGAGGGATGATGGTGGTCCACGGCACGTGGACCAGCCTGATGATGGTGAGTGCCTTACATCCATGATTACTATTGCATGCTGTATAACTGGGCAGGCAGTGGGGCATGGTCACCATCCATTGACATCACTGCCATGCACGCAACTTGTTACAGTCAGCACTGTCCAGTGACACTGCTTGTCTGGGAGTGCGTCAATGGTGGTCCATGCATGCACTGGGCATATGGCTGTGGCACTGTCTTCACACCGCATAGCCAAGTCACTGTACAGCCATGGTGGTGCTGTGCAGGACATGGGCGGTGGGTGTGTGCAGTGGTCCACATGGCTGTGGCTGCCTGGGAGGGCAGGTCTTGTGGACACGGTCACTGTGGGTGGTCGAACACCATCTCAGGGGCGTGGCACATGGCTGTATGCCATGCACAATGGGTGGGCTGCAGGGGGCTGGACAGTCACACTTATTGACTCTGCTCCCTTGTCCTTGGTGGATGGCAACTCCAGGACATTCAGCGGAGTTTACGTGAGCTGCTCCAGGTGGCGAGGGAGACCTTGGAGCTCCTTCAAAGGATCCACCGCCACAGGGTGAGGAGGAGACGGAGAAGCAGACATCAGTGCCATGATGAGGAGGACCAGGGTGCCCGTTGATGCCCCCATGCCCTGACTACCACCTTCCCCCATTTAACCCACTCTCACACCCCTTCTCCCCCTCTCCCATATGTTCAGCCCTGCCCCTTACCCGCCTCCACCTGTTATGTGGCCCTCCCCCCCTTGTAAATAATTGTATATATTTTTTTGTTACATCTTTTAAATATATGCATTTTGTTATGACAGCTGTGGTGGTCTCTGATTTGCAGCGGGCTACAGATGCTCAGCTGCAGTGGTGTGCATGGCGTCAGGGGTGATGCACGCATGGGCGTGTGTGTGTGTGCAGAGGTGAACTGCCTATGGTGTGGGCAGGGAGATCAGTCACTGTCTGTGGTTTGTGTGTTGTACTCTGTGCACTGGATGCCTGTGTGCAGTGGTCCATGGGGCCTGCACTGTGTGCATGGCACCCCTGTCAGACCATCCATGGCCTGTGCAGCTGACACCCTTGCATGTCTGTGATATGCACGGTCTGCTGGCGTGTCAGTGGTGGCTGTCCATGCTGGATAACAACTGTACCCGGCACAATGCCAGGTTGCCTGTCATCACCAGTATGGTGCATGTCTGCCTCCCGGTAGCACTGTGACCTCCGCTATTGTTGTCCCACCCCATGCTGTCACTTGTGTCTGTTGCAGGGGATGTGCTCCAGTGTCTGTCACTTGTGCTCCGGCAGCGTGCTGGTGGCATACAGCTTCATGGTGCCTGCGCAGGGTGGCTGGCACACCTGTGCAATGTGCGGGTGCTGGCCATGGCCACACGCCAGTGGCTTGGTTGACCCACTACTGTGTCCCTGTGTTGGTGTGCCCCTGGGTATGGGTGGGTGTTTGTCCATGCACTGTGTTGCATCCTGTGTGGGTGCATGCCTCCATGCTACACTGTGCGTGTCTGTGCTGGCTGTTGTGGCCAGTGCTGGGATGGGATGTGTCCTTGGGAGGGTGTGCAGGGTGCTGTACTGCTGGAGGTGGGGTCTGGGGCATGCTCTGTCACATGTGGGGTACCTCGTGTGCTGACGCATGGTTGGTCTCTCAGTCTCTCAGCTGTACCTCGGGGGGGACGTGCAGGGCTGCAATGTGTATGCATCTGTTGCATCGCTGTCTGCTGCTGCCCACTGTGGGGTGCTCATGGTGGGCTGCCTTGCATGGCTCCATGGTGCACAGGGTTGCATTGTCACAGTGGGGGTGGTGGCATGCATGGGGTGTCTTGCACTGTTGGGCACTACTCCTGGACAGGGTGTATGGGGATCACGGTGCAGGGTGTGCTCTTTCCTGCACCATATACATAAAAATGTCATAAGTAGTAACTTAATTAAGCACTGCAGCACTTTAAATTTATAATATGGCAGAAAATGCACTATATGTACTTTATTTAACCAGCAACTTATATACTTAGAGGTACTTTAAATTTTTGGCATTTAATAAATGCACCTTATATCATTATATCATTCCTGCCATCTGGCTGTAACCTGGTGCATTATTTTGGGGAGTTCTTGGTGAGGGTTGGATATATAGAAACTAGAAATAAAAGTACTAGAGAAAAAGTTTAGTGAGAGATAGAAAAGACTGACGTACTGTAGGTGGCCAGCCTTCACCGGGCCATAAAAAGGTAAAGTATAGATAAGAAGAGACTGTCACACAACCAATTTCAGTAGGAAAAAGAAAAAGATAGAAAAGACATCCCTCCACTGGGGTTATTGGACTGGCAGAATGCAGTTCTGCCACATCAGCCATGCATTGCATGGCAGTGCTTACATGCTTATATATTTGCATATGCACAATTTAAGTCAGCGCTGCCATGTTGCATACGACGGCAGTCAGTATCTTAGCTAAGCTATCCTGTATCAGTACACTGTACGCAGACATAAACATGGGTAAAAGTAAGACCCCACTGAAAATGAGATACTGCATCTCAGCCAGGCTAACTTGTATCAGTGCATTGTAAAAATGGGTAAAATTAGGACCCCCTGAAAATGAGATACTGCATCTCAGCAAAGCTATCCTGTGTCAGTATGTTGCCAAAATGGATAAAAGTATGACCCCACTGAATATGAGATATTGCATCTCAGCCAGGCTATCCTGTGTCAGTACATAACTGGGCTATAATAACTGGGGAGCATTTTCTCCCATAGAGAATCCAGGTTATAATTCACCGTTATAACCTGTGGGTAATAACAGTGAACACGCGCTGGGCTTCTTTCACACTAGGCATGCTCAGCCACTGCTCCTTCTCTTGGTGCCTGCCACCATTCCTTAACCCTGTGTAGCTGGCCCGGGAGTTCGCTGCGGTCGGAGTCAGCGGCGGTACATTATTTACTGGGCAACTTTTTTTTAACATAAGCTGGCTATGAAAAAAAAACAAAATGAGCAGTTGTTTTTATCAGGAGCCATGGACCACACTGAAACCCAACCGGTCTGCAGCTGTTTAGAAAAAAGTGTATTTTATATAGTTGCTGTGGTGAGAAAACACTCCTCAGTAATTATAAAACATAAAGGCTGGGTATGGGTGTGCAAAACCCAAATTTTACACAACCCCTCGGAGTGGGATGCCTTAATAAACCCCTCTAGCTTTGCTATCGGGGTTTATGTGGCATCCTATGCCCCATGGGTGTGTAAAATCTCATTATAACCCCCTACCCAGCCAATATTCAATATATAATACAATCAAGAGGTTCTGGAGACATGTGAACCTTGAGAGCAAAGCTTGAGAGATTCCAACATTTTTCCAGTGGGTCTGTAATATGTTGCAGGACAGTTTTACCATTTAAAATAAATAAGAAAACATAAAACAGCCTTAACTTTTGTTATAGTGATTTTACTGACAGGCATAATGTAGTCAGTTGTGTACTGTACATGTATTGATTTGAGCATACAGGAAAATGTACAGGAGTTTTGTCCCAGTTTTGCATGGAAACTACAGGGAAAAGGAGGGAGCCCTACAGGGAAGTTCTTTGTTCAATCTGGGAACACTGCAGTTGACACCATCATTTCTTTGTAATCCCCTCTGATGCCCTTGCAACCTCTGAAAACCCCTAAAACATTAGCTGCCTAGCATTTGCCCTTCCTACAAATAAAAACCCATGAGAGCTCCAATGCCACTAATTAGATAGGTCCTGAAAGGGTTAACATAAATCAACTCTCCAAAGGAAATAGTGTAAATAATTGCTACATATATATACCAGTACACATTAAGAGAGATGGTGTCCAGCTGAGGACATTAAGAGAGCTGTGAAAGGAACTAGCAGCACCCCTGGCGGCCTTGTTCATGGAGTCACTCAACACGAGTGTGGTTCCAGAGGACTGGAGGAGGGCACATGTAGTCCCACTGCACAAAAGTGACAGTAGGGAGGGTGGGATCTACAGGCCAGTCAGCCTCACCTCAGTGGTAGGAAGGATCATGGAGACACTGCTGAAAGAAAGGATAGTAGCACACCTGAATCTAGAGGTGCCCAGGATGTGAGGCAACATGGATTCACAGCAGGATGGTCATGTCAAATGAATATGATAGATTTTTTTAATTGGTTGACTAGGTAAGTAAATCAGGGAGAGGCAGTAGACGTCACCTACCTAGATTTCAGTAAAGCCTTCAACATCATCTCACATAGAAGGCTGATTAACAAGATGGGTAGTCTGGGTATGGGAGACAAGGTAGTGAACTGGGTTAGGAACTGGTTAACAGACAGGACACAGAGGGTGGTGGTAAATGGAATACAATTTGGGGAGAGGGTGTGACCAGCAGGGTACCGCAGGGATCAGTACTTGGACCAGTCCTGCTCAATATCTTCATTAGTGACATTGCAGAGGGGCTGAAAGGAAAGGTCTGCTTGTTTGCAGATGACACCAAGATTTGCAATAGGGTGGCTATTCCAGAAAGGGCACAAAAAATGATGAGGGACCTAGAGAAGCTTGAGAGATGGTCAGATATGTGACAACTGAGGTTCAATGCAAAAAAGTGCAAAATAATGTACCTGGGTAGAGGGATCCCTGGGGAGAGCTATAGGTTGGGGGAAGGAGCTGGCTGTCACCAAGGAGTAAAGGGACCTAGGGGGTTATCATCTCTGATTACCTTAGGGTATCAAAGCAGTGTGCAAAGGCTGTGGGGAGCGCCAGTGGCATGTTGGGGTGCATAGGCAGGGGTATCACTAGCAGGAGGTGGGAGGTGGTGATGTCATTGTATAAATCATTGGTAAGGCCTCACCTGGAGTACTGTGTGCAGTTCTGGAGGCCACACCTGTGTAAGGACCATGGGTGGAGATTCAGGGGGGCATGGGGGGGTGTTGCCCCCTAAATTAATTTCCACATCCACTTTAATTCTTTTTTATTAGTTCCAGCGCTAGCATGCACACTGCACCTTTAACTTGCTTCCCAGTCAGCCAGGCTTGCTCACGCAGTACGTCGCATGCACAACAGGCACAGCACAGTGACAGGCAGTACGGGAGGAGGTTGGATCATGGCCAGAGTGAGACTGATTGGTGTCAGTGGGAGCCCCAGCCAGCATGTCCTGATGTTAATCACATGATCAGCTCAGGGCTCCCACTTATACATCACATGACACAACGGGTCGATTGATCGATGGGGAGGGTAGTTTCACATTTCTCCAGGCTCCTCCCTGGTGGGCCATGCCAGTCAGTGTTCAGCACTGCATGGTAGGCTAGCTGTGAGGCGATGGGCATGAAGAGAGAAGACAAGACAGATGAGATGACTGGAGAGCCAATTGGTGGCACGGCATGCTTGACAGGCAGGCTGGCAGCAGGCAGGGCAGAAGGGACACAGTCAAAATTCAGCCAATGATCAGCTAAGTCTGTAAGTACAGCCCCTTCTCCTTGTGCTCTTCATCACTGCCAGCATGATGTTCAGTGTGCGACTAGAGAGTCACAGAGCCATGTGGTTGTGTTTTCTCTGTGGAGCAGCAGCGGAAGTCATAGACTTCAGAGTCCAATATCCTCTCTCTCTCTCTCTCTCTCACTCTGTTGTAAAAAAATAACACTGACTGACTTACTGAATTAAAAAAACTAAAAAGAAAAGATTAAGGGGCCTGGGGGGGGGAGGCCAGGGGTACTAGGTAGCAGGCGGTGGCGGATGGATTAGGAAGGATAAAACTGGATGGAAAGGAAATCGGAATAGAACTGCACTGTGCAGGTGGTTGCTTGCTTTAAAAGTTTGTAAAAAAATCTCTCATCTCACATTCAGTAATTTTATTTTCTGACTGAGACAAGAGAGAAGAGACTGACTGTGTGATGTGATTTTTCTTCTTCTGTACTGTTGAATAATTGATTGCAATAGATAAGGAGAAATAAATGTGAACAGACTGACTGAAAGAAAAGATCTTTCTCATCTTATTTGTTCTCATTAGATATCTCTCTGGGAGAGGAGAGGAAATAAATCTACAGTGCTGGTTAGGTTGCTTGCTTTAGTTTAAAATAAATCTGTGTTCTTTCTACTGTTCTTTCATTCACTGTTTTCTCAGACTTAGCAGTTAGTTCTACAGAAGATCTCATTAGATGTCTCTCTGAGATCGAGGAGAGGAAATCTCCCAAAACTCAAATATATCTACAGGGGGACTGACTGAGCACTGGCAGGCGCAGCCAGTTTAAAAAAAAAAAGTTTGCCTCTGTGTATCTTTGATTTATATGTAATTTCATCATTAAACAGATTACAGTTGGGGGAGGGGGGGAGCTAGCCAGCCAAGATGGAAGGTGTATAGCTAATCTGCTGCAGTTCCAGCTTCATCCATCCTATCACATCCGGAATTCCAGCACCTATTTCCACAGGATATCTCTTCGAATTTGCATTCTGCACATCGAGCTGAAGCCTAAAACCTCTATAGTGAACAAATCGAACAAGGGATTGCAATTATATTGGACTTTGAAGTTTCCACCTCATTGCCACTTCAGGTCTGTAAGACACTCACAGGCCTCCAGGCTGTAGCTGTTAAGCATCCTTGCAGACTGAAGATGGCTCAATCCAATGATCCTCACATCCCCCTTACTCAAACAGTGGAACAACAACTGGGCAACATTACTTCTATGCTAAACAAAGTGTTACTTGATACGGCTGCACTTATTTCTACTACATCTACTAACAAAAAGGATGTGGAAAAACTCACTTTTAGAGTGGGGGATACTGAACTTCAAATCAAGCAACAGGATCAGATTTTACACGACCAATTTCTACAAGTTCGGGACCATCATAGCCAAATACAGTACTTACTGGCCAAGGTCGATGACCTTGAAAATCGAGGGAGAAGTAAGAACATTCGGGTTGTGGGACTACCAGAGAGGGCTGAGGGCCCTGTTATGATTTCCTTTTCACAAAAAGCTCTTCCACTTATGCTCAAGTTGGATCATCTTTCTCCCTTGGAGCTGGAAAGGGCCCATAGGTCACTAGCCCCAAAACCCCCACCTGGAGATCGACCCCAGCCAATACTCAGTAAATTCTTAAGGTATCCGATTAAAGAACAGTGTCTGAAGGCTGCCCGGGACATTAGAATGCTCAGATGGGATGGGGCATCCATTCAGATTTTCCAGGATTATTCTTACGATTTGTCCCAGAGATGGAGAGCCTATGGGCCGGTAAAACAGTCCCTCTACAAACTCAACCTACCTATGTCTCTAAGATATCCCTCGCAGCTCCAAGTATTATACAAAGGAGAATATCTTACCTTCAACTCTCCTGCTGAGGTGGAACTTTTCTTGGAGGATATTGGAGGTGATTCTAAGCCGCGCTGAGACCTTGCTCCACATCCTTGTGGTGAAACTGCACCACCCATGGATATTTCAATTCCACCAGACTGCTCTCCTGGCTGCATTTGTACACTGCCCCCAGCACCAGCCGAAAGGTCTGAATGGCAGTTGCACCATAAGAACAGACAATGGAAAAAAATGCCTAGTAAATCAGAAAGGTCCCTTCCACCGGCAGCAGAGAAGCTACAGAGAAGCTGCTCGAGGAGCCAGCAATGGGTTCAACAATTCTCAGGAAGCGACGGCTCCTCCGCTTACTCTACGCCTATTAAATTGTCCAATCGCTATGAGCCGCTTGAGGAGCTGATACCGGGAGCCCTGGCCTTGCCCAAGAATAGCAGTAGCCACGAAGAAGCCGTTTGCCTGGTCCCAGTAGATGTGGTGGCTCACTGAGCTCTCTTTGACAAGGACTGGAGAGCTGAACCGCAGAGCCCTCGTGAAGCCAAAAGTGCCAGGAGCATGTTGCCGACTGCTTTGGAAGGGTAAAAGACCCGGGACTAAAACACACACATGGTCTGATGAAGTAAGTGGTGTGGTTGAAATCTCTGGGCCTCCCCCGCTTATACTGATTGGGATCTCTTTAGTTTAGCTTTCCCTGTGCGAGGTGCCCCTTTACCAACTGTGAGGCCCAGTGACCGCTGTGGCGAATGCTCACCAAGCTTTCCTGCCTCCTCTCGGGGTTGAGTTCACCCCGATTCTTTAGGACGCCTCAGTCGCACCGCTTGCTCAGTATTGACTAATAATACAGTCCAGGACCCGGGGAATCTGTGCTGGTTTGTTTTCCTTTTTCTTTTGGGCAGTTCAGTCTCTGCAATTGTTAATGTGTTAATGTCTTTAATTCCCCTCTGGTGAGGGGATGTTATCGTTAGCAGGCACAAGCGAGAAAGTGGTATGGCTCCATTACTTTAGAACTTACTTGCTTGCCCCCTTCCATTAGGATTTTGTATCTAAACATTGCAACTTTAAATGTCTGAATGACGGGTTATATTTCAGCTTTGAGATTTATCAGCCCCAGACACAATACCTTGACCCAGCTTGTTTGCTGGTACCTGATGTCATGACAATAATTTGGGACTGCTGCCTTGTACAAACAAGGTGAGTGGGTAACTAGGGGATAGCTCCTATGGTTGGTATTGAAATAGGGCCCGAGAAGGCAGATTTGTAGGCAGATTTCTACCTCTGGGGATAAGGTTATTTCATATTAAGCTGTTGTTTAGCTGGGTGTTTTAAGTGTTTAATACGCTACAGCTTTGGTTACAATACTGATTATGGACACACTACACATCATCATAGTTAATGGCGTTTAGTTTCTATTCACAGTGCCCCTAGCCTTTGATGTCTAGCGATGTTCATGCATGCCATCAGACTCACCTAGGGGCGCTGATTTAAGGAGTTAGCACTATAATGCCTGACAATAGGTAAAATGAGCATCTATGGGTGACTCTTAGTTTCACCTATTAGGTACAGGTATAATCCTTTATGATATAGTGAAGGAACTTTGTCACACTTCATTTAATACCAGTTACATTATGGACCCCCCCTTTTCGAGTACCTCTACGGGCATAGGCCAGCCTAGGGTGATTATGGGTGCCTTTATTTCAGGATATGGATAGCTGGTAACTACCATACAATGTTTTTTATGGTCAGTGTTGCATGTAACATGCTGACCAAGATGTGGGACTTGGTACCCACACTCTATTCACAACCCCCAACCCCTGGGGAGAGTTTTGGGCCATTGGGAGGTGCTGGACTTCTTTCCCCCTCCATGGCCGATAATATACTACAACCCCTATGAAAATGTCAGAGAAACCTCTCAACATTTCTTTGGAGTAGCCCAAGTAGTTATTCCAATGTCTTGCCTTTCAGTTGAGGTTTCCCTCTCCACCTTACATATCTTAACACCTTGGGGTAAGATTTCATTCTGGACACATCTGGCCTATACCAAGGTGGTATATCAGTTTCCTTGTTCCTTCGGCATCTTACTAGAGATAACATCAGCTGAAAAAATTATTTCAGGAGTTGCTAAGACTTATGTTGGGCATTTTGTGGCCGTATTAATGGCTGCTACACTACTTATTTTAGGGTGGGGACCCTTAGTTATATATTGGAGTATATATGCTAAAATTCAACTATCTCTTAGGATGGTTTCAGTGCTTGTTTATAATTGTTGGCACGCAAAATGGATCCATCCTGATGATGGCTAACTTTCCGAATATCACAACCACTACTTGGAATGTTAGGGGTCTGAACTCTCCCATAAAAAGGAAATCGATTCTGGCTCAGCTGAAGAAGCTGGGTACCCAAGTCGCCTTTTTGCAGGAGACTAAATTAAGTTCCAAAGAAGCTCTGAAACTGGTGAGGGATTGGGTGGGCACTGAAGTACACTGTATGGCCAAATCATCCAAACGGGGTGTATCCATTTTGTTGTATAAACCGCTGCAATGGCAATCTAAAGAGGTTTATGGGGGGTGATGGTAGGTGGATCATCATGAAGATTGCTACTCCCTCCGGTCCCCTGATCCTGGCAAATATATATGGACCCAATGAGAATTCTCCAGAATTTTTCCATGCCATTTCTCAAAAAACTCATGGACATTTCTTATGACAATCCAGATTTGCTATTAGGAGGGGACTTTAATCTGGTGTTGGATAGCCTTCTGGACAGATACAATGCCAGACCGGAGCTCCATTGTAGAGCTCTGCAGGCACTGCAGGAGCTTATGTCTCTACACCAACTGTCAGACGTGTGGTGGGTTTTGAATCCCTCAGCAAAGGACTTCACCTTTTTCTCTGCTCCACGCCAAATGGCAAGTAGGTTAGATTTTTGGCTCACTTCCCCTAATCTATCTATGGCTACCTCTGGGGTAGAAATCTTCCAAGTCTGTATTTCCGATCATGCCCCTGTCTCTCTTACCCTCTTACCTGCCATCTGAACCTCCAAATCATTATTATGGAGGCTTGACCCCCTCCTATTGTTGGACAAAGACTTTGCCCAGTGGCTACGAACAGCCACAGAAGAATCCTTTTAGCACAATTCCCCTTCCTCTTCCTCTGCAGTAAGCATATGGGAGGCCTACAAGGCCACCATTAGAGGAGGAATTATTAGCTTCACCTCACACAGATGGAAGATAAGGGACCAGGAACTTCAGCAGTTAGAGAACACTTTAAAATGTATGGAGGCTAAATACAAAGAGAAGCCCTCATTGCTTCAGTCACCATTGGTTATATCTGCCCTGTCTTCCATACGAATAAAAATTAACACGCTAGTAAGTAGGAAGGCTGAGATCTATATTCAAAGAGCCCAACACCGATATCAGGCTGAGGATGAAAAGGCTAGCAAGTTGTTGGCTTTTTGGTTAAAACAAAGACAAGCTGAAAGAACTATTATCAGCCTATGGGACCAGTCAGGGAAGCTCTCCTTAAACCCCTCTTCAATTAACAATATTATGACCAACTTCTATAAAACACTTTATTCCTCACATGGATGCTGGAATGAAAACTCTTACACTAAATTTATCGAGCCCTTGCCCTTCCCTAAGCTCTCTACTTCCAGAGAGATATACTGGACCAACCAATCATGGAGTAGGAAATCCAAAGAGCCAATAAGATGGCTCCTCACAAAGCCCCTGGGGGGGATGGCTTTTTGGTGGACTTTTACAGACCGATTCAGCCCTTGATTATAACCCCCCTGGCGAACATGTTGAACGAAGCGTACTCTTGTGGGCAACTTCCTCACACCCTATCTGAGGCCTTTACCGTACTTCCAAAAGAGGGTAAAGATCCCTCCCTTCTGGCTAGCTATAGGCCCATTTTGTTAATTGATGCTGATGCGAAAATTCTGGACAAAGTCCTCGCTACCAGACTGGAGGAATTTCTTCCAGAGATTATTCATCCATCACAGGTAGGTTTTGTTAAGGCCAGAATCAGTTCAGACCATATTCGGGCCCTAGTATCATTAATACAGGTGGCGGCTTCACTTCCTACCCCGGCAGCAGCAATTATCATTCATTTTGAGAAGGCGTTTGATTCGGTCAGCTGGGAATATTTACATGCTGTCCTGAACACTCTTAATATTGGCCCTTATTTTTCCACTTGGATAAAAATACTCTATGCATGCCCTACCACCAGGGTTCTTACTAACAATGCCATATCTGATCCATTTCACCTGCACAAAAGCACCAGACAAGGCTGTCCACTGTCCCCTTTACTGTTTGTGATTGCTATTGAACCTCTTGCAACTGCCCTAAGGAATCATCCACACATTCGTGGTATTCCGGTTAAAGACAAATGCTACACCACCAAGTTGTATGCCGACGATTGGCTGATCCTGACCCATGACCTACCACACAGCCTCCCGCGCATCCTGTCTACACTAAAAACTTTCACTGAACTCTCTGGCTTACACATTAATGTGGCAAAGTCGGAAATCCTTCCTCTTAATGATCTTTCCTCGTCGATTAGTGTGGGAACTCAAGGATTAGCCTGGGCTAAATCGGACATGAAATATTTGGGTATCCGGCTTACTTCCAAAGTCTCAACCCTAATGGACATTAATTTAAAACCCCTTCTGGCCAAACTTGGAATTGCCATGAACAGATGGGCACATCTGCATCTTTCTATGGCAGGCAAGATCGCCACGATTAAAATGCTACTTGCCCCTAGAGTATATCACTTAATATCTCACATTCCCTTTCTCTTGCCTGATATATGGAACCAAAAGCTAAACATGCTGATTAGTTCCTTTCTCTGGGGTTCTACCAGGCCCAGATATAGTAGGGCCAAGCTAAGGGCTCAAAATCTAAGAGGGGGGTGGAATTTACTAGATTATTATCAGTACTCCATTGCATTTATCATAGCAAAGACATTAAAAGATGAAGGCTTCCAACACACCGACCACCCTCCAGCCTGGATCCAAATAGAAAGAGACCCTATGAAGGGCCCCTCAGTGTCCGCTCTTGTGCCATATCCCCTACCCAAACAACATAATAGTTGGCTTTCCATCCAACAGGCTCATTTGGCATGGCAAAAACTGGGGCTTAGATCCTCTCACTGTCTTGATTTGGGGAACTACATTCCACTCTGGCAGAATCCCTACCTCTGTATTAACAACTCCCCCTTGAACTGGATGGGATGGGCTTCTAAAGGGATAAGGAATATTGGGGATCTAGAATCCCTGGGATGCTCCGATATGGACTCATTCCAAAGTTTACAAGTCAGGTACGGCCTGCCCCATAATGACTTTTGGAAATACCTTCAAATGAGAAGCCTCTACCAATCTTGGGTTAGGAGGAGATGCACCTGTGTTTCTTGTAAAAAATGCAAAACTGCTAAATCCCCTCCACTTCCTCTTACAAAATAGCTTACACATTCCAAAGGTAGGGCTGGTCTTATACAGAGATTCCTAAGAGATAGTGCTCCTAATCCCTCTCTGCCGGCAAGGTCAAGTGGGCTACCGGATTGGACACTACCATTACGGATTAACAATGGCAACAGTGCTGGCTGAGAACTCACCAGGCCTGCTGCATTCCCCAAAGCCTCCTTCTACAGAACAAAATACTGCACCTTTGGTACTGCACTCCATCCCAACTAAAAAGGTTGGGTCTTCTTTCCAGTGACTATTGCTGGAGGTGTGAGGCCCCAGAGGCAGATCTGCTTCACATCCTGTGGTCATGTACACCTCTGAAGCCCTATTGGGAGGCAGTAATACAACACTGCTCTACCATCCTAATGACAACCCTCCCAGCAGATCCGGGTCTATGGGTACTGGGTCTAACCCCTGAAACTCTTACACTGCCCAAAGCTTGTTTATTATGGCTCATACAGGCCTCGATAGAATGTAAACGACTTATTATACGACGATGGAGAACTGCAGAGGTCCCTCCATTTCAGAATGGCTTAGTGCTTTGGAAAGGATGGCCACTTTGACTAGGATATCATGCTATAGAAACCAGTGTCTAAAGAAATTTGCTGAGATATGGGCCCCCTACATGCTGTATATTGACTCTAATAAGCGAGACTTGCCCTCCAGATATCTGAAGGACAAACTGAAACCCCCCTGACTTCCTAGTAAAATGGTTGCTTGGATATTAAACACTTTTATTGCTTCTCTTTATATAGCTATCATAAGTGTTCCATTTCGGATGATCAATCTGTGGTTCCCCCCCCCCACTATCAATTTCTCACTGTATGGGAAGAAGCTCAACTACTATTGTTTCCATCCTTTTGAACATTAAGTATGTAATTGTCTCTTATGTTGCTTCTTATTATCTACATTGTATGATTAACTAGGTGTATAGTCATCCTGTTGAAGATGTTTGAATAACTAGATGTATTACCTATAGATATGCCTGTCCTGTGATGTAGTCCTGGAGCTTTGGCTGTGTGTAGTGAGTTGTAATGTTGTAAACCAGTTTGGCAGCCATTTGATTTAATGGTTAAAGTTCTGAAACAAAGTCTGAAATCTTCCAATAAAAAGACTAACTGCAAAAAAAAAAAAAATTAAACATTACAGTCAGGTCTATTCAGTATGTCTCTCTGAGAGGAGAGGAAATCTATATTTCTCTCTAGTATGGGAATCAGGAACTGGGCACTGCCTAGCAGATGCAGCCAGCTTGCTGGTTTAAAAAAAAAGTTGGCCTCTGTGTATCTTTGATTTATGTGTAATCTCAGTAGTAAACAGTCGGACTACTCGTGTCTTGCCTCCAGCATGGGTACGGACCCCACCCCCACCAGCGGGTGGTCGGATGGCCTCGAGGGCCAGGCTCCTGAAGCCCTCCCTCCAGCCTTTCTTGTGATCCCCTCAGATCTTGCCTCCAGCACAGGAATGGACCCCCCCCACCAGCGGGTGGTTGGATGGTCGCGAGGGCCAGGCGCCTGAAGCCTTTCATCCAGCCTTTCTTGTGATCCCCTCAGATCTTACCTCCAGCACAGGAACGGACCCCCCACCAGTGGGCAGTCGGACGGTTGAGAGGGCCAGGCTCCTGAAGCCCTCCCTCCAGCCTTTCTTGTGATCCCCTCAGATCTTGCCTCCAGCACAGGAATGGCCCCCCCATCAACGGGTGGTTGGACAGTTGTGAGGGCCAGGCTCCTAGAGCCCTCCCTCCAGCCTTTCTTGTGATCCCCTCAGATCTTGCCTCCAGCATGGAAATGGACCCCCCCCCAACAGCGGAGGTCAGATGGTCACGAGGGCAAGGCTCCTGAAGACCTTCCTCCAGCCTTTCTTGTGATCCCCTTAGATCTTACCTCCAGCATGGGAACAAACCCCACCACCAGCAGGCGGCTGAACGGTCGTGAGGGCCAGGCTCCAGAAGCCCTCCCTCCAGCCTTTCATGTGATCCCCTCAGGTACGGAAGGTCCATGAACTATCTAGGCCACCAGCAGTTGCTGCATTTGTGAGCAGAGGAGGGACTTGGTGCCGTTTTTCATTTAAAATCCTTGGACTCTAAAATAACTTATTACTTGTCGGCGTATGAGTGGAGATAGTCTCCCACACCACAATTCCTTTAATTTTTTAATTCGTCTGCTTTAATTCTTTACTTTATCTAAATTCTCCTTAATGTACCTACCAGAATGCATGCTTAGGGTTTTGTTCAGACTGTTTAGTTGGCACCATTTTTTCCTCACTTGTACCAAGCTGAACCAGCAGGGTGCCCTAGTGGAACTCACACAGGAACGTGCATCTAAGTTGTAGTAAGACTCAAGCTGCACATTTGTTGAAATTCTATTTCTCCAACCCAAACTGCATCGACTCTTAAAAGGTGTTAGAAGTAAGACTCAAGCTGCTTAATTGTAGGCAAAGGCTTTACATTTAATTAATTGTGACCCTTGCTTAAATCTGTTGGAATAAGACTCGAGCTGCACATTTGTTTAAATTGAAGTTGCTTAAATCTGTTGCAATAAGACTCGAGCTGCACATTCATTTAAATTGAAATTATTTCAGCCCAAACTGCTCCATTTCTGAACCATCTCCTTTCTTTCACCCCTCCCCTTTTCAAACAAAGGCCCTTACCTCCTATAACTGATCATCTCTCTCCTCTCTTCCCATCAGATTTTGCCTCCAGCAAGGGAACAGACTCCCCTACCCACCAGCGGTTGGTCAGACAGTCACGAGGGCCAGGCTCCTGAAGCCCTTCCTCCAGCCTTCCTTGTGATCCCCTCAGGTACGGAAGGTCCACGAACTACCTAAGCCACCAGCAGCTGCTGCGTTTGTGAGCAGAGGAGGCCCCGCCGATGCTGTGCGCCGGCTTCCCACTGCCCCCGCCACCACCTTTGGTCAGCTCTCCCTTATATAGGGTCGCGAGTTTGAGAGTTGAACCAATAGGGTCAAGTGTGAGTGTAAAACCAATCAGCTCATTTCTCCACCTGCAGATTATAGCTTTTAGCCACTTGAGGCAGCACTACACAATTTTTCCATTTATTTATCCCCACTTGTACTTAGCATTACCTTTATTTCTCAGACCAAACTGTATTTCTGTGCCACCACAGGCTCGTAACTCTCTGCTTTTCTAACCCTTGGCATCTATACCAGCAACTGTGCTATTTATAACAAATACTTGCAAGTGTGACCCCCGCTGTCAGTGAGCTGGCTTCTTACTGTAAGCTTTATAGACTTTTCATACTCTCACTCCTTGCGAACATCCTCACCTAGACCTTCCTTTCTGTTTACTTATTTGGTCCCCACTATGACTTATTGTATTACATAGAAACGTAGAAACACAGACTTCGACAGCAGATAAGGACCACTTGGCCCACCCAGTCTGCCCATTTCCCTACCTACTGGATAAGCTGCAGATTCTAGTTAACCAACAGCCTACTTCCTGCAACCCCCACTATAACTGCCTTATGTCTGTCCCATGCATGTTTGAATTCCCCCACTGTTTTAGACCCAACAACCTCCCCAGGAAGGTGGTTCCATGTATCCACCACTCTCTCCATGAAAAAAAATTTCCTCACATTACCCCTGAGCTGTCCCCTCTCTAGCTTTAAATTGTGCCCCCTTGTTCTTACACATCTCTTTTTCTGAAAGATGCTACCCTCCTGGACTTTGTTAATTCCCTTGAGATACTTGAAAGTTCTATCATGTACCCCCTGTTCCTCCTTTCATCAAGGGTATCCATATTAAGATCTCTCAGTCTCTTTTCATATGGTTTCTGATGCAGACCCTGCACCATTTTAGTTGCCCTCCTCTGGACTGATTCCATCCAGTCTATGTCATCGCGTAGATGAGGTCTCCAAAACTGCACACAGTACTCTAGATGGGGTCTCACGAACTGTCTGAATAGAGGGATAACCACTTCCCTTTTTCTACTTGTGATGCCCCTTCCTATGCAACCCAGTATCCCCCTGGCTCTCCTTACCGACTTCTCACATTGCTTACCCACCTTTATGTCATCTGAAATGACTACCCCCAGGTTCATTTCCATTTTTTGTTGTTGTTAATACCTCCCCTGCTATTGTGTACTCTTCTGGGTTTTTGTTTTCCAGGTGCATTACTTTGCACTTCTTTGCATTGAATCTAAGTTGCCATAGGTCTGACCATTCCTTCAACCTTGCCAAGTCCCTTCTCATCTTTTCTACCCCCTCTTGTGTATCAACTCTGTTGCATATCTTTGTGTAATCTGCGAAGAGGCATACCTTTCCCTCCAGACCCTCTGCAATGTCACCTATAAAGATGTTAAAGAGGACTGGACCCAGTACTGAGCCTTGAGGTACTCCACTAGTAACCCCCCTTTCTTCGGGAATGTGTTCCATTCACTATTACCTTCTGTGTCCTGTTGTGCAGCCAGTTTGCTACCCAGGCTACCATCCTGGGGCCCACTCCCAGGCTGGCTAACTTGATTATTAATCCTTTGTGCGGGACTGTGTCAAATGCCTTGCTAAAGTCTAGGTAGGCCATATCCACTGCCCCTCCCTGGTCTATTACTTTGGCCACCCAGTCAAAGAAATCAATTAGATTCATCTGACATGACCTTCCTGCTGTAAATCCATGCTGCTTTGGGTCCTGTGCCCTGCTGGCCTCTAGGTACTCAGCAGTTCTTTCTTTCAGAAGTGATTCCATCATTTTCCCTACCACTGAGGTCAAACTTACAGGTCTGTAGTTTTCTGTTTCTGCCTTGCTCCCACTTTTGTGAAGGGGAATCACATCTACCCTCTTCAATTCCTCAGCTACCACCCCATCCTGCCATGATTTGTTAAAAAGTGTGGTTAGTGGTGTCACTAGGTCCTCCCCTTAGTACTTTTAGGATTATGGGGTAAATCCTGTCAGGCCCCATTGCTTTGTCCACCTTGAGTTTTAGGAGTTCTTTCAGGACTCTTTCTTCTGTGAATGGACTTGTGTCAACCCTCCTACCCAGAGTGCTTCTATTGCCTGGTTTAGGTAACTCCTCCTCATCTTCTTTTGTGAATACTGAGCAAAGTATTCATTCAATATCTCTGCCTTTTCACTGTCTCCCTCTGCCCACCTCCCCTCTTCTTTATTAATCTTTACTATCCCTCCCTTAACCTTTCTGTGCTCCCTAATGTACCTATAAAAGGTTTTATCCCCCTTTCCTGACCGAGTTGGCTATTTTTTCCTTGGTTTGGGCCTTTGCTGTTCTGACTGCCTTCCCCAATTCTTTCTGCTTTAATTGATACAGTTCCCTGTCGTGCTCCTTCTGTGATTCCTTGTACTTTTTGAATGCAGCCTTTTTCTCCTTAACCTTCCCAGCCACCTCTTTTGAGAACCATAGTGGTTTTTTACTCCACTTTGTTTTCTTTATTTGTTTCACACAAAGGCTTGTTGTCTCTATGATGGCAGTTCTGATTTTTCTCCATTGTTCTTCCACCCCTCCTTTTTGGTCATTTGCTAGTGCATTCTTCAGGTATTCACCCATTTTGCCAAAGTCAGCCCTTCTAAAGTCCAGTATCCTTGTTTTTGTATGGCTTATCTCCAAGGTTGTGCTCATGGTGAAGCACACTGTGCAGTGGTCGCTTGTTCCCAGATGTCTACTGACTTCTAAATTTGTGATACTCTCTATTTGAGAGTACCAGGTCTAGTATTGCTCCCTCCCGAGTGGGTTCCAACACTAGTTGTCTAAGGCCTGCCCCCTGCAGGGCATCGAGAATCACCCTACTCTTGGATGTGGCTGCAGTACATGCCATCCAGTTAACATCTGGCATATTCAGGTCCCGCATCAACAGTACCTCCTCTTTTTCAGCCATTTTGAGAATGTCCTCTATCATTTTCTCGTCCATTTCCTCCCCTTGAGACAGGGGTCTATATACAACCCCTGTGCGGATTGTGATGCCGTTCTCTGTCTCCAAGGTGACCCAGAGTGCCTCTTGTCCTCCCCCTTTACTTTTTAGTTCTGTAGCTTTGATCCCTTCCCTTATGTGTAGAGCTACTCCATCTCCTCTTTTACCTCCCCTGTCCCTTCTGTAGATTGTGTACCCTGGTATGTTGACATCATAGTCATGGTTCTCTGTGTACCATGTTTCTGTGACTGCCACAATATCCAATTGTTCATCTTCCATCAGGGCTACAATTACCATGATCTCCTCTACCCTTCCCTATCTACTTATCACACTCCTCCTGCTCAGTACCCTCTCTGGGACTACCTTTAACCTCCACAATTACGCAAGGGATCGTCATGCATCGCAAAGTGACTTTTACTTCTCAAACCTCCTTTTCTGGATGTAATGACGATGCATCCCACCCCTCTCCTTCTCCATAGGGGTCTCATCTACACTGCCTCAGTAGTTTCTCTAACACACCGTGATGGTCCACTATGCTATACTTCCTTGGTGCACTGGAAACTGTGGTATCTCATCCTCATTGCCCTGCTACTTTCTGGAGATGTTGAGACTAATCCTGGTCCTAGCTCCCCCTACTCCCATGCTGACTTTTTTAATTTGTGACTTGAAAGGACTACGCATAGCAAATTAAAATATTAGGAGCCTTCTGCGAAACAATCTGAACTTGAGGTGTGGGTTACCCCCTATAAGCCAGACCTACTCTGCCTATCAGAGACTTGGCTGAAACCCACAGTCACTGACTCCTCCTGCCTATTAGCCACTTACAACCTCATTTGGAGAGATAGAAACTCTTCCGAAAAGGGTGGTGGGGTTGCTATTTATTATAAAGAAAACTTAAATCTCTCTGTCCGCCCTTTCTCCTGACCTCCCCCACTGTGAGTCACTACATGCAATACTCTCATTGGGTACAAAAAGACTGCATATTGTATGTGCCTATAACCCCCCTAGCAGTGGCCTCACTGGTCTCGTGGAGCTACTTGAACAGACATCACTGTCGGCTGTGTCAAACAAAGTGATTATTATGGGTGATATAAACTTAAACTGGCTGGGAAGTGCCAAACCAACTTTCAATCCCAAATCATGCTACATAAGCTACATCAGCTAATTACTGAACCCACCAGGACAGCTATGCGCACACACTCTAGCACCCTAATTGATTGGGCCCTAACTAGTCGGCCTGAACACATACATACTGCTGGCACACTTGCTGATGCACTCGCTGACCATTCCCCTATCTTCTGTCTATGGTCTCCGGCCCCTACAAACCCTACCCCGCCTCCAAAGTATATCACCTTTAGGAAATTTTCAAGTTTTGATCCATTACACTTTCTCAATGATGTCTCTCAAATTGACTGGAACACAATATACAGAGCTAATGATGCCCACACAGCCCTAGATTTCTTCCTTCATGAATTGCTGACTCTCCAGGTTAGCCATACCCCTTACTCTACACGTAGGATGAAGGGAAAGCAAACAAGATGGTTAAAAAAGGACTTCCTTTCCAAACTAAAAAAGAGAGACATGAGTTGGAAAGGCTTTAAACTTTTAGATCTTCCAGCTGACTATGACCTCTATAGAGCACAGCGTAAAGAATGTAAAAAGCATATACGTCTTGCCAAAAGCAAATATTGCAAAAATCTTCTCACTGATGCAGCAGGAGAGCCTAGAAAATTCTGGATGCACGTTAGGTCCTTCCTGGGGTCAACCCAGTCTCCTACTCCAAATAACATGATCTTAAATGGGATCCACTGTAATGATCCACGGACAATTGCAATTTTCTTCAACAAACAATTTTCTGACCGACCAAATACACCTCGGCCTTCCCCACAATGCAACCCATAGCCTTACACACTGAGCCTCATACGGATACTTTAAAAAAGTCTTTTCATTTCAAAGCCATCTCTAAGTCAGAGATACTAAAACTCCTAAATTCTATCTCAGACAACACTAGTACTGGCTCTGATGGTACTGAACCAAGACTCTTGAAGATAGCAGCCCCATTTATAGCCTCTCCTCTTGCACATATCTTTACCTTATCCCTCTGTCAGAGTCATGTTCCTGATATCTGGAAAATTGTCAAAATCACTCCAGTTTTTAAGAAAGGTGACTCTAAAGATTCTTCCAACTATAGACCCATCGCGATATTATCTGTATTAAGCAAAATTCTTGAGAAGCTTGTTGCTACTCAAACCACTGCTTTTCTTCACAAAAACAATCTTCTTTTTCCTGCCCAACATGGTTTCCATAAGGGCCATAACACCACCACTGCCCTGTTCAAATTCACCACTGACACCCTGTCTGCAATGGATGCAGGCCTTCTTACAGGGGCAGTTTTTATAGATATGACCAAAGCATTTGATCTTGTTGATCACCCTATTCTCCTCACAACATTAAAGTCTATGGGTTTCTCGATGGGTGTTGTGGCCTGGTTCAGTAGTTATCTGTCAAACTATGCCCAATTTGTGAAATATGCTTCCACCCTCTCGGACCAGGCCATTATAAACATTGGGGTATCCCAGGGTTCAATTTTAAGGCCCCTTCTCTTCTCTATCTTCATCAACAGCATCACCCTTGATCTCACCTCCAGTTCATCCCTCTTGTATGCAGATGATATTATTAAATATGCTAGCTCCAAAAACCTGTCCGACATAAACTCGTCCCTCTCTTCCGACCTCCATAAAACTCAAAACTGGCTATCTGAGCACAAACTGGTCCTCAGTGTAATGAAAACCCAAGTGATGCTGTTTGGGTCTGCTACCAAACTAAATTCCTGCAATAATAGCATCTCGGTCTCCTGTCCTGGTTCCCCTCCCATAAATACAGTTACCTCATTCAAATATCTTGGTGTTGTCCTTGATCAGTCTCTTAGCTTTGATCCCCATGTCAAATCCACTTGCAAATCAGTGAACTCAAAGCTAGGCATTGCCTATAGAGCTAGCTATACACTTACTCCATCCGCCAGGCTGGCTGTTGCCTGCAGCATCCTTCTACCAGCCCTGACCTATGGAGTCGTTGCTTGGGACACCACCTACAATAATATCTGCCACTATGCCTCCTCATCCCCTAGGCTTGAACACCACTGCAAACTCTAGTGAGGCCTTAAATGGCTGTCACTTGCTGCACTGAAACTCTACTCAGTTGGCTCCTTAGTGGACAATGTTATTAGGGCACAATCTCCTGATAGTCTTGCAAGGCTACTGTCCCCTCACACACCTTCCTATGGTCTACGCTCTGCTGATAAGTCCCTGCTGCAGGTGCCAAGGTGTTAAACCTCAAAAGGCTCCCAAGCTTTCTCCCACTATGCCCCACTGCAATGGAACGGCCTACCATTAGCACTTCGCCAAGCGCCGTCCCATGCACTCTTTAAAAAGAAGCTCCATGCCAGCCTAATTTCTTCAAACTCCTGCACCTGTTTTCAACCCCCTTGATCTCTCTCTGCCTACCTCCCATGCCTGCTGTGTTCTTAACAACTAACCTGTCTCTTTGTTTTTCTCCTCCCCACAACACACATGGTTGCTTTTCGTCCCTACCCCCATCACTCCCCATTGCTCCGTCCAGTGAATTGCCTCATCCTTTTTTCTCACAGGATGGCAGTGTTTCTGCCGCAATGTGCCTCCTAAAAATGTCTGCTTTTCCTGCCTCATGTCTAAAGTAAAATGAACTGTATTAGCTTAAATCTTGCACTTACTATGTACTCACTAGCTTACTGTAACTGTTGCCTAGCTCTCTCTGTATGTTAGATAGCTGATCATGATTTTATATGCTTGCTCTGTCCTACATGTTCTCTTATCTTCACTATGTATACTTTCTCAGCCAATTTGTAATTTTTGTTTTCATGTATTTCTCCAATGTTGTCCACACAGTTCTTGTAATATTATGTTTTTTCTTTCTCATGTTGTAATTCTCCCGGCGTGTGACTGAAAATAGTCATTTTATGGCTAGCTCACCTACCTGGTAAACAAAACCAAATAAATAAATAAATTCACAGTCTGTCTCTCTGAGAGGAAATCTATATCTCTGTCTAGTACAGGCAGCAGGGACTGGACACTTTTGATGGTTTCAAAAAAAGTTTGTCTCTTGATTTAACTTGAAAGCTTTGATTTATATGTAATCTCATCTGTAAACTTATTACAGTCAGGTCTATTCAGGTTGTCTCTCTGAGAGGAGAGTAAGTCTATATAGCTCTCTAGAACAGGCATCAGGAACTGGGCACTGCCGGGCAGAAATAGCCAGCTTGCTGGTTTAAAAAAAAAGTTTGCCTCTGTGTAGCTTTGATTTATATGTCATCTCATCTGTAAACAGATTACAGTCAGGCCTATTCAGTTTGTCTCTTTGAGAGGAGAGGAAATCTATATGTCTCTCTAGTACAGGCAGCAGGGACTGGGCACTGGCAAACACAGCCAGCTTGATAGTTTAACAGACAGCAGATCATATCCCTGGCTTCATTTGGTATATCACAAAGCTAACCAGATATTTTTTGTTTATTAAAAAAAAATTACAGAAAAAATGCCTCATAGTCCAATTCCATTTCTGCAGCTGCAAGATGAGGATTTATGTTTAGTGGGTCTGCTGCATACCACTGCAAGAGTTCTTATATCTTTTCTAACGCATCCGTGTTTGTCACAGCTACTACTGAGCTAAGAACAGTCACACTTAACCATAGTAAGCTAAATTTGAATTACTATTTAAACAGTTGAAGTTCATTCCCAGCCTATTATTGCAAGCTGTAACTCAGCCGACTGAGTCGGTTAAAATTAAAAACTGAAAATGGACATTTGCACGTTTTTGAGAAAAAACAACAAATGGTGCTTGAATCACCAGTGCCGGATCCACAGCGGCAGCAGCAAGATGTTACAACACCTCCAGGCCCAGCAGCATCAGCTTCTGGTGAACTCTTAGTGGCTGCAGTATGTGCACAGTAAGAGGATCATCTCATATCTTCAGAGGTAGCGACTATGAATAGGCCTTCCTCGTCTATTACCACAGATACTACAGAAAGAGATGATTTGGCCAGGCCAACTGTCCCTATGGATCTTGGAGAAAAATGCAGTGGGCCTAATCAACCAAATTTGCCTGATTTTCCAAAGACAATGTTTGGGAAACACAACCGGGTGGACGGTAGATGAGGGAGATACAATAGCCTATACCTGCTACAACAGCACACTCAAAAGACTTAACCTCCTCAACTAGTACCCTTGTGAGGCTAATTTCGGTCTTGAAACAGACCACAACTCCCCCCTCCCCGCGATCTAATCTCAGGCGGTGTATCACCGAGTCCCCAGCTAGAGTCATAGCCTCCAAAATGGGGCCAGAATTTTCATCCAGCCAGGTCTCGGTAATGCATGCCAGGTCCACCATTTCAACAAGGTCTGCAATAATTGCAGCCTTGTTCTTAATGGACCTGGCATTGCACAATACCGCCCTAGTTGGACGAGCCTCCCGGGCTGCCCAGGCCATCTGCCTACCGTAATAGGTAGTGCCCCTGGGTATGGGCACCAGACATGGCGGACCACAGTCTGGATTCCATTTCACCCCAGGGCATCTTCTGGATCCTACCACCCCAACTCAGTGACCCCACTCGTTCATCCTCCACTATTTATTAATGTGTATTAACTTAAGACAATGTATGTATCTGCTAAACTGTCAGTGAGAATTGTACAATCATGTGCAACCTGTTCAGCCCTGCCCCCTGGCTCACCTCCTGCCCCCCCCCAAATGTCAAAGGCAAACTATGCCTATCGTAAGGACCTAAACAATGTGGAGACTATCTAGTGAAGGGTAACAAAGATGGTATGGGGCTTACACCAAAAAACATATGAGGAGAGACTAAGGGACCTCAATATGTACTAACTGCAGGAGAAAGAGGAGAGGAGAGAGCAGGGTGACATGACTGAAACTTTCAAGTACCTCAAGGGCATAAACAAGGTGCAGGTGGAGGGCCTTTTCCAATGTAAAAAAAGTACTAGAACAAGGGGGCACAATATGAAATTGGAGGGGGGTAGATTAAGATGTAATGTGAGGAAGTTTTTCTACACAGAAAGGGTAGTTGACACTTGGAATAGCCTGCCACAGGCAGTAGTGGGGGCAAGCACAATGGAGGTGTTTAAGCATGCCTGGAACAGGCACAAGGGAACCTTGAGAGGGCAGGGAGGGATGAAAAGCCATTGATCACACAGGGTCAGTGGCCATATACAATGTATAGGGCCTATGGGCAGACTGGATGGGCCTAGTGGTCTTTATCTGCCGACAATTTCTATGTTTCTGTAATGGCCACAAATGTAATTTGAAACCGCTCTGCAGTTAGATGCTGTATCTGTTGGAAGCCATGTCAGTAAATTATTAGTCTCCAAAGATAGTGAGTCACATTGCAATAATAAACAAGCGAAAAAAGATTCAAAGAAACACGTTCTTAGATGCCTGCACTGTACCTGCCCTGTCCATGGCCCTACAGACATACAGGGGGCTTCAGCCTCAAGTGCCGTCAGTCCCTTGCCTTTCATCAACATTAAATACATTACACAGTGGGCACACCTGCATTGCACCTGTCTATCTGGGTAAACAGAGGGCTTCAGTCTCCAGTGTTAGTTCCACACCTTGCACCAGAATAAAATACTTCACAGAGTGATTAAATCTGCACTGTACCTGCCCTGTTCATTATCCTAAAAACAAACAGGGAGCTTCAATCTCCAGTGCTGTAAGTGACCAGTCCCTCACTTTTCAAAAGCATTAAATGCATTACACAGAGGGCACACTTTATTTAAGTAGTTATTTATGTGACTTCCTGGAGGAAAGGAGGGATGGGGGGATATGATTGAAACATTTAAATACTTAAAAAGGACAAACAGGACTAATCAGAAGGGAGTTTCCATATTAGAAGAGGGAGACATATGAGGGGGTATCAGCTGAGACTGGAGGGGGGAAAGTTCAGGACAGAATTCAGGAGACGTTTTTTTCACAGAACAAGTGGTAGACAAGTGGAATACTCTGCCTGAGGAGGTGCTATCCTGTAGAGCGATGGGCAGTTTTAAAAGTGGGTGGGACAGAGTGGGGTGTAATGATGGTGAGGGAGGGTGGGTGGGGCAGCTGCAAGTTGAGGGCTAGCTGCACAATGGAGCAGACTTATTAGACTGCTGCCATTTTCATGTTTGTATGTATGTATGGTGTATGTATGTATGTATTGATTTTATTTAAATTGTGATGATCAGGTTGGACCACTTAAACGTGCAAGTTGTATAATACAATACACAGGAGAAAAGACCAAGTAAATAAAAGATATTCTACATACAGTGAACAGTAGTTTATCACAAATTTGAGTAGACATGCATGATACCAGTCATTCTGCGTAAACAGAGGGTTTCAGTCTCCAGAGCTATTAGTCCCTCACCTATCATCAGCATTAAATACGTCACACTATGGGGGAGCCTCAGCTTACCCTGTACTTGACTGCACTCTCTCTGTAGATAAATATAGGACTTCAGTCTCCAGTGCTGCTAGCCCCACACCTTTTACCAGCAACGTATACACGACAGAGTGATTAAGTCTTATGTTGGCGTCAGTATAGCATGGTGGCTAAGGACACTGACCTACAAACCTGGAGACCTGGGTGTTAATCCACAGCCCCATCTTGCATACCGTATGACCCTGAGCAAGTTACTTAACTTCTTTGTGTTCCCAGGTCACACCAGGAAACAACTTAGAGTGTGCTTTTGCTGGTTAGCCAGTTTTCCCTTTTCCTAAGTCTGCTCTGTACCTGCCCTCTCTGCACCTTTGCCTATAGACAAACAGACAGCTTCAGTCTCCAGTGCTGTAAGTCTCTCACCTTTCGCCAGCACTATATACATCACTCTGTGGGGAAGCCTGCACTGTAACACCCTGCACGATCTGTATCCCTGTACCTAAACAGAGGGTTTTACTGTTAGTCTCTGGCCTTTCACCAGAAATAAACACATCATCACTACATCTCTGCCTACAGACAAACATAGGCTGCAATGAAACAAAAAAACATTTTATACAGAGCAACCCCAGCAGTCAGATGTAAGCTGATTGGAGGGGCTTGTGTTGATTTCAAATAGAGCAAAAGTCAGATGCAAATGCATAAAATACCAGCAACTCAAAATAATATTCCTCACTTTCATTAGTGCCTGGCACCCCTGCAGAAAAATGCAACATTATCCTTATTTCAAGTTGTGAACAAATATGCCTTTGCCTCCCAGAACTGGCCACCTTACATTAGCATGCAGCACAGCAGAGTCAAAGAAACACATTCTTAGACTAGCAGGACACTAAAGGGGCTTGGAATTTTGGAGTTCTTAGCTTAATGATCAGATGTTATTTATGTTAGAAGCATTTGACACTTCCTGAGACAGCAACATTTCTCAGGCTGGCTAGACTCATGTAAGGGGGCAGGAATCTTAGATGCTACAGTATAATTTTATTTAAGTTAAAAGCACTTGACAGGTCTTGAGTTCCAGAAACCCAGTAGAGAGAAGGGAGTATTTTATTTAGCTGGGTAGTGATTTGCAGTTGTTGTGAAAGAATAGACTGAAAAGTACTAATTTTTATGTTTAAGGGTTTCCCATTTTCCAGGTGAGCTTCAGCAAGATGGCTGTAGACTCCACCCACAGCCATAAAAATGTACTAGAGTGTTTGTTGCAATAAGGACTACAGACAGACAAAAGAGAGTGTAAACTCTAGTCTCCACTGCTATAAGTAGAAGCAATAAACTGTATAGGAAATGTCCCCTAATGAAGCCTTACAGTATATGGTGAAACATTAGGTATATAATAAATTGAAAATTACTGATATAAGATTTTTGCGTAGTGGTCCGATTCTGGGGCTCAGAGTGGCTCAACCTTGGAATGTGGGAAGAATTCAGCTATGGACAGAATTCCATGGAATTTGGTGGAATTTGGAAATTTAGCACAACACCAGTGCTTTCCACCACTACAGTATGTAAGTCAGAAACATCAACAGAGTTTACACAAAGGCCAGTATAGATTGAAAAGTAACATAAAGGGAGCCAGTATTTAAAAAGCACTTTCCACAAGAAAAAAAACTGACTGGTTCAACACAGTTCTCCCTTAAGATATAGTTTAACTTAAATGTCATTACTTTTGTTAACATCGACTAAAATCGGCATTCTGTGATAGAACATAGAATTTGAATTTGATGGCAGATAAGGACCGCTTGGCCCACCTAGTCTGTCCATTTCCCTACCTAACGGATAAGCCGCTGATCATAGTTAACCAACAGCCTACTTCCTCCTACCCCCACTAGAATTGCCTTATGTCTGTCCCATAAATTCTTAAATTCCCCCACTGTTTTTGACTCGATGACCTCCACAGGAAGGCTGTTCCATGCATCTACAACCCTCTCTGTGAAGAAATACTTCCTCACATTACCTCTGAGCCATCCCCCCATCTTCAAATTGTGCCTCTTTGTTCTTGCACATCTCTTTTTCTGAAAGATGCTACCCTCTTGGACTTTGTTGATTCACTTGAAGTACTTAAAAGTTTTTATTATGTCCCCCCTCTCCCTCCTTTCCTCGAGGCTGTACATATTAACCTCCTTTAGTCTTTCTTCATATGTTTTCCTGGTGCAGACCCTGCACCATTTTGGTTGCCCTCCTCTGGACAGCCTCCACCCTGTCTATGTCTTTTCAGAGATGGGGTCTTCAGAACTGCACGTAGTAGTCCAGATGTGGTCTTAAAAACTGTCTGTACAGAGGGATAGCAACTTCTTGTTTTCTACTTGTGATGGCTCTCCCTATGCATCTCAGCATCCCCAGCCCTCCCTACTGCCTTCTCACATTGCTTGCCCACCTTTAGGTCATCGGATATAACTACCCCCAGGCCCCTTTCCATTTTTGTTGTTGTCAGCACCTCACCCCCATTGTGTACTGTTCCCCTGGGTTTTTGTTTCCCAGGTGCATTACTTTGTACTTCTTTGCGTTGAATCTAAGCTGCCATACATTTGACCATTCCTCTAGCCTTGCCAAGTCCCTTCTCATCCTTTCCACCCCACCTTGTGTATCAACCCTGTTGCAGATCTTCATGTCATCTGCAAAGAGATATACTTTTCCTTCCAGTTCCTCTGCAATGTCACTTATAAAGACATTAAAAATGACCAGCCCCAGTACTGAACCCTGTGGTACCCCACTAGTAACCCTCCTTTCTTCACTGTGGACTCCGTTTACTATTACCCTATATCCTGATGTCTACACAGTGTTTTATCCAGGCTACCACCCTGGGACCCACTTCCAGTCTGGCTAATTTGTTTATTAATCTTTTGCCTGGGACTGTGTCAAATGCCTTGCTAAAGTCTAGGTAGGCCATGTCCATAGCCCCTTCCTGGTCTACTACTTTGGTCACCCAGTCAAAGAAATCTATTAGATTCATCTGACATGACCTTCCTGCTGTGAATCCATGCTGCCTTGGGCCCTGTGCCCCAGTGGCCTCTAGGTACTCAACAATTCTTTCCTTCAGAAGTGAGTCCATCATTTTCCCTACCACTGAGGTCAAACTGACAGGTCTGTAGTTTCCTGCCTCTGTCTTACTCCTACTTTTGTGAAGGGGAATCACATCCACCCTCTTCTAGCCCTCAGGTACCACACTATCCTCTCATGATTTATTAAAAAGGGTAGTCAGTAGTGCTACTAGTTCTCCCCTTAGTTCTTTTAGAATTTTGGGGTGAATCCCATCAGGCCCCATTGCTTGATCCTCCTTCAGTTTTAGGAGTTCTTTCAGAACCCTTTCTTCTGTGAAAGGCCTGTTATCAACCCCCCTATCCAGAGTGCTTTGATTGACTGGATTAGGTACCTCCCCCTGTTCTTCCTTAGTGAATAGTGAGCAGAAGTATTTGTTCACTATCCCTGCTTTTTTCACTGTCCCTCTCTGCCCAACCACCTTCCTCTTTATTCAGCCTCAGTATCCTTGCCTTAGTCTTTTATTGCTTCTTAATGTACCTATAAAAGGTTTTATCCCCCTTCTTAACTGAGTTGACTATCTTTTCCTCGGTTTGGGCATTTGCTATTCTGACTGCCTTCCCCCGCTTCCTTCTGCTTTAGTTGGTACAGTTCTCTGTCCTGCTCCTTCTGTGCTTTCTTATACTTCCTGAATGCTACCTCTTTCTCCCTAACCTTCCCCGCTACTTCTTTTGAGAACCATAGTGGTTTTTTCTTTCATCTTGATTTGTTTATTTGCTTCACACAAAGGTTTATTGCCTCTGTGATGGCAATTTTGATGTTTCCCCATTGTTGCTCCACTCCTCCTTCTTGCCTGTTTGCTAGTGCTTTTCTGAGGCACTCTCCCATTTTGACAAAATCAGCCCTCCTGAAGTCCAGTACCTTCACTTTTGTATGGCTTGACTCTACAGCTAAGTTTATCGTGTACCACACTGTTTGGTGGTCACTTGTTCCCAGATGGCTACCCACTTCTAGATCTGAGATGCTCTGTCTGTCCCCATTTGAGATTACCAGGTCTAAGATTGCTCCCTCCTGAGTGGGTTCCAAAACTTGCTGTCTGAAGCATGCCATCCTGTAGGGCATTAAGAATGGCCCTGCTCTTGGATGTGGCTACAGCAAATGTGTTCCAGTTAACATCTGGCATATTCAGGTCCCCCATCAGCAATATCTCCCCTTTCTCTGCCATCTTGAGGATGCCTTCTATCATTTCCTTTTCCATTTCCTCCCCCCTGAGACAAGGGTCTGTATACAACCCCTGTGTGGATTTTTGTGCCATTTGCAGTCTCCAGGGTGACCCACGGTGCCTTCTCTCCTCCCTGTTTACCCTTTAGTTCCATCATTTGATCCCTTCCCTTACATAGAGAGCTACTCCTCCTCCTCTTCTACCCTCTCTGTCCCTCCTGTAGACTGTGTACCCTGGTATGTTGACATCCCAGTCATGGTTCTCTTTGTACCATGTTTCTATGACTGCCATGATATCCAGGCATCCCTCTTCCATCAAGGCCACCAGTTCAGGGAGCTTGTTACCTAGACTATGGGCACTGGTACTCATTACCCTCCATTTTTTGATGGCCTTATTCCTTTTTGCCCCATCATTGTCTTTGCTACCTTTGTCTTCTTCTCCATTTACCCCTGCCCTTCTCACTATCAACTGCTCTACCTTGGTATTTACTTCACTAACTACCCTGATTTTTTGGGGCTAGGATTTCCCTTCTACTTTTCAGTGCCTTCCCCCTTGGCTAGTTTAAATGCTTGCCAATGAAGCATTTAAACCTATCATCTAGGATCCTGGTTCCCCTTCCGGACAGATGCAGACCATTGCGCCAGTATAGGCCTGTATCCCTCCAGGTGGAGCCCCAGTCCCCAATGAAGCCAAACCTCTGAGCTCTGCACCAGTTTTTCAACCAGCCATTGAATCCCATGTTTCACAGTACCCTAGCCTCATCCATGCCATAGACAGGTAGCACTTCCGAGAAAGTTGGCGTGTATGCTACTTGTCTAAGGCCCCTCCCCAACTCCACAAACTCCTGTTGCAATGCTCTGATCCGATTCCCAGTCAGGTCATTTGTCCCTAGGTGGATAATGACATCCAGCTCACTCCCTCATGCAGTTGCTTCCTTGATCCTGAGGATTCATTTCCTGTCCCTCAAGCCCACGCGCCGGGCAGGCACCTTACCTCTCTTTCCTCCCTCCCAGTTCTGCCCCGTAGCGCGATTAAGTGGGCCCGCCATAGAGTGGGTGCCCTGTAAATGGTGACCCACTTGTGGTGACTACCCACATGGCGAGGAAGGAGGAAGGGAGGGTGACCGGATGGGGGGGTTTGCAAATGGTGACAGGATGTCACTATACCTATGTGCACGGGGACAGGAGCGAGTATGTTGAGCAAGGGGTGAGAGGGTTTGTGGGGGTGGTGCTGTGGACCACCGCTGAGATGGCTCCATGGTGTGGTGGGTTGGGGCTGGCCTGGGTGGATGCAGTACAGGATTCGGGTCTAGGCGCAGGAATGTTTTGTTGCACCCGGCCCGAGTAGGGTTTTTTCCCCCCACTTTTGCAGCCCCTCTCCAAAATGCACCCCCGTAGAGTTCAGAATCTAAAGTAGGGGGCTGCGGAGGGTGAAGCCCCATGTGGGTGTGTGTGTGTATAAAAGTAAAAAAAAAACACGTTTTTGCACCGATTTCACTGTCAGTGGAGATGCACATTGCCGAAATCGAATTTCAGCCATGTGCTCTTGCCATAAGGACGATCGCCGTTCAGCAATCATCCTTATGACCTAGAACCCTAAAATCTGCCATGAGTGAATTTCTAACATAAATGTTAGATGTTGAACCTAACCCTGGCCCTGTACACTCCCTCCCACTAATCTTCCCAAAGGGCTGCCAGTGGCCCACATCAACATCTGCAGCCTCCTACCTAAAATTGATCTGCTACAACCACTAATATTTTCTCTCTGCCCAGAAGTCCTAATAGTCTCAGAATCATGGCTCTCCCCCAAAATTGCAGACTCTGCCATCTCAATCCTGGGGTATACCCTCATCTGCCAAAACCATACCTCTAAGGGTGGTGGTACTGCCATCTATATATCCTCCTCTATTCAATTCACCACAGTTACATAGATACATAGAATTTGTCATCAGATAAGGACCTCCTGGCTTGTCTAGTTTGCCCATTTTTCTACCTTTAATGTATGCTGCAGACCATAACATAGCAGGTCCAGGTCATGTTTCACATCCTTCGATACTTTAGCAAAGACCTTTGATAAAGGATCAAAGGATCCGAAATGCATCAGACGGGGATGAGTCCCAGGCATGATAATTTGTCCATTTGGAATGCTGTTTTTTACTTCACTCTATGTGAAAATAAAACAAGCATTTGTCAATGCCGAATGTTTGCTTGCTGGCATTGGCAGTGGTAGTGTAGAAGTTACAGAGCTGCGTAATAGGAATGGCAGTGAAGTATTGAACTGAAGCCAACCCCACCACCACCCTGCAGAGAGTGACAGGCATTGGGGTGTGCGTTTGGGTCATCAGGCATAATGGCCTGCCATTTCACCACACCCACCCTGCAGACACTGACAAGTGTCATGGTGTTCCTTAGGGTCTTTGGCCTTATAGCACCCCATTTCATTGGAAATATGGTGAGATGGGTGCGATATAGGAGAAAGGGGTGAAGTTTGGGGCTGAAGAGTCCAAGGCATACCTCGATGCCTCTCACTGACTGCAGGGTGTGGAATGGTATGAGCATCACAGGCAAGAATCCCAAGTCACACCCCTGATGCCTGTCATTATCTACAGGGTTGGGCGTTATAGTTGGAAACCCTAATACCTCAGGCATTCATTGGTATTTTCACTCCAGATCTTCAACATGTTTGTTTTGTGACCTCACCTCATGAACAAGGGGAATATCACTTTGTTAGCCGAAAGCTGCTTATGCACAGTGACTACGGCATTTAGCACCACAGGTGCAAAAACATTCCGAACAGGATGTAAAAAATGACAGCTGTACTGTTCATGGGGAGGTGTAAAAAATGGCAGTGTTGCAAATCTGTACTAAAAATATTAAAAAAATGGTGAAGTCACGGCGTACAGAAACTGTGCAGCACACCCCGTGGTCGGATGAGGGCGTTAAACCGAGGTCCCATCTGCCTGGACTGGTGGTAGTTCAGGTGGATGTTAAAGATACCATGGCACTTATCGAAAGAGTGGGAATTTCCCGATGTCCTGGCCAAATTTCCCTCATTCACTAAAAATACCACCAACAGCTTCATCTGGTTCAAGGTCAGTTGGCATTCATCTGTATCCCCTTCCCCCAGGTCGTGCCTGAAAATAGGCGGGATTTGTTTAGTGCACTTACCCGGTCAACAAAAACTAAATAAATAAAAAAATAAAAATAAAAATAATATAATTAGGTTGGGGATTTTTTACAGCAGATTGTCAACTCAGGCATTTTGGTGCCTCTGATCATGAACAGCGTCACTGTGTTTTTCTTTATCTGTGCCGAACAATGATTTCCCACAGTGACCACGCATCTCTGCTCTGAAACTGTGAAAACACACTTCAGCCATGTTGTGAAAAATGACAGCTGTACTGTTCATAAGGAAGTGTGGAAAAATGTCACTGGGAACATCTGGACTGAAAATATTACAAAGTCATGAAGTAACGAGGGTGCGTGGAAACTGCGCAATGCTCACTCGTATCACAGTCATTTTATGGACTTTTGTCACCAAATTTTCAACATAGCCATTTTAAGACCTCTGCTCACGAACAGTGTAACTGTGATTTTCTTAATCTGTCCTAAACATTGCTTTCACACACCAACAGCACCATTGTGCGCTACATGTGTGAAAACACATTTTGGGCGACATATGAAAAATTGCAGCTGTACTGTTCATAAGGAATGTAATAAAATGGCAATGTTGAAAATCTGGAGTGAAAATATTAAATTTGCAAACTACGAGCATGCATAGGAACTGCACATACGCTCGTAAAACAGTCATTTTGAGAATTTTTCACAAATTTTCAACATAGCCATTTTAAGAACTCTGCTCATGAACAGTGTCACTGTGATTTTCTTAATTTGTCCCGTACATTGATTTCGCACACTGACTGCGCCATTGTGCGCTACATGGGCGGAAACACATTTTGGGTGAGATGTGAAAAATGACATCTGTACTACTCATAAGAAGGTGTGGTAAAATGGCAATGTTGAAAATCTGGAGTGAAAATATTGAAAATTCACGAACTTATGAGCCTGCGTAGGAACTGCACAATGCACTCGTAAAACAGTCATTTTTTGGAATTTTGGCACCAAATTTTCAACATGGGGTTTTTGGGACCCCTTCTCATGAGTGATGTCACTGTCATGGCGTTATTCAGGCCCGAAGGGTGATTTCACGCAGTGACTGCGAAATCACTCTTTGGGCCCGAATAACGCCATGACAGTGACATCAATCATGAGAAGGGGTCCCAAAAACCCCATGTTGAAAATTTGGTGCAAAATTACCAAAAAATGCCTGAGATATGCAACAAAGTTGAAACCCCCCTATGTAGCCCATTATACAGCTTACCGGCATTTCCTCAGTTCGCGGTCGGCTTTGAAGAGTGCAGACGTGTTCCCGGTCCACCGAAGATCATCAGCGCGGGTCCGGAGGTAAATGTATGGGGTGAGGGTGTGGGGAAAGCTGGGTGCGCAGTGGGTGGGTGCGGGTTGTGGGAGGGGCAGGGAGACTATGTGGGACCGTTTTTCTTTACAGGTAAAAAAACCAAACAAGCAGACGGCGATGGGACGTTTGCCACGCTGGGGTGGGTGAAGTGCGTTCAGCCGACCCGAAGTTAGGCACCCGTCGGCCTGGGATTGCTTGCCACACTGGGTGGCTCAGCGTGGCACTACTACTGGGGGTTAGGACAGTTGCATGACCATCGGCTATATCATTACTTGCCATGCTGGGGTGGGCACCCAGTGTGGCATTTCAGAAAGGGTTTGGGGGAGTGGGGGACGGCACAGCCGACGGGGATTGGGCACCCGTCGGCTATACAGTGCGTGCGTGCCGGGAGGCGGCACGCCTCGTGAGCTTCTGTCTGTGGGGGGGCTGCGTGAGCAGCCTTATCTTATCGCTGCTCACTCAAGCATAGCTCCCCTTTCAATCTATGCCACTGCATTTGGAGCTTGTCATGAGACAGCTCCAGAATGCGATTGGCCTGAAACCCGCATGCCAACACACTGACTGAATTGGAGGAGGTGACACAGTTCCGAAATCTCCGATGATGGCACTGTGTTTCTTGCACATGCGTGCAAGCAACCATAAAACAAAAAACTTAAGTTTTAACTATGATTCAGTGGCATCAATATTAAGAGGTGGTGAATGCCTGTTGTTGGTTATAATATCATTACCTGACAGCTAAACACAACTTAAAGCTTTAGCTGTGGGTCTGAAAATATGTTATCAAAATTTCAGGTAAATGTATATCAAATCTTTAAAGGTAATCTACACCCTGTACACATTTTATGTTCCAGTATAATAGTGCGGACCATCTATGGTATCGGGCTCTACGTAACGCCTGCACGGGGTTAATCTGGCAAGCAAAGCATACTTTTTCAAAACCACCTTAGCCACAAACCTTAACCACCTGGCCAAATTCTGAAAGGCGGTAAAATCACTATTTTCACCACTGTGCCAGCCCCCCAACCCCTGTGCTTAACATAGCTGGCTACGCTGAAATTGACCCTCTTGTAGTGGCCTTGGAGTTCAGCTCTTTTTTTACAAGTTGCACCTCATCTCTACTGACTTCCCTCCCCTGTGCTCCAACTCCTCCCCCACCACTGCTCAACTCCCCCCCCACATGTCTCCTCCTTCACCTTTCTCCAGGTTACCCTGCAAGAAGTACTAAAGGAGTTATTCACTTTAAACCCATCCAAAGCTGAATGCCGCTCTGGCCTGGACTCCAAAATGCTATACTTGTCTGCTCCTGCCATCACCTTCCCACTGGCAGTGGTCTTAAACCTTTCCTTCTCCTTAATCTCCATCCCATCTGATTGGAAGCATGCCATGGTTATCCCCCTTCCGAAAGGTGGTGACCCATCCATCCCTGGAAACTATTGCCCTATATCCTTCCTACCCATACTGGCTAAGCTTCAGGAACACCTGGTCCTTTTGTAACTCTCCTCCTACCTGGACTCTTCTTCCTTTTTCACTCTTTACTAGTCTGGTTTAAAGAAGACCCACTGTACTGCCAACTCCCTACTAAGGCCTATTGATTCCATCCATACTGATATGGACAAAGGCTACATCACCTCAGCAATTTTCGTTGACCTAGCAAAGCATTCTGCACTGTCTACCACCTCTCTCCTCCTGTCAGGCTCTCACTTGCTGGACTCTCTGATGTAGCTGGAGGACTGTAACTCCTTTAGATATCTTGGGATCTGCTTTGACCAGCACCTCAACGTTTCTGTACACATCGATGCCATTCATAAAAAAGCTCCACCCTAGGTTGAGGGCTCTTTACTGAAATCGTGGCTACATCCCAATGCCAGCTCACTGCATCATGCTACAGAAAATTATCCTCCCTATCTTTGACTATAGGGACGTACTCTACAGTGCTGCACCCAAGTCCACCGTAACCAGACTGGACCCACTTTTTTCACTCCTGTCATTTTGCCCTGGAGTGTCATCCCTCCACCCATCATTGTGCCCTGTACCAGATGTTGGGCTTCACCTCCTTCCAGGATTGAAGGCTGTCCCACTGCATCAGATCACAGCCAAGTACTGGACCTAGTCTCTGCTCACCTACCTCGCATCCCTAGTGTCTGCTCCCACCCTTCCAGCTTATGCACTAAGGAGAAATGACACCAGACTCCTTTCCGTGCCACACATGTCCACTACCACAGCCCAGGCAGCCTTCAAATATTGCTTGCCTAAACTATGGAACCCCCTCCCCATGAGCATTCGGCATGCTTCCCCCAACCAATGCATAAATTAGTTCCTCAAAGCTCACTTCTCCTCCACCTGTACCTGCAAACAGATATTCTACCTGCTTTAAGGGCCAGCCCCTCCAAATTATCGAAATGCACAGACCAGTAGCACTAGGATGTATGTTGGACATCTTAGCTAGTCTCTACTACTTCCCTTACTCTTAATCTGTACATGCTACCCTGCTCTAAACCTCCACATGGTGCTGTACTGTATTATGTAACACTGCCCTGCTGCTTCTATGTTGTATGTATTTCTATGCACTGTATTCTGGGCCTCACTACTCAATGTTGTCTCATACTCTTGTACTCTACCCTACCCCCAGGATGCATGTTGGAACTGAGCAGTGTTTCTGCTCAGTATGCCTTCCTGATAAAACCTTTAAATAAATAAATACATGGAAACTGCATAGCTCAGTGGATTGGTAATGGGTCACAGAGCGTTTCACCTCTAGGTCACTGGTTCAAATCCAGCACAGGTCAATAGTGGCCAGAAGCCATTATTACCTGGGAGCTATTCAGTGGCCTATCTGAAATGCGTTATGATGGTCTCAGTCAAGTTCCCTGTGGGCAGGTGTTCACATCATCAAACCTCCAACACAATTGGCACTAATTGTCATCCATGTTGGCAGGCTCACGTGAGAGGTTAAGGAATGGGCATGGAGTCTGTACTACCTTCTCACCTACATGAGGGTCCTTCCATGGCAGGTATGAAGCACATTGGTAGGGCAGTGTGGGGAAGCTTGCACTATGATTGCCTGTGCTATACCTGTCATGTGGCTAAGCAGAGAACTTCAGGTTCCAGTGCTGTCAATCCAGCACCTTTCGCGAGCACTAAAAAAAATTCAAACACAGAAGAAAAAAAAAAAACAACTAAAAAATAAGTGGTAATGATCTCTGGTGATCATTTCATGGACCATAATTGCTCCTTAGTGCTTGTGTTACAAAAAAAGTCAGTAATGTGCTGCTGACTTGCATCAGATGTAATGAGTTAGAATGGTCTAAGCTCTGCCATTCTCATGTGTTTAAAGGGTATTAATTTAACAAGCAGCAAAAGCAGGCACTACAAAGATTTGACACATGGCTTAAATGTGTTACCCAGAATAGTTGTTCTGTGTGTGAATTTAGCAGGAATGTAAATGGTTAACAGTTGTTGGATGCAACATCTGCAGATGCCTTCTATCTCTGAACCATCCCATACGGAACAGAAAACCCCTCATTCAATTAATTATAAAAAATATGCTCTCCTACCGAGAACTCAGCGGGATATTGTGCCATTCTTATAAAATCATATTTAGCTGTTGAGCAATCGAGGAAGAATTGAGATCACTCCAATATCAATGAAGAATGTCTCTGCTGTAAATGAAACATTTGAACAGACTTTTATAGTTGACATCATTTGGCTAAACATAATATTTTAGCTTAAATGCAAACCAAATTTCAAAGTATCACTTAACCAGTTTATTCAAGTATCTTTTTCAAAGTCTGTTAAAATACATTTTGACATGTCTAAATTGTGTCAACCAAATAAAGCTGTATTAAAATCTATAAAATATGTAGCAATATACATATACATCCCATGATGCTTTGCATTTTCAATGTACTTGTGATTTTGTATTTCTTTGAAATCTGGCTTTGTTGCCAGTGCACTTTGTGGGTAATCTTGCCTCGGTGTTCTTGTGCTGAGGCTCTTTATCATTTTAGCTTGCTTTCTTATTTTGGACCCACCATGACTCAAACCCATAAGACCACATAAGGCTGGTTTGTTTTCCGATGGGCTGAGATACAGATGAGGCACACTGATGAGTCCTGAGAAGGACAAAACACATGTTTGCATCCTTTGTTCTTAGCCCTTGCAGATTATGTGAGAGTCCTTTAGACACCATCCACTCCTGCTTAAAGCAGAACCAGTTCTAATTTTTATGGTGGTTTTTCATGTACATCCCATGATACTTTGCATTGTTGGAATATGTGTGATTTTTATATTTCTTCTTTAAAACCTGGCTTTGTTGACAATGTGAACCAGAGACATGATGAAAAGCCACACTGCACACACTCTCAGCTGTATCCTTATTTCATTTAGTACAAGTCCACCTACATCAGCTCCCAATGGTTCGCCACTTACGACTCCATCAGGGAATGGTGGTACCTGATTTGTATATTAGCTAAAAAAGCTAGTTCTATCAAAGTGGTAATGATTGCCAGGTGGACCCCTTTTGCTAACTGTCATTGTGACATCATGAATAGGCAGCCTGACACCTCACATGGAATCAGGCTGTTGCCAGCAACAGCATATAGTGGTGCAGGCGAACACTGTTGATGAGGTCGAAATCTAATATGAGCACCAATTGCTACTCACCCCGGCAGGCTGGGTATTTGTGAAGGCTATAAAATGCTGAGAAAAGCACCAAGTACAGAAATATGGTCATTTTGGTGTTGGCTTTTTTTGACAACTAGCAAAAGGGGCCCACCTGGTGATCATTACTGTCCTCAGCCTGGGGTGTAAAAAGCCTTATCCTCAGACACTGCTTGCACTAATTAGAATCAGACCTCTGGTCCCACAAAGAGAGGATGTACATGCAAACATATGAATTAGCCAGCAGAATTAGGCTCTCTGGTCTATCGAGTGTGCTCATTGTGCAGGGTGTACCTCAGGTATCAGGGTAAGTCCCTTTATCAGATAACTTTGAGAAAGCTGGCCTGCTGGCACAGTAGTAGTGCTACTGCTCATGATGCCTGCGACCCAAGTTCAGGAACGGGCTCGGGTTATCAGAGGGCTGGCCGGGGGAGGAGACTTGAGCATCCCAGGGACTGCTTGTCTCCTGCAGGGGTGGGGGGGAGTCATGGTCCCAGCCCCCAACCCCTGTGCTTAACATAGCTGGCTTCACTGAAACTGACCCTCTTGTAGTGGCCTTGGAGTTCAGCTTTTTTTTTACAAGCTGCACCTCATCTCTACTGTCTTCTCTCCCCTCTGCTCCAACTCCTCCCCCACCACCGCTCAACCCCCCCACAAGTCTCCTCCTTCACCTTTCGCCAGGTTGCCCTGCAAAAAGTACTAAAGGTGCTATTCACTTTATACCCATCCAAAAGTGAATGCCGCTCTGGCATGGACTCCAAAATGCTATACTTGTCTGCTCTGGCCATCGCTTTCCCACTGGCAGTGGTCTTAAGCCTTTCCTTTTCCCTAACCTCCATCCCATCTGAGTGGAAGCATGCCATGGTCATCCCTCTTATGAAAGGTGGTGACCCATCCATTCCTGGAAACTTCTACCCTATATCCTTCCTGCCCATACTGGCTACGCTTCAGGAACACCTGGTCCTTTTGCAACTCTCCTCCTACCTGGACTCTTCTTCCTTTTTCACTCTTTACTAGTCTGGTTTAAAGAAGACCCACTGTACTGCCAACTCCCTACTAAGGCCTATTGATTCCATCCATACTGATATGGACAAAGGCTACATCACCTCAGCAATTTTCGTTGACCTAGCAAAAGCATTCTGCACTGTCTACCACCCTCTCCTCCTGTCCAAGCTCTCACTTGCTGGACTCTCTGATGTAGCTGGAGGACTGTAACTCCTTTAGATATCTTGGGATCTGCTTTGACCAGCACCTCAATGTTTCTGTACACACATCGATGCCATTCATAAAAAGCTCCACACTAGGTTGAGGGCTCTTTACTGAAATTGTGGCTGCATCCCAATGCCAGCTCGCTGCATCATGCTACAGAAAATGATCCTCCCTATCTTTGACTATAGGGACATATTCTACAGTGCTGCACCCAAGTCCACCGTAACCAGACTGGACCCACTTTTTCACTCCTGTCATTTTGCCCTGGAGTGTCATCCCTCCACCCATCATTGTGCCCTGTACCAGATGTTGGGCTTCACCTCCCTCTAGGATTGAAGGCTGTCCCACTGCCTCAGATCACAGCCAAGTAGTGAACCTAGTCCCTTCTCACCTACCTCTCATCCCTAGTGTCTGCTCCCACCCTTCCAGCTTATTCACTAAGGAGAAATGACACCAGACTCCTTTCTGTGCCACACATGTCCACCACCACAGCCCAGGCAACCTTCAATTATTGCTTGCCTAAACTATGGAACACACCCTCCCCATGAGCATTCAGCATGCTTCCCCCAACCAATGCATAAATTAATTCCTCAAAGCTCACTTCTCCTCCACGCAATCAGATATTCTGCCTGCTCTAAGGGCCAGCCCCCTGCAAATTATCAAAATGCATAGACCAGCATCACTAGGACATATGTTGGACATCTTAGCTAGTCTCTACTACTTCTTCCCTTACTCTTAATCTCTACAAGTTACCCTGCTCTAAACTGCCACATGGTGCAGTACTGTATTATGTAACACTGCCCTGCTGCTTCTATATTGTATGTATTTCTATGCACTGTATTCTGGGCCTCACTACTCAATGTTGTCTCATACTCTTGTACTCTAAACTACCCCCAGGATGCATGTTGGAATTGAGCAGTGTTTCTGCTCAATATGCTTTCCTGATAAAACCTTTAAATAAATAAATATGTGGAAACTGCATAGCTCAGTGGATTGGTAATGGGTCACAGAGCGTCTCATCTCTAGGTCACTGGTTCAAATCCAGCACAGGCCAATAGTGGCCAGAAGCCATTATTACCTGGGAACTATTCAGTGGCTTATCTGAAATGCATTGTGGTGGTCTCAGTCCAGTTCCCTGTGGGCAGGTGTTCACACCATAAAACCTCCAACACAGTTGGCACTAATTGTCATCCATGTTGGAAGGCACACATGAGAGGTTAAGGATTGAATGGGCATGGAGTCTGTACTACCTTCTCACCTACATGAGGTTCCCTCCATGGCAGGTTTGAAGCACATTGGTAGGGCAGTGTGGGGAAGCTTGCACTATGCTGTAAATACCTGATGTCTCAGCTTCTGGCCCTTCAGGATCTGCACATCCCTCTGAAAAAAAGGCGTCTCAGGGGATCCCCTAATAAATGGCTAAAAAAAGACCTCCTTCGAGCCATGATAAAAAGAGACAAGGCCTGGACCTTGGCAAAGAAGTCCCAACAATCAGAAGACTGGGTTAACTATAGACAGCTGAGAAATGCCTGCAAAAAAGACATTCGGAAGGCTAAAGGGAGCTACTGCCTTAAGCTTCTCCAATCTTCAGCGGGTGATACCAGGAGTTTTTGGAACCACATCAAAAATGTCATTGGGCAAAGGCCATTACCGACATGACACTGAATGATGCAAACTGTAATAAGTTACCTACTATTGCTAATGCTCTTAATGCACAATTCTCGGATCTCTCAGAATACACTGAGAAATTCAACCAACCTCTTTCACCTCCTCCTAAGGTGCAACTTTTGCATGAAACCCCTTTTCGTCTCACATTAGTTTCCTCCACTGAAGTGCTGCAACTCCTCAAATGGTATCCACCATGGATCTGCTACAGCCCCGTATGGGCTACTGCCAAGCTTCTTGAAGCAGGCAGCCTACCCTTGCTATTAATATTGCAAGAAATCTCTAATCTTTCCATAATAACCCAACGGTACCAACATTGTGGAAAACCACTCCCGTTTTCCCTGTTCACAAAAAAGGGGATACCAAAAATATGTCAAACTATAGACCGATTGCCATTCTCTCTACCCTAAATAAACTTCTCGGGAAGGTCATCGTTGCTCAGGTCACAAATTACCTGCACCTTCTGCCTTATATCCCCTACCTTGCAGTTCCAAACAGGACACAAGCGACACAACTGCTCTACTTCAGCTGACAAATGCAGTCCTTACAGTGATGGATAAGAGCCTGCTCCTGGGGCCATATTGATCGATCTCACAAAGGCATTTGACCTTGTGAATCACTCTCTGCTACTTTCCAAACTGTCCCGCCTTGGCTTTGACCTGTCGATCATCTCCTGGTTTGATAGCTACCTCTCAGGAAGGTTGCAATTTGTTCAAATTGAATCCGCCGTCTCAAATCTTTCCCCTACCTCTGTTGGAATCCTCCAAGAATCTATTCTTGGCCTACTACTTTTCTTCCTTTTCATTAACAACTTGCCCTCTCTTCCCTGCTCCTCCTCATTAATCCTTTATGCTTATGACATGGCGCTTCTCTTCAGTGGTAAAGATCCCTTATCAGTAAGAGCACATCTTCAAGCAGACTTCAACGGCTTGCAGGAGTGGTTACTACAGAACAGGCTCCTAATGAATGCTAAGAAAACCGTAACTATGCTTTTTGGCACCCCGTCAAGAATCAGATTTCTTACTCCAGACTTATTGATACATTCTCTAGATGACTCCCCTCTTGAATTCGTTATCTCCCTCAGGTATCTAGGAGTCACTCTCGACCCATCTCTTGACTTTAACCTCCACATTGCAGCTACTTGTAAGACAGTTTACTGAAAACTTGGTCTTGCCTTTAAAATTAAGTCCTCCCTCAATGATGCTGCCCGGCTTGCTATTGCACAAGGATTTCTCCTCCCTGCTCTGACATATTGCTCTTAGGTTTACCTTAAAGCTAACAAAGGAGCGCTCCAGAAATGGAACACCTGCTATTACAGTATATGCAGATTTGCTCTCTCCGCTCGCAGAATCACCCATCATTGCCTGCTCTACTCGAAACTAAATTGGCTCTCCCCAGACTCGCTCAGACACTATTCTGTGGGCTGTACAATTGATAATATGATCAGAATGGGGTCCCCTAAATACGTTGCCAAACTATTAACTCATCCCTCCTAAGCATACCTCCTCAGGGCATCTGCTCAAACCCAACTTGAAATTCCCAGATATCTCACAAAAAAAAGGAGAATGATCCTTCACCATATCTGCCCCCCGCTCCTGGAACTCCATTCCCTCCCACATCAAACTCTCCAAATCCCACAAGGCCTTTAAACTGGGTCTTCGGGCACACCTATTAGAATCCGACTGCTGCTCTTGTGCTGTAACTTGAGCCTCTCTCCTAGCATTTTCTCCTCCCTATGCACTTACTGATTTCCTGCTGGTCTCCAAAATCTGAAAGTTTCCCACATCCAGCAGAAATCCTATTGTTATAATGCTACTTCATTTAAGTTTTGTTTGCTGTTTGTCGTTTCAATTTAGTCATTGATGTATCATCAGATGAAAATAATCAATGTAATGTTATCTGTTTCTCTTTGTCATCACTGATAATGACTGTACCTGGTTGTATACTGTTCAAATGTTTGTTCTCACCTCATGCTGTGCCATGAAATACTCTTTAATGTTGACTCTGGTCTCCCCTATCTGTACTCTCCCGGTTCGTGCCTGAATATAGGCAACATTGTTGTCTAGTGTACTTACCCAGTAAACAAAATCCAAATAAATAAATAAATGTCATGTAGATAAGCAGAGAACTTCAGGTTCCAGTGATGTCAATCCAGCACCTTTCGTGAGCGCTAAAAAAAATTCGCACACAGAAGAAAAAAAAAAACTAAAAAATAAGTGGTAATGATCTCTGGTGATCATTTCATGGACCATAATTGCTCCTTAGTGCTTGTGTTGCAAAAATAGTCAGTAATGTGCTGCTGACCTGCAGCAGATGTAATGAGTTAGAACGGTCTAAGCTTTGCCATTCCCATGTGTTTAAAGGGTATTAATTTAACAAGCAGCAAAAGCAGGCACTACAAAGATTTGACACATGGCTTAAATGTATTACCTAGAATATTTGTTCTGTGTGTGAATTTAGCAGGAATGTAAATGGTTAACAGTTGTTGGATGCAACATCTGCAGATGCCTTCTATCTCTGAACCATCCCATACGGAACAGCAAACCTCTCATTCAATTAATTATACAAAATATACTCCCCTACCGAGAACTCAGCGGGATATTGTGCCATTCTTATAAAATCATATTTAGCTGTTGAACAATCGAGGAAGAATTGAGATCAGTCCAATATCAATGAAGAATGTCCCTGCTGTAAATGAAACACTTTAACAGACATTTATCATTGACATCATTTGGCTAAACATAATATTTGAGCTTAAATGCAAACCAAATTTCAAAGTATCATATAATCAGTTTATTCAAGTATCTTTTACAAAGTCTGTTAAAACATATTTTGACATATGTTTAAATTGTTCCAACCAAATAAAGCCGTATTAAAATCTATAAAATATGTAGCAATATACATATACATCCCATGATGCTTTGCATTTTCAATGTCTTGTGATTTTGTATTTCTTTGAAATCTGGCTTTGTTGCCAGTGCCCTTTGTGGGTAACCTTGCCTCGGTGTTCTTGTGCTGAGGCTCTTTATCATTTTAGCTTGCTTTCTTATTTTGGACCCACCATGACTCAAACCCATAAGACCACATAAGGCTGGTTTGTTTTCTGATGGGCTGAGATACAGATGAGGCACACTGATGAGTCCTGAGAAGGACAAAACACATGTTTGTTTCCTTTGTTCTTAGCCCTTGCAGATTATGTGAGAGTCCTTTAGACACCATCCACTCCTGCTTAAAGCAGAACCAGTTCTAATTTTTATGGTGGTTTTTCAAGTACATCCCATGATACTTTGCATTGTTGGGATATGTGTGATTTTTATATTTCTTCCTTAAAACCTGGCTTTGTTGACAATGTGAACCAGAGACATGATGAAAACCACACTGCACACACTCTTAGCTGTATCCTTATTTCATTTAGTACAAGTCCACTAACATCAGCTCCCAAAGGTTCGCCACTTACGACTCCATCAGGGAATGGTGGTACCTGATTTGTATATTAGCTAAAAAAGCTAGTTCTATCAAAGTGGTAATGATTGCCAGGTGGGCCCCTTTTGCCAACTGTCATTGTGACATCATGAATAGGCAGCCTGACACCTCACATGGAATCAGGCTGTTGCCAAGCAACAGCATAGTGGTGCAGGCGAACACTGTTGGATGAGGTCGAAATTCCAACAGGAGTACCCACCTGCTACTCACCCTGCAGGCTGGGTATTTGTGAAGGCTATAAAATGCTGAGAAAAGCACCAAGTACAGAAATATGGTCATTTTGGTGTTAGCTTTTTTTGACAACTAGCAAAAGGGGCCCACCTGGTGATCATTATTGCCCTCAACCTGGGGTGTAAAAAGCCTTATCTTTAGACACTGCTTACACTAATTAGAATCAGACCTCTGGTCCCACAAAGAGAGAATGTACATGCAAACATATGAATTAGCCAGCAGAATTAGGCTGTCTGGTCTATCAAGTGTGCTCATTGTGCAGGGTGTACCTCAGGTATCAGCGTAAGTCCCTTTACCAGATAACTTTGAGAAAGCTGGCCTGCTGGCACAGTGGTAGTGCTACCGCTCATGATGCCTGCGACCCAAGTTCAGGAACGGGCTCGGGTTATCAGAGGGCTGGCCAGGGGAGGAGGCTTGAGCGTCCCAGTGACCGCTTGTCTCCTGTGGGGGTGGGGGGAGTCATGGTCTGGTGCATGACAGACCTCTGGTGGAAACTGGAGGACCAGCATGCCCGCACCACACACAGGGGGTGGAACATGATGGACTCTGGCTCATGCCTTGGCATCTGAGCACATCACATCTCCTGGAGGATGTACACCAGAAACACCTGGCTGGCGCGACTCCGACAAGAGGGTCAGATAGGCCCTTGCCACCAGCTTCACATGGATTGAGAGAGATCCTGACAGATTGAAGATACTGGAACTGGGGTGGCTAAATGGAACAGGCTAACTGCTCCCACTCTGTCCCCACCTGGGGGGAATAAACCATGGTGCGATGGGGGGATTCCTTCCGAGTTGGCAGCACAGAGTGGTTAGTCAGGTGACAGTGTGAGGTTCAGAGGTGCATAAACAGAAATAGAAAAAAAAAGATAACTGAGGGAGCAAACATAAGGTACAGTACTGTGACCTTTCTAGAAATAAAATTGGGATCAAAATAGGAAGAGCAGAGAGGTGCCTCCTGGTTTTCAATGAAAAACTAGTGAGTAATGTAACTTGTAGCATTCAATATATCCGAAGAGTTTACTATTTTCAGAATGTGCATACTTACTTGAGAGCTGAAAACTTCAGCAGCAAAAAGTTTTCCTCAAGAGAATATGACTCGAGGAGAAGTATGGTGCTGGAATAAATGTTTAACTAGCAATATGCGTATTTTATGAATGCTGAAGTTAGTACCACAGAGTTCCATTGTTAACATATGTGCAAATGTGGTCTTTTTTCAGAGAAGGCAACAGTAAAGAGTATCTCTCTCAAGAACAGTGGATATAACATGAACAGATTATAATAAAATTAAAAAAAATGTTGTGCCCATATTATAAGCTCAATAACCCACTCCAGACTGTGTGGTTACTGGAGATGAATTAACACCCTGGGTGCTGTGAGGGCACTTTGCTTCACTTCGCATCTCACAACGCACCCAGGGTGTTGATTAATCCCCGGTAACCACACAGCCTGTTGTGGGTTATTGCTTACTTACCATAGCACAATTCTGATTAATAGTTAACCAGGCCTCTATACGTAATTAGAGGCCTGGTTAAACTTGAAATGAATAAAAAGTAAAAAAAAAAATAGTTAACCAGGTAACCCCTGCTTTTGAGCTGAACCATGCCCTTTTTAAAGGAAATTGGAGATCCCGCAATTTCAAAAGTGGACAATGGTGATCAGCATCTGTATAAACACTGCTGATGTCCTGAGAAAGATTGTTAAAACTGAATTCACTTCATGGACAAATAAGACATTGAGAGCCCAATATTCAGAAATGTGTACTAGTGCTATAATTGTGCTGTGCCTGTGCAAGCACGTGCATTGGTCCACAGCTGAGGTATATTTAGAGGCTTTGAACTGGTGCTATATCCTATGAATATAGGACCAACTGTGCATCACACTAATGACATGCACTGGCACAGCACAGTGCATGTGGTCGCAAGTGGGGCAATTAACATTCAATGAAAAGAAATGCAAAGTCATGCACCTGGGGCAAAGAAACCCTGTGGAAAGCTACAGGATGGGGTTGGGGGTGGTATTAGTAACAGTCACTATGGATGAGAGGGATTTAGGGATAATCATCTTGGATGACCTAACGGTGGCCAAGCAGTGTAATGAGGCTGGGAAGAGGGCCAGTGGGATGTTGGGGTGCATAGGAAGGGATATCACTAGCAGAAGAAGGGAGGTGCTGATGCCATTGTATAAGACGCTGGTGAGGCCTCATTTAGAATACGGTGTTCAGTTTTGGAGGCCGCAACTTCACAAGGACTTAGACAGAGTAGAGGCGGTCCACAGAACGATGACCAAGATGGTTTAGGGCTTGCATAAGAAAACATGAGGACAGATTAAAAGACCTCAGTATGTATACACTTGAAGAGAGGAGGGAACCGGGGGATATGACAGAGACCTTTAAGTAGCTTAAAGGCTTGAACAAAGTACAGGTGTGTGACATGTTTCAGAACAAGAGTTGTACAAGGACGAGGGGACACAATATGACATTGGAAGGGGACAGGATAAGGGGCAATGTGAGGCAGTTTTTCTTCATGGAGAGAGTGGTGGATGCTTGGAATAGCCTACCCCAGGAGGTGGTGGGTGCTATCACAGTGGAGGAATTCAAGCATGCATGAGATAGACATAAGGGAACCCTAGATGAGGGGAAGAGAGGCGATAGCCAATGACCCGTGGGTCAGCGGCTGCTGATGCAGGCAGGGAATATGGGCAGACTGGGTGGGCCTAGAGGTCCTTATCTGCCATCAAGCACTATGTTACTATGTGCACAGCACTGAATGCAGCTCTGAGGACAGTGCTTAACATGGGGTGGCAGTAGGTGTGAGTAGGCCACTAATGAAATATATACAACACAACAGCACATGTATGAAAATACGCTTTGCTATAATAGAACAAGAACAAAAGAAGAGCAACAGCCCATACAAGAAAAGGGGGAACAAAAGAAAAAAGGACAATCGCCCATACAAGGAAGGGTGGTGGAACACTTGAAAAAAGGGCACCCACCTGTGAATAATAAAGAAAACAAAGGGTACACACCTGTCATAGTCCATGTCCTCAAGGGGCTGTAGAGGACCATGGTGGTGGTGGTGGTTGCTGCTGCTGTAGAGCTGCAGCCAGGTCCTGGATGGCCTGGTTGGTGTCCTCTACTCTCCATATTAGGATTCTCTGCAGGCGGATCAGCCTGCACGAAAGGTCGTTCCATTCCTCCTGCAACATGGCATCCTTCCTACCAAAGGTATTCTTCCAGGCACCTATGGAAAGAAATACACATAACTCAGCCAGCTGTGCATACAGGACGAGAGAGACACAGGAGTGGTCTAATATGACAACATAAGTACAGCCAGCTGACACATGGGCCACCATGCCACACATGGGTGGAGGGAGCAAACAGCCACGATGGACTGTGCATGGGATACCAGAGACAGCATTATGGACCCATACAGTACAGGACTGCACATACAATGGATGTACCATACTGAAACAAAGTATGACTGAGCAGTGAAAGGGACACATACCACCGGCAGGCACGCCCAGATGTAGAAATGTAGCACATACAACAGCAGTGCCAAGCCAGAGTTTGATAGGCAGTGTGATGGCCCAAGTGGATATGAATCGCACCCATCCACTCTGCACTCCACTTCCACTGACCAAGCATCCAGCACACAGGCCAACACTGATGTGCAGGACACAGACACCCATGAGTCACCCAGGATGGCGGCAGGGGGCAGTGCTCAGGCACACACATGTGCTGCACACAGCACAGCTGTATATGGCTTGAACTGTCATGCAGCACTGTGTGCAGCAAGCATGGTAACACGTGAGTGCCTCTGTGTTGTACATAGGTGGGCACCTGACACACTGTTCCCCAGTCACCACCACACTGGTGTAAGATGCAGAGCTGCCTAGATGCAGCCTCCATCTCAACAGACACTGGGCCCACTCTAAGTTGAGGGTTCCCCAATACAGAGCCTGTGCAAAACATTGGCCCTGCACAGACCCAGTTGTGTTATAATTGTTGTAATTTATTCATGGCTCCATCAGTATACCATGGAATGATCACAACGTGGACACCACTGTGTTAGTTAGACAGTACCAACTATGCATCACAATGTTGAACAAATACAGTAAGGTACATTCAACGCCCATCAATGACTACCCCTGTCCTTGACCCCATGCTACAAAAGGCCATCTTCGGTGAGATACAGTTGTGTGTCACACAATGCATATGGCACTGGAGATGGCACAGATGTAGGCAGACTGCCATGGGTACTGTATGTCATACACGGCATGCCACAAGTATATACCCATACATTAGTGGCCTGTGCCTACCTCGGCCATACAGATATGCATAACTAAGCCAGACCATGTGGAAGAACAGACCCTACTACCACTGGCAGGTGTAGAATCCCAACCTGTGGACAGTACTACCAATACCTAGTGTACCAGTCCTGTGGCACAGGGGACATAACACCACATGGTGTAATGCATGTCAAGGTACAATACATACACACAGGGAAACATGCCTGTTGCAATGATGAGCAAGACAGTAGACAGAACAGACCCTGACACACCACAGTGTCTGTGGTGGGACAATGTCCCAAGGGCCAAGTGAGTGTCATCAACCACAATTGCATGGCTGTCACCCCCACAGGCATGCATGCAGCCTGCCGAGACACATGTGGACATCCCCCTCCCAGATCAGAATCATGCAGCATAGTGTAAACATGCAACTCAGAAGGCAAAACACACAATGAAGGGTACTTACATGGATGTGTTTCTGTAGAGTGTCCCTCCACTGGCTGCCCACGCTGGCCCCGTTATGGCCTAGGATCCCATCTTCCCCGGTATCCCATGATGATAACAACCATGACTCGGTACCTGCCAAATGGGTGACTCAGTTGGAGCGCCTGTGGGTTGGGTGATTGGGGAGGCTGGGCTACTGGATGGTGGGGATGGATGAAATAATGACTGGATATGCATAATATGTCTCGTGCCTGAGGGGGGCGGCTTTACTGGTAGGCTGGGAGGGACAAAGTAGCTGTAGGTGGTGTTGCTGCGTGAGCTGCCAAGCTGCATTGTGGCATCGGTGGTTGGTCCGCGGCTGCAGTGGGTGTAGTGCTGGGTCCAGGCCTGGGTGCCTTTTGTTGCGCCTGGCCCGAGTTTTTTTTTTTACCCTTATTTGCACCCCACCCGACATGCAACCTCCTGCAACAATAAAAATCCAAATCCCCAGCACTGTGTTGCTATGCACTGGGCTGTGACTGTGCCCTAACAGTGATCGCCCATTGGGGATCGCTGTTATCACATAGAACCATCTTCCCCCACTGTTTCTGGTGGGCTTGCTGTTGCTCTCTGGCTCTGGTGTGGTCCAGGTGGGCCCCAGCATCTGTGGAGGAGGACACAGAAGATGTGAGCAATAACTTACAGCAGAACAAATGGCACAGTACCATAAACCCTACACATCACACAAACCTATATAGCAGTACTATGTGCCAGCAGCCACATGTGCATGTTATGGATAGACAGGGCCATGCAAGGCAGCATCCTACCAATGTGAACAGCTGTGGCATCACACACAGCTATGCCACAGCCCAGTTGCGTCAGGAATGATACATCCCACAGTCATTGGTATGGCTCAACACAGAGTACGCTGGCCTGTGTAGTGTCCCCATCCTGCCATCCTCCGTATGCCAGTACAACATACTCATATGTGTTAGCTACAGGCCCTGTACACCTCATTGTATGCATTTGGCTACATGGAGCACCAGGTTACATACAATAACCTCCACTCTACACCCTGTGCAAGTGATGGGAGTGCTGGGAGGTATCTATGAAAGCCAAGTGGGGCTAGCCCAGACATATGAGTGGCTGACTTTACATCGTCCCATCAGCCGTGTGTGTGTGTGTACTATGGGTGCATGCATATGCCAGTGCTGTATGACACATTGGGTGTAGGCTGCATTACTGTTTCTGTGTTTTCTGGTGTGTAGCCATCATGTGGTACTGCATTACTGTGTTTCATGTGTTGTTCATTGTATACTCACTGGTGCTGGGATGTGTGCTCACCAGTGCTAGGATGTGTTCTCCCTGACGCTGGGGTGTGCACAGACTGGTGTAAGGGTGTGTAGTGTGTACAGCATGGTGGGGTGTACATGGTGCACTACACAACCAGCACTGGTGTTTTGTCACTGTACTCCAGGCATGCATGCTGCCTTGGCCAGCACACAGCTCTGTAAGGTGCATTGCTATATAGCTCTTCTCTCCACTCTTCTCCTCTGTCAACAGCTCACTGCATCATACTGGACACAGCAGAGTATGCTCCCTCACGATCTTGGCGGCATTTGCTCCTGTTGCCCACCCATATGCACCTGCTGATGGACACCAGCGAGGAAGGTGAAGTGGATGATGATGATGACAATACATTCCTCAGAAGCTGGGGCAACTGGGGTGCACCCAAGACCAGGAGAGGTTGTCCACCCCTTCCAGCTCCTATAACACTGGAGCCTAGTCACTGTCCCCATATGACACTGTGGTCACAGCAGTACAGCCCCCCCCACAGCCTCTGTCACAGCCACCGCTGTGCCACCCCATGACCCCACCTTCATCATAGCCATTGCCCTGCTGCCCCCAGCCGATACCACAGAGCCAGCCATCACTGTGGTTCCCTATGATCCATCCTCCAGCATGGCCACAGCCATGCTACCCAGGTCCATCCCAGCAGGCCAGCCACAGCTGGCCCACAATGCCCACAAAACACCTCAACACCAACTGTGGTGCAGTCCTGGGCTGAGGGTGCAGCCTGACCCTGTCCCAATGGACAGTCCCCGGTAAAAGCAGGATTCAGCTGCCAACTGGCAGGTGCAGCAGTCATCTATGGAGGCACAGAGTGTTGCACAGCAGGAACTGACATGCATTCACCACATGCTGCATGAGGATATGCAGCATGCTGAGGAGTGAGTGGAGGCACAGTAGGTGGAAAATTGCTGCGGTTTTAAATTTTGTATTTTGTGTATATTTTAAAATTATTGTATTTTATTTTGACTGTAAAGTGTTCCGAGTCCCTGGAAAGGGGTGTTATATACATAAAGTATCTATCTATCTGTCTGTCTGTCTGTCTGTCTGTCCGTCCGCCCATCTATCTGTCTGTCTGTCTGTCTATCTATCTATCTATCTATCTATCTATCTATCTATCTATCTATCTATCTATCTGTCTATCCTGTGGAGAACATGGCAGCCATCCATGACCTGCGTCAGGATATTGTCACCATCATGGATTGCCTGTGTGCCACTCTGCTGGAGGCTCCAGCCATAATGACAGGCTCTCCGGGGGCTGGCCATAGCCCCTGCCTGTTCAGTGTGAACAGTGGTATCCCATGGTGGACAGCATAGCATATGCACACGCCACGCAGTGCCAGAATAAGAACATCCAGCACACCTGGGACTTCTTGGACACCAAGGACACAGTCTGCTCCTTGATGGAGTCAGTACCTCACAGGCCATGGCCAGGGGTGGCTAACACCATCCCCACAATCATCCCCCATATCATGGATGATAACCCCCCAACAATACTGGGTTCCAAAGGGTGTAAATATAAATACACACCAGCCAGGCAGGGGGAGTCATAAAGGGGAGGTTGATGGAAATACAGACCATCCAGACAGAGGGGGAAATGAATGGCAGAGATCATACAGGGCAGGGGGTAGTGACACATGGGTAATGTGGAGTACAGACTTGAGGGGCACATTTTGGTGAGGGTTGGTGCATTGCACCTTATGTGCATTCCCTACCATCTCACCTAGTATGGACAGTATGATAGGTGTGAGGAGCCAGGGATGCGGGAATATGCACTGTCCCCTGTTTAGGTAAATGGCATTGGTTAGCATCATCATCTGGAACATGGAGTGGGGGAGGCCTTTGGGGTATACTAACCAATGAGGTGGCCACAATGAATGTCCCCACTTTCAAACCTCTGGCACAGATGGAGTTGTGCCAGATGAAGGTGTTGTGGGCACTGCTGGGGTACTGTACAAGGACACTGATGATGTGCCCTGTTGCATTACACCACCACCTGACAATTGATGGAATGGTATCCCTTTTGTTCACATGGGCCTCCACTCCATCACTGGTGGGTGCCATGATAGCAACATGGGTGCAGTCAATGGCACTGGGTACAGATGGTAGGCGTGTGACTCAATGGAACTGCTGCATGGTTGCTGTTCTGTCAGCTGGCTTGCTGTGGAATATGATGAACTTCCCAGTATGGGCCAGCAGGGCATCTAGGGATATGGCCAAACAGCCACGAGGCGGCTGAGCGAGATACTGGAGGTGTTCCCCACCAGCATCAGGAATGTTCCAGTGGCCAGGAAGCACAGCACAGTGGTCAACATGAGCTTTAAAGACATCTCATGGCTGCACTGGGTATCTGTCTGGAGCGGGTCATGCAGTAGCTCACACAGCTGCCTGAGCATGGGCCTGTTAAACTTATACTGGTCCACGATTTGGTCATCACTGAGGACTTTGAATGTGACTCATGGATGGTGCTGTCTGTTTGCAGCATAGTACCTCTGTGGCCTATACCTAGCCTCAGGGTGGCCATTGACCCTCTCCTCATCCTCCATGACCTGCTGCATCAGGCACATCTATGCCCATAGCCCCAGCTCTCCAACCCACACAGGACCTTTGTCATTGGATTTGTCTGCTATTTATATATATTTTCCCTCTTTTATGAATTGGTAATTTAACGATGTGTGTTTGGACATTTGCTTTTGGTACTAATCTACCCACCACCCATTTTTGTATCATGTTTTGCAGTCAATTATAATTGTATTTATTGATGGATTACTTAATGCACTTTATCTGTTTGTCACTTTAAGAACTGAGTATAAAAGCACATATTCTCTGTACCATGTAGACCCACCACCTGACAAAGACCCTCTGTGGGTGAAGCGCTGGGTTTATGGGCATGATCGGTGTTCCTCAGTTGCTTGCAATAAATGTGTTGATCACATTTGCTGTTTGCCATTTTTGTTATTTTCAAAGTGATCCTAGGAGTGTGGAGCTTTCTTTACAAACATAGTCCAGGCTGGAGAAAACTTAGACAAGGGGGTCACTACAGCTAGCCAGTAACTTCATTTGACCTCCATTAGTTAAAGCTACAGTATTCGTTAGTCACATGAAAATGCCATCATACAGTTTTTAGCAGCAGTATAGCCCTAGCAGTGTCACATTCATTATCAGTAGGGTTATAAGTCCTACGAATAATTTTTATGCCACCTTTACTACAAGTTTAGTAATTACTGACTAAAGTCAACTAAGTGCCCAAACCAGCAGTGTTTAAAAATCTCTTCCCTTGGAGTTGCTCTTTTGCTGTGCATGTGTACTCCAGATTCATACTGTGGCTGCATCAGGATGTTGCTGCCTTAGAATGCTTTTTTAGTGGCAATCAGTATACCACATGCTTAGTTTTATTATCAGGACATGAAAAGGAGCAGACACTTTAAAAAGTTTGAAATCATGTATCTCACTTTTTGTCACATGCTATATACTCGTGGGAAATCTATAGAACCAAAGGGGTGTATTACTGTTATGATGGCATGCTACTGGAAAGCTACATATGTTACAACATCACAATGGGATGCTGATGAGGGATCAGAGCAATACAAATCGTTCTTTGTCCTCTAGCAAGTCTGTGTGCTCATTTACACATTTTACTCTGTATATATCATACGTAAGAGATATGCCATGGCCCTTGGAGGGATAGGTGCATTATTTTTCTTGAGTACAGTTTGATCTTATGATATTACCAGTGGCAAAGCCATGGGTGATGTCAGAGGTCAAACTGTATGAGAGAAAAATAATGCACATTATTTCTGCTTGAGCCATGGCATATTCTATTTATGCCATACCTGTTCTGATCCTGTTGCTTACTTTTTGAAATGATGTTTAATTTGTGTTTTATGCTATTTCTGGATGATTGGGTGGTGTTTCAGGATGCCTGAGCCGAGCAGTTTTTTGAACTTCATGCTCATCACGCTACGTTCCTGCATCGTAGTTCAGTGGAAGGTAGAGTGTGGTTGGGAACGGCCTGCTTTGGAGCCACAGAGACATGCACAGAGTCAGAACAAGAGGCATCATGCTCCCGGTGAGAGGAAATAGGAGTGTTAGTGGAAAAAGAGCGACAGTGCCTGTGTGGGGAAAAAAAGGAGAAAATTAACAGTAAGGGTGGTGGTGGGCATGCTGCATCTGAACATTAGCTATGTGCAATTTGTATGTGCATGGCAGACCATTTTATACTTTTAGACAGTATAAGGGAATGAGGCTGTAAATGATTAGAAACTGAAAATATTTAGCGGCAGCTGGTATGTGAGTAAGCATTGGAGTTCTACAAATAGTACCATGCTGCTCGTGCTTCTGGTATTAGCCATTGGGAAGCTACAGTTAGAATAGTTTTGCCACTGTGGACCTACAGTGAACATATCATGATATTCTCACTCTTGTCTAGGGCCTGATGGTGGCAAAAACTATCACTGATATGTGCCACTATTTATTCTCACAGGTGTGACATAAGTGGAATTATGTGCAAACAAACATCCACCTGGCTATAAAGGCAGCTTGATTCAGCCAGTAGTCTGGTTTTGTGAATACCTGTTTACTCCATAAATGGTCTAGTCTACACTCTGTGATTGTGGCATATAATAACTGTGTATAGCATGCCAGCGGGATGGTCACATGTTTGCACCCACAACTATCACTTTGCACTATGCAACTGTGCATTGGGACCCTGCTTTTATGTAACAGGTAAACAGACAGAAAAAAACTGGAATGCAGTGCAACACTGGGGGGGGTAGAGGTAGCAAGCCTCAATCCATCCAAAAGAAAAGAAACAGGAGCAACACCAAACACCCTGCACTTCGGCGATTCAGCCTTCAAGCGCAGGGGTTCCTGTCCGTTTATTTTTGGCAGTTAATAAATGCTATTAAGCTAAAATTGTAACTTGTTTGGTGTTGCTCCTGTTTCTTTTCTTTTTTATGTAACAGGGAAGTTGTCTACCTCGAAGGCTGCCATTTCCAGACATTGATCTGTTCATTCTGCCAGTAGGTGTTAGTCTGCTTGTAAGTAAGTAAGTAAGTTATTTATAAAGCGCACATCCCAAGATGCTCTAGGCACTGTACAGCAAAATACAACAATAGAAAATATAAACAAAAGTAGAATATGACATATAAAAAGCAAACTATTATCGCAACTAAAACTAGATAAAAGTTAATATAAATAAAGTATATTCAGCAGTTTTAGTATAAGGAAAAAGCCTCCTTAAATAGGTGGGATTTTAGACCTCTTTTCAAGGCTTCTAATGAGAGGGCCTCTCTCAGAGATCTTGGAAGTGAGTTCCACAGGGTCGGACTGGCTACAGAAAATGCATGCTCACCAGATGATTTCAACTGGACCCTGGGGACTGCTAGGAGACCCTCTTCAGAGGAACAGAGAGAACGGGGGTGGGGGGTTGGTAGAGACACAGTAGGTCACACAGGTAGCAAGGCCCCAGGATGTATAGGGCTTTATGAGGCAGCAATCCAACATTGAAGGCAATCCGTCACCTCACTGGCAGCCAGTGAAGACCACATAAGACCTGTGTTATATAGCAGGACATGAGAAGGCCTGCCAATAGCCTGATCACTACATTCTGGACTAGCTGCAGGTGATGTGGGGTACTTCCACTTTGGCCCAAGTACAGGGCATTGCAGTAATCAAGCCTGGATATTACAAAGGCATGTATTAGTGATGGCAGGTCATCAGGGGGGATAAAAGGTTTAATCCAGATGCTATTCTTCAAGTACAAAAGCCACTTTGGACAATGGCTGGCACCTGACCCTCTTACGTCAGCTTGTTGTCAAAGAGATTACACCCAGATTTGTCACCTTCGCTGAGATGGTCAACAGGGAATTACCTAGTAATAAGTCAGAGTTCTCCCCTACCTGCTCAGCATCCTGCCAATGATCAGGCCGAATCACAAATACCTCTGTCTTGTTTGGGTTGAGCTTTAACCAGCTGGAGGACATCCAGCCCTGGACATCGGCCAGGCAAGAATTGAATACAGACTGCATACCATTGTCCAGGTGCAAAAGATATATACAGCTAGGTATCATCTACACTGTTGTAAAACCCATACTGTAGCATCTAATAATGTCTCCTTGGGGCAGCATATACACCATGGCAGCGATATTCAGAAATGCGCTAAAGGCTGGTGCAAGTCCGGTGCAGTACAAGTCAGATGAGCCGTGGCAAATTGGGTGCCATATTCAGAAGTTATGCCACTGCAAATGCAGTAGCGCCAGCTGGCTGAATATGGCAAAGATGCACCATGGTGCAAGCAGAGATGCGCCAGTGCAACCATGGAAGCGTGGAGCAAACCTGCTCACAAACACAGGGGGCAATGCAAATGCAAGAGGCTCAGGGACACAGCAAAGGAAATACAGTGCCAATGGTACAGGACCCCACCATCCAGCAGGGCACACCAGTGCATATACCGGCACAGAGCAGGCGGGAACAATGGGCATCACGGGATGGAGCCCAGCCACCAATGGAGGTGCTGTGCACCACACCAACCAGAGCCAGTCCACAGGCATGCAACAGGGGCATGCACCAGAACAGCACCCCAGAACACAATTATGGGCTGGCCATCAGGGGACAGGTGGGAACAATGACCAATGTGAGCTACCAGTGCTGCCCCCCCTGCAGGCCACCAGCCAGCTGGCTGTGGCCAATGCCACACCATGCCTCCCCCAAGGTCTTGGACCCAAACATACCCATGCTGTATGCCACACACTCCCACAGGCAGCACCAATGCCAGGCAGTGAATGAGCCAGGACCCAGGCAGGTGGCCAGAACACATGGGAATGGGAACGCAACAGTGGATGCAGATGGCCACACCCCAGCGGGCCAATGAGGCCAGCATGAAAACCAGGCCCATATGCAACCCCCATGCCCCCAACCACCTGCCCAGCCCTGATCATAGCGCCATGGTGACTCTGAAAACATACAACACACCCACCACATCCAGGAGACAGCCCCCACCCCAATGAGAAACACCACTGGACACAGCAGGGAACCACAGTCATTCCACACACTCCCCCCTCATGCCAATACCATGGACCAGCACCTGACCACTGCAGCATGGCTCCATATGCCACCTGCAAAGCAGTCACGGACACAGGCATGTAGGGAAATAAACGCTTTATAACACGGAAACAGCAGAGAAACGCAGTAACAGGGGCAGGGACAGGGGAGGTAAAAAGTAGGATGGGGTCAGGAAATAGGGACTGTACAAGATGCTAGGGGACTGCAGGGGAACAGGGATAGCAAGGGAAAGGGGGCTATACACAGGGACATGTTAATGCTGTCGATGCCTGGCTGGCCCTCGGCACCGCTGCTCCCTCCTTATGGCCATGGTGACCCGTTGGATGGACTGCACCATGCAGAGTATCCTCTGGAGCACAGCCAGGATCTGCCTCTGGGTCCTTGCCTGCACCCTTGGGTCTCTCCTCGCTGCCACAGAGCTGGCACCTAGGGGATGGGACAAGACAGGCAATCAGTGCAATGCCCCAAGGACCCCTACCCACCCACAGTGCGCATTGGACAGGGGGACACACATCCCTGGAGGGACCAGAAAGGACCCCCACACAGAGGGCAATGCCAGCTATCCACATGGCACACCATGGTGGTGCACACAGGCAGACGCTGTAGTGCAGCAGCCACAGGACTACAATGAGAGGGTCACATGGCATACAACAACAGCAGCACAGCAGCATAAATGGTGGAAGCCATGTGCATGCCCACCCCACCAACAGCTGGTACATGGTGGCCAAGGGATGGCATGCAGTGGCATGCACAGTGGACTGTGTGACACAGACAGCTGTCAAGACGCATGGCAGAGGGGGCCATGGCTATGCCTTATCCCCACCACTATCCCACTGTGACACTGAGAAGGAGTGTAACAATGCTTACCTGCCCCATGCTGTGCAGCTGATGCTGCCTGCTGCCCACTAGGCTGCGCTGCCCTGGTCACCTCCGCTGCCACTCTGGCCCATCTACAGTCCTCCGGCCCTATGGGGGGAATGAAGAGTGGTGGACATCAGTACACAGCCATGCATGTGGAGCCCCCCCACCACTACAGAGTCCGCTGTTTGCTGGGTGTGTCCCTGTCAGGCCTTATGTCCACACAACAGCACGGCTGCTACATGTGCAACAGCCAAGCCTGATGCACAGTACCCCCAGGCCAAAGTACCCTGCTGTGGGCCATGCCACACAGCCATGCCAACACCACTGTACTTTGCCTGGGCATAAGAGCAACATGAGCACACCTACCTGGCTCTGGCACAGAACCTCACAGGATGCAGGCCTGCATATACTGCAGGTGATCTGGTGCCCTCCACCGCAGGTCCCTATACCAGTGTCTGCACTGTTCCACCATATGCCTGACACCAGTCCTTTGCTCCAGGGTCTCTCTGACATGGTGCCACACGACCCCCCTGGCCGGCTGGAGTGGCACCTGGCCATACAGCTGCCCCTCAAAGGGCTGAATCACAGCCACCAGGTTGATGAGCTTAAGCTCCATCCAGTTTTCTGCCCTCCTGCTCTGTCCCTGTACCACAGTCAGCAGCTGAGTTAAGAGGAAAATGGCAGTGGAACAGCGCACGTGTCTGCCACATGTGCAGGATGCGCGATAGGATACACAAGGCTGCAATTTAGGGAGGCAGTATAGCGCAGTGGTTTAAGGCTCTGAGCTGCAAATCTGGTGACATCCAGCAGACCAGACCTGGGTTTGAATCTCACAGCTTCCACTTACATACTGTGTGACCCTGAGCAAGTCACTTAACTTCCCTGTGCTCCCAGGTCGCTCCTGTAAAAAAACTTTCAGTTTAGTGTGCTACTCCTGGTTAAACAACGAAATAAAAAAAAAATAAAAAATTGCGCAGCATGTGGATGAATGGACACTGAGCAGTGCGGGACCATAGTGCAATCATGGGCATGCACAGCACACTGGGGCCTAATGGGGGGGCATGGGGTCATGACACGACCCGTGGCTCAGAGGTCATCACCCTGCGCGCAGTGCAAAGGTGCATGATTGAGGCAGTGATCGCATGCACACTGGACATGTACCAGGCACGTGTGCAAGTGCGTTATGGCATTGGGCATACATGATGTACGACAGCACTGGTGGTCAGTGCTGCGCACATGTGCATTCGCAGGCACGTGCACCATGCATGCACAGGTATTGAACCACAGAGATGCTCCGTGCAACCCCATTGCGCATAGCACAATTATGTGATATTGAGACGCCACTTGCAAATCACCTCATGAGCCAATGCATGATGCAATGGGGAGCATTAGCATACCCTTAACATTGCGCAGGGGCTAATTTGTATGCCTTGCTCCTTAAAAGCGCCCCGGAACAGCACAGGCCACAGACCAATACTGCAACCATTCAGGTAAGTGACTGGCAACATGGATGAGTGGCGGCCTGTTCAAACACTGCAACAGAGTGCTGCATTGCAATGGGCTGGCACTGACCCACTCTGCTGTTCATGTCCACAGGTGGCAGAATGTCAGGAAATGAAGTTGAGGAGAGTCAGGGGCCTGCACGCAAGCACAGGCCCAACTTTACAGTAACTGAGAGCAATGTCCTCTTTGAGGCCTATATGGACTGGAAGGGACTTCTCAGTGGTGCCATGGGCATGCCGCAGGAGCTGGCGGCGGGCTTGGAGGAGGTTGCCCCAACACGTCAACACCTACGGATGCCACCATCGCACAATGCGGGAGTGCAAGAAGAAGGTCAGCACAGATAGGAGGTGGCTCAAAGATAGGGTTGCGGCCATACAGGTGTCCTGCAGTGCCACCAGTGTTGGGCCAGCAACCGTGCCACCGCTGACAGCCACGGAGGAGCTTGTATCATCCACCATCAGCTGCACGGCAGTGGAGGGTATGCCTGGTGGTGGGTTCCAGATGGGTGGCAGACCCTCACTGCATGGTGAGTATGACCAGCTGTCAGGCATGCCTGGTGTGGGCGTGATGCACAGGTGTGTTTGAGGCCATGCCCACTGCCACTTGTGCATGTGGACGTGGACACACATTGCTATAAGATGGTGTGATGCAGCGGTGGCATGGGGGGGGTATAAGGTATGCTGCCCCACTAACTCTCTGTTCTTGTTTTGCAGCACCAGCATGCCTCCGTGCAGAGGACTAGGCTGTGATGGCTGCAGACACGGATGCCCACCCCTCTACATCGATGGGCATCCAGAGCTGGGACATGGCATGTCCCAGCATTGTTGGACATGCAGCCATGCTTGGCATGGGGTCAGATGACCCCCTGGCTGGGTTTCTGCATGATGACAGCCTGGAGGTGCTGTGTGCAGAGACCCAGCTTGGGGTGCTGTCCGACACCAATGATGAACTTACTCTGGTACTGGGCAGCATAGGGGTGGTGGTGCCTGACATGCCCCTTCCCACTACACAGGCACCTGCAGGTCACACTGCCATGCCCACATATCCACAGCTGCCCCCATCCCCGCTGGTGCAGCTGTGTGTGGCACCATAGCTGTGTCCGGTGTGGGTGGTGGTGGTGCTGTCGTTGTGGCAGAGGATTGTGCACTGCCCAGCAGACAGTCGGGCAGTGGCAGCAGGATGCAGGTGATGTTGGGCATGCCACGGTGCCCACCGCTGGTGCACCAGGCAGCACCGTGCCCCCTCTACGGCCCACTGTGCAGTGTCTACCTGAGTGGGAGGCTGTGCAGCAGCATGCCATGGCACCCCCCCAGCTCAACGGGCGGGCCAGGAGGCCAGGATGCCGAGTGGCTGATGGAGCACACCTGGTTACTGCGGGCATCTGTGGAACACCAGATGTTGCTTGCCGCTGAGGTGCATGCACTGAAGGCAGATGTGCGCCAGATGGCCGAGCAGCAGGATGGGGGCAATGTGAGACTTATGGACAGGCTCATCCAAATGTAGGAGGCCATGACTACAGCAATGAACTGCATGACCAGTGCCATTGTGGCATCAATAGACCGCATGGCTGGTACCATTGCAGCTGGGCTGGCATTGGTGGCAGCCACTGGGCTTGACCATGCGCAGAGGAACCCCCACAGTGCACTGTCACCCCATGGTCCCGGTGTCTGGCGACACCTGCACAGTGGACACCGGCATCTGCTATCAGCATTCAAAACACCCCGGCCCCGGGGCAGGCCTTTTTGGCGACCTCACCACCCCTACATGGACTTGGTCACAGTCCCACACATCAGCCCCTGGGGGGGCATCTGACATGCCCCCCATGGCCGATGCTCAGCATGTGTCTGCCAGTTGGGCCCTGTGTAGCCGCCCATGTGGCTGTGGTGGTCATGGGACTGCACAGCTGGAGTGACGTGTCTGCTGCCCTGACCTGCCATCTGCTGCGGTTGCCACACACACACACGGCGGGTGGTGGTGCAGCATGCATGTGGTGGCACACATGTGTGTTGTGCTTTATGCCCCCTGTGTATGTGGACCATGCTTCTTGGATGTGTGACATGGATGTGATGAGGGCAGCACAGCACCAGTCATGCCTGTGCACCGGTGTCATGCTTCTGATCCATGCCATATCCCTCACCATGTGTGTGGGTGGCTGTGTGTGTGTGTGTGTGTGTGTGTGTGTGTATGTGCACATGCCATTGCTGTGTGTGTCTGTGTGTGCGAGCCCATGTACCAGTGGATCTGCCATGTGTGTTGTGCTCCCCTGTCCCTGCATGCATACCACTGTGCACATTCCTGCCACTGTGTTGTGTGCTGGGTTGTGTGGGCCTTGCCTGTGTGTTGGTGCAGTCACCTGCATTGTCTGTAATGCTCCCTTGTGATGGTGTCATGGTGCCACCATGCCTCCTGCACCATTCGAGGGTTCATCCTGCTAAGGAATGGCTGCCCACTGCCCTCCAGCCCTTCACCACCATCGTCCCCGATACTGTCACCCTCTTCAGCCTCGACTGCTATTCCATGGTCAATGGCCATGTTGTGCTAGATACAGCAGGCCAGGAATATGCCATAGGCTTTCGATGGGCTGTATTTTAAGGCACTGCCTGACCTGTCTAGGCAACAGAATCACTTCTTTAGCATGCCAAAGGCACACTCGATGGTATTGCATGTGCTGGTGTGTGCCTCATTGTATCTTTCCTCCATGAGGGATGATGGTCACCGGTAGGGGGTGAGCAGCCATGGCCTTAGGGGGTATGCACTGTCATCTGTGTGGAAGATGACTTGGTTATCCCTGTGCTGTGCTGCCACCCACTCCCTCTCAGCCACCACACACACCACAGCACCCACCCCAACCTCCCTCCTCTACCCCAGGGCTGTGGCTCACGGCCACCCTGGTGCATGTCCTACTCACTGACAAGGTGGCCCATGAGGATGTCTCCCCACTTAAACCTATGGCGCAGCGCAGAACTGTGCCATATGAAGACATCATGTGCACTCCCGGGGTGTGTGGCACAGACATTGATGATGTGCCCCATGGCATCGCACACCATCTGGCAGTTGATGGATGGGTATCTTTTTTGATTTATGTACACTGGGCTCTCTAGGCCAGGTGGTGTGGAGATACCAACATGGGTGCAGTCTATTGCCCCAATCATGCCATGGCATGCGTGCCACATGGTGGAACTCCTGAATGTTTGCTGTACACTCTGCCTGTGTGATGGGGAAATGTATGTACTCTGAAGCATGTGGCAGCAGAGCATTGAGGAACTGGGTGAGGAGGTGGGAGGTGGGACGTGGTTGACTGGGTGATGCCCGTGGTATCACCTGTTGGTCTTTGGAAGGTGCCCGTGGTGACCAGGCACATCACAGCAGTCACCTTAGTCTCCACTGCCATGGCATGACTATGTCTGGTGGGTGCCTGCATCTCATCACTGCACAACTTACAGAGCTGCCTCAGAAGTGCCCTGTTCAGGCGATATGGGCCCACTATCTCTGTGTCACTGAAGTTCTCATACGTGATCCTGGCCTGGTACCACCTGTGTTGGGCATACTGCTGCCGGGCCCTTCATCTGCCAAGCTGCTGTTCCTCCTGCCTCCTCACACCCCTCATTATTGCATCCATTATGAAATGGCCACTGTCCATCATTCAGTCACTGGGTGTCTCCCTGGGTGCCTCTCACTCTCTGTCAAGTCCTTCCATCAGTCTGTGTGTGTGTGTCTCTGTCTCTCTCTCTCTCTCTCTCTATCTCTCTCTCTCCACACTGTCTCACTCCCTCTCTCTCTTTCTTTGTGCACACTGTTGTGCATCTGCTGTCTGTATGTTTATGCCTATATTTATTGGCTCAAGTCTGCTTGGTGCAACTTGGGGTTTGCTCCAGACTTGCACCTTGCTCTATGGTTGAATATGCCAGTGCGCCACTTAATCAGGGGAACACCCCCTGCACATGCACTGCATACATTATAGTTGCACATTGGCACAATGGGATTTTCACTGCCCGCGACTCCCTTTGAATATCGCCCGGTGGGGCATCTTTGGACTTGCACTGGCACAACTCAGCTGTGCCATGCGCCAGTGCTCTGAATATCTCGGTCCATGAATATAATATGCAACAGAATTGAGCTCTGCAGGACTCCACATGACAGGGGCACTGGGCGGGAGGGAAAAATCCCCATCACCACTCTTTTTGTCCTGCCTATGAGAAAAGACTTGAACCAGCTGATGACTGTGCCAGCAAGTCCACAACATTCCCAAAGGTGATCCAGTAGCACCCCATGATTGACAGTGTTAAATGCAGCAGAGAGATCGAGGAGAACAAGAATAGATCACCCCCCCATCTCTCACCCAAAGGAGATCATTTTGTACCCTGACTGGTGGTCTGTGTACAGTGCCTGGACCTAAACCCAGATTGGAGAGGTTCAAAAATGTCATAGGTAGGGAGACGTGCCTCGAGCTATACAGCCACTACCTTCTCAGTAACCTTCCCCAGAAAGGGAAGGTTAGAGATGGTTCTGTAGTTTGCCAAACAGTTTGAATCAAATAAGGCACTAAATACCTATTCACTGGAAACCAGAAGGGAAAGGGGAAGATATGATAGAGACCTTTAAGTTCCTTAAAGGCATTAACAAGGTAAACTGTGGGGAATTATTTACCCTGAATACCAACTTGATGTAATGTGGTCATGAGTGAAAATTAACAGGAGGGAGGTTCAGGAGGGATGTGAGGTGGTTGCTCAGGTGACATTAAAGATCCCATGGTAGTTCTTGAAAAGAGTAGGCGAATTTCCATGATGTCCTGGCCAAATTTCCCCCATTCACTAAAAATACCACCAACAGCTTAATCTGGTTCAGTTTCAGTTGGTTACCATCTGTATCTTCCCCTTCCCCCAGGTCTCCCCTAAAGAAGGAACTTCTAGTCTCATATAGCACTATATAATAATCTATCTCTCACACAGTTACTGACCTTCTTTGCACTTTCCTTTTAAATTATTTTAAACATTTATTTTACATATTTATCTGTTTTTGTTTATAGTAATGGCCTAGTTATCATAATGTTCATATTTATTTTAGTAGGTGCTCAGAGTCCCTGTGATTGGGCTCGCTATAAATAGGGTTTGTTACTACTACTGCTACTAAAAGCATTTCTACTAAAATGGACCCCATCCATAATATGGACCCCCAAAGCAGACTGCCAGTCAGAAAAAAGGGAGTGATGTCATGCATAGCACAGAGCAAGCATATGCAACCCCCTGCTTAGATATACTTGGTTTCACTTACTTAAGAAATAAAAGTATCAAACTCGGTAGCTGGTGAGCTGGCCCAGTAGCATGGAAGACTGAATCATTTGCCTTCCACCTGCTGTCACACTGGTGACTCAGATTCATGAACAGCCGTGGGTTGCTGGTGGTCAGCTGGGGGGGGGATTGAGCATCCCATGGACTACTCTCTTCTCCCGGTGAGTTGTGGCCAAGCTGTCTTGGCCTTTGACTGCCATCGGATGGAGGTCCAGGGGTAGTGCAGGCTCTGATAGGCTTCCAAGGGAGGGGGCTGCAGTTCCACAGTATGTGTGCACTTCCATGTGCACAAACATGTGTGCTGCCCAAGCCTTGTGTTGGTTTAGGGAGAAAAATGGAAAATGGAAGGCAGGCAGGCTCAATGAAGGCCCACCTCCTTTCCCTTGGCCGCACCACACTCGGTGCCTGGGGCACTTCTGGATTGCACTCTGGGGAAGGGGGAGGACAGCTCTCCCACCTCTGGCCCTGCAGTAAGGGAAATCCACGGAGATTTAAGCCCCTGGGGCTGGGAGATGTGTTAGCCTGTCATCGGAAGCAGGGACCGAGCTGAACAGCCACCTATCTGGTTTGAGGAAGATAAAAAGGTTACGGAAAATAAAAATATTCTTAAGTAGCCGATTGGTGAAATTTGCAGCATTCCTGCTAACCCCACAACCCTCATGTAAGTTGATGCAGTGTGCTTTTGAATCAGAACATGTGTCTCCCACTTCTCACACATACTCAGTTGCCTGACAACTTTTGGGAGGAAATGTTTTATGAAGGTAGGTGTTACTGATCAAACAGGACATTAGGGTTGCTGTTGTGACAGCAAAATACTTACTTGCAGGAAGCAGTCTCTGTTGGCTCTATGCTCCAGGGTAGACACATTGTACACTTGCTGCTGAAACCTTGGATTATTGTTGTTCTCATCCTCCATACGGATAACAACAGTCATGGTGCAGGACAAGGCAACAGGGGTTCCCAGATTGTTTGCAGCAACCAGGACTGCCAGGATAGTAAGGGTGGCTGCAGTCTTGAAGTCTAAGTGGTGGAATGTGGTCACCAGCCTGCTGGAGGGGTCCATCCAGATGGAGGGGTGTCCATGTCTGGATAATCCAGATGGAGGGTGCTGTAGCAGATGGCAGAGATGAGCCCTTCGTCATGGTCCCAGGTTCAGATTAGCTGCACACCCACTTCAGGGGAGGTGGTCTCTGGCACCAGTGTCTGATACCCACCTCCAGGCAATTAAAACTTGGGTGTGTTGCCTTTCTCATCATACAGCTGCAGCTCGATTCCTAGTTGGTGCTGAGTTGGAGGGTCCAGGTCCCAGGTGCTCACTGCCAGCTGACACAGGACCCAATCCTAGTGGTGCTGGGGCCCAGGCACACAAAAAGTACAGCAGGTCATCAGTTGTGGTGGTAGTGGCAGCATGCAGGGGGAATGCCTTGTTGTTGGGAGATGTGCACCTTGGGCTGTCTCTGTCATCCTTCAGCAGGGTCCAACATTGCAATCTGTACCACATAGTTGCCAGGCTGTGCCCCCTAAGAGAAGTCCAGCTCCCCACCCCCAAGTCAGGAAAGGAAGGGAACTCCAATGGCAGGGCTCTTGTCATTGAAATTGGGCACCTGCACCAGGATGAAGGAACTGGCCACCTTGGAGTGGGAGCCCTGGTCCCAGGCTTGCATAATGAGCTCATGTAGGGGCTGCCACATGTGATCCAGAGCCTGACCACCATACTTTTTTTTGGGGGGGGGTTGCTCATTAGAGAAGGTGGTGGGTTGCAGTGTTCTCCAGCGGTGCACCTGACCATCGAACATTCGGGGGTAGGTAGGCAGGCTTTAGGGGTGGGAGCATTGCAGACTTTTCTGGTGCCATTACTGTATACCTGACCACCAGAAATTCAGGTAAAGCTGGATCAGGTGGGAGGGGGGAATGCTGGCTAAAGGGCATATATGAATGGATGAAGCCACGTTGTGATAGGTGCTGCTGCATTCTTTGTATGAGTGAAGTTTTGGTATATCAGTCAGCTCAGCCTGCATCAGCAGCGGCCTTGTCATGACTGGATGTTGACTTACACAACTCCTGCAGGCTTGGCTACACTGGCTGCTTACAGTACACACCTCCTCAGCCCCTGTCCTGCTGCAGTAGTCCAAATATGATTGCTTTGTGCATGCATGCAAGCACACATAAAAGGTGCGAAAGCAGACTCAAAATGTTGGAGGAAAGGTATTGTATAACACAAGAGGTACTGTAAGGGGAAATCTAAAGTGGAATAAAAAAGTATAGGTCAGACTTTTACTGTAATGCGCACTGCTGCTCAAAGTTTTTTTTCATCAACGTAACACAATTAAAGGGCAAGCAGTTGACTTTTTCAGTATCGTAAATCAGTATAACTATAAAATCACACATACCCCAATAATACAAAGTATCACGGGAAGTTTATGCAAATCACCATGAAAGAATTTAGACTGGTTCTGCTTAAAGTAGGAGTGTATGGTTCCAAATGGCTCCTCACAGTCTCTGCAATGGCTGAAAACAGAAGACACAGGCACATATTTTGTCCTTCTCAGGATTCATCAATGTGACATAAATATCTACACACAAGGAAGGCTGGGCTTGCATTAGAAGAAGTAACGTGGGGGTCAGATTGACCCTCTGCTTCACATGCTGGGGATCAGACCATAGAATCCTGGGGCAAGAAATTTGCTGTAGTGGCTTTGTAAAACATTACCCAATACTTTTTCTGCTAACAAAATCCTTGAAAACTCTTCCACATACAGGATCAATGCTGAAGCATTGCTTTCATTTTTGGGCTTCAAAATCCTCAACATTCCCATTTGAGGACTTCAGTAGGGTTAATGCAAGCCTTGGGAAGGACAAACCACCCTTATGACCTGGCCTAAATTCTTTCATGGTGATTTTCATATACTTCCTTCCCATGATGCTTTGCATCATTGGGATATGTGTGAATCTGTATTTCTTAGAAACCTGGCTTTGCTGTCAATCCTTTTTCCAGATAACCCTTTATTCAATGGAGTTTGCTTGTTTTTTTTCCATCATAAATTTTTTATTGTTTTTCCAAAACCAAAAAAGAATAAAATAATAGCCATCAGGATTACATAAATAATACCGTGGATGACACAATACATTATTATAGTAAATAAATAGGTGTGCACTCATAGCATAAAAACTACAAAACAACTATCAAAGTACCATTAAAATGTGACGTAGCTAATTTTTCATATTCTTTAAATAGAGAAACATATTAATAATTTCTAAATTTTCAAATAACTTCCTCATAAGGTAGGTCCCTAACTCATTCTGTCTAGAAAAGGTTCCCAGATGTCGTAAAACAAGTCAAGTTTGTCAAGAATACTGTAACTTATTCGTTCATTATTGTCCAGTACTGCCATACTGTCATACCAATCTTTTAAAAGTGGGATATTTTGGGATTTCCAATTTTTTAACAGCAGTCTTTTAAAGGTCATTGAAGCCATACAAACCCAAATACTTTCAATTATATTTAAATCACAGTTATCAGGGAAACAGCCTAATAGATAAACTTTTGGAGAAAAAGCAAATGTAGTTTTAGTTAGGTCACAGCAGATCTTATGTATAGCCACCCAGATACCCTGAATAGCTGTGCAGTCCCAAAGGATATGAAAGAGTCCTACATCTGAATGGTTACAGCACCAACAATTGGCATTAGATCCAGACCCATATTACATAGTTTAAGAGGTGAATAATAAAAAACATGCAATATCTTAAATTGAGTTAGCCTACCTTGAAGCTCTTTGTGACTCCGGCAAGCCTGTTTCCAGGTGCATTCCCATTCTTCCAGACTGATGGATGAACCTATTTCCTATTCCCAGAACACTTTTGCTCTAATCATAATGGCTGAGGAGAAGGCATTGGATGTTGAGAGTTTATATAGGAAACCTGCATTCCTCCTAATGGTACCTAGTCTAACTATTTGTTCGCATTCCATATTTTTCCCCCATTTATAGTCTTGTACCGGAATTATTTTATTAAGTATGTCTCTTAGCTGTAAATATTGATAGAAGTGTGATTTATGAATCCCATGCTTATGCTGAATCTCCATAAAGGAGAGCATAGAACCAGTTTCTTTGTTAACCACATCTGACACTCTATTGATATCTGATTTTCACCATCTGTCATTGTTCAGGGTTTGCTTATTATATGCCAAGAGAGGATTAAACCAGAGGGGCATGAAGTCTAAATGTTTTCTGTCGGGGTTAATAATTTTGTTAACCTGCTTCAATGCGTAAATAGAAAAAGACAAACATGGATTGCAATTCCAACTATTTGATTTTGCTAAAAATAAGAAATCTATGAGGACATTAGACAGTAACAAGAAGCATTACATTTGTAACCACATGGGAGTATCTGAGGGTTGTTGTAAGGAGTTGATCAGATGAAGTAAAGTTTGTTTTAGTGTGAAGGCTATGTGGTATATTTCCCACCATGGTAGCACTAACCCTCCTAATTCTTGGGGAGCTCTCAGTTTGTTAATCCCTAGTCTAGGTGGATACCTATTCCATAAGAATTCTCTAATGTGTCTCCCAAGAGTTTTGAAAAAACATTTTCCAAGATGTATTGGGATATTTTGGAAAAAATAAAACAGCTTAGGGGCTATGATCATTTTTACTGCATTTACTTTCCTCCATAAAGAGAGATTAAGTTTAGACCACTGAGGCAGATCACAGCAACTTCCTTTATAAAGGGAGTATAATTAAGTTCTACCATAGAAGCCAGGTTAGTAGAGGCATTAAGTCCCAGATAAACAATGGAGTCCCTGAACCAACTAGAATCTAATATTTTACCCCTAGCTCGTACTTAATAGAAGGAGAGAGAGATTTGTGCAAAACTTGAGTTTTGTCTCAATTAACTACCAAATCTGAGATTTCAGCAAATCCATCTAAAAGGTCACGAAGGGCTTTACATGAGTCGACAGGCCTTGTCAAGGTCAATAACAAGCTATCAGCAAAAGCTAAAGTCTTATGGTCATTTTTTCCTAATTTAACACCCCTTATATGTTGATCCCTGTCAATAGCCTGAATAAGCAGTTCAAAATCTAAAATAAATAGATAGGGGATAAAGGGCACCCCTGTCATGATCCACAGTACAAATTAAAAGAAGAAAGAACCCCATTAGTAATTATTTGGACGGTAGTTTTTTTGTAAAGCAGAGAAATCCAGGAGAGAAATTTCTCCTCAAACCCAAATGTTACTAGAGACTTAATCAGATAATCCCAGCACAGAGAGTCAAAGGCCTTAAAATATCTAAAGAGAGTACAACATAAGGGTCCATTCTTTTATTTGCTAGCCACAGTAAATTAAAAAGCCTCTGCATGCAGTCTTATCCTGACCTACCCTGAATGAAACCTATCTGCTCATTGCCTATCAGTTTGGTAATAATATTTTGTACCCTTCTTGCTAGTATTCTGGTCAGAATTGTATGATCAAGTTTAATAAGGAAATGGGCCTATAACTGGAGCATTCGAGCGGATCTTTGCTTTTCTTAGGAATCAAGGTTATGAAAGCTTCTTGCATAGTGTTAGTGAATGAATTATCCTCCTGCAGGCCTCACAGAATACAGTGAAATACAGGGGTTAAAATGGGGCATAATGTTTTATAAAATTCACCCGGCAGACTGTCCGGTCCAGGTGTCTTACCAGTGGGTAAGGAATTAAAGGCCCATTCAACTTCTTGTTGAGTAATGTCTCTATCCAAATCCAATTGATATTGTTCCATGAGGGAGTGTAGATCTAAATTTTGGAAAAAAAGTGTCAGTCTGATCTAAATTACTTTCCTCAGAATAGGCATAGATGTTTTGATAAAAGGAAAGAAATTCTTTGTTAATGTCATTATTACTAGTCACCACTGCCCCTGTTCCTGTCTGAATACCTGCTATATTATTCTGTTGTTGCATTTTAAGCCTTGCTACTAGTAATTTACCAGGTTTTTCCCTGCTTCCCAATAAGATTGTTTTATTCTGAATATAGCATACTCCGCTTTTGCTGTATAAATAGAATTTATACTGAACTTAAGGCAGGTTATCTCATGCAGAAGTTCACCTCTAGAAGTTTTGTTTGTTTTAGAATGAGCTTCTAATTTTCTGAGCAAGATTTCTTTGTCTTTTAATTCTTTTTTCCCTTCTTTCCTGTTCTGTGAAGCATAAGCAATAATCTGACCGCTAATAATGGCTTAATATGCTTCCCACAAAGTTGTTTTTGAAACAATATCATTAGCATTAATCTCAAAATAGTCTTTGGTTTTGAGTTCCAGAAGTTCTAAAAATTTTTTATCCTGCAGTAGATGGGTGTTCATCCTCAATCTGTGTGCCTTGTCTCACCTATTCCCCCAATCAATAATAACATGAATTAAGGTGTGATCTGAAATAGATACATTGTCTATGTCTGACCCAGTGAGGGAGCTAATTAATTTATTTGACAGGAAAAGATAATCTATCCTACTGTATGACTGATGCCAATTTAAAAAAAAAATGTATAGTCTCTATCTTTGGGGTGAGCCAAATGCCAACTATCTGTTAAAGATAGATCAAAAAGCATTTTTTTTAAGGAAACCCTAGCTTTGGTCTCTAATAGTACTGCTTTATTGGAGGATCTATCTAAAATTGGATCTAAAACCAGTATAATATCACCACCAAGAATAATCTCATAATCTGAGTGTTTGATTAGTTCTAAATACAGTCGGTTATAAAAAAATTCCTGACTAGAATTGGATGCATAAACATTACAGAAAACAACTTTCCGCTCATCCAGAGTACCTGCTAGGACTTGGAATCTTCCATTCTGATCTGTTATATGTGACTGTTTTGTAAAATTCACCCCTTTTCATATTAGAATGGCAGTTCCACATTGTTTAGAATTGAGACAGCTATGCTCTACTTGACCCACCCAAGAATGTTTAATTTTTTCTGCTTAATTTTGTAACATATGCATCTCTTGGATAAAGGCTATGTCTGACTTATTTCTGTTCAAATATGATACAATCTTATTTCTTTTAATGGGGTTATCCAACCCCATAACATTCCATGAGACGAGTTTATAATTTGTCATGACTGTAGATAAAAAATATATAGAAAAGGGAGTGAGGGAAAATAGAACCAAATGATTGGTATCTGGTCACAGTTCTAAAATTGCCAAAACTAAAATCTGTGGGGCTCTTGTTATGTTTCCTAGGTAGTAATCACTTGAGTAACAATTGACTTTATAAAGGAGAAAATACTCCCAGCAGAAGACAGAAAAAGGCCTGTTGTAGTATCAATTCTACTATATCTGGAAATAAATGCTGTTTCCTAATTATATGAGTACACACAAATAATAAAGGCTATTAGACTGAAATATGCAAAAAAATAAACAAACACAAATTTAAACAGATACTCTTCCCTCCACTAACTTAATATAGCAAAATGAGTAACACAGTTAATGATGAAACTAAAAGTAGAACAGAACAATTAAGTATATAAAGAACTTATATCCTTTTTAAATGAAGAATAAAAATATTGAATCTGTATTTCAATCAGTGCAATCTCTAAAAGAAAAAATATATATAAAGTTTAGTTAAACTTTTTATAGAAATTGAGATAGTTCAAATAGCACAGATTACCGGTAGGGTGTTGCTACCATGTAGTCAGGGTTAACCACCGGACACCAGTCCTAGGTAGCACTGACTAAAGTTCTGAATTGGGTATTTAACCCAGCAAAGTGAGGTTACCCTTCCCTAGAATATCCAATAATGAAACTGCTTTTCCAAGGAAAATTATTCAACAGCATAACAGCGGGTAACTAATTTGAAATGATCTGTAAAATGCCAAACTACTGCTTTACCATAATGCAACAATACCCCAGGGCCACCAATTATATAAACAAATGCAACACAAAAGATATATAGTGAGAGAAGCTGGTGTTAGAGTAGATAGCAAGAAAAAGAAAAAAAAAAGATCCTTTTCTTGAAGCAGGTGAAATTTTGTCCACACCAACTACACATAAGACACTGTTACCTAATCTGAGACCTGAATTAGTACATTGATGGAACATCCACTTTGTTTATGCAGTCAGCTCATTTTATCCTGGGGCAAATCAAAGTAAATACCATATATTACTGAGCCTCCTCTCAGACTGGTACACTGTGCCCAGATTTATTTATGAGCTCCTCTTGAAGTGTATCAGTCCCATCATTTTGTTTACAGGTAAAGATTTGCCACAGTGACCATGTTAATATCTTTATTTTTAGAGCCAGATTATTTCAAAAAATGCGTTAAAACAAAGAGCATTTAAAGCCAGATTATAAACTACTTCCACTGACAGAACTAAGAATAAGAGGACAGACATTAAAAGACAATTGACCCCTAGGTTATCGATGCAATACTTGATTTGTTTTTTATTTGTTTACCTTTCACTTCAGCCACCCACAATCACACCCCGAATAATAAGAAATCCTGTTGGTTCCATCAGATGCAAAATAATTCTAAGCGGGTCACTCATTAGCACAGCTAAATACTGTAATCTAGTCCATTTATTGATAATACCTAACAGATAGATTTGATCAGAAGAATGCTGAGATGCCGATTTATTATTTCAGTGTGGATCATCATTAAACCATAAGTGCACCACAGTGAGAGATTAGTGCACCAAGAGGAAGTGCTGTTGTCAGAACAAGTGGTTTTTGGAGTGCAGATCCTTCTGATTGCATAGTTCCCTGGGGGACCACCGAGTTGTTTGCATTCAGTTCTAGTGTGTCCATTTCCTGGCTGATTACAGGATCCGGTGAAGCCCTGTTCGACGAGGTGCGTGCACCTTCCATGCTGTGTTCCCTCTTCTTCAGATTATTGTAGGTTTAGGCCAGTTAAGGAATACCTGATGGTCGAGTTGTTTGCCTTGTTTTCCACTGGATTGTCCTGTCCAGCACCCTGCCTGCAAGGCTTCAGAGTACAGGTGGGGTGTTATTGGTTTTTGCTGTAGGGAGTGAGGGGTTGCAGACCAATCAGCAGCATGAGCTGTTTCTTTATTCGGAGGTTTGCTGTTTTCTGTGCAAGGACCAGTACCATGGTGTTCCAATCTGGGCTGGCCTCACGGCATATTAGTAAACTGATGGTTAAACGTATGAGGAGATCCATTAGACTGAGAGTCCCTGTATTTTTGTAAATAATGCCAAGCTTCACTAACAGAGCTACGTTTTGTAACTTTTCCACCCACCTCTTGAACGACTAATGTTGCTGGGTATTTGAAGTAATATTGCAAGCCAAAGTCCCTTAGTTCTTGTTTAACTTCAAAAAATTATTTTCTTCTGGCTACAACCTCAGTAGAAAAATCTTGAAAAATCAATATACGACTTCCCCTCCAGTTTAAAACCTTTTTCTCCCTGGACATTCTTATAAAAATAAGCAATGATCATCCTAGGTCTTTATTTGGGCAATTTCAGACCCAAAGACCTGTGTGCTCATTCGATTTCAATAGGACCTGACCACTGGTAGCCCAATAACTCTGGCAACAGTCTCTGTAAAAAAATTATCATATTTGACCCCTCAGTCACCTCAGGAACCCCCCAAATTCTCACATTATTCCTCCTACCTCTGTTTTCAAGATCATCAACTTTCTGCAATAGATAAGATATTTGGTGAGATTGTTTACATATTAATTGTTTGAGGTAACCCACTGTATTAGTAAATTCAGAGATTTTATTACTGTTTAATCCAATGTAAGCACCCAGTTCTTCATTTTGTTTAGTCAGTGAGGATGTTGACAGTTTTACAAAAGCTAGGTCCCTTTGAATTCCAGAAAGCATTTCTTTTAAATTCAATAGATCATCCTTATTTGCAAAGTTGTCAAGGTTATTGTTAAAGTTCCCATCAAGCTTGTGGGCTAGACCGGGCGAGCGAGGGGAGCGAGGCCTCCCGGAAGGTATTTTGACAGTTGGTATCATGGAGGTTTCACAGACTGACTAAAATAAAATGCCCAGTGTCATTTTAAAGACTTGAAAAACTCAACATACGTTCCACCAGTATTTATATCACCTCCGGTTAGCAACCCAATCGTAGGTATGTTGAATTGGGGCAGTAATCACTTTTAAAGGGAAGGGTAATCACCGCGCTTACTCTAATGCGACCATCCTGTTCATGAGCCAGACAATGCTGTTTGTTGATGTTCCTTTTTATATTGCTTTTCTATATTTGGGCTCACCATGACCCAAATCTATAAGACCATCAAAGGGCTTGGTTGTCCTTCCCTTGGGCTGAGATACAGATGAGGTCCACAATTAGTCCTGAGAAGAACACAACACATGTCTTCTATTCTTAGCCTTCATTCAAAAAAACAAAACAAAAAAAAAAGCAACCAGCACCCACCACTTGGAGGGGAGAGGTTTTAAAAAGTTACAACATACATTAAATGAAAGCACTTACTAAGCCTTCCAAACTTAGTCCAGAACAGAGAATGATTCAATTCAAAATTGTTTACTCTATTTAGAGCCACAGAAGTGCTAGTGCAGAATGCATCAGAGGGTTTCACAGCAAGTTGTCTCAGCTAATAGCAGGACTGGCTCCCGATGCAGTTTGCACTATTGAATTTTTCTCTGGGGCTGAGTTTGTGAAGCTTTACAAGTGCTTTAATTTGATGTCTGTTGTGACTTTTCAGACACCCCCTTTTGGGTAGTGGGTGCTGGTTCTTTTATTTTTCTATCATGGATGTTCCTTTGAACCCTGCACCATGCTTCTGGTATGGACTTCCCTTTGTCTTGTACTATTTTTAGTCTTTGCAGTGTGTTTGAGAGGCTATTTGGCATCATACACTCCTGCTTAAAGCAGAACCACTAAATTATTTCATGGGGAATTTGCATATACTTCCCATAAAGCTTTGCATTATTGGGGTATGTGTGATTCTGGATTTCTTTGAAACCTGACTTTGTTGCCAGTGCCCTTTCTGGGTGACCCATGCCTCTGTGCTTTTGTGTTGTGTTTTTTTTTTGTCTTTTAGATTATATACTAAAAGGACTTGGAACTGGTTAGTCTCACAAATTGATAACCTGATTTTCCAGATCAATGTATTGTACCTGGCCCTTCAGCCACATCTAGATTGCAATTTATTGACTAATCACTCCTAAGCACAGAAGTTGGGGGACTATTTGCAATGTTGGTGACCTGTGTTCTTCCTTTGAGCCTGGGGCATCGCTGGCAGGAGGTAGGTAAGGCGTCTGCATGAATGCCTGGAAACCTCCAGGGAGGGGAGGTATGTGCTGCCTGCTCTGTGAGCACACTGTTCACAGATGGCATCATCCCTTCTTTGCTATGTCTTAGTGTACATGTGGAACCCTTGTTGATGCCATCTAGAAGAGAGAGGAAGTGGTAAAAGAGCAGCCATTAAGATGGCACCCACTGATGTGTCCTCCCGCCTTATTGTGCTCTGGTGAGGGAGAGGGGACAGATGCAAACAAAGGCTCCAGGATGCTTCTTGTCCTATCATAGACTAGTTCCATTCAAGTTGCAGGAGAGCTGCCATTCCAATGACCAATGGTCCAATGCCAATTCCATAAAAGAAAGTCACTGGCCTTCTACTATCAATCTTTCAGAAGGTGCTTTCATTTCTTTTCCAGTGGCCACTTTAAACCTTAAAGTTGTGTCTGCAGAGAGGACCGAGCTATTAGAAACCTAGAAACATAGATTTTGATGGCAGATAAGGACCGCCTGGCCCACCTTTTCTGCCCATTTCCCTACCTACAGGATAAGCTGTAGATCCTAGTTAACCAACAGCCTATTTCTCCTACTCCCACAAGAACTGTCTTATGTCTGTCCCATGCATGCTTAAATTCTCCCACAGTTTTAGACCCCGCAACCTCCTCAGGAAGGCTGTTCCATTTATCCACCACCCTCTCTGTGAAAAAATACTTCCTCACATTGACCCTGAGCTGTCTCCCCTCTATCTTCAAATTGTGTCCCCTTGTTCTAGCACATCTCTTTTTCTGAAAGATGTTACCCTCTTGGACTTTGCTGATTCCACTGAGGTACTTAAAAGTTTCTATCATATCCCCCCTCCTCCTTCCCTCAAGGGTATACATATTAAGCTCCTTTAGTCTCTCCTCGTATGGCTTCTCTTGTAGACCCTGCACCATTTTAGTTGCCCTCCTCTGGACTGCCTCCATCCTGTCTATGTCCTTGCAGAGATGGGGTCTCCAGAACTGCATGCAGTGCTCCAGATGTGGTCTCACCAACTGTCTGTACAGAGGGATAACAAATTCCTGTTTTCTGCTGGTGATGCCTCTCCCTGTACATCCCAGTATCCCCCTAGCCCTCCCTACTGCCTTCTCACATTGCTTGCCAACTTTAAGGTCATCTGATATGATTACCCCCAGGTCCCTTTCCATTTCTGTTGTTGTTACTACCTCACCCCCCCCGTGTACTCTTGCCCTGGGTTTTTGTTTCCTAGGTGCATTATTTTGCACTTCTTTGCATTGAATCCAAGTGCCATACTTTTGACCATTCCTCCAACCTTGCCAAGTCCCTTCTCATCCTTTCCACACCTCCTTGTGTATCAACTCTGTTGCAGATCCTTGTGTCATCTGCAAAGAGGCATACTTTTCCCTTCAGTCCCTCTGCAATGTCACTTATAAAGACACTAAAAAGGACTGGACCCACTACTGAACCCTGCTGTACCCCACTAGTAACTCCCCTTTCTTCAGAGTGGACTCCGTTTACAATTACCTTTTATGTCCTGTTGTCCAGCCAATGTTTTACCCAGGCTACCACCCTGGGACCCACTCCCAAGCTGGTTAATTTGATTATTAATCTTTTGTGTGGGACTGTGTCAAATGCCTTGCTAAAGTCTAGGTAGGCCATGTCCACAGCCCCTCCCTGGTCTACTACTTTGGTCACCCAGTCAAAGAAATCAATTAGATTCATCTGACGTGGCCTTTCCACTGTGAACCCATGCTGCCTTGGGTCCTGTGCCCCACTGGCCTCTAGGTACTCAACAATTCTTTCCTTCAGAAGCGATTCCATCACTTTCCTTACCACAGAGGTCAAACTGACAGATCTGTAGTTTCCTGCCTCTGTCTTGCTCCCACTTTTGTGAAGGGGAATCACATCCACCTTCCTCCAGTCCGCAGGTACCACACCATCCTCCCATGATTTGTTAAAAAGGGTAGCTAGTGGTGTCACTAGTTCTCCCCTTAATTCTTTTAGAATTCTGGGGTGAATCCAATCAGACCCAATTGCTTGTCCACCTTTAGTGTTAGGAGTTCTTTCAGAACCCTTTCTTCTGTGAAAGGACCGAGATTGACCCCCCCTATCCAGAGTACTTCTGTTAATTGGATTAGGTACCTCCTCCTCCTCCTCCGCTTTTGTGAATACGTAGCAGAAGTATTTGTTCAGTATCCCTGCTTTTTCACTGTCCCTCTCTGCCCACCCACTGTCCATGCTATTCAGCCTCACTATCCCTCCCTTTGTCTTTCTATGCTCCCTGATGTACCTATGAAAGGTTTTATCCCCTTCTTAACCGAGTTGGCTATCCTTTCCTCAGTTTGGGCCTTTGCTATTCCCACTTCCCTCCCTGCTCCCTTCTGCCTTAACTGGTACAATTCTCTGTCTTGCTCCTTCTGTGTTTCCTTATACTTCCTAAATGCTATCTTTTTCTCCCTAACCTTCCCTGCTACCTCTTTTGAGAACTGTAGTGGCTTTTTTTTCCTTTTGTTTTGATTCATTTATTTGCCTCACACAAAGGCTTGTTGCCTCTGTGATGGCAGTTTTTATGTTTCCCCATTGTTGCTCTACCCCTCCCTCTTGTCACCGGGTCTGTCTGTTTGCTAGTGCTTTTCTAATGCACTCTCCCATCTTGCCTAAGTCAGCCCAGGAATGGCACAGGAATGTGTTTCTACAGTAGCTGACAACTCTATTAATAGTGTGACAGTTTTGAAGCCAACAGGTTGCTGAGTGATGCACCTGAATATAAATACCATATTAAACAGAATATGGATGTAATAAAAATTGGACCACCCTCACATCGAAGCATGTGGTGAAACATGAGGTGTAAGCTGGCCATCTGAAAATAAATAAAAACACCTTTTGAAAGACTGGCAGTAGAAGGGCAGTGTCTTTCTTTTACAGAAGGAGGAGATGGTAATGCCTGCATCTCCACCAGCTCCACCACAGGGAGCGTTGCGGTAGACCCTAGGGTGTGATGGTGAATGACAGGGCTGGGCAGTCACCAATAGTCAGATGAAAAGATGGTTTGCTCCTGGAGGAAAAACAAAAGCCTGAAAGAAACAAAATAACTGCCAAAGAAACAACCATCAAACATAATAACCTAGCCAAAACATTTGCTGGCTGAATAAATGGCAATTTAGATACTGCTTGTTATGTGTTAGTCTATTCTTTGAATTTAACTTGTGATACCATAACAACAAGCAACAGAACAGACCACCTGCAGACAACCAAGTACCACATTGTTTAAGCAAAAAAAAATGTGTTACCAGATTTGATTCTTTATAGCGTGCATAGAGTGTACAGCGAGAGTGACAAATAAACATCTGTAGGTAAGCATAGTAATGATGCCAGCAACGACTTATAATGTCATTGGTGATCACCTAACATTTCACCCAGGTGCTCCTGGGCTTCATTAGAGACAGCAGCAGCTGTTAAAAAGTCTGCCTTTATTTGGATATCTTAAAGAGACAAGTGCAATGTGCAAAATATAGTAACATACACAATCTGTGAACAATTCATTACTATACAATTTTAAAAACACAAAACTTTTTTTTTTATCATGGTCAGCATAAGACCAGGCACCAAACTTCTACTGTATGGGAGAATGCTGTATTTGATAAACACACTGCACTAGATCGAATCAACATGCCCTCTGTCTTTGATATAGCACTAGCATCATCAAAAAATGTTACCATTGTAAACAAAAATCACAATATATGTAGTGTAAAACTGCATAAATAGGTAATACTTCGGAGTCCCAAGTATAGAGAGATATTGCAAATCTAGTGCATTAGTTTCAGGGGTTAATATGGCTATATTGCATATCATGATTTACATGAATTTATGATCCCTGTATATAAGGGGGCATATCCATAAGATTATTTCATGCAGTACTGGAGCCAAGATACCAGTTACATACACTTTCGAACCCCAAACTGACAACTGGAAATGCTGGCACAGATTCTGTATTAATGTCAGCTGTAAAGAATATTACCCAACTGCATATAATTGTCCCAAATGTAGAATAACTGACTAGATTTATTTAAGGAACTGAAATGACTAAATTGGGAATTCCATTTGCATGAATTACCAATCGCAAAATAGCTTAATGCCAAAATATGTGACAGATTTGCATTCTGGCTATAACATCGCCAGAATCGACCACTCTGCCCCACTGACCTAAACTATAGCTTCAGGTTAAATTGGCTGCAGAGACCACCTGCAGTGCCAGAGTCAGCCACTCTCCCCCTCTGACCACAACTGTTGCTTCAAGTTAAATTGGCTGCAGAGACCACCCGCTGTGCCAGAGTCGGCCACTCTCCCCCTTTGACTGAAACTGCAGCTTCAAGTTACATTGGCTGCAGAGACCACCCGCTGTGCCAGAGTCGGCCACTCTCTCCTCTGATTGAAACTGCAGGTACTGCTGAGACACAGAGTACAGATCCATCCGAGGTCTTCCAGCCAGCAAAGCACTGTCTGCCTGTTAAACTTGGTGCCTTTTCTGCCCAGGGAAAATAATTTCTTAACTTGGATATAGTTACTTGTTCTGCTCAGTTAGTTAGCTACTGCATAGCTGTTTAATGAATTTTACTGCTTAGAATTCCTTAACTGAATGTTTTAAAACCATTATGCCTTTGTTTTTAATCTCCACACTTTCTCATTCGTAAGTTATACATCTCTACCACTTGAGGGCACTGTTCCCAAGCCAGCTCTTCTCAAAGGGCAAGAATCTTTCTATCTTTCAGATACATCGCCTGACTTTAAACTATGTTCTACTTACGGCTTCTACTCCACCTTATCTTGACCTGTCACTTTACTAGGCATTACTGAATACTTCCTTCCTGAGGCGTCTGCTATTAAAAAAGCCACAATGTTCTTTCTAGCCTGCCTATTCTGTTCCCTGGGTCCCTGTAATTCACTACTGTCTATCTCCCACCATACATCTAGCTCCATAGTACTAGGGTACTAGTGGCACAATTTAAATAATCTAACCAATGTGCAACTCTGGTAGCCCTCTCTATTTAGGGGTTACTTCAAATACTGGGAAGCCCTCTCTTTTGCTATTTGAGCTTACCAATGAGTCCCTTCTGCTAAACATCTAACTGGCTTCCATCATGTTCCCTGCAGGCGCCCTTGTACTGAAAGGTACACTACTGCTCACCGTTTTAACTTTCTCTGGCCTTTTAACTCCAACTCCCCCAGCATCAGCCCTGCCAGTACTTCAGGACAATGCCTGGTATGCCTATAGCACTGTTACCTTATCCCATGGAATTAACTCCCATGTCCCTCCCCATGTGTGGGTGGCATACACACTCAAAGGGCCGATGGTTTAACAGCCTGGTTGGCTGCCTCCTCTGGCCCTCTTACCTGGGATTTCAGCATCCACGAAAAATATCCCATCTACCACAAGCAGACAAGGTAAACTAAACCCTACTGCTAGCAACTAAAATAATACATATGTCACTTAGCACTTCTACTATTACTGCTCTCAGGCAATATCCATCCCAACCCATGCCCACCCCAGTCATTCTTCATCCACTAGAGAAAGACAGGAGAACTAACTTTCACCTCAATCAACATATGCAGCCTCCTCCCAAAAATGGACATCCTGAATGCATGGGTTTTGCAGCACAATCTGGCTATACTATCAATAGTTGAGATGTGGCTCTCCCCAAATGTAGCCGATGCTGCAGTCTCAATTCCTGGATACAATGTACACAGACAGGAGCACCTAACCAAGTGAGGGGGGTGACTGTGCAATATACCAGAGGAATAACATTCAGGGCCTAGTCCTGCCACTGCCTAGCACTGGGGCACACATGCAAGCTCTCGCAGTAAAAGTGCTCCTCAGAGCACATAATACAACCCTTACTGTCCTCACAGTCTACATCCCGCCTGGACAAAAGGCCACTGGTTTGGACTTGCTCATGGAGAGCTTGGTAGCCTAAATCTGAACTCAGAAACCATATTGCTGGGGGATTTAAATGGCAATTGACTCTTCTCTGCCACAAGCCCGTACAAGGACAAAGTCTAAGCAGTTCACCTCTCACACTAGCCAGGATGAACTACAAGACTGGGACATCTACCCTACTTGATGGGGTACTATCTAACTGCCCTGAACATATTTCCAATACAGCTGTACTCCCTGATGTCTGTAGTGGCTACTCTCCTGTCCTTTTCCAATGGTTTAATCATTACTCTAAACCCCCTCCTTGAACTGTTACCAACAGGTTCCTTAGATGTGGCCATCTCGATCTGCTAAAAGCAGAACTCCATCACCAGGACTGGACCCTGGTCTACTCCTCCTGCATGGTTGACTCTGCTCTTGACCAGTTTATTCACCAGTTCAACACACTGTGTGATAGACATGCTCTGGTCAAAAAATGAAAGATTAAGGGCCACAGTAACTCACGGTTCTCTCCCAAACTCAATGAGCATATGAAGTCAAGGGACCACCTGTGGCATTGAGCTAGATCCTCGGGTAAGCAGGCCGACATCCAAGCTTACAAAGCAGCCCAAAATGACAGCACTAGGGCCATATGTGCTGCAAAAAAACAGTACTATAAGGACACCCTTACAAGATCATGGAGTGATGGATGAAAAGTTTGGTCTAACATGAAAGAAATCACTGGGAAAGATAATGAGACAGCACCCACAATGCTCAGCATCAATGGTGAACCCACACTGGATCCATATACCATAGCAAATATTTTTAACAAAGCCTTTTCAGACCTGAGTGATGTTCTACCCCCTGATTTCTTCCTCCACACCAACCAAGGTCACAGCACCAGATCGGAAGACCAGACACCAACTCATCCACCAGTCCACTTTAGAGCTATCACATTGCATGAAGCTAGGAAATACTTCCTGAAAGTTCTTGGGAAGTCCAGATATAGTGGCGACTCTATTGACCTTAAATTTGTGGCGTTAACCTTGGATGAGTTACAAGCTCCTCTAACTCACATCATCAATACCTCTCTGTTACTGTCACAATTCCTGCATAAATGGAAATCCGCATTAGTCACACCAATCTTTAAGAGTGGGGATCGTATCTCTCAAGGTAATTATAGACCTATCTCAATCCTCCTGCCGCTATGACAAGCACTAGAAAGAATAGTTGCTGATCAACTGGTTGACTACTTAGAAAAGTATCAAATTCAATGCCTGCAGCAACACAGCTTCTGCAAAGGTCATAGCACCACCACTGCATTACTAGAATTTACTGGTTACATTTACAATGCACTGGACCAGGGTGCCCTTGTTGGTTTTGCTTTCATTGATTTAACAAAAGCATTCAACACAGTTAATCATGTCCTTCTTGTCGAACAACTCACATCCATTGGCCTCTCAAGTGATACTGTTGCCTGGTTCAAGAGTCATCTTTCAAACTGTTCACAGCAAGTGAAGACTGGCAACATCTTATCATAAAGCAGATCTGTGCACTCTGATGTCCCCTAAGACTCAATGTTGGGTCCTTTATTATTTAGCATATTCCTCAACTGGCTCCTGTACTCCTGTCAGTGTCAAATTCTGCTTTATGCCGATGATGCAGTCCTGTTCACAAGTGACCCTGACCTTAAGCACCTGGAGTGGAAGCTACAAGAAAGCTTTTCAGATACAGAACGATGGTTCGGTGATCAAAAACTCATCTTGAACCACAAGAAAACAAAAATAATGTTGTTCTCCAGCACCCAGAACAGGTATTGTACATACCCCCTCAACATCACTAATGTGACTGGTACCCCACTGGAACTAGTCCAACACTTTAAATACTTAGGGATTAGGATGGACAGCACCATGTCTTACTCTCAACACATTGATAAGGCAGTCAACGGGAGCATTGGTATGCTTCATAGACACAAGCAAAGTCCCTCCCCTGAGGCTCTTAATCGGGCCATCCATAGTTCAGTGATCTCATTTATTGACTATGGACTCATAATCCATGGTTCAGCAATGACCACAGCCCTCCACTGTATCATAGCAGCATTAAACAAAGCATGCCACATGGCTACCAGTTCACCAAGGCTAACACACACTTGTGATTTGTATGAACAGGCAAACTGGCTCCAGTTTGATGGCAGACTTAGGTGCCAAACCTGTCTATTGGCCAAAGAGATTATGCAAGGCCTGGTTCCCACTGGTGTTTGGAAGCTCCTCACCCCCTATGAACATAGCCTCTGTACCAGAAGCACTGACAGTATGGTTTTCAAAGTTCCTCACTGTCACACCTCTCTAGGTCAGAGGACTTTTGCTCACCGTACTCCTTACCAGCTGAACTCTCTGCCTCAGGATATCTCCTCTGTAACTTCATTAGACTACTTTAAACAAAAGCTTAGGAAACATTGAATGGTTCTTAACTGTGGTTTTCTTATCTACTCTACCCTTGGGACATCCATCTTATGACCCACTACCTAACAAAATTCTGCCTGATTCCCTGTAGATAATTTGAACTTGCCAGAAACTCCCTTGGAATCCATCACCTGCTCCAACTTACCCTCTACCTGTTCCTCCACAATCATGCTATTTCTCCCCACCACCCCCTCTCTCCTCACTAGTCCACCCCTTACCACACCCTCCTAACTTCCCTCTCTACTTGACAGTCACTGTGACAATTTATCAGATAGTTTCACTCCCCTGACCCTCTTTTGACAAGGCCCCTTGAGCCAAAGTATCTCTTCACCTTGCACACATACCTATTCACTCCCCTCTATTTATTTATTTATTTGAATTTTGATGACTGGGTAGGCCCACTGAGACAGACAAGTCCCTTTTTGAGGGGCAACCCATGGAACAACATATTCCAAACATAGATGACATTCAACATTGTTTTTTTTTATACACATTTCTTTATTATATATATTTTTTTACAAATACATATTACACCACGTGAATATTCTCTCCATTTACAATAAATATAACACTAAATAACATTTCAAATTCATTCTTCTAACCTTAAAATAGGAGGAAGGATATGAACAATTTCAGACCAATTAATATAATATTCCTCTGTACTATCTTCCATTCCATTAATTTCCATACTAAATTTTTCTACTCTTAAGATCTCTCTAAATTTATATATCCACTAATTATAGTTCCATTCCCCTACTTCTGTCCCATTCAATTTCTCTAAAATTTGTCTTTTGAGTACCATCACGTCTAGCGCACATATCTTTATTTCCTCTCTGGATAATATATTTAAATCATATCTATTCAATATATACAAATCTAGAGTGAACAACAGTTTTTTTTTAATTAAATATCATCTCTAATTGCATATGTAACTGTTGCCACCATATTAAAATTTTTTGGCAAAACCAAAACATATGCCCATGACTACCATTACCACCACATAAACGCCAACAAGAGCCACCTATTCTTCCCTGGATAGCACCCATTTTTGATGGTGTGAAATAGGCATGTTCTACTATTTTAAATTGAATACTCTTGTTTTTAGCATATGTATAAATTTTATTAGCATCTATCCTAATCTTAATCCATTCTCTATAAGAAGAATTTTGATCCAGGTTTACTTGCCATTTCTTCTGTGTCAAAATTAATTTATTTTTAACACTTAATTTATTTTCCAAATCAAAAAAAGATTTATATATTTGTGCAATAATGCTATGTTGTTTATTCAATCTACTATTTAAGTATATATCTATATTATAAAATGAATCAGTTTTTTCCCCAAGCTTTTAAATTGTGATTTCAACAAAGAATATAGCCACCAATTGTCTTTAAGATTTTGTATGGAAGGTGTCCTTTTAAAACCTTCATATGAAATACATTTTGTATCATCCAATAAATCTTTCCAATTAATAATTTTTCCTTCTATTAATGCCTGTTTCCAACTATATTTAAGGGATGAACTACTGTTCCATAATATAGAGCTATATAACAAATAGTTTTTATCATTACTTTTCTTTTTCCATACTTTGCATGCAAGTGCCACTCCTTTAATTACCAGGTTCATTCCTGATCCAATAAACATTTAATTCTTCCTTATTATATCCTGAATACCCAAATCCAAATGTTCCTTATCTAGACTCTCCTGAACATCACTAACATAATTACCCTTTACATCAATCTCTTTTTGATTTTTATCCATCCAAGAATGAGCTGTTTTAACCCTAGAGGCTATATAATAGAGAAAAGGATCTGGGCAGCCCATATCAGAGTATGATCTCGGTAATGTTAACTTGGACCATGCAATTATAGGGAAGCTCCTCTCCACAAAAATTTAATCAAAACATGTTTCACCCTTGAAAACCATTGGTCCGGAATTTCCCCTTGTAGTGCTTGAAACTGGAAAATCAAATGTGGAAGTATTGACATTTTAACAGTTTCAATTTTTCCCCAAAGTGAAAAAGCCAAATTTTCCCAATTCTCAAGTAGTGTCTTAACTTTATTATATGTTCTATTAGTATTAATTTTTACAATTTCTTCGATATTATTAGTGAGAATTATACCTAAATATTTCATATTATTTATGACATTAACAGGAGTCAAGCACTGCTTAGTTTCCCAGATAATGTTGTAATAGGGACAGCCAGAGATTTATCTTGGTTCATTTCTTAGAGTACATTTGGCTATGAAACCAGTAGATTTGACAAAATAAGCAGCATATCATTAGCATAAATAGCCCTGCCATACTGGGTTCCTTGCCCTGAGCAAGCCGGCCGCCGCAGTCCCCCCGTGGAGTGAGTTTGAGCCCTGCTGTACTGGGTTCCTTGCCTTGAGCAAGCTGGCCACAGCAGCCCCCCGTGGAGCGAGTTTGAGCTCTGCCATACTGGGTTCCTTGCCCTGAGCAAGCCGGCCACTGCAGCCCCCCCGTGGAGTGAGTTTGAGCCCTTCCATACTGGGTTCCTTGCCCTGAGCAAGCCAGCCACCACAGCCCCCCTCCGTGGAGCAAGTTTGAGCCCTGCCGTACTGGGTTCCTTGCCCTGAGCAAGCCGGCCACCTCAGCCCCCGTGGAGCGAGTTTGAGCCCTGCCATACTGGCTTCCTTGCCCTGAGCAAGCCGGCCACCGCAGCCCCCCCGTGGAGCGAGTTTGAGCCCTGCCATACTGGCTTCCTTGCCCTGAGCAAGCCGGCCACCGCAGCCCCCCCGTGGAGCGAGTTTGAGGTAATTTCTTTTCGTGGGCTGTGCTGTGAAGCAGTTTGGGAAAACCGTCCTCCTTTGTGCTATCCTTTTTCGAACTTGGCGCCTTTTTGATACACAGACCACAGATCGTACTGAAGAGGGGCGTAATCTCTAGCCTAGCCAGTGAAACCTGAGCTTGTGTGTCCCCAGGCAGCCCAATCCCAACGGCTGTTGCAGCGCGATTCTCCTAGCCCTGAGCCCCCATCGGTTGTCTCGCACAAACTGGGCTAACGGTGGACTATAAAACCGTATTGCTACTCAATGTAAAATGTTAAATTGACTCAGTCTGCCTGTCGCAGCTTCAGGAAACTCTTGGCTGTGCTTGCCACGTTCTGTCCCGCAGCTGCTGCTGACTTCTCCCGCCCGCCCCCACACCCACCCTTTTCCGGCTTTGTTATATAGTGTGTTGAGCGCCTCATCTACCTACGTACTTGTGATCGCACATGTGAGGATTTTAACTATCTCCTCACTTTCTCATTTGCAGCCTATACGTCCTTTCCTCTAGAGGGTGTCTAGAATTTTCTTGCATCTAACCCACTATAAGAAAGCTGTTTTAAATCTGACACTTCTCAACAACTTGACTTCTCAGTCAGCTGAGGCTCTTATCCCTCCCATAAGCAACCTGGTATCACCATAATGGCATCCTTCATTTATAAAAACTGGGTCAATAAACTCAGTGAAATTGCCCATTAGTCCTTCCTATCTTATTACTTGCTCCGCTACTTAGGCCTAGCCATCTACCCTCCTATAAGGGCATTTCTCCTCACCCTCCCTTCCTGTCCCACACACGCTCTCAATCCAAATGGCCCCTTATGACCTTCCCTCTTGTGATCCATAGCAAAATCACCTACCATTCTGCTTACACGCTACGTAACCTCCTATCACATACCACATCCTCACCCACATGGATATCTTTTCGTAAACTATGGTACCTCTTCCTACAATCATTAATATTAGCAGGCAATGTAGAATGAAACTCTGGACCTGCTAATAATATAACCCATCTGGCTACAGCTTGGAAGGACCTAAAGGGACTGCGTGTTGTACACCTGAACATAAGGAGTCTACCCCATAACCTAACAGAACTAGAGGCCTGGGTCACCCAACACAATCCTGACATCCTATGTCTCTCCGAAACCTGGCTAAAACCCTCCACTCCTGATCACTTGTGCAAGCTACCTAACTACAAAATACACCGACAGGACAGATCCACATCTAAATGGGGAGGAGGTGTCGCAATCCTCTTTAAAGCCCACTTAGCCCTATGTCTTAATATTCCCCTTACCCTGTTGCAGTGTGAAGCCATTCATACCACCCTACAATTAGGCTCTAAGAAATTGCATATAGTCTGTGCCTATAACCCTCCTAAGGGTAGCACTGTTGGACTCAAGGAACTGTTAACTCAGGTGGACTCGGTTATTGGTCGAAATGAGATCCTCATTATGGGGGACCTAAATATAAACTGGAATGGCAAATCAAATCAGGCCTCTCACACTATGGTACACGGTCATAACCTGCACCAACTTATCTCTGAGCCCACAAGGGTCCTCGCCCCTCCTCGTTCTAGTACCTTAATTGATTGGGCTCTCACGAACCACCCTGATAGCATAGTATCTTCTGGTACTTTGCCTGACGTAATAACTGATCACTCCCCTATCTATTGCATCTGGCGATCAGCAAGACCAGCATCTCCTCTGCCAAAGCTGATTACTTTCCACAACACAGCCAAACTAAATCAGGTGCATTTTCTGCTTGACCTCTCTTTGATAGACTGGTCCCCTATCTTTGCTGCCCCAGACCCTCAATCAGCCCTTGAGTACTTCCTAATGAAGTTTGGACGCCTTCAGGACATCCATGCCCCTAAAGTCACTCACCGCCTACGCGGTACTCAGACTAAGTGGCTCACTAAAGATCTCCGCTCTCAACTAAAGGCTAGGGATAAAAGCTGGTCACGCTTTAAGGCCTCAGGACTCCTAGCAGACTTTGACGCTTATAGGACCCAGAGAAATTTCTGTAAAAGGAACATTAGACTAGCAAAAAGCTCATACTGTAAGGACCTACTCACGAAATCCGCTGGTGACCCCAAGAAGTTCTGGGCCGTCATAAAAACCCTTCTTGGGACCAATAAATTACCCACTGCTAATGACATGCGGATAAATAACGTGCATTGTAATAATCCTGAGACCACAGCCAATGCTCTAAACTGTCACTTCTCGGACCTATCTAGCTACTCAGCCTCCCCCCCCCGAGTCCCCTCAAAAAGAACTCCCAGGACTTTCAATCTCCTCCCCCTCACCCACAATTCCATTTTCGGATCATCTCCACAAAAGAAGTCCTAAAACTGCTATGGTCTATCCCCGAAATCACTAGCCCTGGAGCAGATGGGCTGGAACCTAAGCTCCTGAAAATTGCAGCTCCACTTATTGCCTCCCCCATAAGAAAAATCTTTAACCTATCGGTATGTCGTGGCACTGTCCCTCACATCTGGAAGATAGGCAGAATAACTCCCATACTTAAGAAAGGGGACCCTAAAGACATGTCAAACTACCGACCTATTGCCATTCTTTCCGTCCTTGGTAAAATCCTTGAAAAAATAGTAGCAATCCAAACTTCAGACTATCTACAGAAGTATAACCTTCTGTCCAGCTCCCAGCATGATTTCCGAAAAGGCCATAGCACTACCACCGCTATACTAAACCTCACAAATGATATTTACGGTGCTATGGAAGCTGGCCTTCTGACAGGAGCTATTTTCATTGACCTTACAAAGGCGTTTGACCTGGTAAATCACTCCCTTCTCCTTCCCAAACTTTTCTCACTGGGTTTCTCTGTCGACACAGTTGACTGGTTCGACAACTACCTAACCAACTGAATGCAGGCAGTAGTCTTCAACTCTGCCATCTCTCATCTTTCCCCTGTGCAGATGGGAATTCCTCAAGGCTCTGTACTAGGCCTGTTACTTTTCTTCATTTTTATAAATCACCTTCCTTCTGTGGTTCCTGGCTGTTCATCCTTACTTTATGTGGATGACCTTGTCATCTACCGTAGCGGAAGAAAAATCTTGGATATAACTCATTCTCTAACAGAAGACTTCCACTGCATTCAAACCTGCCTAAGTGATAACTATCTGGTACTTAATGAGAGCAAAACTCACTCTATGCTTTTTGGCTCTCCTGCCAGACTCAAATTAGCTCGCAATTCCTTCCAAATCCAAAGCACAAATGGCTCCATGGTAGTAAGTACCAGCTCTTTCAAATACTTGGGCATCCTCCTTGATGAATCTCTGGACTTCGACCTTCATATCACTTCCACTTGCAAGTCTATCAATGTAAAAATTGGTGGGGCCTATCGTACAAGCTATGCCCTCACGCCATCTGCCAGGCTTGCTGTGGCACAAGAAGTTTTACTTCCAGCCCTGACATATGGCTCAGTCACATTCCTAGGAGCTTCAAAATCCTCGCTCCTCAGATGGGACACCACCTACAACAGCATCTGCCGCTATGCCTCCGGGGCGCCGCGCTTCAAACATCACTGTCAGCTTTATGCTGACCTCAAATGGCCTAGTCCCTCTGCCCATCGGCACCTAGCCTTTGGCTCTCTACTACACGGTATTTATAGCTCAGGTCTACCTAGATCTCTCTCCTTACTTCTGTACTCCCAAACCTCCGCCTATGGTCTCCGATCGAATGACGATGCCCCTCTCTTCATCCCCAGATGCAAAACCTCTATGGGTGCACAAGCTTTCTCCTACCTAGCACCTAAAAACTGGAACGCTATTCCACAATATATTTGCCAAGCCCCCACCCATGCCCACTTTAAGAATCTTCACCGCCAACATCTTCTGGCTTGCAACCCTTGTACATGTTTCCAGCCACCATAGTCCACTCCATGCACCTCTACCTTCTACCCTACTTACCCTCCCCCTCCTACCTCCTCTACCCCAGTCTTCTACCTTACCTCTCCTCTCCCAAAACCTTACGTCACTTGATGGCACTTGCTATTTACTTTGAACCTGTTAGCTCTAACATTGTATATATGGTCTGGGTAGCTGTGCTGCTCTAGTTTAACTGGCACTATTTGTTGAATACGCTAAACAATCTACATGTCTCACACTGTTTGCATTTGTCTTACTGTCTACCTCTTCCTTGTGCTGCGTCACTTTGTACTGGTCATGTGTTTCACTTGTATACTCCTGGGTCGTGCCTGAAAATAGGCATTGCTATGTCTAGTGCACCCACCCGGTAACCAAAAGCAAATAAATAAATGTTCATCTTAACCATGCCTTTTTTGTCTCAATTCCTTTAATATCCTTGTTTGCCCTTATACCATGTAATAAAGGCTCCAAGTATAGTATAAACAAAATAGGAGACAAAGGGCATCATTGTTAACACCATTTAAGATCTTAATTGGATTAGAAAAACAAGAGTTAATTTTCAATCTAGCAGTGGCCTTAGCATATATTTTATGCAACAATGAAACAATTAAATTAGGAAAACCCCGTTTTTTCAAAATTACAAATATAAATTCCCTTGAAATCAAATCAAAGGCTTTAGTCTCATCTAATGCAATGATTATTTTTTCCTCTTTTATATTTACCTTCTTGTTTTTGATTTCCATAGATAATAAAGTTTGAATTTGGTCCAAGCTTTGAAAAATATTTCTTCCTTTAATAAATCCCCTTTGTTCCTCTCCACTAAGTGTATCAATTTGTTCTTCTATTCGCTTAACTATTAATCTCATAATAATCTTATAATCTAAGTTCAATAACGATATTGGGAGATACCTACTCACTTTTTTTGGATATTTATTATCCTTTAATAGTAATATTATAAAGAAGAAGGAATATTATCTGATGTAATGATCTCATCAATCAGTACTTTAAGCCAGGGTTTCAGTAATTCTTTAAATGTTAAGTAGAACTCAGCTGTATAGCCATCTGGCACCAGAGATGAGCATTTTTTTTAGTTGTTTTACAGCTACATCTATTTCACATAAAGAAAAGAGGTTATTATTTATATTAAATGTTTTTGTTATAGAGCTTTCTACATATGCCTCCATTTCTTTTGAGCATGAATTATAGTTTTTATTATATACCTTAGAGAAATATAACTCAAATGCTTTTGTTATTAATTTATCCGTATATACTAATTCTTGGCCCCTATCTATACTCAAAATAACATTACGTTCTCTCTGCTTCTTAAGAGCACAGGCTAGTAATTTCCTGGTCTTACCTCCTTGAAAACACAATTTATTTTTCACTTTCCAAATATCTTTTTCCATCTGGAGGAGTATTAGATCAATCTTTTATATTTATACTCTCTGGCCCAGATATTCAAAGGGTTCGCCATGCGTAACAGGAGTTCTTGTCATAAGTCCAAAACTGTGCCATTTAGCGATATTCAGAAGGAGGCAGTTGCGCCCCTGAAAACATGCTGAGCAACAGCGCAATGAAAATGAAGGCATGCGCAACCGAAGGGTGGATCCATGCATAAAGACCGCAATGCGATGTTCAAAGACTTGCGCCCAATGTGCAGGCGGCACAGCCGGAAGTGCGCGTGGCGGAAATGAGCCAAAATAAAAGGCTCAAGGCGGCGCAAGAATGCTACCAGGCTGCCAAGTGGGGGAGAGAGAGAGAGACAGACAGACAGCAAAGGGCAGGCAAGGAAAGTGTGCCCATAGTCTGTAGAGGCCAGCGGGGGTGCCGGTGCAGTGGAAGTAGCAGTCAGGACAGCGGGGGTAACACAGCAACACCAGCGGGGAGGGTCAAGCCAGGAGATGGACAGTGCCAGTTTCACATGGAAGCTGTAATGAGGGGGTGAGAATGCATGCTGCAGGGGCGTGGCCATGGAAGGGCCCATCGCAGTATGCCCCTGACAGGCAGTACCGTGCCTGCATCAGCTTTGAGCTGTACACAGATGTAGAGATCGTGGGCCGGTACCACCTGAACAGGGCAATACTGAGATGGCTCTGTGAGCTGTGCAGTGATGTGATGCAGGCACCCTCACGACGGAGTCACGCTCTGTCGGTGGAGACCAAGGTGACAGCCTGCATGTGCCTGCTCATCACGGGCACCTTCCAGAGGCCAACAGGGGACACCACAGGCATCACACAGTCAGCCACATCATGCATCCTCACCCAATTCCTCAGCGCACTGCTGCCACATGCTGCGGAGTACATCCATTTCCCCAGCACCGCGGCAGAGCATACAGAAAACATGCAGGAGTTCCACAGGGTAGCACGTATGCCTGGCATGCTAGGGGCCATAGACTGCACCCATGTGGCCATCCGCACACCACCTGGCCCCGATGGCCACGCATATCGGAACAGAAAGGGATTCCCTAGTGTCAACTGCCAGGTGGTGTGTGATGCCACTGGGCACATAATCAATGTCTGTGCCACACACCCTGGTGGAGCACATGATGCCTACATATGGTATAAGTCTGCACTGTGCCATCAATTTGAGAGTGGGGACATCCCCACAGGACATCTAGTGGGTGAGTACACATGTATGGAATGCAAACTCGGGGCAAGGGTGGGAATGCCACAGGTGCCATGGTAGTGGCACACAGGGAGATGGCCAATATGGACCTGAACTTGACACTGATCTCCACTATCTCCACACAGGTGACTGCGGATACCCACTCCATCCCTGGCTGCTCACACCGTACCAGCGCCCCATGACCCCAGCGCAGCTATGCTATAATGAGGCACATGCCACAACACGCAACATCATAGAGCAGGTGTTTGGGATGCTCAAGGCATGCTTCCGATGCCTAGACACCTCTGGTGGTGCCCTACAGTACAGCCCCCAAAAGGCCTGTGGGATATTCCTGGCCTGTTGCATCCTGCACAACATGGCCAAAGACCATGGGATAGCCGTACAGGTTGAACAGAGGGACAGCGATGGGGATGCCAGTGGCGCCAGTGTTGATGGTGATGAGCAGCCCCCCCTAGGACGGAGGGACCCCCGACTGATCCGACAGGCCCAGCTGCACCGGGACACCATCACAGAGGAGCACTATGCACAACACAGGTAAGTCAAGGGGACATGTGCAACCAACACTGTCCATGCGCAAACCACAGGCACACAGGGGAACACACCAGGGGTGCATGGCCGGTCAGGGAGTGGAGCGGTCCAGGCATACAGACACACCATCAGGAGGTGAGCACTCATATGGACACACACACACACACCAGGCACAGAGCGTGCATGGGCAGATGCACAGCACTGCAGAACCGACATTGCTAACACACAGCACCACCGACCACCCCCACCACCTGTACTGTCCAAGTATGTGTGTCAGATGCTGGGCACCCTTGCACCTTGGTGTACAGTGCAATGCAGGCATCATCATGCACATGCACCTGTGGACAGCAGTTGGGAGGGTGTGCAGGTGGTCCTGTGTCGGCGTGGTGAGCAGAGCACCCAGCAGTGCACTGCCACCATGACACACATTGCACGGTGGCAGCACCAGACGGGGCCCGCACTGGGAGACAGCTCAGTCATGTAGCACTGTCCCACGGCCACCACGGATGCATGGGCAGCCCCACCATGACCCAACAGCATGGGCAGGCTGAGCAGGGGCCACATGGGGTGGCACTGTTGCACCACCAGGGTTCCCACTGCACGAAAACGCGACCTTGCCCGCACAGGGGTCCGCAGCATGCCGAACAAACCTGCACCAGGGGTGCTCGGGATGCCCACAGCAGAACCTGGCATCAACAGGCCTGGTGTCGCACGATGCCGGGAATGGGGAGTGGAGAGTGCACTGTGTGGGGTGTGCGGTACAGGGGCACCTGACTGTGTGCTCAATGCAGCCACGACAGAGACCACTGCCTGGGTCAGCCTGTCAATGGCGGCGGTCACATCCGTCTGCATACGGACCAGCTCGGCTCGGTCCCGAGCACACTCCCTGCTGTGCCGCTCCACGGACACAGACAGTGCCTCCACGGACCTTGCAACCCGCCTCTGCAGCTGTACTGATTCCTGCAGCAGGCGGATGTGCTCGTCCAATGGGTACTGTGCCACAACGGCATCCTGACCCCCAGGGTGTGGACGGTCCTGATGCACAACACCCCTTGAGGGTGGGCGCTGTTCCCCAGGACCAGGAATGGGTGGATCAAAGGGCGGTGGACATGTGCCACTGCTTGACACTGTACCCCCAGACCTGGTGGGTGACTGCTGCTGCTGCCCCTCCAACTGCTGTGCCCCCGGGTCCACTCGTTCCACTGCTGTGCTGGCAACAGTGCCAGACACCTGCACAGACTGGTGCTGCCCCACCGGTGCTGACAGGCACAGCCTGGGACCGTGCCAGCATGCTGGTACACATGTTGGAACCAGAAAGGCCCAGAGGCATGTGCTGCCTGCCGTGTGTCCGTCATGGGACACACAACCATCACTGCCCATTGCAGGCCTTCTATCATCAATGGTGCAGGTACTTGCTACAGCCATGGTCACAGTGTGCTGGCATGCTTGCATGCCAGACTGCTGAGACACAGGCTGTGCACCCCCCGCACCCGTATCACTGACACCAGAGTTGGCGGCCCAGCGTGCATGCTGCTGCAGTGCCTGCTGGCTGGTGGTGGAGGTGGATGGACCCTCCTCCATGTCCAGCAGGTCAGCATCACTGTCTGGACCCACCACCACCATCTCCTGAAGACGAACAGGATCTGTAACAGAAAGAGAGTACATGTGAGTGCATGTGAACAACCGCCCCCCCCAAACACCACCACCACCATGTCATACCGTGCAGTGATGGGCTTCCACCTGTCTGGAATCCACCGCCTGGTACGCCCTCAATGGTGCTCAGCTGCATGGCTGTGACCAGTGTCTCCTCAGTGGGGTCAGCTCCAACACCACTGGCGGGCCCCGCCAGTGCCAGCATCGTGCTGCCCTGAAGGCTGCCACCTTCTCCTTCAACCTCCCGCGGTCTGTCCCCATCTTTTCTTGCATTCCTGCATGGGCGCTGGTGGCTTCCATGCAGTTAACGGCCAGCTACCCCCTCCCATGCAGCCTGCAGGGACTGGGGTGCCCTCCATCCACTCAGTACTGGCTCCTCATCCAGGTAAGCCTGGAAGAGGGCCTCCGTCTCTGTTGCTGTAAAGTTGGGCCTCCTCCTACGCCCATCATCCTCACCCTCACCTTGGCTCTGCTCAGTCATGGCGATCTGTATGGGGGGGGAAGTGGACACCTGTCACTGTGCAGTCTACAGCATTTTCCCATGACCATTGTCCTGAACATCACACAGCACGCAACTCACCTCTCACCTGCAGTAACCGAATCTGGCCAGTGCAGCCAAATGTCGCACATTTATAGTGCAATACATGCAAATTAGGAGTGGAGCAACTATAATGACATGCAAATTGTGCCACTGCGCCCTTGAATGGCTGATCAGATGATTTGCATGTGTCAGCTGAATATTGCGAATCTGCGCTTTGTGCAATACGGAAGAGTCGGCTGAGCCAATGGTGCAGATCTGTGCCTGTGTGGTACACTGCATTGCGCATGCCCAGATAGCTTACGCAGGCATCTGTCGGCTGATGGCGTGCTGGCGCGATCGGCAATTCAGGCCATGGCCACCATTGTGCCAGTGGCGCTACAGCAATGGGCACTATATGGCGCTGTGGCACTACTGCGCGGTACTCACTGTGGCACTGTGCGCGGCTGGTCGGTCGCCAGGATGCCTATACGTCCGATGGTGCTGTGTGTAGCCTCGCGTCATTGCCCATGACCTTGTGTATGACCTTTGCCCCTGGCACTGTTACGCCTGCCATGTATGCGTCCTATTACGCTGTCTGGTGACAGCGCTATGTAATGTGGCGCTGTTCGAACAGCGCGATTGAAGCCTGTGGTGGTCTATTGCGCAACATCTCCACTGGGGTTACGGCGCAGCGGGCGCCATATTGCCTGCTGTAAAGTTGGTGCCATGGCTGGGAGGAGGCGGTGTCCTGGAGCCAGCTTGAAGTGGCCAACCTGGTGGCCCTAGTTGACCACTATGATGGCCTTTATGGTGAGGTGCCCTCACCAGTGCAAGGAGTGAGGTGTGACAGCAAGTGGCCACTGACCTGGTGGGGTCACTGGACAGTGCCGTCTGCTGAGCAGTGCGGCACGGTACAATGACCTCTGCGGAGGGAGCCAGAGCTGTTAGCGGCTGCGTTCACGTGCCAGGCGGGCGTGGTGCCTGAGCCAGGTGGGTGTGCCATCTATGCACCTGTATTATCTGTAGGGGTGTGTGTGTGTTTTGGTGGCTGTGCATAGGTGATGGCTCGCCACGGTTGGCTGTGTCAGTGTGTGCAGCTGTGAGATGAATGGGTATGGCTGTGTGGGCAGGCACTGTCACTGGGGCAGGGGGCAGTCTGCTTTTGAGTCACACTGATGTTTGTCTCAACATATGTCTCCCACAGGCCGGGATGTGAGGATGCAGGGCCACATTGCTGAGGGCCATGCCAGGGACCCGGTGCCAGCAGGGGTTGCACCCCACCAGCAGCAGCAGTGCCAGCAACAGCGGCAGTCAGAGCTGCTTGAGCAGTGTGAGTATCATGACTTCATGGATGCTATTGCATGCTGGGGGCAGTAGCCCTGCACAATACAAACATGCAGGAAAGGAGGTCATAATTCCACTATACAAGACACTAGTGAGGCCCCACCTGCAGTACAGTGTACATTTCTGGAGACCATACCTCACGTGGGGACGTAGAGTGGGCAGAAGGTTCAGAGGAGGGCAACAAAGATGGTGCATGGCTTGCATCACAACTCCTATGGAGACAGGTTGAAGGAACTGAACCTGTACTCCCTGGAGGAGAGGAGGGAGAGAGGGGATATGATAGACATACAAGTATCTTACAGGGTGAAACAGGGTGCAGGGAAACACTATTTTGAAGTGCAAAAGATGTTCCAGGACTACAGGGCATGGGATGCAGTTGGAAGGAGGACGATTCAGAGGAAACATGCGCAAGACTTTCTTCACAGAACGGGTGGTGTACAAGTGGAACACCCTGCCAGAGGGAGTGGTGGGGGCTGACACACTCATGGGATTTCAGACTGCACGGGATAGACATAACGGAATTCTTGAGGTCAGGGGTAAGGGGCAACAGACTTCTAGGTAAATAAAGTGAACTTACAGGCTGAAATGGACAGACTGTGTTGGCCATAGGCCCTTATCTGCTGACACTGGCTATGTATCTATGTCTGTAGGCACGACACAGGTGACATGCATCACTGTCCAGTTTCACAGCACGTCTGTGTATGCATCACTGGTGGTCCATGCATGCACTGGGCACATAGCTGTGTAACTGGCATCGAACCACATTGCCACATCACTTGCCAGCCTTGTTTGTGCTGTGATGGACATGGGCAGTGTGTGTGTGCAGTGGTCTTGTAGCTGGTGCTGCCTGTTTGTGATGCCATGTGCATGTTCACTGTGGGTGGGTGCATGCCATCACAGGTGCGGGACATTGGGCTATATGGCTTGCAGGTTGGGTGGTGTTCAGGGTTGTGGTCAGTCACAGCCATTGACTGTGCTCCCATTTTCCTAGGCCTCGAGGTTCTCCATCGCCTGGCGAGGATGTCCAGGCCATCAGACAGCTTGTGGCTGACAACAATACTATCCTCCAGTCGATACACTGCCATGGCCTGCGGAGGGCGGCGGGGACTGGCGAGACACCAGCCAGAGGCACGGCCGGCGGCTGTCCATGAGCTATCTTCCTTCCCACTTCTCCCATCCCTACCACCCTGCCTTCCCTCTCCAAGTTTGTCATCCCTACACTCTGACCACCCCTACCTTGTACCCGTCCCCCTTGTAAATAGTTGTAATTGTTCTTGTTCATGTTGGTTGTGTTAATATACATTTATATTTTTATACGAATAATGTGTTGGTCTCTGATTTGCAGCTGCCTATGGGTGCTCAGTTGCAGGGGTGTACATGCCATCTGGGGTGGTATAGTCCTGGGTATGTGTGTGTATGTGCGTGTGTGTGCATGGGGAGGTATCGCCAGCATGGCAGTGACTTTTGGTTGGTCTTGCCGTCTGCTGCCACCCACTGCTGGGTGCACAGGGTGTGTCTGGCTTGTAGGCTTCTGTGCTGCACGGGGTTGACGTGTGCTGGGGGGGATGCATGGTTTCCTGCAGTGCCAGTCACTGCACATAGGTGGTGTCTTGGGGTCACAGTGCAGGGTGTGCTGTGCGTACGGGGGGCTGATGTGCACTGTGGTTGTCAACCCCCTGTGTGTGGCACTCTCAGCCTGCCAGTGGTTGTGCTGGGGTGTCATGGCTCTGCTATGCTTTGTTGGCTTGTCCCCATGGGCAAGTAGATCATCTGTCCCACCCCCAGTGATGCTGTGCTTGGGGTGTGCAGGTGTGGTGTGGGTTCTGCAGTGTGTTCCTGTGCCCATGTGTGGCATGGCTGGCGGTGGGCCCCAGCCTGCCTCCCTGGATGTGCAGTTCCATTGCTCTGGGGGGCTCTGCTTGTGCTATGGCACCTCTGGAATGCTCAGCTGGGCTGCCCTGGTTGCGCCATAGCGCAACATTTCGGCTCAGCTTCTCCTTCCTGGTTGCGCTATGGCGCAGTATGTGCGATATTCAGACGTTGGTTGCTTGTGCAATTTGTTCTGCTCCCTGTTTGAATATCACACCTGTTGCACATTTTCGCAACTGGTTTGTGCTTGCTCCTGCTGTTGCGCTCATTTTGAGCGCAGTTTGAATATCTGGGCCTGCGAGTTTAAGTATGTCTTCCACCGCATTTAATTTTCTTTCTCTTTTTTCCAGTTTTTTAATTTCTTCTTCTAATTTCTAAAGTTGACTTCTTCTGTTCTTTTTATTTTTGAACACAAATGACATACTATAATTTATAATCACTACTTTCCAAGCATTCCATTTTGTAGTCATTGTAACCTCCATATTCTTATTAAGCCTCTAGTACTCCTCCAGGTAAAAGTTGATACACTCTACAAAAATCAGGGTTATTTAATAATGTATTATCAAATCTCCACTGGGCCTCAAAAACTCTATCATAGGATGGAATATACTGAATCGAAATCATAACATGGTCAGAGACTAGAATGCTGTGTATAAAAGATGATTTAATCCTAGTTACCAAACTTCAGTTAACCAAAAAGAAATCTAATCTCCTGTATATCTTTAAAGAAGTAGATACGTAAGTAACTCCAATTCTAATGGGTTCTTTTCTCTCAAAATATGTACCAAGTAATTCCTATTAATGAAGTCATTTAATATTCTAGAATTATGAACATCATTATTAAGTGGTCTTGCAGTTTTATCAAGATTTGGGTTCAATAAAGCGTTCCATTCTCTGACTAAAATTGTATCCTGACATGCAAAAGTTATCAAATGCTGTTCTAATTCTTGTAAAAAAAAGTCCATATTTAAGAAAAGGTCCATAAATTGAACCAATTATGACCTCTACACCCATAAATATACCCTTCACTAATACATAACGCCCTTCACAATCCTTAATTATTTGAATGCTCTTAAAGTTCACATCTTTGGCTATCAGGATTGCCACCCCTCTGCTATTGTTTGTACCGAGACAGCATAAGACCTGGCCTACCCAAGATTTTTTTAATCTATTAATTTTACTCTCCAATAAGTAAATTTCCTGTAAACATAAGATTTTTTATATCATTCATCTTTGCATATTGTAAAATTGTATTCCTTTTACTAAATCTATTTAGGCCATTACTATTTAAAGAGGCAATCCTCATATCCATTTGATCATGAGCCATGCCCCCATCCTTCTTTACCTATTAGTCTAATTTGGAGAGAACCACTCCATCTCATGATATACCTATGTCCCTTTAACCTAAAGAAGCAAAAAGTAAGAAAAATGGTATCCATTCCTCTGTGGATACCTAGTGTTCTCTTTTATCTGGAAGTAGTCAGTCCACCCCAGCACTTCTTAAGATCTCTCCACATTATTTCAGTGAAAATATTAAGTATAAGCTTAGGTAATTCTTCATTGGCATGATCACTTGATGTAAAAAAATAGGGTTTATAGTTAACAATTACTCTTAATTTTGCTGGTATCAATAATGCTGTTTTGTAGCCTTTCTGCCATAACAATTTCCTTAAAGAAGCAAATTTATTTATTTCTACTATGATATCATAAGGCAAATCTTGATAAATAGCCACATTAACACCCTCAAGCATGACCCTTTTTTTTGATATACCATATTCATGATTCTATTTTTATCTTCAGACCTAAGCAATTTCACAATAACTGAACAAGGTGGTGAACCATCCTCTGGTCTAGACTTTAAAAAGCAGTGCACTCTATCAATTTCAGTTTTGCACTTTTCAACAGATAAGTCCAAGTAAGTAGCAAAAATTTTCAAAACAATTTCTTTTAGTGTTTGAGATTGTTCCCAACTTCCAGGAATTCCTATTAAACAAAGATTTTTCCTCCTTGATCTTAGTTCCATATCTGTCATTTTTGTTGTAATATCAGTTAATTGGCTCTCATGATTATTTAACTGTCGTTCCATTAAAACATTATTTTCTTCCATATCTGAAAAGTGTTTTTCAGTTTGTGGTATTTTATTATTAAAGGATTTCACAGATGTCTCCAGTTGTTGTACAGTAGAACTGTTTCCTTCTATTTCTGAGATTAATTTATCCATACTTTCTGCTTTAGCTTTAAGAAAACTCATATCCTCATTCATTTCATTAATGTCCCCCATCAATATTTTAGCCCAAAAAGGCACAGATTATTTTTCCCCTTCATCCTGTTTTTCTAGGTGTTTTACTTGGTAAGTGTTTTCTTTCTGTTTCATTGTCACATTTATTTCATTAGATGCAACTTGAAGTGCCTCTGCTTCATTTATAGACTCTACATCCAATTCAGCAGATAGATAAACATTTTCTTGGCTGTTTGAGACTATAGCCCCTGCCATCCCCTCTTTCTCTTTTTTCTCTGAAGTTTCAAAGTGTGTTAATGGAGTTGAGCTTTCCAAAGCTTCTTCCTCACTTTCCATTGTATCTTTTACAAGATTTCTGGTTTCAAAAGGAGATGCAGTTGGGCTCAGAGGGTTAATTATGTTTAAAATAGGTACTTTTCCAAAAAAAATCAGCAAGCCCTGTTCATCAGGTACTTTAGACTGTAATTTCCCTTTAATTTTAGCTTCCCTATTAGTTTTCTCTTTTTTTCCAGAAAACTCCGATTAACTTTTTTCCTTTCTTTCCCTTCTGGAAGACATATCAGAACTTGGTATTATAAAATCTTTTCTATCAATAAGTTGTTAGTGGGTTGTTATTTGAGACCCAAATGTTGTATCTTTAAATCCGGATTAAGATTAACTTTAAATTCAAGGCACACAACTTTTATAATTCCAGCCCCAAACATAACAGACTCATGGGTCCTGTACTCAAAGCAAATTTCAAAATCAAGAATTCGTTACCAGTCCTGTTTACCTGATTGTTTCAATCATTTCATCATAGACCAACCCATTCAAAATTATTTTTCCGTTCTCACAGGTTTCACAACTTATTCCTTTAAGAATGCACAAATCAAACATATAAGATTAACTTTGCACAGACCCGGTTTCTTTGTTGAAAAGTTCTCAGTCAAAAGAAGAATTACAGGTAAGAATGTAAACTGCAACAGTCCGTGGTTCACCCAAACAAACCAAATCCTCACGCTCCTACTTTCACTGTGCCATGTCTGTTGCAAACTTCCTTCACACCACTTTCATTATTCTGATGCTGTCCAATACAAACATCAAATACTGTATGAGGATAAAGACTTTTTGTAGGATTTAAGAAACAGGAGAGAAAAATTACTGAATAATCAGGAGCAAGCAACCATCTTTTTCCTTTAACAAGACGCCATGCTCCCATTCAGATCTCCATCCATAAAGTCTCGCTTTGGCTGCGTTTCCTTATTTCTTTGCATCTCACATATAGCATTCAGGTGGATAGAAAATAAGCCATGAGATAATAGCAAAGGAAAGAAAATCCTTACTTGGCAACACTGTCTTCAATACTACTCACTGTTCCCACAGGAACCTTCGTTGTGCAGATTAGCAGCAGCTGTAGAATGTGTCTATTGGTATCTTTAGTCAGGAGCATTTTTTTCCTTTTAATGCTGAAAGCATGCCTCTTTGTTTTACTGTATTGCTGTGTTCAAAAACACCTTTTAACTATTTAAGCATAAATCCAACACACACACACCTCCTTTGTTTTTGTGTGGGAGGAAACTTTACCAACCAGCAGGCGCTTATTAAGAACCATTCCAAAATATTAACCACACAACATCAAGTAGGACACCCACTGCTTGCTCAGAAAAAAGAAACGTGCTGGCTCAGTGAGGGTTCGACTGCAACTGCATCACTCCTCCCTCAGAACGTTATCCTGCGCATGACCGCATGAGGCACTCCACAGATGACATTCAACATAGTTATTTGTAATTCATTTTGAATTTCGTGAATACAGTACAAGGGTAAACAAAGCAATATTCATTTTTGAATATGCCCTGTGCTGAAATATCTCTCACCTTGCACATAGACCCTTACTTTTCCCCTGTCCATTCCTTGAAATATTGGCATATATTGTACATTGCCTGCATTGTTGTTATTCTTTCTATTGTTCTGTAGTTCAGTAATGTATAGCATTGTAGGTCTAGTCTTTGATTACCTGTTTACCTGTAAAACCAACTGTTGTCACTGCTATTGTTTTATCTGACGTGGAACCTATTGTAATGAGCTTGTTCTCAAAGGTGTTAATCCGAGATCACAATAAATAAATAAAATATATACAAACTAAAACATTTATCTTCCTGAGAGTTCCCTGTTTTTGCTAGTTTTTCTGGGGGTGTAATAGACATTGTACAACATCTTAAATTGTGTAAGACATCCTTTAATTTCCTTACTAGTGTGACGTGCATTGGCCCATAGCTTATCCCATCTAGCTTGAGATATATTCAAATTGAGTTCCTTTTCCCACTTGATCCTGGATCCTTCAGTTATGTTACACTGCATGGAAATGAGCAGTCTATATACCCCCCACATACACACCTTTACATTTTTCCATATCAAGTCATTTATTCCATTTTGACAGTTTTATTCTGACTTGGTCTGAACAAATGATAAGTTGTATATCCTCTCTTAACTGAAAGTATTTCAAAAGGTCTAGATGCCCAATGCTATACCAAGCTCTGAGTTCTAGAAAAGTGTGTGTGGATACTGTGGGCATTCCAGATATCGCCTAAGTGGTTTAGCCCTTTCTTTAACCATGCAAATGTTTCAGATTTTTACCTTTCTATTTTAGAAGTGGATTATTCCACAGAAGCAACATTTCTTTTGGTAGGTTCTTGCCTTTAACATGCCTACTTACAATATTTGCTATTGCCAAGGATAAAGAGGGATGTTGTTTTATTTTCTTAGAAATGGGTAGATACAGATAGTCTGCTAAATTCATCGGTTTAAGAAAATAGTTATCATACGTAACCCAGATTGGCTAGTGTTTCATATTTGTTTTTTTGCAGAAGTAGTGCATTTTATTTAAAGTTAAAGGCTCTATGGTAAAAACAGTCTGGAAGACCAAATCCTCTTTTTTCTTTCTTTTGAATTAGTTTTTAAAAACGTATTCTTGGTCACTTGCCCTCCCACAAAAAATGCTGATAGTTTTATTAATTTTGAGGAACCAGGCCCTATCAATCTTGACACACAAATTGCTCAGGTGATATAGAATCTTAGGACGCAATATTAACTTAGTTGAATGAACTTTTCTCCATAATAAAAGGTTCCTTGGTTTCCAAGCTTCTAGATCCAAGCAAACTTTTTAAATTAGATTGTCTATATGGTATTTCACAATTTTTAATGGATCTTTGGTGATCTCAATACCCAGGTGTCTCTGGGACTTACCAGACCACTTAAGATTGTCTAGGATTGTTTCTACTGCCTTTTTAGTACAAGATTTATTTAGAGGTATTATTTCAGATTGCCCCCTGTTGATTTTCAAGCCATATAGTTCTGAACAATTCTGAATTACACTTTTGAGCCTAGTTATTGAGGTTACAGGTGATTTTACAGTTACTAACAAATCATCTGCAAATGCTAGCACTTTACTACAGTGTTTTCCCACTTTCGCACCCTCTGTTATTACATCTCTGTTTATTGTTGCTATCAGCAGTTCAATGGCAAGGACAAATAAGATAGGGGAAAGGGGGCACCCTTGCTTTATTCCCCTTTCAAACTCAATTTTGTTTGATGTAAGCTCATTTATTAAAACTAATGCTGAAACTTTATTATATAGCATAGAGACCCAGCCTTAGAACTGTTTGTTGAGACCAAATTTGTCAAGTACTTTTCGTAAATAAGACCATTCTATAGAGCTGAACATTTTTTGCTATCAAACGACATTAAAGCTGCTTGATTATTTGATAAAGCTGTAGCACACATGACAGATATTAGTCTCCTAACACTGTTGCATCCTTGTCTACCCTGTATAAACCCAGTTTGGTCTTTCCCAATACAGATTGTGTATGTTACTGCTGTATATTTTGCACAGTGCACATGTCTTTTTAAGATGTCCATTTACAGTGCACCCCTGCAGGATGACACCCCAATGGCGAAACACAAAAAAAGACCATTATGGTGACATTCGCTGTAATGGTTGTTTTTTGGTGCTTCGCTTTCCGCCAGTGTTCTGCCCCCCCAGACCAACTCTGACCTGGAGTTGATAATCCTAAAGTCCAGGGAGGTGTGGGGGCACAGCCCCCACAGAAAACACTTGCTGCATTGGCGGCACAATACAGACGTTGGTATTGTGCCATCGCTGTGGGGAAGGTCAGCATTTTCACTGTCAACGTCCCTTGGTGCTTCCGTCCATTTATAGGCTGATTTTTTTGACTGCAGCTGCTGTCTGTGATGAAGCCCAGGAGCACCTGGGTGAAATGTTGGGTGGCTACCAATAACATTGTAAGTTGTTGCTGGCATGGTTACTATACTTACAGTACCTATGGATGTTTGTTTTTCTCTGTTACTGTACACACTATAAAAACCCAGGAGAAGATTACACGATGGGGGGGGAGGTAGTAACAACAACAAAAATGGAAAGGGACCTGGGGATAATCATATCAGATGACCTTAAGGTTGGCAAGCAATGTGAGAAGGCAGTAGAGAGGGCTGGGGGGTTACTGGGATGTATAGGGAAAGGCATCACCAGTAGAAAACAGGAAGTTGTTATCCCCCTGTACAGACAGTTGGTGAGACCCCATCTGGAGTACTGCATCCAGTTCTGGAGACCCCATCTCCTCAAGAACATAAACAGGATGCAGGCAGTTCAGAGGAGGGCAACTAAAATAGTGCAGGGTCTGCAAGAGAAGCCATATGAGGACAGGCTAAAGGAGCTTAATATGTATACCCTTGAGGAAAGGAGGAAGAGGAGGGACATGATAGAAATGTTTAAGTACCTCAGTGGAATCAACAAAGTCCAAGAGGGTAGCATCTTTCAGAAAAAGAGATGTGCAAGAACAAGGGGACACAATTTGAAGATAGTGGGGGGACGGTTCGGGGCAATGTGAGGAAGTTTTTTCACAGAGAGGTGGTGGATGCATGGAACAGCCTTCCTGAGGAGGTTGTGGGGTCTAAAACTGTGGGAGAATTCAAGAATGCTTGGGACAGACATAAGGCAGTTTTTGTGGGGGGTAGGAGGAAATAGGCTGTTGGTTAAATAGGATCTGCAGCTTATCCTCTAGGTAGGGAAATGGGCAGACTAGGTGGGCCAAGCAGTCCTTATCTGCCGTCAAAGTCTATGTTTCTATGTTTCACTGTGAAGAATAAAATCTGGTAATTTTTTTATTTTGCTTACACAGCGTGCTACTTGGTTGTCTGTGGGTGTTCTATTCTGTTGTTTGATGGTTGAATTTCCTGGCTTATAGCAGCATCACAGAGCTATTTGTTGTTTTTTGATACCACACCAACCAGAATCTGAGGCCGGCCATAATTCAATTTGTATGAAAAATTTTCTTTGTAAATTCAAAAGCAAGATAAGAAAATTATCTTGTTTTAAATCTACATGACATCACTTATAATATGGTAATAAAAAGTCATACACTTCCATATTCAGAGGGTAGCACCAGCCCTAACCTGGGTTTCTGCCAGCATTGTGCTGGCTCTCATGGTGAGAACATATTTAGAGGCCCCAGAATGCTGCCCAAACCTGGCTGTGTCAATGTGCTACCCATATCAGAGGATCTATGCAAATAAGGGAGTCCCTCATGCATACTAATGCACCAGTATATTCTAAGGATTATGGGGCACTAAACAGCCTCCAGAGCAGTGCTGTTTACCACTGCTGAAACCCATATCTTATCTTGGCACTAAGCCCATGTCCCCACCCCATGAAGGCAGGGGGCTGTAGAGTAGCCATTCACCCTACTCCCTGAACACCCATCCATCAGTGTAAAGATAGATCCTTGGTAATCTAGTGCTCCCCCCAAACTTTTTAAAAGGTATTTCATTTTAATTAGGTTCATTATTGATTTGAATAGATTGTTTTCCAAACTTTGTGAAATAAGATTACCTAAAAAGAGAAACATAGAAACACAGAAACATAGAATGTGACGGCAGATAAGGACTGCTTGGCCCACCTAGTCTGCCCATTTTCCTACCTAACAGATAAGCTGCAGATCCTAGCTAACCAACTGCTTACTTCCTCCTACCCCCCCCCACTAGGACTGCCTTTTGTCTGTCCCATGCATTCTTGAATTCGCCCACTGTTCTTGACTCCACAACCTCCTCAGGGAGGCTGTTCCATGCGAGAATGTTCATACACAATGGCTGACATTGTTTAAAGGCACATGAAAAGTTTTATCCCCCAAATGTAGTATTGGACTCACTCACAGCAGGAAGCAGTCCTGAAATATACATGACAAAGTTTGCTCAGTACTGATACTACATTGCCACAATATTTTGGAACATTGTGATGTTATGGAGGAACAAGCTGTGCCTAACTGCATGTAGTCAAGCATAGCTTATTCCCCTGTGACATCACAGGTTCCAAATTGTGACAACATAAAGTCAGTATTAAGGAGACATAGTCATCTATATCTCAGGGATGCTGCCAGCTACATGCAAGTCCAGTACTTCATTTAAAAAAAAACTTTTCATGCACTTTCAGACTGTGATGGCCACTGTGCATGAATATTGCCCTTTAAGTAGGAAAGCCAAGGACACCACTCACACTGATTTCATAATATGGATATCTCAGAAGGTCATGAATGTCTTTAATTTTGGACAACTCATTTGTCTGAAGAGGAGACCACTTTTCCCTACTTGAACCACTTAAATTCCAGCTGAATCCATCTTCAACTGTATGTTTATATATGGGTTCACAGCATTTCAAATTACACTTCCACACTGTATATAAATGATGTAGTTATGATGGCTCATGTCAAATGTCACTGCTAACTTATAACAAATGTGTGTTTCTTTCTTCCTAGGATAAGTGGTAGACTCAAGATGAGCCAGGATCTCTTAGGCATGCCTGCCACTGAGTAAGTACTATTTTCTGATATATTACAGACTGTGGTCCTGATAACTTCTTAATTTTATGGGACAGTACATGTTGTTGAAAAAGCACAATAGCAATTTCCTTCACCAGCAGATAAAGCACTGACAAGGAAAGGATGGATTAAGTAGTTTTGTCTTTTATTTTGAGTTTGGCAATACATGCAAAACCAGTCATGCATCATCCAAAACACAATTGCACTCATTGTAATATACTGAGGACATATAGAAAAAAATACAATAAACTGGGTTCTTTTACTTTCAGAGAGTTGTGCAGAGACTTCTGCTACCAGCCAACAAAAACCCATAGTTTGTAACAAGCCAACAGCTCAACTCAGTTACACAACAATCAAACACATTTTTTGTTTCAAAACATTACATGCATTATTTTTAAGTGCATTCCATTTGTTAGCTCTCTGCAGAGGACTATGACCTCAGTTATGGGATGATTATCTGGAACAGTGAACTCTAAGAGCCATAAAGCCTGTTTCATGCAGATTAATTAAATTAAATACATTCATTTGCATGGAATAGGGTCTTTGTCCTTAGAGTTTACTTACTCCAGATGATTATTCCCTGTGGTCATAATCATATGCTTGTAATATCACTATTATTTTCACAATGAACAGTTGGGATGCAAATGTCAGGATGACTGATGACATTGCTAAGAGTGTCACCAGAATAGTGGATACTATGCAGTCTGATGTTAACCTGGTAAGTTACCTTTTTTCTATAAACAGATTGGTGTTAAATATCAAAATAATGGATAACTACAGTGGGGGAAGGCACCTCCTAGCATACTATTGACCCTGGTTCCCTCTCTGAGCCTAGTACTTTGCAGTGTGCTGGAAGCAAGACGATCATGCATCCCAGTGGATACTGTGCTCCTCCAGGGAGAGAGAGAGCTGTGAATCCAGCTGCTCTTCCACATTGAGGGGACCACACGTGGCAGTAGCATCAGTAGAACATTTGTGGGAGAGGAGGCGCCAAATACCCCTGCATTTGGCGTGCAGGGGTTTGTGGGGTTTCTGGGAAGAAAATTAAAAAACGCTCAGCTCAGTGAGTGGGTAGATAACACTCAGCGCTATCATCACATCCATTAAAGGTTTTCTCCCTCCATTCCTGGAGATAGCCTTTTAACTTGAGGGCTTATTTACCTAAGAGCTTAATGGCCAGGCCCCACCCCAGGAGGCAATCCTGAAAGGGGTAAAATAGCAATGGGTCATGGTGTGGCATACTGCAATACCTGGGGCACTGGATCAGGAGAGGCTCCTCTGAATTGGAAGAAGCATGACTGTAGCTAAAGGTTGTCCTGCCCAGTGAGCAAATGAAGCAAAAACAGAACTTGGGAGAAAAATTAAAAAAACAAACATCAAAAAAAAGAATATCAAACCAATGGAAGGAATGCTGTTTGACACAGAGCACAATTAAAAGAGATTGTAACACACTGGGAAAAGTTTTAAAACTATAATATTTACACATTGTTCTGTTAACCTAATTATATCAGTGGATTATGACATCACTTATGTATGGGCAACAGGAGCTGATTAAGTTTTGTAGACAGAGCCCCTAACTTCAAGCAGCTGTACTTAGTAATTAGAAAAAAATAGGAAGATAAAATCACTGTGCCTTCTGCTTTAGAAAGTGGCCCATGTCGCGACCGCAACAGCCCACCTGCCCCTCCCCCTCACTAACACCTTGTCATTGTTCAAACACAGAACATAACTCAGATAGACTGCCTACTCTGTTACCATACAAATCCAAGTAATGGGAAACCACCGAACAGCCAAATCTAATTTTTATGTTTGCTTGCATGCATGCGCAAGAAACATTATGTGGCAGCTAAGGAGAGAAGCGGGTTGTGGAGGTGCAGCACTGTGGCAGCCAACGGAGGAACTGCATTTGGGGGCTTGGCACTGGTGGACCAATGGAGACACAGTGTGCTGATGACACTGGCTTCCAAAAGTGCCACCAAGTTGTAATGTTTTCATCGCAGCAATCACGGGCCGCCTCGTCATTGCAGCATCAGCCATTTCGTTGCAATGAGGGAGTGACCCATCATTGCAGGGTGGAACGTTGCGTACTGTAATATTGTTTGTGAATGCGGTGGTGCATTGTCGCCATGTTCACAAACAATGTTACAGAGCCCCCACTGCCGAGGGGGTGCCAAGTCCCCCTCAGCATCATGTGCCCCCCCAAAACAGTGTTTGTTTGCCAATGGGGCCCAATCCTGTTGGCTTCAGTCCCCCTTCCCAGTTTAATTTACTGATGGGGGCCCACCCCGTTGGCATAATGCCCCCCAAGAAAACATTCGTCAGCCGAGGGCATGCCCAACTCTTGGCTCTTGCCCTCCTGTATGTGCCATGCTAAGCCAAACTCTCTCAGCCACAGCCCCCAAAAAGAAAACCTCAGGTGGCACACTGGGAGCCCACCCCAGCATGCCAAATGTCCCTGTTAAACAAGAAACGGTCCCGCGATGTGTTTTTCTTTTTCCTGTAAATCAGAAAATGGTTCCTCATCGAATCCGGTGGCCCTGCCCCAACCTGCGCCCACCCTCTGTGCACCCTGCCTCCCCACACCCCCCTCATCCCATACTTACCTTCAGAGCCCAGTGTGACGATCTTCGGTGGACCGGGAACACGTTTGCCCTCTTCAAAGCCGACCGCGAACTGAAGAAATGTCGGTAAGCTGTATAATAGCACAAATAGGGCTTTTTCAACTTTGGTGCATATTTCAGGCATTTTTGGGAATTTTGGCACCAAATTTTCAACATGGGGTTATTTTGACCCCTCCTCATGAATTCATCCACTGTCATGGCGTTATTCCATCCCAAAAGGTGATTTCGCAGTCACTGAGCAGAATTACCTTTTGGGACCGAGTAATGACACAACAATGCCTGTGTCCATGAGGTGGGCTCTCAAAAAGTCTATGTTGCAAATTTGGTGAAAAAAATCCAAGAAATGACTGTTTTACGAGCGTGCATTGTGCAGTTGCTATGCACTCTCGTAACTTTGAAAATTTGCAATATTTTCACTCCAGATTTTCAACTTTGCCATTTTCTGCACCTCCTTATGAACAGTACAGCTGTCATTTTTCACATCTTGGCCGAAATGTGTTTTTGCACTTCCGGTGCAGAATAGTGCGGTCGCTGTGGGAAATCAGTGTTCAGGACACATTAAAAAAATCACAATGACACTGTTCATGAGCAGAGGTCCTAAAATTCCTGTGTTGAAAGTTTTGTGATAAAAGTCCATAAAATGACTGTTACGAGCATGCGTTGCTCAGCTTGCATGCAAGCTCGTAGCGTCGCAAATTTGTAATATTTTCACTCCAGATTTTCTACATTGCCATTTTTCCACACCTCCTTATGAACAGTACAGCTGTCATTTTTTAAATCCTGGCCAAGTTGTGTTTTTGTACTTCCGGCACAGAATACTGTGGTTGCTGTGGGAAATCAGTGTTCGGGACACATTAAGAAAATCACAGTGACACTGTTCATGAGCAGAGGTCCTAAAATGCCTATGTTGAAACTTTGGTGATGAACGTCCATTAAATGACTGTTATGCGCATGCGTTGCTCAGTTTCCATGTATGCTCAGAAGTGCGAGCATTTTAAATATTCCCACTACAGATTTTCAACATTGCCATCTCTTCACACCTCCCTATGGATGGTACAGCTGTCATTCTTCACATCCTGCCCAATCTGTCTTTTCATACATGTGGCACAGAATGGCATGGTCGCTGTTGGAACTCAAAGTTCGGGGCACATTGACAAAAACACACTGCTACTCTTCATGAAAAGAGGTCCCGAATGTTTTCATGAGGTGGGGTCACAAAAAGGCCATGTTGAAAATTTTTAGTGCAAATACCAACAAACGCCTGGGGTGTTAGGGTTTCTAACCATAACGTCCCACCCTATACAGACTGACAGGCATTGGGGTGTGCCTTTGGATTGCCGACTGTACTGCTCATGCCATCCCACCCCAACCCCCCAGCCACTGACAGGCAACAAGGTGTATCTTGGACTCTTCAGCCCCAGACTTCACCCCATTCTCCTATGCTGCACCCATTTCAGTGTATGTCCTTATGGAATGGGGTGACTGTAAAACCAAACACCCCAAGGCACACCTCAACATGTGTCGGTGTCTGCAGAATAGGGTGAGGTGACATGGCATGACTGTCATGGGCGACGACCCAAACACTTACCCCAATACCTGTCTGTCTCTACAGGATGGAGGTGGGGTTGGCGTGAAGTTCAATACTTCACTGCCATTCCTATTCTGCATCTGTCTCACTCCTGCATTTCCAATGCTACCAGCAAGCAAACATTCGGCATTGACAAATGCTTGTTTTTAATCCCTGCTACCAGCGGCTTGTTTCACACACTATTCAGCGCGCGCTCTCAGTCGCAATCCAGAACTCCACTCCATCTAGGTTTTTCAGATGTTCCAGCTTCACCATTTATTTTTTCCTGTCACAAGCTACCGGTGACTTACCCGGCCCCATTAGGAAGTCTCGCGCACTAATAACTTGCTTTTCTGAACCCATCGCAGTTTGCGGTTTTACATCAAGTCAGCTGCTCCCATGACATGCAGTGGGCCATTTGAATTAATTTGTGGGAAGATGGTGGATCAGGAGGGAGAACTGAAGCACTGTCACAGGGTGACCTGTGATGAGTGAGGGTTTAAGAAAATGTCAACCCCGTAAAGGATATAAAGTGCTTAGTTGATTTAGCTATTTATAGTACAGGTATGGATGCAGCTTTGTAATGAAATGGGGCTGGAAAATATTTGTTTGAGGTTCCTTTGGGGATTTGTTTTCCTAATAGGAATTATAGGTGTCCTGAGGACGCTAAGAAGTAGTGATTGCCTGAGTTAGAATTCCTTGCTGCTTTTGGAATGTATTCAAATAATAGTAGATGATAGTAAGCAATAGTGCATAAAATGGTGCTTTGAATTGTGCAGTGCTCTGCTATTTGTTCCAATATTTATAGTGGGAAGCAGGAGTGCTTGAATAATAAAAGTAAATAGTGAACGTAATTAGTGGAAACCACCACTTGGGAACTTGCAGGTGGTAGATAAACGCTGTTCCTCATGGTGGTGGGGCTTCTCTAATTTCAAGTTTATGCAGGCTGCATTTCAGGAGATAAAAGGGTTCAAGCACAGTGCTGTGAGTTTGGTAGTTTTTGGAATTATGGGTTTAGTTGCAGTCAAGGGAGATTGATAACGATAGGCTTGAAAGAATTTCTGTAAAAGAAATACCCAGTTTAGAGCTGTTTTGTAAATATTTGAATGGGGAAAGGCAGACTGTTGTAAGAAGTTCTTCTCCCCCCCCCAGAGTGAATGCGGTGGAGAAGCTTGTGTTTTCCTTCAGCCTCTCGCGCGTTTGCCTATTAAGGGGAATAGTTTTTAATGGTATGCCTTGGGGAAGGGTTATACCATTCAGCTGAACAGCTGAAAAAGGTGAGGGAGAGCAGGGTCAGGAGCAGTAAAGCCACCGCCTGGATAACTGCAAGGGCATGGTGCACTTGCTCCGTGGCGGTGCGGCTTGGTGTGTTGTGTGTTCTGATTCCTGACTAGTTCCCTTTGCTCCGGTGCTGGGTGTGGCAGACCGCCATGACTTTAGACACATTTGTGCTGCTGGGGATAATGCTACTGTGGGGTTGGTTAGCACTTCCTAGGTGAAAATGTGGTTTCTCAGGTCGGGAGCTGCCCTTCCTTGCCCTTCGTGGACACTACTATTTAACTATGCTGTAAAAAGGGTCACAAGGCATAGTAGTGTTAAGGTTAGACTGAAAAATAGTTTAAGGATGTGTCTTTTACATTTCCTCTTTTCTCAGCACAGAAAATAAAAGGTATTGGGAATAAAATTGCTGTATTTGCACTTACTGTTGGTTTTCTGGCTGGGGCTTGGTCAGAATGCTGTGGGAAGGATTGTTTCCTGTTTCCACTTCACCTTTGTGTAATTTACTTACAGGACTTTAAAATGCTGACATAGAAACTGCCCAAAGAAACTGAAGAAAGTGAGTTTTGTTACTACTTGTTCAAATGTTTACAGCTAGGTGAAACAATGGTCCTAAGGGAAAGGAACTCCACTTACTCCTCTCACTGGTTTGCTCTTCTCTGTGTAAATTCAGGACTCCTTTAGGAGCCTGCTGGCCTGCAGCCACTATTTTTATACAGTTTAAGGCAGGACCGTTTGAATGGAGGTGGAGCTCATTAATTATGTATGGAGTCTTTTGGTTTTTCTTTTGAAATATGAATGAAATAGTATTTATTTCCAGGGCTATGTGATACAAATGTTAGAATAATACTGTTAAATAAAGATAGAAGTGAAAACAGTTTGTACTGTGTAAATAAAAGTTTGAAATACTAGATGGGGTGGGCTCAGAGTCACATGGGTTTGTAAGCAAGTGTACAAGGGCAGTTATTGCAAGCTACTTCGGATCGGTGTTGGGTCTGGAGACAGACTCCAGCAGGGAGCTCTGAGTATTTCTCCCAGGTATTAAAGCAGAACACCTGGGATGGCTAGCCCTTTCTGGCCATATATTCTCAGTGATGTTTATGATTTATGGTAGCCATTTATTTATTTATTTTTTAATTTAAACTTCTTTATTAGTTTAAATTATACAGTCAGAACAGAAAGTGTCATAAGGAAAACATGACATGTTCAAGTAATTAAACACTCAGTAGTACAATTATACTGTACCCCCCACCCTCTTCCCTTCCCCTATAGACACCACTAATAACATAGCACCTCTACTGAGGTCTACCACCTCTCTTTAAAAAATCATCGGGGGTCTATCTTCCAGATATTAAAGGATCAACAGCGTGTATACTCAAAGCATCTTATACACGTCTTCCAAGGAATTTACCTCAGTAACAAGGCCTCTAATTTATTCCACCTCTTATCATATATTTGCGGGCCATTCCTAAAACTAGCTATAGATTTTTCCACTCTCAAACTGTATAATACTTCTTTTAGCCATTCAGGATATGATATTTCATTTTGGTCAAGCCAGTGGTGTAGAACCAATCGCTTAACTGCAGAGGAGATTAAGGAAATATGAAATCTTCTTTCCCTGATAGGGATTAACGAAAGGGTTCCTACCACACAGATTTCAGGAGTAAAGTATTCCTTTAATCCCAATAAAGGGTCCATGGCATTCTTAATATTCTCCCATAGTTGGGTAACCTTATTGCACTCCCATAAAATGTGAAACAGAGAACCCTCTGCAGCAGCACATCTTGTACATATTACGATGGGAAGTTTCTTCATCTTATGCAAATGCATTGGAGTGAAGTAAATATTGTGAAGAATATAAAACTGGGTAAGGTGAAACCTGTCATTAGTATGATATTGGTAAAGATTTAACCAGATGTGGTCCCACTCTTTGGACAGTGTGGGCAGCGTCTTATCCCAGTAATGAGAATTACCAGTTATCTTAGGATAAATATGTGGAAGTAAAAAGGTTACTAATTACAACACCGAGTGGGGCTTCCATGTAAGGGATTGCATGTGGCCGAGAAACTCCCTCTGGTCAATTCCCCAATTTACAGTACCAAACCATTTTACCAGCATGCAGCGGACCTGATATATTCTGAAGATTTGTGCTTCTGGGAGCCCCAATACTTGCAACAGAGCTGGGCTTTCCGGTATTTCTCCTTCCAGTAATAAATCAATGACCCATTTCCCCATTAATTCTGGCTCATGAAGGGTATTCCCTTGAAGTTTAAAGTTTGGATTTAGGCATATCGGTTGAAAGACATCATATGCATTTTTATATTTCATAGATCTACAAAGTTGTGCATGCACTTTAAGATCAGTGCCTATAATCATGTTTTTCAGCTTCCTTGGGAGCTTATTCAAAGTGAGGAAATATAGGGCTTCTGGGGAGATCCCAGATGATACAATCAAGTTCCTCTCTATCTGCAACCAAATGGGTACATATGCCGATGAATTTGAGGATGCAGGGCCCTCAACCCAGCGAGCATATTTTGAGATGTGGCTAGCTAAGTAATATAGATAAAAATTAGGTAGTTTAAGTCCCCCTAAGTGGTTGGGAGCACTAAGCTTGATGTGTGACCTACGTGGGCTCTTTTTCCTCCAAAGAAAGCGAGATATAAGTGCATGGAGTATTTTAAACCATGTAGGTGGAATATAAAGATTAAGCATGTGCATAGGATAAAATATGCGGGGAAGAATGTTCATTTTAATAACGCTAATTCGCGCTTGCAAAGACATAGGAAGGATAGTCCATCTGTCTAGATCCTTCGTGATATCAGCCACTATATTATCTAAATTAAGCTTCTGCCTCAAGGGTTGATTCTGAGTAAGAATTACTCCAAGACAGGTGAGCTTCGTTGCCCACTCCAAACCCAGAGGTATATAGCTTGTAGGGGAGAGATGGCTGTTTAAAGGCATGAGAATGGTTTTACCCAGATTTAATTTATAGTTAGAGTATCTACCAAACTGAGAAATAATACAGAGAGCTTCTGGTATCGAGGTAATAGGCTGGGCTATATGCAACAAAATATCATCAGCATAGGCTGAGATTTTAACCTCTAGTGGGCCTAATGGAATACTTTGAATGTGCGGAGAATCAATTAGGAGTCTAATTAATGGCTCTAGATAGGTGTTAAATAAAAGAGGAGAGAGGAGGCACCCTTGTCGGGTACCTGAATATAAGGTGAACCCTTTAGAAAGTACTCCATTACAGTATACCTTAGCACTTGGATTGGTATACAAAATTTGTATCCAATTAATAAACCTTCCGGGAAAGCCAAATCTCTTCATTGCCAAAAAAAGAAAGTCCCAATTCGCCCGATCAAAAGCTTTCTCTGCATCCAGGGACACCAAAGCCATGGGGTCAGAGAAGTTCCTGGATGCAGAGAAAATATGTTCCAATTTGCTCAGGTGATCTACAGAGGATCTTCCCCTCATGAATCCAACTTGTTCAGGCCCTATAAGCCCATCCCACACTCACATGATCCTGCAAGCTAAAATTTTAGCCACGATTTTCATGTCACTGTTCATAAGGGATATGGGACGATAATTGGCTACTTTATCTGTGGGCCTATTAGGTTTCGATAAGGCAAATATAAAAGCCATCAACAAGAAAGGATCAGATAACCCTTTACCACACAGATAGGAGAACACTTGGGCTAAGATGGGAACAAGCTCATCACTGAGGGACTTATAGAGTTTGGCAGGGAAGTCGTCCAGACCTGGAGATTTATTTACTGCTAAGGACTGGATAGCCTCTGATATTTCTGTTTGGGTTATTGGGAGCGTTAGATATTGTTGTTGTTCAGGGGACAACTGCGGGAGTGGGATAGTTCTTAGATATTCTTGAGTGTCTACTCTTAAGGGTATGTTGAAGGGAGGGCTATATAATTGCGAGTAAAAATTATTGAATTCCTGGACAATCTCTGTTGGATTAATCTTAAGGGAACCATCTGTATGGGAAACAATAGCCTTCACTAAGCGGGAGGACTCTTGTGCTGTGAGCCGCAAAGCCAACAAATGCCCAGCTTTATCTCCTTGGTCAACATATGTGGATTGTATTTCTAACAATGCAGATTCAGATTTTTCTCTTAGCAAATCCGCATATTGATGTCTTAGTTTAGCAAGCTCAACCTGTTCACCTTCTGTGCTCTGTAAGGTTGGACTACGTTCTAATACTGCAATCTGAGACAACAGATTTCAAAGAGAAGCTTCTCTCTCCTTTTTCCAAATGGAGGCAATCCTAATACATTCTCCTCTTAGTACACATTTAAGGGCCCCCCAAATTTTATCTACATCAGGAATAGAGCCTATGTTCTCTTGCCAGAAATTCTTAATTAGCAACCGTAGTTTCTCTAGGATCCAGGAATCCCTGAGCAGTTGCATGTTTAGTTTCCATATTTTATCACCTCTAGCATTCAAACAGGGATTATATTGGAGCCAGACTGGAGAGTGATCCGATAGTACCCTGGATGCTATCCCGGTACCAGAAATATTTGGAAGGGCCTCAGTACTAACTAGGAAATAGTCAATCCAGGAGGATGACTTATGGGCAGGGGAATAGTATGTATATTTATGGCTTGAGGGGTGAAAAACTCCCCATGGGTCACAGAGACCCCCCATAGTTAGAAGTTCCTGTAATGCACTTTGTGTACCAGAAGTCTTAGTGGCCTTCCTATTTGACCTATCTAGGTCAGAGGTAATAATAAAATTCCAGTCTCCAGCTACTATTAAAGGAAGGTGTACAAATGGAGAAAGGATATTTATTAAGCTAGTAAAAAACTTGGGTGTCGGGACATTGGACCCATAAACACAATTCATGAGTAATTCTATTTGGTCCAAAGTACCATGCAGGAAGAGGTATCTGCCTTCAGGATCCTCAATAGCCTGACGCAGCTGGAAATTTATTCCCCTAAAAAAAGAAGATAGCTACTCCACATTTATTAGTAGAGTTTCCTGCCCCATAACTCTGCCCCACCCATTAACGTTGAAACAGGAGATTCTCCGAGGCCAGGAGGTGTGTTTCTTGAAGAAAAGCAATTTGACATTGTAATACCTGCAAGTGTCTTAATATCTGGAATCGTTTACTATTATTCCTTGCGCCTTTAACTTTCCATGATATATATTTCATATTATTTTGCTTCTTTAGGGGTTATCCTCAAGCATCGTGAGACTCTGTACAGCAATTCAGTCTTATATACTGGTGTCTCACCCCTCTCCCCTCCCCATCCACCTTCCTTAACAAAAATTCCCATAACAATATTTCTCCCTTCTACCCCCAAAATAATTCTTCTGTATCTGGTGTCCATCACCAGACTGTTATGCAGTCTTGGGCCGCAATAGTCTAAATCCGTCCCGAACATTAGTTAACTCTCCTCCCTGCCCCACCCCTCTTCCAGGTAAAGACCCACCATTTCCATAATAAATTCCCTTCAGCTTAAATAATCTGTTGTAACTACCCATTTGGGTTATATTAATCAGGTTACTTTTATGCATTCAAGGCATGTTAAAGCAAAACAACCCCCATCCCACCCCTGGCTATAGTGGACGTTATTTCCATGCCACCATTTGCAAAGGAATTAACCAAATATAAAGTAAGTTCTTGAAATTCCTAGTAATGTTATTAGTTTCTGCATAAGGAAAATAATCAATGCAGTGGTCATTGCTAGTGTATGGACACTTACTACTTCCCAGGCTATGTCTACCATAACATATAATAGCATAAAAGTTAAAGATCAGAAACTCTGCAACAGCCTTCAACAAGCTAAATTCCTACTGCCTGCGTAATCAGTGTTGGAACCTGGTGTAGTAGCCTAAGCTATTTATAAACTCAAAAGGCTTCCACTTATATAGCCAGACTCACCCCCCCATTGAACAATCCTAAACAAATACATAAAACATTGTAATAATGATCGTAATTACAGAAGGGTTGAGTCCAAATTAAAGCAGGTCATTGAAAGTCCCCTTATTTGCAGTTGCACATAACAAAGCAAGTACTGCAGTGGACCTTTCCAGGGAAAATAAGCATATTACTATCCACCCCTCATATTCATAAGCCAGTGATTCATCTAAATGCTTTAGCCTATTCATGTAAGTTGCCTTCTATGGAAAACACCTTTTAGGGCTGTCAAAGCAAAGCATTAGGCATACTATTTAAAAGTCTACATTTCCTGTAGATCTCCGATGCGTATTCGCCATGTAGGAGTACTCATTTTGGTGCAGATGTAACACTCACGGCTTCCTGCATTGATCTATCGTACCCCCACCTTAAACTAAGAGTCTCCACAACTGAGGCCGTTAAGCTGTACATCAATATAGTGCAGCCCTTAAGATAGCGCCACTGATCGAGACATTGCTTTGCTTCTTAGTATTCTTAGCATTGAGGGATACGTGCAACGCCTTGCGTGTTGCATTTAAACTATTTATCTCATCAGTGCAGAGAGATGAGGTTGCCAGACTGCAATGCAGTTTCAGGCATGATGTGTGAGATGTATCCTCTCTGTTAAGACCCAGCGCGTACTCGCAGTGTAGGAGTAGTCATTTCCATGCAGGTGCCGCGGAGCATTCGCTGCTTAGAGTAATAAACTGTTGCACACCATGCATTATTTGGGGGGTCTCCAAGTATAAGGCAGTTAATCTGCAAATCTAGCAAAGGCACCAGTTAAGATAGAGCGATAAAACCAGGACAGCAGCTCATCGTATGCGGCATTCATATCCTCGGGCTGCTCGGTCCAGAAAATTGAAGTCCATCACTCATCAGCCACTGCCTTCACTTGAAAAGATCTGGCTTTAGGTCTTTCAGGCCACTCGTAGCTTGGTTTGCAGATTCAAAGCTCTGCCAGTTATCATGATGAAGCACTTGAAGCGTAGCAGGGTATTTCATTTTGAAATGAATCCCTGCTGCAATGAGCTTGGACACTGTCGGATGAAACTCAGTCCTCCTTTGCCGTACAGATTTTGGTAAGTCCTGAGCTATTCTGATCCTTCGGTTTTCCCACAATAATTCTTTAACTTTTCAGGTTTTGGAGAGAATATGTTGCTTATCTCGGAAGTTTAACAGGCAGAAAATTATGGCTCGTGGAGGAGATCCGGATGGTGGTACGGGTCTGAAGGACCTGTGGGGTAATTCGACTATATATTCCGGGCCATTGGGGAGGGTCCCGCCAGTTTATTGCACAATTTTTGTACAAATAGAATAGTTGAGGATCCCCTTCTCCTCCGGGGAGACCCAGAATCAGAAAGTTATTTCGTCTTGACCTCCCTTCGAGGTCTTCCATTTTTGCCTCCATGTTTCTAATGTGATGCGGAAGTTGAGCTAGTTCAGGATCAGTTCTCACTCTTCAGTCATCAAGGGAAAAGATGCAGCTCTCGTTATCTGAAGTTCACTGGGCTAGCAGTGCCACTGAGGAGGTAATACTTTGGATCGAGGTAGCTAAGGAGTCTAGGGCCATTTATGTTTTTTATTTATGTCATACCAGTTCGCTCTTTAAATAAGTCTTGCTAAAAAAGAAGAAAGATGCTGAAGTAAAATATATTTGCTGATTTTTACCTGCAATTGTGTCACACTACCGTGCAGTTTGTTCAGTCCAAGAAGTCACCTGCACCCTACGACAAGCACTATGCAGAAGAAAAAAAATGAAAATGTGTGTGTGTGTGTGGTATGGGGAAGGGGGGGCACCATAACAAAGACAAAGATTATTTGGAAATGGACCGAGCACACACTATAAGTGCTGTTAAGACTCAAAAATCAGGCAGTATGTAGCAGCAGCCCCACCTAGTGGAGAAACATAGATACATAGACATAGATACATAGACAGTGTCAGCAGATAAGGGCTTATGGCCCACCCAGTCTGCCCATTTGAGTTTGTAAGTTCAGTTTATGTTTTCCTAGAACTCTGTTGCCCTTTACCCCTGACCTCCAGAATTCCTTTATGTCTATCCCATGCATTCTTAAATCCTGTGATTGTTTCAACCCCACCACTTCCTCTGGCAGGGTGTTCTACTTGTCCACCACCCGTTCTGTGAAGAAATTCTTCCTCACATTTCCTATGAATCATCCTCTCTCCAACTTCATCCCATGCCCTCTAGTCCTGGAACATCTTTTTTTCTTAAAAATAGTGTATTCCTGCATTCTGTTCCTCCCTGTAAGATACTTGTATGTCTCTATCATGCCCCCCTCCTCTCCTCCAGGGAGTACATATTCAGTTCCTTCAACCTGTCCTCATAGGACTTGTGATGCAATCCATGTACCATCTTTGTTGCCCTTCTCTGAACCTTCTCTACCCTGTCTATGTCCTTACATAGGTAAGGTCTTCAGAACTGTACACTGTACTCCAGGTGGGGCCTCACTAGTGTCTTATATAGTGGAATTATGACCTCCCTTTTCCTGCTGGTGATGCCCCTGCCTATGCAACCCAGCATCCTATTTGCTTTACCTGCTGCTTTGTCACAGTGTTTCCCTACCTTGAGGTCATCAGAGATGATAACCCCAAGATCCCTTTCCTTCTTGGTGCATGCTACAGTATATCCTCACCCCCAACTGATATATTGTGCCAGGGTTTTTGTGCCCCATATGCATTATCTTGCACTTCTTTGCATTGAATTTTAACTGCCAAATCCCTGACCATTCTTCAAGTTTTTGCAGGTCCCTTCTCATTCTGTCTACACCATCTGGTGTGTCTATTCTGTTACAGAGCTTTGTGTCATTAGCGAACAGTGAAATTCTGCCTTCTAGGTCCTGTGCAATGTCACTGATGAAGATGTTGAATGGGACCGGTCCCAGCACTGATCCCTGTGGTACCCCACTGGTCAATCTTTCCTCTGTGGAGTGACAGCCATTTACCATCACCCTCTGTGTCCTGCTGCCCAGCCAGTTACCTACCCACCACACTACTGTCCTGCCCACACCCATATTCCCTAGTCTGTGTAATAGTCTTCTGTGTGGCACAGTGTCAAAGGCCTTGCTGAAGTCCAGATAGGCCATGTCCACTGCCCTCCCCTGATCCACCTTCCTAGTCACCCAGTCAAAAAATTCAACGAGGTTGGTCTGACATGACCTCCCTCCTGGTGAAACCATGCTGCCTTGGTTCCTACAGTCCATTGACAACCAGGTGTTCCACCAATCTCTTCTTCAGTAGTGCTTTCATGGTCTTCCCCACTACTGAGGTGAGGCTGACTGGTCTGTAGTTCCCCACTTCCTCTTTGTTCCCGCTTTTGTATAAGGGGACTACATCTGCTGTCCTCCAGTCTTTGGGTACCTCCCCTGTTTCCAGTGATCGGCCAAACAGGATAGCCAGAGGTTCAGCCACCACCTGTCTCAATTCTTTAAGTACCATGGGGTGCACCCCATCTTGCCCCATTGCTTTATTAACTCTTATTACTTCCAGTTTCTTCAGGACCCTTTCTTGTGTAAAGGGACTTGTGTCCATTTCTGCATCATTCTCACCCCTTGTGCTCACTTCAGACCTATTACCCTCCTCTTCCTCAGTAAAGATGGAGCAGAAATACCTGTTCAATAGGTCAGCTTTACTGTTGTCATCCTCCATGTGGCCCCCATCCTCCCCATTCAGTCTCACTATCCCTCCCTTTGTCTTTCTTTTTTTCACTTATGTACCTGTAAAAGGTTTTGTCCCCTCTACCACTGATTTTGCAATGTGCTTTTCTGTCTGAGCTTTAGCTTCCCTAATTGACCTCCCTTTGCTTCTCCTGGTACTTCTCCTTATCCCCTTCTGCCTGTGTCTTTTTGTATTGACTGAATGCAATCTTTTTGGCTTTCACTTTCTTTGCTACCTCTTTGGAAAACCATAAGGGTCTCCTCTTCCTTTTCCTCTTGCTACCTGCTTAATGCATAATTCTGTTGCTCTTGTAATCCCCATTTTAAATACTGCCCACTGTTCCTCAACCCCTGATTCCTGCCCCATTCCCCTTAATGCCTCTTTCAAGTATCTCCCCATTTTTCCAAAGCCTGCCCCCCTAAAATCCAGGATACATGTTTTTGTGTGGTTTGGTTCTGCTCCTTCTGTGATTTCAAACCACAATGACTGGTGGTCAATGTTCCCAGGTGCTCCCCCACTGTTACCCCCAACACACTGTCCCTGTTTGTGAGCACAAGGTCCAGTATTGCCTTCTGCCAAGTTGGTTCCACGACCAGTTACTTGAGGAAGGCACCCTGGAGGGAGTCCAGGAAAAATCTGCTCCTAGATGATGCTGCTGCTGGGATGCTCCAGTCCACATCTGGAATACTGAAGTCTCAAACCAGTACTACCTCACCCTTGTCTGCCATCCTTTGGATGGCTACCATCAGCTCCCTATCTGTTTCTTCCTTCTGGGCTGGTGATCTATAGAGCACACCTGTGCAGATGGTTGGCCCCATTTTCCTTTCCAGCTTAACTCACAGCATCTCTCCCTCATTTTGTTCCTCCTGGATCTCTGTGGCCCTTATGTCATTTTTCACATACAGTGCCACTCCTCCTCCCTTCCTACCTGCCTGGTCTCTTCTGAATATGTTGTAGCCAGGAATGGCCATCTCCCAGTCATGATTATCATTACACTAGGTTTCAGTGATGGCCACAATGTTCAGGTCTGACTGCACCATGACATCCTCCAGATCTTCCATTTTGTTGCTAAGGCTCCTGGCATTGGCACACATCGCTTTCCATGATTTGACCTCCCTAGACTGTTTAGCTGTTCTACTCCAGCTCCTTCCCTGGTTGTCCTTTATCCCTGGTTCTCCTTGCTGTCTACTCTTCTGCTGAATTTTGCCCCTTTTCTGCCTATCCACCTCTTGGGTGCTAATCTCCATCTTTTGCACATTGCTTTGTTGAGATATCCACTCCTCCGGTTCACAGGTTCCACTGCTAACTGTGGGGGGTGAGCAAGTAGGTACCCTCCTTACATAGATACATAGATACATAGACAGTGTCGGCAGATAAGGGCCTATGGCCCACCCAGTCTGCCCATTTGAGCTTGTAAGTTCAGTTTGTTTTCCTAGAAGTCTGTTGCACCTAACCCCTGACCTCCAGAATTCCTTTATGTCTATCCCATGCATTCTTAAATCCCGTGATTGTTTCAGCCCCCACCACTTCCTCTGGCAGGGTGTTCCACTTGTCCACCACCCGTTCTGTGAAGAAATTCTTTCTCATGTTTCCTCTGAATCGTCCTCCCTCCAACTTCATCCCATGCCCTCTAGTCCTGGAACATCTTTTCGCTTAAAAATAGTGTTTTCCTGCACCCTGTTCCTCCCTGTAAGATACTTGTATGTCTCTATCATATCCTCTCTCCTCCTCTCCTCCAGGGAGTACATGTTCAGTTCCTTCAACCTGTCTTCATAGGACTTGTGATGCAACCCATGCACCATCTTTGTTGCCCTTCTCTGAACCTTCTCTACCCTGTCTATGTCCTTACGTAGGTATGGTCTCCAGAACTGTATACTGTACTCCAGGTGGGGCCTCACTAGTGTCTTGTATTGCGGAATTATGACCTCCCTTTTCCTGCTGGTAATGCCCCTGCCTATACATCTCAGCATCCTATTTGCTTTACCTGCTGCCTTGTCACACTGTTTCCCTACCTTGAGGTCACCAGAGATGATAACCCCAAGATCCCTTTCCTGCTTGGTGCATGCTATATCCTCACCCCCCAACTGATATATTGTGCCAGGGTTTTTGTGCCCCATATGCATTATCTTGCACTTCTTTGCATTGAATTTCAACTGCCAAACCCCTGACCATTCTTCAAGTTTCTGCAGGTCGCTTCTCATTCTGTCTACACCCTCTGGTGTGTCTACTCTGTTACAGAGCTTTGTGTCATCAGCGAACAGCGAAATTCTGCCTCTAGGTCCTGCGCCATGTCACTGATGAAGATGTTGAATAGGACCGGTCCCAGCACTGATCCCTGTGGTACCCCACTGGTCACTCTTCCTCTGTGGAGTGACAGCCATTTACCACCACCCTCTGTGTCCTGCCACCCAGCCAGTTACTTACCCACCACACTACTGTCCTGCCCACACCCATATTCCCCAGTTTGTGTAATAGTCTTCTATGTGGCACAGTGTCAAAGGCCTTGCTGAAGTCCAGATGAGGCCATGTCACTCCCTCCCTGATCCACCTCCCTAGTCACCCAGTCAAAAAATTCAACGAGGTTTGTCTGACATGACCTCCCCCTGGTGAAACCATGCTGCCTTGGGTCCTGTAGTCCATTGACAACCAGATGTTCTACCAATCTCTCCTTCAGTAGTGCTTCCATGATCTTCCCCACTACCGAGGTGAGGCTGACTGGTCTGTAGTTCCCTGCTTCCTTTTTGTTCCCACTTTTGTATAAGGGGACTACATCTGCTGTCCGCCAGTCTTTGGGTACCTCCCCTGTTTCCAGTGATCGGCTAAACAGGATAGCCAGAGGTTCAGCCACCACCTCTCTTAGTTCTTTAAGGACCCTGGGGTGCACCCCATCTGGCCCCATTGCTTTATCAACTCTCATTACTTCCAGTTCCTTCAGGACCCTTTCTCGTGTAAAGGGACTTGTGTCCATTTCTGCACCATTCTCACCCCTTGTACTCCCTTCAGACCCATTACCCTCCTCTTCCTCAGTAAAGACTGAGCAGAAATACCTGTTCAGTATGTCAGCTTTACTGTTGTCATCCTCCACACGGCCCCCATCCTCCCCCTTCAGTCTCACTATCCCTCCTTTTGTCTTTCTTTTTCACTTATGAACCTGTAAAGGTTTTGTCCCTCTACCCACTGATTTTGCAATGTGTTCTTCTGTCTGAGCTTGGCTTCCTTACTGACCTCCCTGCCTCCCTTTGCTTCTCCTGGTACTTCTCCTATCCACTTCTGCCTGTGTCTTTTTGTATTGCCTGAATGCAATCTTTTTGGCTTTAACTTTCTTTGCTACCTCTTTGGAAAACCATAATGGTCTCCTCTTCCTTTTCCTCTTGCTAACCTGCTTAATACATAATTCTGTTGTTCTTGTAATCCCCATTTTAAATACTGCCCACTGTTCCTCAACCCCTGATTCCTGTCCCATTCCCCTTAATGCCTGTTTCAAGTATCTCCTCATTTTCCCAAAGTCTGCCCCCCTAAAATCCAGGATACGTGTTTTGTGTGGTTTGGTTCTGCTCCTTCTGTGATTTCAAACCACAATGACTGGTGGTCACTGTTTCTCAGGTGCTCCCCCACTGTTACCCCTTCACACTGTCCCTGTTTGTGAGCACAAGGTCCAGTATTGTCTTCTGCCGAGTTGGTTCCACGACCAGTTGCTTGAGGAAGGCACCCTGAAGGAGTCCAGGATAAATCTGCTCCTAGTTGATGCTGCTGCTGGGATGCTCCAGTCCACGTCCTGGAATATTGAAGTCTCCAACCAGTACTACCTCATCCTTGTCTGCCATCCTTTGGATGGCTAGCATCAACTCCCTATCTGTTTCTTCCTCCTGGGCTGGTGGTCTATAGACCACACCTGTGCGGATGGCTGTCCCCATTTTACTTTCCAGCTTAACCCACAGTATCTCTCCCCCATTTTGTTCCTCCTGGATCTCTGTGGCCCTTATGTCATTTTTCACATACAGTGCCACTCCTCCTCCCTTCCTGCCTGCTCGGTCTCTTCTGAATATGTTGTAGCCAGGTATGGCCATCTCCCAGTCGTGGTTATCATTACACCAGGTTTCAGTGATGGCCACAATGTCCAGGTCTGACTGCACCATGACAGCCTCCAGATCTTCCATCTTGTTGCTAAGGCTCCTGGCATTTGCACACATGGCTTTCCATGATTTGACCTCCCTAGACTGTCTCACTATTCTACTCCAGCCCCTTCCTTGGTTGTCATTTATCCCTGGTTCTCCTTGCTGTCTGCCCGTCTGCTGAATTTTGCCCCTTTTCTGCTTATCCTCCTCTTGGGCACTAATCTCCATCTTTTGCACACTGCTTTGCAGAGATAGCCACTCCTCTGGTTCACTGGTTCCACTGCTAGCTGTTCTGCTTGCTGGTCTGCCACCCCTCTTGGCTAGTTTAAATGCTTGTCAATGTAGCATTTAAACTTATCATTGAGTGCTTGGATTCCCCTCCAGGATGGATGCAGGCCGTCCGGTTTGAACAAACCTCCATCCCTCCAGGTGGGTCCCTAGTCACCAATGAATCCAAACCCTTCCTCTCAGCACCAGTTCTTCAACCATGAGTTGAAGTTCATGGTGCATGCACCCCATGCTCTCCCATGCCTCTCACAGGTAGTACTTCTGAGAAGATGACAGAAGTAGCTACTTGCTTGAGACCCCTCCCCAATTTCCTAAACTCTTCCTGAACTTCCTCTGGCTCCCCATTTGCCAGGTCATTAGTTCCTAGGTGGATAATTACATCCAGCTCACCCTCCCACCTTGCCTTTCCAGTGATCCCCAGGATCTTTCTTCCATCCCTCCATGCCATGGCACCTGGTAGGCACCTCACCTCCCTGCCCTCCCCCTCCTGTGTTCCTAGATGGATCCCTCTTATGATTGAGTCCCCCACCAGGATTCACTTCCTCCTCCTCTGGGGTTCACTGCTCTCCCTGCTGAGGTCACCTCCTTGGCTAACCTTCTCATCCTTTCCTTCCACTTCTCTGGGTACCTCTATTTGGTTGCCCCATTTGCCAGTGTGGCATATGAGTTCTTGAGTGGAATAGGATCTGGGATGTGCCTCTGCCTGACCGCCTTAACCCTCCCTGAGCCCACTGTCATCCAAGTGCTCCTCGTTCTCGGCATCCTTTGAGGCAGCGGCATTGGACTGGGTGGTCTCTGGATAGGAGTGATGGTACTCCTGACCTAGTTTACTTCTGCTCTGATTCTGACTACCTCATCCCTCAGTCCAGAGAGATGCATGCAGATAGGGCAGCACCTCTGTGTCCAGAAGGTCTGCCTGAATATGGCTGCCCAGCCACTGCATTGCACCACTTCTCACATTATACTGCAATTATATTGCTATTCCACTAGTTGTATGTTACTGAAGCTCTCCTATTTCCCTTTTTATTAATTTACTGTCCTAAACAAATCCTGCCACTGATCCTCAGATACCTTTCTTTAAAATAAATAAATAAATAAATAAATAAATAAATGAGTCAAAACACTTGTCATGCTGAGGGTGGGCTTCTTCCCCTTATGCCCCTCCTACTCCACATCCCCTACTATCCCCTGTGTTTAGCTCCTATCAATCAGATTTAACAGGGCATATAATTAAGAGTTGGGGGGGGGCAAACATTTTCAGCAATTAAAGACAGCAAAGAAATACACCACCACCACTACATTTTAAATTTTCAACAGCCCAAAAACAATTCTAAGTAAAGACAGCAAAGAAATTACAGTGTGACTAAAAGCCCACAATATATGTTTAATAACAAAAATAGCAATTACCAGTTACTGTAAAGCACTGCAATTAATATGTTTGATTCCCCTTCTGGCTTCTTCTGAGAAAACAAAAATCACTTGCTACCTCAACTCTGACTAAGCCCCACCTCCACTTATCACATAGCTGAAGTTAGAGGCCATACAATTAGCACCCCTCACCCAGACTACAGGGTAAGTCAGACAAGCCAAGACTAAATTTGCAGCAATTAAAGACAGCAGAGAAATACACCACCACTATGTTTTAAATTGTCAGCAGCCAAAAAACAATTCTAAGTAAAGACAGCAAAGAGATTACAGTGTGACTAAAAGCCCACAATCTAAGTTTAATAACAAAAATTCAATTACCAGTTACTGTAAAGCACTAAAATTAATATGTTTGCTTCCCATTCTGGCTTCTTTAAAGAAAACAAAAATCACTTGCTACCTCAACTCTGACTAAGCCCCACCTCCAGTTATCATGTAGCTGAGGTCAGAGGCCAGACAATTAACATCCCTCACCAGGACTACAGGGCAAGTCAGACAAGCCAAGACTAAATTTGCAGCAATTAAAGACAGCAAAGAAATACACCACCACTACATGAAGTTACAGACTTTTTTTTAAACGTATACTTCCACGTCACAAAACTACGGGGAAAAAAAAAATTAAAACTTTTTTTTAATCTTTTTGCTGTTAATAAATGAGCCATTGTATAATAGCAATAATGCACTCCAGGGTGTGTGTTGTGCTGTGATAATGTCACTTCTCCGGTGTTAGACGCATTCAGCCTGTGATCTCATGCCCAAACACCTGAGGCGTGATGTTAACCCAGCACGACCCAGACCCTGTCATGCATTATTGCTTAATTATACCACAGATATCTAGTTTTAGCCAATCAAAACACAGGAAAACTGGTACTTGTTTTCCCACAAACTACTACCTACATGCCCACAGTTGGTTATCCATATTCAGCCAAGCTCACAGTAGGTTATTCACCTGTTAACCATGCCCACAGTTGGTTATCCATATTCCCCTCCTCTGCTGTCCACAGTGTCTGTCCAGATCACACTGGCACTCCCCTGATGTTCTTACATAAGCCCTTTACACTGCACCCAAGAGTACTATTTCTGTCTCCCACTGTATTTAAATTATGTGTGAGGCTCAGCAAAGGAGATGGACCCTGGAGACTGAAGTCGAGTGAGGAGCAAGAGACAAATTTCTTGTTGAGATGAGCCAGGCACAGGGGTAGAAAAACAAGTTTTTTGCACTGGGGACTGAGTGGGTCAGAAACACTAACAAATCACAAGTGTGTTTTTTTTATCAGAACATTTTGGAGATTCTGTACCTCTAGCAGAGTTACAGCACAGAAATGGGCTTTGAAAAGTAAAGCCATAACTCTGGGCAGGTGTATTACCACTAGAACTAATGCACATGCTCAGCGTCACGGTTTTACTTTTAAAAGCCTGATTTCAACATGTAACAGTGCCTGTTTTTCATTAGGAGTTACATTAAAAAGTTCTATGTAACTCCTAGGGGTATAACAGTAATAATATTCATTTTGTAGGAGTATATTTACAATAACTGGCTTCTGTGGATAATTGAACACCTTGGCTTCGCCTCAGCATTTAATCATCCTGAAAAGCTGGTTATTGCTTCGTATACTCCAACTAAATGAATGTTATCACTTAAATATACTGCAGTAAACAGCAAGTATCATTTTTTTTTCACACAAAGTGCAGATGGAGACCAGCCTCACAGTTGATTGTATTGTTCTTAGGGCAAACTGCTCACCTTTAATATGTAATGAGCTGGTGACTGCTCAGTGGCCCAGAAGAATGGCGTTCCATGCACATGTGGGTAACTCCAGCTCGGGAGTGAGTCCAGATCCTCTCAGCTTGGTAACCAGGCTAGGAGATGCATTGCAGGGTGGTAGTATTTCCAATTGGTACTGTACCAAGTAGCCCCACACTCACAAACAGATCACAAGCACAATGCTATTGTCTACTCCTCTTTCCCAGTCAACGAAAGCTAAATAAAGTAAAAAAGGCTTTATTTATTGCAAAATAATAAATGCATACAGGTGAATAGAGAAGGGTTGGCAACAATCACCAGTTACTCCAGTGCTTCAACACTTGCTTTTCATCAGGAGGCAGGTTTCTTGTGAACAACCCCTGCCTTAAATACCCACAAATTGTAGCATCCACCTATTGGGTGAGCCACTTACATTCAAAACTCAGGTGTGGCGGGATTTGAACCTATGTCATCAGTGAAAACATCAGCTTTAAAATACTATCATTGATATTGGCAGTACATTTTAGACCAAATTCATTTTCATTTAAACAGCTGATGAATTCCTTGGCTTCAATCACATGGGTGCAGTGTGTATATTGTGGAACACATTCAAACAGATGAGAGAAAGGAGTAAGTGCCTCAGCTGGGACTTGAGCCCAGGCCACCCAGAATACCATTCCAGTCGTGCTAACCAGCTATGCCACCAAGGCAACAGGAATCTGGGCATTCCCGGAGCACACATTACTCTTTCTCCAATGCGCAACCTGGTGCTACACAAATAATTACTGTAGAACTAGTTATTTTCATGCAAAGTAAACTTAGCGCAAACACAAATGCAACCATAATTGCATAAATGTATTTTACTGCTAGAATTTCAAGTTCTATAGTATTACATTTTCAATCACATGGGTGCAGTTTGCATATTTATGGAACACATACAGACAGAGGAGAGAAAGAAGTAAGTGCGTCAGCTGGGACTTGAAACTTAGGCATCTGGAATACTGTTCTGGTAACGCTAACCAGCTGCACCACCAAGGCAACTGGAACCTGGGCCATCCTGGAGCACATGTTACTCTTTCTCCAACGCACAATCTGGAGCTACACAAATAATTGCTACATTTTTAATCAAAACCTGAACCCAGGCCACCTGGAGTACCATCACTAACTAACTGTGCCCCCAAGGCAACTGGAATCTGGGCTGTCCTGGAGCACACATTACTCTTTCTTTATTTGGGCAGCACCAGGTTGTGTATTGGAGAGAGTAATGCATGCTCTGGGATGGTCCATGTTCCAGCTGCCTTGGTGGAACAGCTGGTTAGTGTGACTGGAACGGTATTCTGGGTGGCCTGGGTTCAAGTCCCAGCTGAGGCACTAACTTCTTTCTCTTCTTTGTTTCTATGTGTTTCATAAATATGCACACCATGCCCATGTGATTGAAAATGTAATAATTATTTGTGCAGCACCAGGTTGTGCATTAGAGAAAGAGTAACGTGTGCTCTGGGACAGCCCTGGTTTCAGTTGCCTTAGTGGTGCAGCTGGTTAGCATGACCAGAACGGTATTCCAGGTGGACTGGGTTTGAATTCCTTAGCTTGTTCAATAGTGTCCTCCCACACACGGACCACATCATCAATAAAGTGTAGCCACTTGATGATGTGGTCTATGAAGAGATTGTTCATTCAGTTATGAACCAGTCTTTTCCTAGAACCCCAAACGTAAGTTTGCTCACAAGGGGACCATTGCGGTCCCCATAGCTGTACCTCTAGTCTGTAGAAAAAAGTTGCCATCAAACTCAAAGTAATTGTGTGAAAGTACAAATTCCAGAGCTTTTAACAAAAAATCAGTGGGAATTTCTGCCTGGAGTGGATGGTTATGTAGAAAAAAATTCACTGGCCCTCAAACCCTGTTTATGATCGATAGAAGTGTACAAAACTCAACATCCACTCCTATCCATAGATAGCTCTGCTTCCATTTAAAGTCCTAAAATTTATTTAGTAAATCCATTGTATTTTTGAGATAAGATGGAATATCTTGTACACATGGCTTTAGAAACAAGTCCAGAGATGTGCAAAGATTATGGGTTAATGAGTCAGTTCCTGAGACTATAGGCCTGCCAGGGGGATTTACAATATCTTTGTGAATTTTGGGCAGGATATGAAAGGATGGAATTCTAGGTGTACTGTTCCATAAAAAGTTAAATTCTGTCTCAGACATTGACCCATCATTCCTAACCAATTCCAATAGATATAGGAGCTGTTTTTTTAAATAATTTGTGGGATTATCATTTAAATGTTTGTAGTTAACAGTATCATTTAGCAACTCATACACTTCACTCTTGTGAACCTCCTCTGACATACAAACGATATTGCCCCCTTTACCAGCTTCCACTTTAATGTTTTTTAATTCATCTAATGCTCTTAATTCCTCACTAGAAAGATTTCTAACTCTGATTCTGCCCTACTGCTGGACTACATTTTCAATCTCATCAGTTACGTTTTTTTTTTCCAAGGCTCTTAATTGTGCTGTTGTTGGTTTTAGGGCAGAATTCACATTTAGGTCTAAATGTATGCTTTCTTAATTCATTGAAATCATCCATATTAGTGAACATTGGCTCATGATTATTTTCATTAACAGAGCAGGTTCCGAGCCGGCACCATGGTGCCGAGTGATGGGTGTTCATTCGGCATGCTGGCGACTGGGTTAGCGACCCAAGCCCAGGATGTCAGGAACGGGTGCCAGCAGGGAGGGATTTCAGGGTGTCCCTTGGACACCTCCCTCCTGGGGAGCAAAGGTACTGTGCTGCCTGTCTAGCAGTCCTGGTGGCTCTGGGGTGGTGTCACAGGCAGTATGGGTGATAACACACTACCAGATGCCCCCACTCAGGATGCACACTGTGGCACACCTACGGTGGGTGGGCAGGGCCAGAAAAAACAGGAAAAAAGTCTCCTGACCAACCAGATGATGGCCACTGGTCCCTGGTGCTATGCTAGTCCGGGATAGACCCTTTCTGACCTCCATCGGCCCCCAGGCTAATTGGATGTGCCTCCAGGCACTTCTCCCCTGGAAGGGGGGGCCCTTCCAATGAAAGGGATATGTCGGGTCACCTGGTGACAACTGGTAGTAACAGGGGCAGTGAATGGTGACCGAGGTAGAAGTGGTGGCCAGGTGGTCCTGTGTGTGTGGCCGAAAGGAGTGGCTGGTCGGGGGGGAGGGTAGGAGGCACAAAAAAAAAAAACAGAGCAGGTTCCTTCAATAGCACTTTCAATCATTAATACTTCAGAGATATCATCTTCATTCAATACATAAATTAGTGCATCCCCATTTTTAATTGCATTAGTCACTAAGTCATTACCAGAGTTCTGCTGTATGGCTTCTAATAAGAAGTCAGCATCCTCCAAATGTTCACCTTGTAATGAATTCACTTCACAAATGTCTAGTCCCATTGTTGAATTGTTATCTCTGTTAAAAAAAATATTCCCTTAGTTGGATAGATCTAAATAATTTAAACAAACCAACTTGTATTTTAAATTTATCTAGTTCTTGTTCAGGTGCAAATTTGAGTCCTTTCCTGAGTGATAACTTGTGTGCCTCTGTTAGTTGAAATTCTGAGAGATTTATGACCTCTTCCCCTCCCTAGATTCCAACTGGACTTTGACAACCTCCAACACTGGCTCATTGCACATCAGCTTTCCCTAAATGCCAAAAAGACTGTCTCCATGACCTTTGGCATGAGGCAGAGACTCTAGGCTCACAGCCCTACCTTCCTTCCACACCCGAGATGGGACTTCCCTGGAGGACACCTTCTCTTTCAGATACCTGGTGGTCTAGCTAGACCAACACCTCAACTTTTCTGGATATGTGGACGCTATTCTGAAAAAACTGTGCCCTAAGCTTGACATGCTTTTCAGGAACCGGAACTGTCTTCCTCTTCCGGCTAGGTGCAAACTAGACCAGCAAATGATTCTCCCCATTTTCAGCTACTGTGATGTAGTTTATAGTGCTGCCCCAAAGTCCACCTTAATCAGACTGGCCTCCATCTTCGACTGCTTCTGTCACTTTGCACTTGATGCTCCAGCTCGTGCACAGCACTGCGATCTTTACCACTCCCTCGCATTTCCTTCACTTACTGACTGTCGCCTCTCCCACATTGCTAAGTTCATCTTCAAGTTCTGGTTCAACTATCTCCCTTCTTACCTCTCTTCTGCTCTGTCCACCCCTTCACCCCCCCATACACTCACGTAGATCCACTGACATCAGGACCCTGGCTACCCCCTGCAGACTCACCTCTGCCAGTCAGACCGCTTTCTCCCACTACTTCCCCAAATTCTGGAACTCATTATCGCAACAAATCAGACACTCATTATCTCTCCTCTCTACCACAGCTGCCCTCTCAAATTTCTGCTCCTCAAATTGCCAATGCATCTGATGTGTGCTATCAAACCCTGCTGTGTCTACAGCCCAATATTGGCTGCAACTGTGCCACATGTTTATTGTAGCTTCTAGCACTTAAATCCTAACTGGCACTTAACTACCATTCTAATTCTTATTGCATTGCTCCTATTGCTGCCAATTTGACTGTATCTTGCATATTGTCATCTTAAATTGTATGTAAAACTTAACTTCCATGTAAAGCACACTGTATGTTTTGATTGTTCAGTCTCTAAATGTAATTGTAAGATAATCATTTTAGACACATTGTATTATCTATATGTGATTTGTACTCTGTATATACATCTCCCCTTACCCATTCCCCCAGAAGCACTGGGAGATGAGTAACTTGTTGTTCAGTGTGCCTTCCTGGTGAAACTTTTCAATAAATAAGATAAAAATATGGCCCAACCACTGTCTTGGGTTGTCATTTGCCCCTCCTGCCCAGCCTCACCTTCTATTTTTTGTCTGTCTTGTTTGTGACTCTTCCACCAATTTGTTGTTTTTTGTTGTTTATAATGCTGTGGATTGTGTTTAGCAAATATTACTCTATGTATTAATTGCCTTGAGGTACCCTCTCCAGATGTGAAACTTCCATTCTTTGAGAACTCCTCTGCTTTGGATGTGGCCCCTGTGGTACTAGTGGGTGTTGTCTAATTTCTAATTAAATTCATTCCTTTTCTACTAGATGAGAGTTTGCTCCATGAAAAAAAGTGTTCCCTCCTGATAGTTATTAACATTTCTGTCTAGTATATGCTGTTTTCTATTAATCAGGTCAACGTCATATTTTTCCAGCTTTTGTTTTAATTGTATGTCTAATTCATTACACAGCTGGTGATTAACATATTTGGCCAGTTGCTTTTTAATGTCAGATATTGTAAAAGTCAATTCTTGACATTTAATTGTATCTGAAAACAATAATCAACTTAATAAAGGTTAGTGAGCATTCTGATGCAGCATTCTCCCATGTCTCCTTCAATTTAAACTCATCTAGCCCACCTGAGGGGATTTTTATTATTCTCAGACCACAGGGCACTTGTTGCTTTTCTATATACTTTTCAAGAATTATTATGTTACATGTTAGATTCAGTTCTTGAAACAAGGCTCTTTCCAGTTTAATATATAATTCTTTAATATCACCCTCTACCTGTTGCCTGGTCTGTAGTTGTTGAAAACTTACGTCTTGCTATTTGTTTCCTTTTGCTTAAATCTTCTGTTGCTGCCAAACAAACCATATGTGTATCACTTCCAGTCATCATGCTTTGTGAGTTTGAAGTACTCATCCCTTTTGAATTCATTCAGTTCTTAGATGTTATCACACCGGTATATCTTGTCACTACAATAATCTGCACTCAAACACCGTCCTCTGCATGCACTTACCCTTTCATAGCTTGCAGACTCCAAGACAAACCATAAAAACAAGGGAATGACTTGTGCTCTGGTATTAATGAGGACTTGGGTGCAATGGGCAGGTCAGTCAGACCCCAGAACAATTGGTACTGTATCAAGTAGCTCAACACTCAGAAACGGATCACAAGCACGCTGCTATTGCAAAAGTGAGAAAGTCTTTATTTTATTGCAAAATAATAAACATGTGTAGGTGAACAGAGAAAAGCTGGTAACAATCACCAGTTACCCCAGTGCCTCGACACTTGGTCTTCATCAGGAGGAAGGGTTCTGGTAAACAATACCCACAAATTATGACATCCACCAATTGGGTGAATCACTTACACTCAAATATCAGATATGGATGTGTTGGGATTTGAACCTGTATCATCAGTGAAAACATCAACTCTATCATTAAATACACCACTTAGTATTAAGATTCAATAACAAGACATTAGGTGTTCTGCAAAACTACAATTACACTGTACCCTTAATACAGCAACAGGATAAATCATCTTAATAAAAATATCTAAAATTGAAAACATTAAAAAATTGAACTGTGTATCTCTAGAGCAACTAGTAACATCCATAACACATTTAAACAAATAATGTATTGCAGTATTTAATACAAAAATGATTGAAAATTAATAAAAAGGTGTATGTTCTGTGATTGTCTTTGCTAGGTTTAGCAACAGTTTCAAAACTGATTTGTAATGCCACAAATTATATTAACCTATTACATATCAACAGTCATATATCTACAGAACAAAATATTGACTAACATGTGAAATGTTATAGCAAACCATTCATTTTTCTAATCAAGCAGAGTCTTAAAAATCTCCAGATTTCTTATTTGTTAACCAGCCAGGGTGGGTTGTCACCATCACCTACCACAGGATTGACCCCTCGCAGTGGGCTTGGGAGCTCGCTTCCCCATGATGGCAGCATATGCACGAGGTGCTGCATTGCTGTTCACAAGGCCAGTATAGAGGTTGCATGGTGCCATGGTGTTGGGAGAGATATGAAGCAAAGACACGCACAAGACACCCACACTGCTAAGCTTCCTATAGGGGGAAAAATCCCCTTGGCTGTCTTAATGACTGCTATAACTGGTACACTCAGACCTCAGCTGGCTGTCCCTCCTACTCACCAGATTCTGTAATGCAAAGTGGTTGGGAAAGAAGATCTCACCCCAATTGCCTTGTTGTGGTTGGATAAGTCCATGGAGGATTATGAGGAGCACCATATATTTTGGGTCAATTTACCTAATTATGTAAAATACTTCTTCAAGCGTGTGTGTTCATTGCACACATTTTAATTGAAACTGTATTGATTAGCAAATACTTGACACAATTAACTGGCTAAAACCAGTTTGCAGAGGTATTAATGAATCATTGTTCCCCCTATTGATGCAACTGTGTTCTTAGTAGTAAAGAATGGAAAGCTTGAAATTGATATAGAAACATACAATTTACTGGTGGAAAAGCACCACTTGGCCCATTCAGTCTGCCCAGATGTTCCATGCCTAATCTCTCTCCACATACCCTAACTGGTCTCTGGCAGCCCCCACCACACCCTGCCTATTTACTAATATTCCCCTTTATCTATCCCATGCATGCTTGAAGCCCCAGTTTGTTTTCACCTCCATCACGTCTACTGGCAGTCTGTTCCAGATGCCTACCACCCTATCAGTGAAGTAGTTCTTCCTCACATCCCTCTTAAATTCCCCCGCTCCAGTTTCATCACATGCCCCCTGATCCTGATGCTATTTCTCATTTAAAAGAGACTCTCATCCTGCTCCCTGTTCATGCTTGAGAGGTACTTGTAGGTCTCTATTATGTCCCTCTCACTGTCATCTGATTCCTCAGTCTCTCCTCATAGGGCTTCTCCTGCAACCCAAATATTTTTGGAAGAAAGTGTGTATTTGATTATAGACAACTGTGATATTTTTGCAGCTAGCTAAATCCCATCTTGAGACCCTCCAAGCACATTTGTCCCTGAAATCACTTTTTCTCTACTGTTGAAGTTTCAAGTTTATTTGTACAATGTGTATTGCAATACAGTATGACACATAAACATTTCTGTTACATATTTAAAAACATCAATAGATATATAAGTTTATACATATAAAACCATTGCACATACTTATGGAATGCTCATCCCCTCACATTTTTAATCATCTAATAGAGGCAACTGTAAATTGTGCTACACTATACAAAATTGCAGTGTCACTTGAATTTAACAGGAACCTTAAAGCAGCAGTGCAACAAATGTGTTTTGATGTGGTTACACTGAATAATAGCAGTTGTAGACAGTCTCAGTTTTGAAACTGTAACTGTCTGTTGCTAAGAATGTTTTTTAAATGAATATAAGTTGCACTCACTTCTCGTGCACAGACCCTTGCCAGGCTCGTCATTTTTAATCAGAGAGCACTGTGGGCATATTCGGGCTCTACTCTCTGACCATAATGCAGTACAGTAAGTGCAAAATGCTTTGCAATGTTTGAGTTGGAGTTGTGTGCGTTTACAGTAGATGTCAGGCTGTAGTGAAAGTGACAGAACACATAGCTCGCTTCAGCAGTAGTGTTACGTGTTCATTCTGTATCACAGATAAATTAAAGCAACATAGTAGATATGAAGACGCATATAGCAAATTGGCAACAGTTGGTAACACTAGAACACTTATAATAACTAACCGGTCCCGTCAAAATCGGATTTCCGTGCCTTTTTTTTTTAATTAAATAGAATCTCTCTCTGCCACAGCCTTCTGATGCTTCTGTGTACCCTGCAACATTTCTCTTTGTCGCTGCTCATTTCTCTAGTTTACCTCTCCTCCATCCTTGCATATGGATGTGACCCCCGGACCTCTGCATGCCCCTTATTGCAGCCTCGGTGGGTAACGATGTGGACATCTCGTGACCCACACCTCCACTTCCACACATTGACTCACTCCTAGGTGATGGAAGCACAGGTTAACATATTTATTTGCAATCTGCCTTTTTTATATACCAAAAACTCAAGGCGCCATGATAACAGCAACTGTTAATACATTCTTGACAAAGTTAAGTTCTGTGGTGTTGTGGTATAGTCATTTGCTTCTTGAACTTTTGCTGATGTGACTGTGGGGTCTGGGGTTCGATCCTAGCTACCCGTGACTTTTCAATTTGCTTTGCCGCAGTAATACCTCAGTTTCCATTATATTTAAGGAAATGCACATTTGCTGCAGACAAGTACACTCCAGTAATATTTGTACTTGCCAAACTGCAGCAACCCTCTTGAAACATTGCGTTTCATCATTTTTACACATCTTACAGCTTTACAGTCACATCAGTTACATTACAAACTTTAATCGGGTTACACATTGGGCTACTGTAGTTCTACAACAATTTACAAGCAAGAATCAAGAGTGAAAACAAATAAAGGTGTAGGACATCATGGGGAACACACTCCAGCTGTCAGTTTCTGGTCCACTACAGCATGTAGTCTGCTGCTGTTTACCAATTGAAGTCAGGCACAGTGGGTGAACACTAACAGCAGTTCATATAAAGAACAAGGTGGCAAACGTTGCCAGTCAATAACAAGAGCTCACGCAAACAGCACAGGGATGAGCACATCTGCTGAGTGAACTGTATTATGGGATATTGAGTTTGGACAAAAAAACAGAGCATACTGATAATTAACTCATTTAAAATAATTACAATTTAAAAAAAAAAAAAACAATGTAACTGAAGTTCCAACGGTAAACAGCCAGCAAACTCGTGAACCGGAACATTGACTCCACATAAACATGAGGGACACTCAACATTAATATTTTAAAACAAGGTCCATTGTGCTGCTGCTTTAAATTTTCCTCCCTATTTCTATTCTCAAGTTTAGTCAAATATGGTAGAAGCCATCTTTCTCTAAGGCTACTTAAGTTTGGACAATCTAATAACATGTGACCTGAGTTCCATTTCCCTGAGTATTCACTCTTAGAAACATAGAAACATAGAAACATAGACTTTGACGGCAGATAAGGACGGCTAGGCCCATCTAGTCTGCCCATTTCCCTACCTGCAGGATAGGCCGCAGATCCTAGTTAACCAACAGCCTATTTCTTCCTACCCCCACAAGAATTGCCTTATGTCTGTCCCATGCATTCTTGAATTCTCCCACAGTTTTAGACCCCACAACCTCCTCAGGAAGGCTGTTCCATACATCCACTACCCTCTTTGTGAAATAATACTTCCTCACATTGCCCCTGAACCGCCTCCTTCTATCTTTAAATTGTGTCCCCTTGTTCTTGCAAGTCTCTTTTTCTGAAAGATGCTACCCTCTTGGACTTTGTTGATTCCACTGAGGTACTTAAAAGTTTCTATCATGTCCCCCCTCTCCCTTCTTTCCTCAAGGGTATACATATTAAGCTCCTTTAGTCTCTCCTCATACAGCTTCTCTTGCAGACCCTGCACCATTTTAGTTGCCCTCCTGACTGCCTCTATCCTGTCTATGTCCTTATGGAGATGGGGTCTCCAGAACTGGACACAGTACTCCAGATGGGGTCTCACCAACTGTCTGTACAGAGGGATAACAACTTCCTGTTTTCTGCTGATGATGCCTCTCCCTATACATCCCCAGCCCTCCCTACTGCCTTCTCACATTGCTTGCTAACCTTAAGGTCATCTGATATGATTACCCCCAGGTCCCTTTCCTTTTTTGTTGTTGTTACTACCTCCCCACCCATTGTGTATTCTTCCCTTGGGTTCTTGTTTCCCAGGTGCATTATTTTGCACTTCTTTTCATTGAATCCTTGCTGCCATACTTCTGACTATTCCTCCAACCTTGCCAAGTCCCTTTTCATCCTTTCCACGCCTCCTTGTGTATCAACCCTGTTGCAGATCTTTGTGTCATCTGCAAAAAGACATACTTTTCCTTCCAGTCCCTCTGCAATGTCACTGATGAAGACATTAAAAAGGACTGGACCCAATACTGAACCCTGCGGTACCCCACTAGTAACCCCTTTCTTCAGAGTGGACTCCATTTACAATTACCTTCTGTGTCCTGTTGTCCAGCCAATGTTTTACCAGGCTACCCCTCTGGGTCCCAGTCCCAGCTGGTTAATTTGACTATTAATCTTTTGTGTGGGACTGTGTCAAATGCCTTGCTAAAGTCTAGGTAGGCCATGTCCACAGCCCCTCCCTGGTCTACTACTTTGGTCACCCAGTCAAAGAAATCTATTAGATTCATCTGACATGACCTTCCCTGTCAGAACCCATGCTGCCTTGGGTCCTGTGCTCCACTGGCCTCTAGGTACTCAACTATTCTTTCCTTCAGAAGTGACTCCATCACTTTCCTACCACAGAGGTCAGACTGACAGGTCTGTAATTTCCTGCCTCTGTCTTGGTCCCACTTTTGTGAAGGGAATCACATCCGCCTTCCTCCAGTCCTCGGGTACCACACCATCCTCCCATGATTTATTAAAGAGAGTAGCCAGTGGTTTCACTAGTTCCTCCTTAATTTTTAGAATTCTGGGGTGAATTCTATCAGGACCCATTGCTTTGTCCACCTTCAGTTTTAGGAGTTCTTGCAGAACCCTTTCTTCTGTGAAAGGACTGGGATCCCCCCTATCAAGAGTGCTTCTGTTAATTGGATTAGGCACTTCCCCCTCCTCTTTTGTGAATACTGAGCAGAAATATTCGTTCAGTATTCCTGCTTTTTCACTGTCCCCCTCTGCCCACCCACCGTTCATTCTATTCAGCCTCACTATCCCTCCCTTTGTCTTTCTACGCTCGCTAATGTACCTATAAAAGGTTTTATCCCCCTTCTTAACTGAGTTGGCTATCTTTTCCTCAGTTTGGGCCTTTGCTATTCTGACTTCCCTCCTGCTTCCTTCTGCCTTAACTGGTACAGCTCTCTGTCCTGCTCCTTCTGTGTTTCTTTATACTTCGAATGCTATCTTTTTTTCCTGACTTTCACAGCCACCTCTTTGAGAACCATAGTGGCTTTTTCTTTCATTTTGATTTGTTTATTTGCTTCACACAAAGGCTTGTTGCCTCTGTGATGGCAGTTTTGATAATTCCCCATTGTTGCTCCACACCTCCTTCTAGCCTGTTTGCTAGTGCTTTTCTGAGGCGCTTTCCATCTTGCCAAAGTCAACCCTCCTAAAGTCCAGTACCCTCACTTTTGTATGGCTTGACTCTGTAGCTGAGTTTAACGTGAACCACACTGTTTGATGGTCACTTGTCCCCAGATGGCAACCCACTTCTAGATCTGAGATCCTCTCACTGCCCCCATTTGAGAGTACGAGGTCTAAGATTGCTCCCTCATGAGTGGGTTCCAAAACTAGCTGTCTAATGCCTGCCACCTGTAGGGCATCAAGAATGGCCCTGCTCTTGGATGTGGCTGCAGCGAATGTGCTCCAGTCAACATCTGGCATATTCAGGTCTCCCATCAACAGTATCTCCCCTTTCTCTGCCATTCTAAGAATGCCTTCTATCATATCCTTGTCCATTCCTTCCCCCTGACATGGGGGTCTGTACACAACCCCTGTGTGGATTGTGGTGCCCTTTCCAGTCTCCAAGGTGACCCACAGTGCCTTCTCTCCTCCCTGTTTACTCTTTTGTTCAGTTGCTTTTATCCCTTCCTTTACATAGAGAGCTACTCCTCCCTCTTCTCCCCTGCCTGTCTCTCCTGTAGGTTATGTACCCTGGTATGTTAACATCCCAGTCATGGTTCTCTGTGTACCATGTTTCTGTGACTGCTACGATATCCAGGCATCCCTCTTCCATTAAGGCCATCAGCTCCAGGAGCTTGTTGCCCAGACTACGGGCATTGGTACTCATTACCCTCCATTTCCTGATGGCCTTACTCCCTTTTGCCCCATCCCTGTCCTTCTTGCCTTTGTCACTTTCTCCATTTACCCCTGCCCTTCTCTCTATCGACACCTCTATGTTGGTGTTTGCCACACTTACTACCATGATTATTTGGGGGCTAGGATTTTCCTGCTCCTTTCCAGTGCCTCTCCCCTTGGCTAGTTTAAAAGCTTGCCAATGAAGCATTTAAACCTATCACCTAGGATCCTGGTTCCCTCCGGACAGATGCAGCCCATCATGCCAGTATAGGCTTGCATCACTCCAGGTGGACCCCCAGTCCCCAATGAAGCCAAATCCCTGAGCTCCACACCAGTTTTTCAACCACTGATTGAATCCCATGGTGCGGAACACCTTAGCCTCTCCTATGGCATAGATGGGTAGCACCTCCCGAGAAGGTTACTGTGCGTGCTACTTGACTCAAGGCCCTCCCCAATTCCACAAACTCTTCCTGCACTTCTCTAATCCCTTTCTTAGCCAGGTCATTTGTCTCTAGGTGGACAATGACATCCAGCTCCCTCCTGTGCAGCTGCTCAGCAATCCTGAGGATTCACTCCCTGTCCCTCCAAGCCATGGCGCCAGGCAGGCACCTACCTCCGCCTCCCTTCCTCCCCAGTTCTACCTTCCTAACAGTGGAGTCCCCACCAGGAGTTGTTTCCTTCCCTGCAGGGTCCCCTGCCACCCTCCTGTGGGTCTCCTTTGTGGAGGTTCCCAGCATCCTCCTTGGTCTCCACTGTGGGTGCCTCCATAGAGGAACCACACTTTGCCAGAATGACATAGGAATTGTGGAGAGGTACAACTGGAGGGATGCGCCTCTGTTCTACCACCCACCCTCACCCTCCCTGAGCCCACTGTGGTCCAACCGCTCCTCTTTCTTGGCAACCTCTGAGGCAACGGCAGTGGCACTGGTGGTCCCTGGATGGAAGAGGAGGTCCCACAAATCCTGGCCAACTCAGCCTGGAGATGAGCAACCTCCTCCCTCAGCCCAGAGACTTGCCTGCAGATGGGACAACACCGCATTGTCCAGAACATCTCCCGGAAGACTGCTGCTCCACAGCCACTGCACTGCACCACTCCAATCATGTCTTATTTCTGACCCCTTAACTGTTTGCAATCCTTACTCTTTCCTCTGTTTTTTTTTCTCTCTCGCCTTACTTTCTGCCTGTGTGCCCTTTAAGCACCTGATTGTCCTGTTCTGAGACAAGAATATCCTATATTTCTCAGTAGACCACTTACTTGCTCAGAGGCAGACCTCCAGCAGCTAGAGGGGGCCGGAAAGCTACTCTTGCCCTTCTAGGATGGTGGGTCCTTGGTGGTTCTGTGATCACTCACTTCCTGCCCCTAAACAGGAAGTTCCTGTTGTCAGTCAAATCCTGTGCCTATAAAAATAGAACTAGTTTTGGGTGGGGGGTGGAGGGGAGGGAAGGAGGGCAATATCGTCCCAGCAGAGAAGTTCAGTCACACAGCAGTCCTTTCTCCTGGTGTCTTCTGCCAAGCTATTAGCAGAAACTTTCTAAGACAGTCTTTAAATGTAGCTTCCTTCTAGCTAAGCCACCCGCCTACTTACCAGATCTTTCTACAAGTAATTTAAACCTCACAGCAGTTAAGTCCTTTCAGTCACCTGAGATTTACACCTAGATAACTCTTCAGATACCCATTCAGTTCAGTTAACCCAAACACACACTTTTTTTTTTTTGTTTTTGTATGTTAGTTTTTTTACCCTAAATTAAAGGTCCAAGTACAAAAGTTCTTCTACTTTAGTCCCAGCAGAGAAGTTCAGTCACACAGCAGTCCTTTCTCCTGGTGTCTTCTGCCAAGCGCTTACAATCTAACCCTAATTTAAAAACATTCCATCCCAGAAATCCCGTAGAAATTTCTGCATTAACATCAAACCTTAAATGAGCTGTTGTATAATAATGTAAATTTTTTTCACATTTGTAAATATAATCGTCTCTCCTACGTAAAGTTTTCAAATTTTTAGAACTCAGGAAATTCGTGGTTAATGAGATTCTTTCAAGATCACTTTGCTTTGTAGCATCTGGGGCCAGATATTCAAAACTCTGCACTTGGCACAAACCGTTTGTGCCGGGTTTGCACTGAATTTGCATGGGTCCCCTATATTCAAAAGACCAAATAGCACTGGCAAAGTGCATTAGCGCAGGGCAAAATTATAATGTATGCACCAAGCAAAGAGAAGGGGCGTGCACATGACTACAGGTGCTATGCTATATTCAGCACGTTAGCACCACGCAGAGTGTGTTTGTGTGACTTTGCACAATGCAAATTACCTCCCAGAAAAAGGTAGTCTTAACTCTGGGCAAAACAAGGATAGGGAGCATGGACACAGCAGCAGCAGGCAACATGACCGTAAGCAACAAACGTATCATGCTGCACCTGATGACTGCAGCCAGTGAGGAGGCAGAGATGTCAGATGGCCACCCTGGGCCACACCATATGCTGTGGAAGAGATAAGCTGCACACTGATGGCACTGCCCACGTCACCATTATGTGGCACCTGTCCCAACCCTGCCAGGCATTTGAGGTTGCCTCAGTACCCAGTGGACACCTTGTCAAATCAAATCAAATCAAAACTTTACATTCAAATATCAAGGCACTATACATTTAAAACATAAATATGATAACCAGACTAAAACAACCATATAAATTAATTATGAACAATCTGGGAAGGCTAATGAAAGTAAATATGTTTTTAGCTGTGCCCATGCAGCACACACGTCCAGTCCCCCCATAAGAGTACACCACCACAATCCAGCACACACATGCAGCACTGGGGGAATGGAGGGTACTAAAGGGATGGTGTACAGGTGGCCAGGCTGCACCACATAGCAGGTGCTAGCCCAAGGCTGGGGCCATCCACACAGTGCACATGTGCCAGTGACGGGAATGACCTTCACATCAGTGTGCCTGTATGATGGTATATGTCTGCCCCCCCGGGGCACATACCACACACCTGTTTAGGCTCCTCATAACACACAGCCAGCCATGTGTACAGTATATTAGCATGGGGATTCCATGCCACTAGTATTGCGTATATAGATCTCTGGACAGTATGAGTGTGGTATCCACTGTCAGAACACATCTGCCAGCTGTGAAACATAGAAACATAGAATCTGACGGCAGATAAGGACCGCTGGCCCACCCAGTCTGCCCATTTCCCTACCTAATGGATAAGCTGCAGATCCTAGTTAACCAGCAGCCTACTTCTTTCTACCCCAACCCCCTAGAATTGCCTTATGACTGTCCCATGCATGCTTGAATTCAACCACTGTTTTTGACTCCACAGCCTCCTCCAGAAGGCCGTTCCATGCATCCACAACCCTCTCTGTGAAAAAATACGTCCTTACATTACCTCTGAGCCGCCCCCCCTCTATCTTCAAATTGTGCCTTCTTGTTCTTGCACACCTCTTTTTTTTAAAGATGCTACCCTCTTGGACTTTGTTGATTCCCTTGAGGTACTTGAAAGTTTCTATCATGTCCCCCTCTCCCTCCCTTTACTCGAGGCTATACATATTAAGCTCCCTTTAGTCTCTCTTCATATGTCTTCCAGTGCAGGCCCTGCACCATTTTAGTTGCCCTCCTCTGGACAGCTTCCATCTTGTCTATGTCCTTGTGGAGACTGGGTCTCCAGAACTGAACACAGTACTCCAGATGGGGTCTCACCAGCTGTCTGTACAGAGGGATAACAACTTCCTGTTTTCTACTGGTGATGCCTCTCCCTATGCATCCCAGTATCTCCCCAGCCCTCCTTACTGCCCTCTCACATTGCTTGCCCACCTTTAAGTCATCTGATAGGACTACCCCCAGGTCCCTTTCCATTTTGTTGTTAGTATCTCACCCCCACTGTGTATCTCTTCCCTGGGTTTTGTTTCCAGGTGCATTACCTTGCACTTCCTAGCATTAAATCTAAGCTGCCATACATTTGACCATTCCTCTAACCTTGCCAAGTCCCTTCTCATTGTTTCCACCCATACTTTTCCTTCCAGACCCTCTGCAATGTCACTACAAAGACATTGAAGAGGACTGGTCCCACACTGAACCTCTGCACCCCACTAATAACCCCCTTTCTTCAGAGTGGACTCCATTTACTATTACCCTCTGTGTCCTATTCTCCAGCCAATTCTTTACCCAGGCCATCATCTTGGGACCCACTCCCAGGCTGGCTAACTTGTATATTAATCTTTTGTGTGGGACTGAGTCAAATGCCTTGCTAAAGTCTAGGTAGGCCATGTCCACAGCCCCTCCCTGATCTACTACTTTGGTCACCCAGTCAAAGAAATCTATCAGATTTGTCTGGCATGACCTTCCACTGTGAATCCATGCTGCCTTGGGTCCTGTGCCCCTCTGGTCTCTAGATACTCGACAATTCTTTCCTTCAGAAGTGATTCCATCATTTTCCCTATCACTGAGGTTAAACTAACAGGTCTGTAGTTTCCTGCTTCTGCCTTGCTCCACTTTTGTAAAGGGAATCACATCTGCCCTCCTCCAGTCTCTCAGGTACCACCCCAACCTCCCATGATTTGTTAATGAGGGTAGTCAGTGGTGTCACTAGTTCTACCCTTAGTTCTTTTAGAATTCTGGGATGAATCCCATCAGGCCCCATTGCTTTGTCCACCTTCAGTTTTAAGAGTTCTTTCGGAACCCTTTCTTCTGTAAATGGGCTGGTATCAACTTCTGTATCCAGAGTGTTTCTATTGTTTGTTTTAGGTACCTACCCCTCTTCGTTTGTAAATACTGAGCAAAAATAGTTTAGTATCTCTGCCTTTTCACAGTCACCCTCTGCCCACCCCCCTCCCCTTTATTAAGCCTCACTTTCCCTCCCTTAGTCTTCCTTTGCTCCCTGATGTACCTAAAAAAGGTTGTATCCCTTTTAACTGAGTTGGCTATCTTTCCTCAGTTCGGCCTTTGCTGTTCTGACTGCCTTCCCAGCTTCCTTTTGCTTTAACTGATACAATTCTCTGTCCTGCTCCTTCTGTGATTCCTTGTACTTTCTGAATGCTTTCTTTTCTCTTGAACCTTCACTGCCACCTCCTTTGAGAACCATAGTGGTTTCTTACATCGTTTTGTTTTGTTTATTTGCTTCACACAAAGGCTTGTTACCTCTGTGATGGCAGTTTTATTATTCCCCATTGTTCTTCCACCCTCCTTCCTGCCCATTTGCTAGTGCATTCCTTAGGCACTCACCCATTTTGGCAAAGTCCGCCTCCTGAAGTCCAGTACTTTTGCCTTTGTATGGCTTGACTTCTATTGCTGTGTTTATTGTGAACCATATTGTTCAATGGTCGCTAGTTCCCAGATGGCTACCCACTTCTACATCTGTGATCCTCTCTCCATCTCCATTTGAGAGGACCAAGTCTAAGATTCCTCCCTCTCGAGTGGGTTCCAATACTAGTTGTCTAAGGCATGCCCCCTGTAGGGCATCTAGAGTAACCCCACTCTTAGAAGTGGCTGCTGCAACTGCACTCCAGTTAACATCTGGCATATTCAGATCACCCATCAGCAATATCTCCCCTTTATCTGCCATTCTAAGTATACTTTCTATCACATCCTTGTCCATTTCCTCCCCCTGAGAAGGGGGTCTGGATACAACCCCTGTGTGGATTGTGGTGCCATTGCCTGCCTCCAAATTGACCCACAGTGCTTCTTCCTCCTCCCTGTTTACCCTTTTGTTCTGTTGCTTTGATTCTTTCCTATGTAGAGAGCTACTCCTCCTCTTCTTTCGCTGTCCCTCCTGTAGATAGTGTATCCTGGTATGTTTACATCCCAGTCATGGTTCTGTGTGTACCATGTTTCTGTGACTGCAACGATATCCAGATGTTCCTCCTCCATCAAGGCCACTAATTCAGGAAGCTTGTTACCCAGACTACGGGCATTGGTACTCATTGCTCTCCATTTTTGATGGCTTTACCTTCTGTAGCAGCATCCCCCACTGACCTTTCTACCTTGGTCTTTTTCTCATGTACTTCCCTGTGTTGTAGGGGGAGGCTGGGATTTTCCTGCTGCTCATCAGTGCCTCCCCCCTTGACTAGTTTAAAAGCTTGCCAATGAAGCAGTTAAACCGGTTGCCCAAAAGACTTATTCCCTTCCCGGTCCCAGACGCCGCAAGTTATTCTCTTGGTAGATCAAACTGTTTAAAATCCAGACAGGTGAACCATTTCATAGGCACCTCTGAGAAATTTTTAAATCTTATATCGATGTAATCTATTGCTACATGTACTAATGTCTGCAGTTGTGTATCAGTCCCAAAATTTATTTCAGGACAGTTGCCTTTGAATGTGAAAGGCACAGTCCTCTCGACTCCCTTCTGTGAAATTACATATTCCATGCATCTGCTTTTTTAGGTTTGTAATGAGCTAGGAAAGCCATCATATATTTCCTTGGCTTTGATTTCAGTTCCATCAGCTGGAGAAGGCAGGTCTCAATGAGATGTGTTACTTCAAGAATTATTAAGTCATCTCTTTGAAACTGCAGAGAAAGATTTCTAAGTATGGGCAAAACATCTTGAAGGATATAAAGTGGTTTGACAAACTGCATAGACTGTACCTCTTTTAACAACACATTTGCTTTTGAACCATCAGCAGCAGATGCAATTTGTTACAAGTGCTGAGCAACTGTAGGTAGATTCATCGGAACTGAATTAACTGAATGTGATCCACTGGCCAGCCATCTCATCTGTTTAATTGCACTAAAGTGTGCCAGATCAGTATCTATCACATGTGCAATTTCTTGTAGCTCTCTCATCTTTTTTGGACTATAGTGATAGAACTTAAATATGCCCTTTAAAGTATTTTCAAGCTTTGATATGAAGGGGTTTGTTTTCATTACATCAAGAACCGCCAACTCCAGCTTATGGGCAACACAATGTATGGCAATGATGTGAGGACAGTGGTCCCGTAACTTCGCAATGGTTCCACCTCTTTTACCCATCATTACACTTGCCCCATCAAAATTGGCAGAAATCAGAAGTGGCCCTGGACTGCTCACATTTGATAGGTCAGTGAGAGGTACATGTAGTGAATCTAATGCAGTTTTTATTACATTAAAGACACCTTCAGCATGCGCGAATTGCAAGGGCACAGCCTGGATCAGATACGTACACACATCTTTTGTGTTAGGATCTACATAACGCAGGAAGACATTTTCCCATTCAATTATAGCCGCATCATTGTTGCCATCAGCAAGAACTGTCGCATATTTTACATTTTTAAGAGTCTGTGTCTGGGTTTTGATAGGACAGCAGATATAGCTCTGCAAAAGTCCCTGGCTTGCTTATCATTGGTATAATTCATACCTATCTTAATAGTATTTTTCTCTTGCAATTCACATAGCCATTTCATGTTGGAAAAAGGGTGCACATTTTTTGCAATGGAGTACACTGTGTAGAACAGACATCTAATCTTCACCTTTGTGGCCTCTTCCAACTGTGCAAAGGCTTGATAAAGTGGTGACTCGGTAATATCACACTGAACTGCTCACTGTCCACTTTCCAGAATATGATGGTTCTGGCATAACACATGCAGATTTGACTTTTCATGTGCCCATAGTGACTCAATACGAAAGTTGTTAGAGCCTGCTGCAAAGACATTTGTTTTTTTGAAAAGGCTGGATTTGCAACAGTGGGGTACTTTTCATACACAGTGCAAAACATCAGTCCATTTTTATCATCGTATCTCGATCATTTATAAGTGTTCAACCAGTGAAATTGAAACATTCTTGTCCTTTTCTCCTGGTCATATCTTTTGTCTTTAGAGATCCTGTCTCCTTGCTGATCCAGCAAAGTTAGGTTCTTAGGACAGGAGGAAACAGATGCTTCCACTTCACGGTTTAATTCAGTTGATGAATGCTGCTGCTGCTGCTGCACGTCATCATCAGTTGCTGTTATGTCCATTACCACAGCAGAAAAAGACTCAATGTCTCTTTTATCTTGAGAAGACTGTCTTTCAGTTAGGCTAGGCCCAGTGGCGGCTGCTGCTGCTGCTCCTGACCACATAGAAAAAAAGTCTTTTGTGACTTATTCTTTTGCATAGCCATGTTTTTATTTGTCATGTTTTTAACTTTTTTTCCACACTTGCCTACTCTGTAAATAAAATGTATTTTATAATATCTGTGTGTGAGTGTCCTTTCTTGACTGGGTGTGTGGGTGGGGGGAGCCGGGTAGTGCTAGAGTAGTGCTTGTGTGGGTGAACAGTGAACACAGGAAACACACTTTATTCTGTTTTTTAAAGTTTATGTTGAAATTCACAGTGGTCAAGTGACTTCACTGCAGGCAGCTGGCCCGAGTCAGGGATGCAGCAATATAGCAGCGTGGTACTAGTTACACAGGCTAAACTTTTTAACTTCAGTACACTCCACTTTCTTCAGAATATTTTTTTATTTATTTTGTATTTCTCTCTGTAGTATACAAATAACACCCCACCAACACTTATTCCGTTTTCAGTTTTTTTAATTTAATTTCTGCCTCTCTCTGCCCTACTGTCCTCCCCTACTGTCCCTCACCCTCAGCACACAAATAGGCTGGATTTAATGTCTCACGCAGCTGCAGCAGTTTAATAATGTAATTTTTTTCTTTTAATTAACTATATTTTTCTTTTCCAATTTCTACCCTTCTCCCTCTCGTCTTGTCCCTCACACAGTCAGACAGACAACAGTGTGAATTAAGTTTTTATTAAGTTTTCTTAGGGCACCACACAAACAAAGCCCCTCACTCCTTTATTCCTAGCCCTTTTATTAAGTTTTCATAGGGCAGGTGGGCAACAGGGCAGCACACAGACAAAGCCTCTCACACTTTTGTTTCTTCTCAGTTTTTAAGTTTTAGGACAACACACAAAGCCCCTCACCCTCACTCTTATTTCTTACACTGTTAGGGCAGGCAACACACACAAATAACCTCACTGTTTTTCTCAGCCGTTTATTATAGTTTGGCAACACAAGCCCTCTCTCTTTTATTTCTTCTCAGACAACTAGCTAGAGTAGACTGAAAGTTTTCTGTTTGTCAGCTTTGCCCCAATTCGGTTCTGTTGTTGTACTTAGTGTACAGTAAGTACAAGTACGCTATTACAGTTTTACACTCTTCTCCTCTGATTTTGTTGTAGCTCACTGTCCTTATTTTTTTTTCAGACATCTCCTTTCTTGTTGTACTTTATTTCTGGCTGTCCCCTTGATCTCTCTGTGGCAGAAGCCACTAAGCCAGGCCAGCACAGACCCAGACCAGACCCCACTCTCACCCAATTCTCTAGGCTTTCCCTCCAGTCCTAAAAACCTTCCCCACCCCCTGCTTTCACCTCTCCATCTTGCTTCTCTCACCCCACTAAAGAAACAAATCGATATTCGTAATTTTTTTCACCAGTCTGTCTCCCACAAGCTTGCTAGCTATTAACATTTAGCAAATAACCACTCCACAACACACACGCTCCGATCACACACTGAGATGCATCCGAGTCTGCTGCTGCAGTGAAAATGGTGCTTTGCCTAACTGCCACTGAATGTTCTCTCCAGCTCCCTCTCCTCATGCTAGGACTGACAGGCACTGCTACTGCTACAACCTGAACCCATTTGTTGGATCACTTGTCAGTCATGTGGATGGCTCCGGTACAGACAACGTGTTGGCTGGGTCCGGGTGGGCTGGTCAGGTGGGAGGCAGTCCAGATTGTTGTGGGGTGGGCCAGGCATCTGGGTGAGCATGTGCACTCCTTTTACTCCTTGTCTTTCTTCTCCATGGCCGTGGAGCTCCTGGGACATGCAACATACACCACATGGGGTGCTGAACTCACAATCATGTGACCAGTGATGGCACTCCACTGACTGACATGGAGGGAGGGCATCTAGTGGCCAAAACCACACATGGCAGGCAGCTAAAGTGAAAAAAAAAATTCAAGGCAGTCAGCACTACTTTGGTTGTCCATGGACAACCAAAAGCATTAAAAGTGCTTGTACCTTATCAGTTCATGCTAGCCCGGGACTTAAGGCTCTAGGATTTGTTGATCCCTGATGTTAATGCATGCAAAGCAGGCCATAATGAGATACTAATGTGGCTGTTTGCCCATGGATTGCCTAAGTAGTCTCATTTGCATAGAAGCTTTGAATATAGCAAAATATGGCACTGGGCTAATGTGTTAGTGCTGGGCAAATGTGTTAACACTCTGGGCAAATGAGTTAGCCCCGGGCAAACCTGTCAAAACCATATCACAGTTCTGCTTTGTTTGGCCTGTAATGTTGTTAGCAGTTGTTTTGCACCACTTCATTGCTATCACCCACATTGACCATCTACTGCAACTCTACCTTACTCCACACTGTACACTGGGCTGCAGTTGCAGTTTGGCCTTCCCGGTTGCTATATTCAGAGCTGTCTTATCTGCTGGGCTATTTTTGCACTGCACTCTCAGCCCTGTTTGCACGACTTCATTTGCATGGTTTATTCAACTGATTTAGCCCCAGGGCTATCCCTTTGAACATTGCGTGCAAATGGTTCCGGTCTAGTTTTGCAAGCCGTGCAGTGCTAATTTCGCCCTGGGGCTAAGTTTTGAATATCTGGCCCCAGGTATTCTTTCTATAGCTGCATTTTTAACCATATTTATGTTCACCAAATATTTCATAGTTATAACAGATGGTAATCCAATTTTTCCTTATAAAATTATCCATCTCCCTTATCCATGTCCAGTCTTTTAGCTGTAAACTTTTTCAACCCATAATCATTTGACTGTCCTTCCAACATTCATAAGGAATCTGATTCACTTCTTTAGTTTGATGAATTTTAAAGAGGTATTTTACTCTACATATTTCTACCTTAGACATTGGGGATAGAATTCCTGTTTCAGTTCTAATAAATTCTGGTGGAATAAACTGTAGTAGGTTCAGTGTTAATCTAATGTATAAATTTTATATTGGTTCTAAGGTTTTTACTTCATCCTGTCCTCCCCAAACCTCTGAACCATATAAAATTGTTGATTCCACTTTTGATCCATTGATATCGTTTGCTTTTGTGGCCCTTACCCTGTGGAACTCTCTACCTCATTGGGTGAGAGAGTGCCTGACCATTGAGAGTTTTAAGATTGCTCTCAAAAGATACTTATTTGGGTTAGCTTTTCCAGAATCTTTTTAAATCCAGTGACATAGGGTTTTAATAATTGTATTATTTTAATATGAATTAGTTATATTTATATCTGTTTGAATAATTGTATCTTGTACAAGTGCTATGATCACAAGGAATAGTGCTTTTTACAAATAAAAATTACTTGGCTTGACGTATCGAATAGGGCTATAGCTGAATTATTAAAATATTGTTTAGAAAACCTATTTATAGCTAATACTAGTTGTTTTCCTCTTTTTTTACTTTCTGCTACTTGCAATTTCCAAAACATTATTATGTGTTAAAATCCCTAAATAGGGATAACTATCCACCTGTTCTATAACTTTATTATCTAATGTCCAATTATAGTTATGATTGTTTGGTTTATTTATTATTAAAATCTTAGATTTAGCCACATTAATGGACAACTGCAATTTTCTTAATGTTGTAGCAACACATGTCAAGGCTGTCTGGAACCCACTCATAGTTCTGGACACCAGCGCATCATCGTCCGCATACAACAATATATTCAGATTTGTATTTGCAATCTTAGGGGCATCAGTATTACATTTGTCAATTTATGGATGATTTGATCTACATACAAGCTAAATACTAGTGGGGCCAAAAGGCATCCCTGTTTGACCCCCTTATTCACTTTCATCAGCTCTGTCAACTTTCCATTTGTTGAATATCTAACTTGTATTAATATATTCGTGTATGGTTTTGTTATTAGTGATAATAATTTATCATCAGTACCCCTGCCTAAATATTCCATAAAATAGCTCTGTTTGCATTATCAAAAGCTGAGGACCGATCCAAAAAATCAAAAATCAAGGGACTTTTCCCTGCCTTGTCCTTTCTGATCAGATGGTCTAATATAAATAAGCAATCAACAGTTGAATGCTTTTCTCTAAACTCAGTTTGACGGTTACAGAAGATATTATCTTCCTGTACCCAGAAGGTTAATTCCTGTAGTATAATGGGAAAAAAAATCACAGAAATATTTTGCAGAGCTATTGGTCTATAATTTACTGGCAATTGTTTATTTCCTTTTTACGTAGTGGTATCAATTCCACCATTTACCAAGACATAGGAATCTCTTCTGTTACTACAATATACTGAAATAGTTTGTTAAAAATATCCATCCACCAAGCTACATTATTTTGGTAAAATTCTGTGTAGATACTATCAGTACCAGATGCTTTATTTTTTGTCTTTGTGCACTAATAACATGTTCTATTTGTCTCCTTATGACATTATGATGCATATAACTTCCCCTTTCTCTTGATGGCCCTGTTTCGATAGCAATATCTCTTACACATAGTGAGTCATTGTTATACACATTTTTGAAATATCTTATCCACTAATTTTCTGGTATATTAGCATCTATATTTCTATTATGTCCCTTTTCTGCATATAAAATTATTCTCCAAAATTCCTGAGTATCTTTCATATGCATCGCATTCTGCATTAGAGCCCAAAGAGTATTATGGTTCTCCTTTTTCTTCTTAATGAGCAATCTGTATTCCCTTCTTAGAAGCACAATGCCCCTATTATAATTTGAATCTATATTTTTCTTACATAGTCTGGTAACCTTATTTAATAATTTCTTATAGTCACTACATTGTTTGTCATACAAACAGTACTTTCCCTAATGCTCTTGCCTCTGCTTTATATACACAAGCTTGTGTTTTTATCATTTCTTTCATATACAGATTTAGATCTTAAAATTGTTTAATAATATCTCTATCTGATGCAGCCAATACAAGTTTCTTTTTCCATACAACTTCCTCATTTTGTTGTGTTATTCATTTTTATTGCCATTAAGGGATCCCATTTAATTTTTCTGTTTGTAACTGTCATATGCAAGTTGGCTTCTTTTTCAACTTCTATATCATATACTGATTTAATACCATATCCAAAATCCAGTGACAGAGTAATTGGGAAATGGTCTGACATATTTTCTTGTAATACCTCAAATGTCTCTACCCTTGTATAGAGAGGAATATCAAGTGCTAGATCCAATAATGAACCGCCTCTCTTAGTGGGAAAGGTAAGCTCCCCTAATCTGTCTTTCTTATTGCTCCCATTTATAAGACAAAGATTATGCATAATAACAAAATCCAATAATAGATCACCCTTTTTATCTCTCCTTAGGTCCTTAGAACATCTGATAGGAACATTTTGATAATAGCACATGTCTTTCAAATTTTGATACATATCACGTTCATGCCAGTTTCCTATATGGGCATTCCAGTCCCCCATTAGTATAGTATGTCCATAATCCTTTTGATAACAAGGTTCATCCACAAAATGTGATAGTTCTTTCAACTGACTTTCAAACTCAGTATAATTCAGTGTAAAAGAAAATACACATTTACTAAAATGAATATTTCTTTTCTTCTGTCATTATTTCCAAAGCCAAACAACTTGAAAATTCTGATATTTTAGTTTTCTTTATGATACACTTATTCTTGGTGTCAACCAAAATCATCAGGCCACCTTTATTTCACCCTCTCTGATTGACATTTTTCCAGGGACTGTGGTTTTATTTTATCATTTAAATGTTATCTTAGAATTGGCATCTAGCCAAGTTTCTTGTAGTAATATTACATCATATTTTTAATCATGGAATACCAAAAAACATTGTCTGTCTTTCAATTTACTCAGCAATATTCCAAGATAATATCCTCATATTTTTTTAAAGGGGCCTTGAAATTTTTTTTTTCTATTTCAATCTGACAAGCAAGTGGTTGAATATTCCATTGTTGAATCAATTGACAGATGGGACAACAACTCAAATTGATTACAAAGTGACACAATCCTACATTCACATTTTTTTATCTCAGTTTCCCTTATTTGGAACCCATCCCCATGAATCATTATATAATCAATATTATACTATTATTGATTCTTTGACAACACTGTTTCCTCCTCCTAATTATTTTTTCATTTTCTGGAGATCCTTTCAATTCATATTCTATCACTGCTGGTTTCTGGAGATATCTATGGTAACAATGGTCTGTTGTTGTTGGCCATTTTCATCCTTTTCCCCTCCTTGTTGTTGTAATTTTTCCTGAAATTTAATGGAAACTTTGATAACAAAGTTTATTGTTGTGGTGTCCAGATTGATACTTGTTTTTTTAACTTCATTTTGAATTTTCAGTATCTCCTCTCATACTTTGAAGTTTTTAAGGACAAGGCATACAAACCCTTTATCTGGTAGAGTTCTATGCCTGTATACTGATACACGGTCTTCCCAAGCAACTTTATTGTTTAATTGGGTCTTAATTATGTTGTACACATCAATCTTTAATAAAAATGGCATCTCTCTCTTTGTTTTGGGAATCCCTTTAAAATATATAGTAGGCAATTTCACCTCTTGCTCGTGTATATTTTTCTTATGATTTATATATGCCTCCATTTTTTCTTTCTGTCTTTCACATGTCTCTTTTACCCAGATCTTACATGGCATAGTATGTGTACATTTATTCTTCACCTTACTTTGTTTAGCTTTCTTTTTATTTCTCCTTATATTAGCCTCTTTAACCTCACATTTTGCCTTATTTCTACATTCTAACATTTCCTTAAACTCATTTTCTGCAATTTCACTTGTAATTTCCTGAATGGTTTTCTTTTTCCCTTGCCCATCCCTCTTTGAACTAACTGCAATTTTAAGTTCTTCTAGCTGCTTTTTCTGTTCTTAAAATTCTTTCATTATTGAGCCCATTGCCAGATTAGTCCACACAAGTATTGTTTTAATTTCTGACAACTGCTTACTAATCAGAATATTTGCGTGAACATTATAATCTTCCATTAGATCAGGAATTTGGTTATTTTGTTCTGAGTTTTCCTCATGAATTTGTATACTCACAGGTATTTTACTACGTTCATCCATTGACACATGTTCTCCCTATTCATAAATGGAGTAATAAAATTCTCAAAATCTGTCAGGTAATCATTTTTCTTATCAGTATTTTCTATCATACCTACAATTCCCTCTATGCCTGTTAGTACCCCCCATCCAACCTAGTGCATCCATCTCTCAGGGATTGATTTTGTGTTTCCAATGCTTTAATTGATTTCAAAACATGGTCTCCTGGATGGCTATCATCAAACCTATTTAACCCCTCATGTGTTAATTTCATAGGTGATGATGTTATAGGTGTTACATTTTCTTTATTTGCCTTATCCATATAGTCAGTTATTTTTTATTTCTATTTTTTTGTTTTATAATCTACTTTAATCTTTTTGTCATTTCTTAACTTCATTGCTTCAACTGAAGTAGATTTCTTGAATCTTCCACATCATTCAACAATGACGTTCCCATATAGCCACAAGACAACCTAAGAATAAATTCATAAATATTATAGTGAAAAAAATATAATCCTCAGTCTCAATTTTTTTTAAGGCAACAGTGTATGTTCTGCTTAGTCCAGCACTTGCTGGTCTGAAAATATTTACCTAAAAATTATGAAGTCCTAAAAAGAAAAGAATAAATCTGTCCGTTAACAATACTAAATTGTCCACTTCTAAGGGGATTTTCTGCACAGCTTCTTACCCCGATAATATAATTATTTTGATGACCCAAATGTCAAGGAACTTTTCCAGATCATTCAGCCTATATGTGTTGCACTTTTTTAGCCAATTTGCAGACTCAATCCAATATTCACTGTTTTTGGTTACAAACATAGTCCATGCAATATGCCATGTAAAGAATGCAGAAAACATGGAAGACACAGCTATTTTAGCAGGAAAAAAAGGAAAAAATATTACAGCTACTTGGCTCCAATATATAAAAACACCAATAGCTGCAGCAGAACTAACCACATAAGCTCATAGAAAAATGTAGGACTTACAGTTGGAAATTCAAACAGAAAAACTCCACGAGAAACTCAGGGCAAAATAACGCCAAGAAATCTACTCATCCCCTGGGTTATCCAAAAGGTAACTCTAGGCTATGTATTCCTTCTGAAATTCAACTGAGTACCACACCACACGTGAAACAAACTGAAGTGTGAATATTGACTGCTACAAGCAGCAAAAAACATAACCAGCCCAATTTGTTACTGCTGAAAAAGAATAAAACAAAATGCCAAGTGTTGAAAAAACTAGATAGGAAAAACAAAACCACTGGCCAAAAGCAGGGATTCTAACTTGAAAACGCCAACCACACAATGCTGTGCTGGTGTCCAGAGAATGGCTGCTACACTTCAAAGACACCAGTGCGTGTACGTTAAAAACTTAGAGCCTCAACACATGATTTAAGTAGCGCAGATTTAAAAATTTACTTAAAAACTAAAAACTTAAAAAGGTAAAAAATATTACAAGTAAAATACTGTGCTCTGACTCAGTCACCAGCTCACACTGTGCAAGGCCGACAACAGTCCAAAACATACATTATCCATAGTCACAAGTCAACCAGTAAGGTCCACCTAGATATAATTCTCTGTAATGGCAAACAAGTAGCATAGCTAAAATTTGTTTCAACCCTTTCTGGTACCAGTAGCAAGACACTACATGCCTAATGCATTTTCTAGTATTTTCAGTATATTGCAGCATTCCATGTAAGTTAGAATTTATTTAAACATTAAGAGATTACAGGGATACACAGATATGTGGAGTGTAGCAGTATTTGTTAACTCAAGATTAGTCCTTGTATGTTTTATCCGGTGACTACCAACTCTATTTTGTCTCTGACACTTCTTATTTTGTTACAGATTTTTAATGTATGTAGTTTATCCTTGCCTATTAAATTTCAATCAAGTTTACTTAATTTCAAAAAAATAATTTATTTAAACAGGAAGCCCAAATCAGATCTAACAACTTATTTACAGTGAATCTCTGTTTGTAGTATAATTGTACTAATTGTAACTGTACTATGTCCTTTATTTTGCAGTGGGTAAATTCACTAATCTTGATGTTAATTCCTGGTTCTAGTTTCAGGGCCACAGTTTTGAATCAAGGTTTGGAGATACAGTATGTTGCAAATCTTTCAGTTTCATTTGAAAGTTAATAATACACAAATTCAAATTATGCTGACCTAGTAAATGGAAGCTGAGCTCTTAATGAGAGCTTGGAATACACACGCATGGACTGTCTAAGTCTATCTCAGTTCAATTCACTTTGTCCTGCTTCAACCAATCAGCCAGCCAAGCCACTGATACCATCACCCTGCAGTGAGACTGCTGACACCAGTATTTGACCTCACTGGTCAGGAGTCTGACACTGTCACCATCATTTCAGACATGGATGGCATCATTGTAACAAAGGAATTTAGACAAACCAAACAGATTGGAAACATAGGCCCACTCACTAATATAACTGTTTCAATGTTGTCTCATTTAAAAGTAACATAACCAACCAGGTGCAACTACATGCCATCACGAATGTTTTGGAGCCAAAGTGCTCCTTCATTGGGGAACTGGCTTGTTTTAAAAATAATGAGGGCAGGCCTGGATGTGATACCCTTAGCATGGTTCCATCCTCATAATTATTTTTCAAACAATTCACAGTAAACAATTGTCACAGTGCTTTCATCCACTTGGCCCTATTTCCAAATGTATGTTGTGTTTCAAAATAGTGCCAAGCTCATGTAGCCCTTCTGCACAGCCTCTTCTGCTCACTCTGTGTGTAGGCAAACCCTTCCCTCTAGCTTCATTGCACAACTTCTGGTTCTGGTGCTCTTATTAATTTGAAAGAGACTCTAACTGAGTGCCTTTCATGGCCAGCAACATAAATGCTGCAGCAATGCTCCCTGTTTATTACTGCTGAACACATTTTGGCAAATCGAAAAAAATCTATTTATGAAAACAGTCAGAGGGTTTTTACATTGCACATGAACAATTATATTGCAAATCATCTTCTGAATCATTCTATTATGGGGTCCTTGTGCAGTATATATGATGGGTACACTGTGTCAGTCAGAAGTAAATGGTCATGACACTAGGCAAACAGAGATGGCTGAGTGGGAGTTAGGTTGAGTGGAAATGGGCCAAGGGGTTAACAACAGTGTTGGTAAGGTACAAGTGAGTCATAAATAAGGGTAATGTAAAGTAACTTGAGGCAGGCTTGCATTATCATGGTACTGTAGTCTGTGAGATAAGGGATGAGATTGTGTATCACATACTGACTGCTCGAAGGATTATGAACCATTAGTTGCTGGTCTGGATGTATTAGAAGAAGCATGGATAGAATCTTTCTTAAGATTCTAACAAATCCTTTGTTTTAATATCTACAAAACAAGACATGGTACCAGGAGTGGTTTTGGGATCTTTCTGAGAAAACAAACAAAAGAGAAGCAAATAAGATGTAGAATTCTTGTGGAAAGGAACAGATAAAAAACACACAGTGATACAGGATCAAGTGTATCCAGATTTTGGTGAGCTGGTTCAAAGGATACTGAAGTCTGCTGAAATGGATCAAATAAGACCACCACCAGAGATCAGGTTTGTGGGCAATTTAAAAGAAACATGGAATCGCTTCAGGCAATGTTTTGACTTTTATTTACGAGCAGCTGGTACCAATGGAAAAAAAATCCACAAAAAGTAGCTTTGTTACTGTCTGTTGCAGGCTCAGAAGCTCTAGATCTATATAATACTTTTTAACTGACTCAAGCAGCCAGGAAGGACTATGATTCAGTCATGTAACAGTCTGAAGTATACTGCATCCCCAGAATAAAAAATTAGTCTTTTAAAAGATATGTTTTTAGATTCCAAATGCAAAAAGAACAAGAAACAATAGAAGAATGTATTACTGAGTGCAGACTGAAAGCACAATCCTGTAATTTTGGCACCCTTGCTCCCTCTGTGATTAGAGACCAAATAGTTATGGGCTGTTCAGATCCAAAAGTCAAAGAATGACTACTCAGAGACCATGAATAAACCACAGAAAAAGCCATACAGATTTGTCAGGATACAGAGCAGACCCACACGGAAATGCAGGTCCTCACGTGGTGTTGTGCAGACCATGAAAAATAGAGCCCAAAGATCCCCTACAAGATACACAAAGCAAGAGATACAACAAAAGAGACAGGAAGAGATGCAACCACACAAAGAAAGGGTACAAGCAAACTCTGCCACAACTGTGCTAAACAACATGTATACAGAAAGTGTTCCACTTCTGGGCAACAGTGCAGATTCTGTAAAGAACTTAAAGAGATTTATGCAAGTTTACCATAACAAACTGGAGTAGTACTCTATAGAAATTCTGAATCAGTCTCCTACCATTCAAACTGCCAAAAAGTGCTGCTTTCCATGAAAAAAAAATCCTTTTATTTCTGTGCTCTGCTTCATTTGCATAACCCTGACCCTTTTTTTCTCAGTGATGCAGCCCAGAACTGTGACATCATGCAAGGAAAACAAAGTTTTTAAAGGCACGCTGTCAGTTTTTAGTTTTTGATAGAAAAATCAGGTACTTACTCTATCCACAACACCTCACTATATAAATTAGTATACAGGCTATTATAGTTCCATGTTCACTAGAGAAATAGAAAACTTCATCACTCAGTAAAGAAATCTTGTCAGCTAGATACTGTATGCACACTGCCTTGTTTTGAAAATAAACATATGAGAGCTTATATTGTTGAATTCACTACAGAAATATGAGGCTGCACCTTTCAGTAAGGAAATTGGAAAACAGCTTCTTATTGTAACCACAATGCCTTGCTATGTATATCTACGTATTAGGTGCTATACTGCAGTCACCACTACCAAAATAAGACATTGCACTTCTGAGTAAGGAAGATTTAAGTCAACTTTATAATTTACCCAGAATTCATTGTTGCTGTATGTAAAATATTTTGATAGCTCCCTTGCATGACATACTTCTGGGGGTGTGGCCACACACAGAAAACTGGAGAGCGGGCAGAAACAGAGCACTGATAAAACATAACAAAAATGACTATGACAGATTGTTTTTTTACAAAACAAGTTGCAGCTTCAACATCTGAAGCATGGCTGGCAATGACATACTATGTGAAAAGGGTATTTAGGAAACTTGTGTAAATCACTTTAATAATTTCCCAAGATGTTGTAGACAGAGAAATGCAGAGTGTGCAGTCACAGAAACAGAAGACTCAGACAGCAGCAATGAACTCTTTATAGGGCCCTAGATAAGCAAGGCAACTCACAAAAAAAAATGAATAGACAATTCAAATAGATACTAACAGCTTGAAGGTTCACTACATGATTGACACTGGTGCCAAAATAAATGTGCTCCCATCTCAACTGTGAGGTAGGATACCTAATAAACCACAGCTAAAGAAGAATACAACTGTGTTAAAGGCATATAATAGACTAACCATACTCACTATATGGTACTGTGCACTGAATCTCCAGCACAAAGGCAAGACCAGTAAACACAAATCTGTAATTGTTCCAGGGAAAAAGAAACCAATTTGGGGGCTAGACACCAGTCAAAACTTGGGTCTGATAGATAAATTATTTGCAATAGAAAATGACATGTCTGAATACAGTGATGTATTTAAGGGACTGGGGAAGTCACCCATTACACATAACATCACTCTGGATGATAATGCAGTCCCAGTAATTCATGCTGCATGGAGAGTCCATTTGGCCCTGAAAGACAGAATGAAAAAGGAATTGAAATGTTTAATATATATAGATGTCATAGAAAAAGTGGAGGAGCCAATCCCTTGGGTTCACTCCTTGGTGATCATTGAGAAAAATGATGAATTATTATTCTTGTGTTTAGACCCAAAAGAGTTGAATGCATGCATTAAAAGACAGCATTTTTACATTCCTACAAGACATGAAATCCTGGATGTAATTGCAAGAGCCAAATATTTCTCAATATTGGATGTTTCCCCAGGATTCTGGAAAATCCCAGTGTAACACAGACACTGTATCCCAATGGGCTACTTACCCCTGCCTGGGTGGGCATTAACCAGGTTGAGGGGCATGGGTCCTTGTTTTGCAGAAAAACTGGGTTCTTTCCCAAATATATGTAATATTTTATTTATTTAATAACATTCAGAATTACAACCCTATAAATAAATAGCGCAGTGCCTCCACCCAGAGTATGTTTTAAGAGGGTCTGATGACAAGCTAGTGCAACCCTCTGGGATGCTGTACCTACCCACTGCCCCAACCTGTGGTCCCACACATGGATTACCATAATGTACAACAATTTGCCTTGCATTCAGTAGTACAATTAATGGTTATCGCTAATAATATGCTCACAGTGACTACAAATAATGGGCCCTATGAACTATGGTGCAGAATGGCTATGCACTGCATACCCATCCCATGTAACCACTCTGCACCCATTATGCCCACTGCATAGGACACACTAGGTCCACAGTCCACACCATGTAGGGGAGCATGTCATCACTATGCGCCATGCACAAAGACGCATAGTGCTGGCTATGGGGGTACTTAGGGGGAACAGGGTATACCAGGTAGAACCCTGCCATAAACCCCCAATGTGCCCCAATGCACACTTCAGGATACACTGCAGGACAGGGCAAACAGCTCACTGATGCTCTGGGGCCACAGCAAATGGGCATCTGGTTCCACCCACCTGCCCCAGCACACAGCAGTGTGTGCAGCCACCCCCAACCCAAACCCCTCACAGGGCACTGGTGCATGGATGCTGCTCACCCCAATGGCAGTGCATGTCCGCCCCCTGCTACTGGCAGTACTGTTCCCCCCTCCACCACCCGACATACCCCAATCCCTCTGCACAGCTTCAGTGCCATTGGAGGGTGGTGGTATTGCCCTTTTCCCACCCACCACAGCTGCCAGCCCTCAGACATCCACAGGGCACCCTGCCAATGTGTGTTCTGCTGCATAAGGGATCCACTGTTGGACCCATGCCAGCATCCAATTGGATGCCCGACTGGGTCCATGACTCCATCCACTCCCGCCCTGCACAGACCTGCATGCTGGGGGGGCAGGGCCATGGACAGGTGGACAGTGGTTGTGAATGCCATCTGTGCACACCTGTCCACAGGTGCAGAGCTCCATGGGTGGATAATGTGTCTCCAGGCATATTACCCACCCATTGGTGCATTGGGGTGAAAATGCTCACAGTGACTGCAATTTCCAACATGGTTCTTACTTCTGCTACACACCCTGTATACCTGCATGGAATGATTATTATTAATAGCAAGGCACTTTATAGTGAAACACAATAAACTGACACTCGGTAATAATATGCTTATGGGCAGTGTTAACATTAACAATAAAACTCATTTATTAAGGGGTAAACAAAGGGGTAAAGGGAACACAAATTAAAGGCTGGGTATTTGTGTTTCTGTTGATTTGGCAAAATATTTAAACAGCAATAAACAGTCCACCTGGACAGTCCCAGTTATCTTTACTGGGTACCCAGACTATAACGCTTGCAGGCCTGGTGCATTGCAGCTGGTTGGCCGGCATTTGGGTCCTTAAACAAACAAATTGAATTACTTCTGTAACCATGAAGAATGATTTGCATAAAGGAACATAAACTTGGCTCTTTGAAAAGTGAAATTTGTAATCCTAGGCCTAATGGCCTGCAAAACACTTAAAACCACCATGAAAACACAACAATACTTGTTGCAGGGCAAGCCCTGAAATTACTCACTATTCTGCATCTATCCAGGCTTAGTTTGGCCATCAAGGTGAATGGCTCCCTAAGGCAGTCTTGAACCTCTGGAGTCCCAGTTTCATGCTGCAGACTTTTGGCTTCTGGACACAGGTCCAGCAGAAAGGATCAGGGCTGGCATGACTCAACCCCACATCCAGGCATAACCCCTGAGGTGGTTGCAAACTGGCTCAGATGCAGATTCAATTCAGGATACAGTCTTTGCAGTTTTACATCAGTAAGCCAGATGCAGTGTCTGACATAAAGGTCCCTAGCAAACTCACTCTGTACACTGGGCATAGGCAGTACCTGTTCTACAGATGCAGCTCTGAACAAACACGGTCCTCTGGCAGAGCAGATGCAGTTATCTGGTTGGTGGAACCCCTTTACACAGGCTTGGGTCCCAATCTCCGCTTTGGCAGCTGAATGCAGGATTTACCTTCAGCTCTGGTTGTATCACATAGCCTCTGATACAGTTCAGGCAAAAAAAACAGATTTTGGCATGGAAGTACAACGTTCCTCTCCTCTCAGTAGTTTCAGAAACTGCTGCAGTTATTGGCATCCCAACAGACCATTTCTCGGCTATGTGGCTGTGGAAACCCAGGTAGGCCTCCAGACTTTCTCCCAGAGCAAAGGTCTGAACTTCCTTACTCTCTGGAAGCTCTCTCAGAACTGCCCAGTTCAACTGTCTCTCCTTAACTGAAGGAAACACAATACTGTAATCTGACTGAGAGATGAGGCTGTCAATCACAGTTCTGGAATTCTGATTGGCCAATAAAGGTGCCAAGCACACAGTTCTATATTTCTCCTAGCAGCCATAGCAGAAGGACCCTTTGAGGACCCTTTGAGTTCTGATTGGCTGAAATGCAAGGTCAAAGTACCAGCATGGCTGCTGGATGGCAGATAGTTAAACAGTCCCACTTTAAAGTTCATTTTTGTAAACAACAGTTTAGTTTTAGAAATAAACATTTACAGCATTTGAAAAAGCTCCCTCTGTACTATTAAGAAACTGCAGAGTGGAGTCTGAAAGAGTGCTCCCAGGCTGGCCAGGACCTTCAGAATACTCAGACCCAGCACAGGCTATGCACACTATATAAAAAGGCTGAGCTACTTAAAGCTATAGCATAATGGCACCATCTCCCATGTTCGTGCAGGAACTATGGATACAACTTTATTTTACATGGATTTACACTCCTTGCTGGATATTAGCCCAGGCTCAAAGGCAGAACACAGTGCTGGAACTTAACAAGGCAGAGGGCAAAGGAAGTACCCAGGGCGATAACTTAAGGTGAGCCCCACCACTATGGGGGAGGGAGTTACACCTCTAACCCCAGAAAGTGCACACTTATGTACTTTTAACATTACTTATGGGAGGCACTGTTTTAAAAGACTACCGTACTCATCCTAAAGTAAAGATTACAGCCTTTGAGACATTTGTCTGCAAAAAATGAATACTTTAATTGGACAAAAAGAGGCAATCTTAATTGATGACTTCAATGCAGCTTGGGGAGCAGCCAGAGGCCTCAAACTTAAAACTGAGTTCAGTCTCTGGGTTTAACGCAGATATTAAATACCCAAACATGCAAAAGCACTCACTCAAATCATGGTAATATCCTGAACCTAATTTTTAAGACTAGGGGCATTAAACTGTTAAATCACAAGGTAAGGGCACCCTATCTAGGAGACCATTATTACATAGAATGCAATATGGAATATAGTCATGAAAAAGTAAATCTGATGCAAAGTAAATATGTTAGAGATTTTAAAAACTTTAAAAGAACATCTTTCCAAAAACTGTTAGAGCAAATATAATGGGAACACATAAATCTGATACCAGATGTAGAACTAGCAGTCAGAGATTTCACAGAAACATGTGTAGAGATATGTGACAATAATGCCCCTATAAAAAAGTGAAAGAATGAGAACAACATCATCCTTGGGTAGATGAGAAAATTAAAAAAAAAATAAGATGGAAGGATAGGATATGGAAAAAGGCAAACCGGTCACTGAAAGCTGATGACTGGGAATTGTTTAAAAACACTACAAACAAATGTAAAAATATGATTAAAGAGGCAAGGAAAAGATACTACCAAAATAAAATAAATCAGATGAGAAATCCTGTTCAGTATTGGACACTTTTAAAACATCTCAAAGGAAACATAAAGAAAGAAATGGACATAAAAGTACAAGATGAGAAGGGAATGGACATGACTACTTATCAGATAGCTAATGACTTGAATCATTACTTTTGCCATCTACCAGATATAAATACAAATTATTTAGTCGATAATAATCTAATATGTGGACTTTCAAATAAAGAATTACAACCTGAGAGCAAACTACCACAATTTTATTTTCATGTTATAAAATTGAAAGAGGTTTGAAAACAAATAAATAAATTAAATTCACAAAAGGCCACTGGGTTGGATCAAGTGGAAATAAAATTCTTAAAATATTCAGTAGAACAAATAACTCCAATATTGAATAGTTTATTTAATGCAAGCTTACAATAAAATATATTTTCTGATTTTTGGAAAAATTCCAAAGTTGTACCAATCTTTAAGGAAGGGACTAGGGATAATTTTACAAATTACTGTCCAGTAGCTCTGTTATCTACCATCTCGAAGGTTTTTGAAAGATTGGTATGTGGTCAAATATACAAGTACCTTGAGAAATATAAACTGCTAACAGATAGCCAGGTGGGTTTTAGGGCAGGGAGGTCGATGGACACCACCCTGGAAGACTTCATTGGCACAATATCTAATGGACTGGAGTCAAGGGAGTCTGTTGGCATGGTGTTTGATGACCTCTCCAAAGCCTTTGACTTGGTTGACTATAGCATCTTGATGAAATAGCTAATGCTTGTTGGCATGTCTGATCAAGTGAAGACATGGATGCTCTTGTATTTAACAGAATGTATGCAGCAGGTCTGCATAGATGGTACTTTGTCAGATATGGAGGGGATCTACAAGGGTGTGCCCTGGGGCTTGATCATGGGCCCACTGCTGTTCCTCATATACATAAACCCCCTGCCACAACTGATAGAAAGGAGTAAGAGCTATCTTTATTTTGGTAACAGGCCCTAATAGGTAGGGCCAAAGATAATGTGGAGTTGCAGAGCACCCTGCAGTCTGAGTTTGACAATCTGTAGCACTGGCTACAAAACTCAAAAATGGCTCTGAGAAAGAGAAAAACACAAGTAATGCTGTTCAACCCTAGATCCACAGCTAAGGTACAACATAATAGTCTGACTATATATATATATATACCTTAGACAAATATGAATTGGAAGAGGTAACATCTTACAAGTATGTGGGGGTGCATATAGACAACAAACTTACCTTTTGAGGAGCATGTGATCAGTGTTGTAGGAAAAGTCAATGTCAGACTGGGGGTACTTTGAAGGAGAGTTTCAATACTACCCAAAGAAACCAGAAATAGGGTTGCTGAGCAACTACTACTCCCCGTACTGGAGTATGGAAGTTTAACACATCAACATGCTATAAAGATCCTGCTAAATGGACTGGATAAAACATACTGCAGAATAGCTCAATTTGTATTCAAATGTCAATATACTATACATAACTGTAGCCTTCTGCAACAACTCAGTTGGGACTCCCTTGAAATCTGGAGGAAAAAATGGATAGAGTTAAAAGCATATGTAGAATTTGCGGCTGAAAGTTCAAACAAAGTCAAAATGAACAGAACTCAAATAAATATAACCTGAGAGATTTAAAACACAGACATTTAATGATTCTGTTTGAGAATAATGTATACAGTAAGATGCAAAAAAGGTACTATATTTCAAAAATCTGGAATGAGATAGATCCTGAAATTCGTAGTGCAAAAAATGTAGGGCAGTTTAAAGCAGGCATAAGTATAATGTGGAAAGATAAAGGCCTCTACCTTGGCTAATATAAAAATAATTTATTGTAATTATTGGGATGAATGCAATAAACTATTGCTCTCTTTGTAACTTAGATGTAATCTTCTAAATAAATATCTATATGTTCATGTAGAAATTGTTAGCCACTAAGGTATATCTTTGTGCTATCAAATGTTTGCTTCAGATGTTTTTTTTTTGGGGGGGGGTATGGTGAGATAAGAGTTGATTGTAATAAATTAATTCCTCTTTTTGTAACTTAGCTGTAATGTTGTAAACTAATATTTGTATGTCCTTTTTAAAATTTGTAGAAACTGATGCTTACCATGTGCTATTTAATGTCTTGTTTCAACTGTTTATTTGTCAGTCTGGAAACATAATTAATTCAAACCTGAATCTTTCCTAATGTAATTGTAATGCTTCAAATGTTTACTTGTCAGTGTGGAACCATGATAAATCTCAACGTGAAGCACTCTTAATGTAACTGCATGCTTTCAACAGGCTAACTTTGTAAAACAGGATCTCGCAGTCCTAAAGGTTACTTCCTGTCAAAGAATAAAGGTTGTATCTATCTACTATCTCTCTCTCTCTCTCTTTCTCTCTCTCTCTCTCTCTGTGTCTCTTAATCTATCTATCTATCTATCTATCTATCTATCTATCTATCTATCTATCTATCTGGCATATGCTCAGCACCCAAGATTTTTTACAGAATGATGCAGCAACTAACTTCCGGCTTAAATAGGACTTACCCACTTTAAAATACTTAGGGGTTAAATTATCCATATAACTAGATACCATATGCTACTTAAACTATAAATCAAGTACCAAAAACATACAAGAAGACCTTCATAAATGGACATCTATCAACCTTCCATTGATACAGAGGATAGATTGCATTAGAATGAACATCCTAGCCAGAATTGTATACATATCACAAACTTTACCAAGAAGTCCGACAACGTACCAGTTCAAACAATGGGACAGGAATATCTGACAATTTATATGGGGGAAGGCATGACCCTGAATAAAATATGCCACACTTCAGTTACCAAAAATAAAAGGAGGGCAAGTGTTAACACACCTAGGGAGATATCACCAGGTGGCACAAATTCATACAACAATATACTGGATAGCAATGAATTATTCAGCATTATGGAAAGACCTGGAATTAATAGAAGGAGATTTGCTGCCAGTTACCAAGCAGATACTGGTAGATGGAGATCACCCTATTGATCAGAAAGTAGAAAACCCATTTACTGTTTACACATTACAACACTGGAATAAATTAGTAATGCACTCAATCCTAAAACCCTACTGATACCTGATAACGCCACTGGCTTATAACAAAAATTTTGCATCAGCAAGACTAGATCATACATATAAGCAGCAGGAAAGACTAGGGCTTATATTGCTCTGCCAATTTAAACAAAAGTCAGAATTTATAGACTTTCCAACACTTGCAGCTAAATATGAACTAAAGCCATTGTATGTTTATAGATATACACAAGTAAAAGCATGCATACAAATGGTGGAAAAGAACTGTTCCCAAGACCAACCTATCCCAAATGTTATACTACTCCAAACAGTAATGCTCGGGGGATGACAAATTAACTGATATCCAGGATATACCAAGGTCTAACAGAAATAGAAAGACATTCCACTGACTATATTAGTCTAAAATGTCAAGAAGAGCTAGGAATAGAAATTACTCTAACCCAATGGCACAATTATACAAGATACACCCACAGACTAGCCACCTCACATGGATGTAAAGTGTTTTCCTGGAAGAATATAATCAGATTTTTCAAACCCCCAATATAACAAATTAAATATGACACCACAATACCCCAACACCTCTGGAGAGGATGTGGCAAACCCAGAGCCACACACACACACATGCATGCACGCACACACCCACACATGCATGCACACACACACACACACACACACACATTGTTTTGGCTATGCCCTAAGGTAAAAACATTTTGGACAGCTTTACAACAGGAATGGAGAGATATATTTTCACCTGTTCTGAACCTCATGGAAAGAAATATCCTCTTTTTTGATATACCAGATGAATTTAGATCAATAAACACCAGATCTGCAGCTAAAGAAACTATCACAAAAAAATTGGTTAACTGACAAAACATTAACTGTGCAGAAGTGAGATGAAGTAATGAGGGATAGTTATAACGTGGAAAGATTGACTAGGAAGGTAGCTCAAGATCTTCCAAGCTTTGAAATACTGTGGAGGAGATGAGTTATATATGAACTAAATAAATATAATGAAGTTGTACCATAAATGTAAACAAGAAGATACCTTTATTTTGAGATGTAAGCTATATTTATATCGAGAATTAAGAAACATGTGTCTGGAAATAGAATGTAACCTGTAATAATGCAACACTGTTATATGTTGTTATTGTACTGTTGTATGTTAAAATATGCAAAAATAAGGAAAAAGAAATAAAAAAAGCAAGGCATTGAAGGGGTTAAAATTTACACTGATGGCATGCTGATCTCTGGCTCATCATAGGAGCAACATGACACCAGACTGGGAAAAGTATTACAAGCTGCTAGGGAAACAGGCCTTAAGCTAAACATAGAAAAATGCTAGATAAAGAAAATATAGATTCTACACCTTTAGAGGACAGGGTCCGATCTGACCCAGCATAAGTATAAGTACAGGCCATAAACAGAATTCCACATCCCAAAATGAAGAAAGATTTACAATAGTTCCTGGGACTGTGTAGTAGTAACATTTTATTTGTTGAGCTATATAAGCCATTACAAAAATATAAAACCACAATACAGTACACAGAAAAAGGTCACAGCAGGTTACAGTCAATAAATACATATTCAGCATATATATAAATATCCTCTAATACAGTGGTAATTCTTACTGTAGAAATATATTAGCTTACACATACAGTAGATGTTTAAAACATGGACATTAGGACATTCACTAAATTGAAAACAGATATTTTTTTTTATCACTGAACAGTCGACTGTGCTAACTTTCTTTTTCTAACCTTTGTTATTATTAAAAAATACATAGCCATTCTCCTAATAGTCCATTCATCTTCTGTAGTCATGAGAATTAAAGTTAATTCTTTTTTATGACACTGATCACTTTTATCTCTAAAAGAATTTAGCCAATATTTTCTTTGACTGGTGTATCAAGTACAACCCCAAAGGATGTGTGATAACTCTTCAGTTTCCACTTGTTGGCATGAACAGTTTAATTCTATTATGTTTGCTATGTCTAGCTCTCAATATATTACTATACAATAATTCCAATTTGGCCCTCATATACAATTTACTCAAGGAGGGTTCCTCCAATACATCTAAGTAACTTTTATATTAAATCTTAGATGCTTTTTTTTCAAACTATTTAGAATATTTAGTCTGCACAATCCTTTCCAAGCTCAATTTATTTCATTTTGAGAGCACCCATTTTTGCATATTTCTTGTATTGAGAGCTGATATTTATACAGTTTTGATGGTATTTACCCAAGAAGTTCAGTTTATATTTTGACAACAAGGTATTTATATTTTTTAACCAATTGTTCTCTATAACTTTGTCCTTGTTCCATTTTTGCTTCTCAATAAGCATTTTTTGGTAATCTAGTCTGATCCATCTTCGTCAAAGAAGTCCAATAATTAATCCTCCCTATGTCTATAGCAGCATTAATATCTGATATACCTAATTCTGCATGTAGGTAGATGAGTGGGCACGAAGGTGAAACTCCACAAATGCTATGTAACAACTTTGAGATAGGTCCCATCAAATATTCTTTGTTCTTTATCTCCCACATTTCACTTCAGTAAAGAATTTGTGAATCATATTTTGCTTTTATTACTCTAGTTAAAGGTCTAATTGAAAAGCTAGAATATATATAACTAAATTTATAAATACTTTGTGAAGTTTTCTTCCCATTATCAAGAACCTTTTTAATATGTTTTGTCCATGATCCTGAACTTGTAAAAACTATATCTAAGAATGTATAGGAGTCAGCATTATCTAAGTTCTGGCCCCCCAATCTCCATCTGGTCTTTTCTTTACTTTCCCCGAACATACACTTAGTTTTAGATAAGTTTACTTTAAGTTTAACACTATTAATGACATCATGCAGTACACCAAGTTTTCTTTGCAAACCTACAGTATTTTGGTCAAGGACAAGATAATTAAATTGTCTGCATATGCGAGTAAAGATACTTTCATATCCAGAACCTTCAGGGAATTACCTTGATTCTTGTCTAACTGTTTCAATACTGTGTCTATGTATAAGTTGAATAACACTGGGGCGAGGATACAGCCTTGCCTAACTCCCTTGTTTGTGTTGAAGGGAGGTGTAGTACGTCTTTATTGATCTAGCCTTACCTTCACCCAGGTATCTTTATATAGCTTAGTGATAATATTTATTAAAGTTGGATCTATACCCCTATCCCTCATGGTAGTCCACAAAATTTCACTTGAGATTGAGTCAAATGCTGATGAGAAATCTACAAAACAAGCATATACCTTTTGTTTCCTAATATTGTTATATTTCTCCAGCAGAAGTAGTAAGGTAAAACAATTATCCAAGGTAGAATAACCTTTTCTAAATCCCAACTGGGTTTCTTCAATACCCCCTGCCATGTCCCACTTGCTGTATTAGGTGCTTAAGCAAAATGTTGGTAAAAATTGTTTTTTATATATATACTTTCTTTTTATTCCACCTTACTGTCCTCTCGACCCACTCCTTCAGACCATTGATCAGTCCTACAGGTCCCTCCCATAGAATCTGCCCCTAGAGTGCCAGGCATGCTCCTTTATCCCCCCTACCTTCTCCTACTCCTTGGAGTGCCTGCACAATGGGGTCTTTCTTGCAGGTTGGCGATCCTGAGGTGGATCAGTCATCATCTTGGCCCGAAGGGGGATTTTCCATTTTTCTCCCTTTAGTCCCTCACACCCTCTGAGGACGTTGGCACATAGGACTGATGTCCAATCATATGGAGTGCTGTCGCATGTCACCAACAAATGCCCACAATGTCCTTCCCTCCCCGACTCTTGAAGAGCCACCTATGCACCATTGCCCATGCTTCCACTGGCACAGGTGCATCAGGTGTGTGAGACACCCCAGGATCCCACCCCAGAGGAGGAGAGCATCTGTTGGGATGCTCAGTCCTCCTTTCCCCCTCCGACCCCTGGTGACCTGAGTCCGCTCCCGAACCCGGGTCACCGGCGTGGTGCGAGGTGTAGCATCCAGCACCTCAACCCTCAGCGCCACCAGGCTGGTAAATTTTGTTAAAGATTTTTGAGTTCATGTCCAATAAACTTATTGGCCTATACATAACTGGGTCTTGATGATCTCCATTCTTATGTATAGGAATGACAATAAAACCTCTCCAAGAATCAGGGATATAGTTTTCTTGTATAACTTAAGAGAAAAACTCAGCAAGCGGTCTAGTTCATGCCAAGGTACAACTTTTATAAATTTCTGCTGGTACTAAATATGGACCTGGAGCTTTTCTAGTTCTCAGAGATATTATTGCAAAGTAAACTTCCCCAGGACTAACAAAGTAATGTACTATTTGAGTCTATTCTAAATGTTTCTCATAGCTGTATTTATATTACAATCATAGAAGACACCTTGGAAATGATCTATCCACTGCTTTTCAGTAATATAAGTATCAACTTTCAACTTACTTTTATCTGTACCACTGGCTACCAGATACCAAAATTGCTTATCTTTAAAGGCTACAAACTGTCACATTTTTTCCAATAAACTATACTGATAGTTTATTTTCTTTTTTAAGGAATGCTTTATAATATTTTCTTTCTTTGTTAAGGTTCCTGTAGGATGAAGCACTTTTCTTTTCAACTGTACTTTTTGTTAATTTCAATATTTCTGACTTTTTTGCTGACATTCATTATCAAACCAACCTCGTTGTTTAACTTATTGCATTTAATAAGCTTGCATACCGCAGGTTTAACAGAAGATAGTATTGTCTCAATTCCAATCCACAGTTTCTCAGGTTTACCAGATACAAAACCATCAGTCACTAAAGAAGCAAGTGAAACTCTCATAGCATCAGTTACAGAGTCATCCGGATCATATTTACAGACCAATTTTTTATTACCTCTAATTTCTGTCAAGGGGACAGATGTTATTTTACCAGAAGAAGTTCAATTAAACAAGCCATTTAAGATTACAGGGAGATAGTCACTTTCTCCCCTCGGTACTTGTCCAACTTCAGAACTACCTGGCCAAATTGCCAAAATCCAGAATGGCAGCACTAACTGTGCTGAAATTGGTATGATTACCTTGTGGATCTCCCTGAACCCTACCATTCAAGGGGGATATGTTGATTTTTTTTAATAAATCAATTAAGAGATTACCAGCCACATTTGTGTTTTTATCCATAGCTGCCCTAGATAGCATTAAATGAAGTTCATATACTTCACATAACATAGAATTATCTATGAGTCTGTCAAAGTCTCAGATTTTAGCATTCATGTCCCACAATATTAAGATATATATGTCAGGGAAAGTATACAATAATTTTGAAATAAGATCCTCAAACTAGAGCCAAATGTTATGATCATAAAAATGTGAACCCTTGGGAGGTATGTGTATATATATATATATTAACGATTAAACATCTGCTGCCACCACATTTCTACAAAGGATTACAAGGACATTTCTGGATATACGGACAAATTGGGTGGAGAGAATTTAACCAATTTTAAAATACGGAATCAAACCCCCAGGGGCCCTTCCTAGCTCACTATGTTTAATACCAAGGAATTCATAGGACTGGTAACCATTTATTGCAAAATTTGTGTTTTCAGTATGCCAAGACTCTTGTATAATTAGAACATCTGTAGTTTTCACAAAGTCTTGCCAATCCATATTCAGGAGAAGGTGGAAGATTTGATACCTTTTTTTGGAACAACAAGTGTTTTGTACAAAGATGGAATTATACACAAGCTTTTGGAGCCACACAGATCCCTTCTTCAGGTGAATAGCAAAACTGAGCAACATAAGCAGTATTTATATCCACTGTGGAGCAATTAAAAATCAGGAAGTGAAGTAGGAAGGTGACAAAGGGGACTACAGATGAAAGTCTAAGATGCAAAATAAAAACATGAGAAGAAATGGGAAGAGGTATAAGTAGGAACAGGTCAGAATGAGACGAAAGGGAGCTAAAGGGAAGACAAAAGCACGCAGATAGAATCTGAGATCAGAGGCTAGCTTTAAGGGTAGAATAGACAGAAGATGCCTAAAAGATGTAAGGAAATCAAGAAATTAGGAGAAACAAAAGATCAAAGACCTAGATAAATACAGTGTGAGGTAGTATAAACAAAGGTGTGAAAACAAGAGGGAGTGGGTGGGACTGAGCCAAAGAGTTAGTGGGAGAAGCTGGGAGGATATGAGGTACAGGTAAAAAAACAGATCAGGCAGAACTCAGAGAAAAAAAAATATAGTAAGAGAAATATAGAACCAAAGTGTGATAAATAATGACATGATATAGTACACAATAAAAAGAATTACAGTTTACCATAATGTGTCATGAAACCGATGTCCCGATTCAGTCCAGAAATGTTAGATTTAAATTGTTTAATATATTTCAATTCCCATGTCCTTCCGTCCTGTGTGTTTCTGAGGTTGCCTCTTAGTATCAAGACAGATAAATCCAAGAGAGAGTGATCTGTTTGTGAAAAATGGTTTCCTACTGGAGTGCTGATAATCTGGTTTACTATTGTGTGATGGTGATGATTCATCCTGGTTTTCAGTGGTTGGCTTGTTTCCCCAATATAGTAACCATTTGTGCACTTCTTGAATTGAATTAGGTAAACCACATTGCTGGATTGACATATGTAGGATCCATTAATTTGTATTATGTTCTTATGGCTTGTCTTAATGGTGGCCTGTGTGCATATGTGGGTGCAGGTCTTATATCTTGCCATGTTGCATGGTGTTGTCCCTGTTGTTTTCTGGTTATTTTGATCTGCTGGGAGTTTGTTATGAATTATTATGTTCGAGAGGCTGGGGGGCTGCTTATAGGCAATGACAGGTGGTTCAGGGAAGATGTCTTTCATTGTTTCATCTTCTCTCAGCATTGGTTGTAGCTCTTTGACAATCTCCTGAAGGGGTTTTACCATGGGGATGCAAGTGACCACTAGGGGTGTGCAGTCAGTTTGATGTCTTTGCCTGTATTCCAGCAGATTGTCTTGTGGTATTTGTATGGCCCGTTCAAATTTTCTGTCAATTTGTCTTGGAGAGTGGCCCTGCTGAATTAAGGAATTCCGAAGTGTGGAGAGCTGTCTGTCTCTTGTTCGCTCATCAGAGCAGATTCAATGGTATTGAATCGCCTGACTGTAGATTACAGATTTTTTTGTATGATTTGGGTGGAAACTGGAATTATGCAGGTAGTGGTGTCTGTCAGTGGATTTTATGTAAATAACAGTTTGTATATGTCCATTTTTAGTGATACTGACTATGGTGTCAAGAAAAGGTACACTGGTGGTGGAGTATTCAATAGTGAGATTTATGGAAAGTTGTTAAAATCATGATGGAATTTTTTGAGAGAGTCTTCACCTTCTGTACAAATCAGGAATATGTCATCAATAAAATGGAGGCAGACAGATTGATTATAAGGGCGGTGTTTAAAAAATCCTCCTCTAAACAGGCCATGAAAAGACTAGCATATTGTGGTGCCATTTTAGTGCCCATGGCTGTCCCCATGATTTGTAAAAAGTTCTTGCCGTTAAAAGTGAAGTTGTGTGGCAAAATTAATTTTATTAGGGTGCTGATGGTGGTTTCTGGAATGTCTCCTATGGATGTGTTTTCCTTTAAAAATTTCTGACATGCTGCTATGCCATCTTCATGTGGGATGTTGGTATACAGGGCAGTGACATCCTTTGTGGCTAGGATAGTGTTGGGCGGCAGTTGTCCAATTTGTTTCAGTTTCCTGAGGAAATCAGTGGTGTCCTGAATAAAACTGCTAGTATTTTTACTGTTCTTGGATGTTGTTAGGTAGAGACATGATGATTTGTTTAAGTTCTTCAGTATATTGTATAGTAGGGTCTTCAGTGAGTTCTTTATAGTAAGCTGTATCTGACAGCTGTCTGTGTGCCTCTTTAACGTAATCCTCTGTGTTCATTACAACCACCGCTCCACCCTTGTCAGCTTGTTTTATTACAATGTCATGGTTGTTATTCAGAGTTTCTATTGCCCTCTTTTCTAGTGGTGTAATATTGTACAGGAGTTTCTGCTGTTTGCTGAGGATTTGGGAGTTTACTCTTCCACGGAAGCAGTTGATGTAGGCGTCCAACTTGGGGTTGCATCCACATCGAGGTGTCCAGTCTGATGTTTTCTTTGTGCTGTCATAATGTGTTGTTCGAGTGTCGTTTTTATTGAAGAAATATTCTTTTAGACAAAGTCATCTAAAACATTCTTCTATCTCCCCACAGAATTTAAAGTTATCAAATTCCTGTGTGGGGCAGAAAGTTAAGCCCTTGGATAGTACAAATGTTTCAGCCCGTGTAAGTTCTTTTTTAGATAGGTTGATCACTGGTAGTTGTTGCAGTGTATTATCCTGTTGCACAATGTTAGTGCTGTGGTTTACTTATCCTGGATGAGTCAAGATGTTGTTGTAGCTGCTGTCTTGTAGTTCTCTGAGTTTTCTCCTCTTCTGTGATATGGCTGCTTGGAGAGCTTTTTGATAATGTGTTTGGAGATCACAGCCAAATCCTGGTGGTACATTGTTGTTGTTTCCTTGAAGTGTGTGTGAAAGTTCAGAAAATCTATTTTTAAGGTGGGATTTTCTAGCATATATCTGATGAATAAGGTGATTCCTGGTTTCTCAGATGTCCTGCGACAAAGTTGTTCTGCATATCTTGAATTGAGTGTAGTTTGCAGTGGGTTGTAGATCTGAAGTCTTTTAGGTATAATGTTCTGTTTTCTTGCATGCAGTTAGGAAGTAGATGTCACTGTCAAATTTGGCTTCCTTTTTCTTCATGTTGCAGAGTTGCCATTTCAGACGCGGTTTGGAGTATCTTCCATTGTTTTGTACGAAGAGATTCCAGCCATATTGGTACTTGCAAAACAGGAGAAGGTGGAAGGTTTGATACGTTTTATTGGACCAAGTGTTTTATACAAAGATGGAATTATAGACAAGCTTTCGGGCCACACAGGTCCCTTCCTCAGGTGAACAGCAAAACTGAGCAACATAAGTAGTATTTGAGTCCACTGTGAGCAATTAAAAATCAGGGAAGTGAAGTAGGAAGGTGACAAATGGGACTAGAGATGAAAGTCTAAGATGCAAAATAAAACATGAGAAGAAATGGAAGAGGGATAAGTAGAAACAGGTCAGAATGAGAGAGTTAGATGAAGAAGACAGAGGATCTGGAGATCAGAGGCTAGCTTTATAAAAAGTTAAGGGTATTCTACCCTTAAAGCTATCCTCTGATCTCAGATCCTATCTGTGTGCTTTTGTCTTCCCTTTAGCTCCTTTTTATGTCCTTCTGACCTGTTCCTACTTGCCCCTCTCCATTTCTTCTCATGTTTTTATTTTGAATCTTAGACTTTCATCTCTAGTCCCCTTTGTCACCTTCCTACTTCACTTCCTGATTTTTAGTTGCTCCACAGTGGATATAAATACTGCTTATGTTGCTCAGTTTTGCTATTCACCTGAAGAAAAGACCTGTGTGGCCCTGAAAGCTTGTGTATAATTCCATCTTTGTACAAAACACTTGGTCCAATAAAAGGTATCAAACCTTCCACCTTCTCCTGTTTTGCAAGAACCAATATGGCTGGAATCTCTTTTTACAAAACAATCCATATTCAATAATTTTTGCAGAATGCCCCCAATATTCCAAGAGATAATACAATGAGAATCTTCAGAGTAGTAAATTTTTAATGCTAGAGTTTATGCTCAAATCATTTACATCATGTTGAGCGTAGCTCTGCTTTCCAAGTCAGTTATTATATCCAGCAATTGCTTAGTATCTATTTGCTACATGTAGATTATATTCATTAGTACAGCCTGTGCCATCAGTAACTGGATTTTCATTTGTTTCTAAGGGAAACTCAATCATGTATAACCCCATAGCATCCAGCATTTTATGTTTTTCCATAATATTATTTACTATATCTCTATTCTTTACCAATATATCAATTTGGCTACCCTTGGCCTCCATGCAACATACAGTCCTCAGAACCCCATTTTTGCGCAGTGGTACCGCAAGATGTTATTTAGCTTACTCTGGGGAATGCCATGTCTCGATGGCTGAGAGGGACCTGGGGTGGTGGTGGATGTCAAGATGAACAACTCTGAGACTTGTAGGAGGGCAGCAGCCAAGGCCAACAGGATGCTGGGATGCATCGCTAGGGGATCACCTCCAGAAGGAGGGAAGTGATACTCCCTCTGTATAACTGCTTGGTGAGGCCACACCTTGAGTACTGCATGCAGTTTTGGAGGCCACACTTAAAGAGGGACATTAACTCCTGGAGAGGGTCCAGAGGAGGGCAACCAAAATGATTTGGGGCTTGGGGGACAGGACCTAGGAGGAGAGGCTTGAAGAGCTAAATATGTACACATTGGAAGAGAGAAGGGACCGGGGGACATGATAGAGGTCTTCAGGTACATGAAGAGGGTAAATAGGGGAGGAACAGTCAGGGTGCTTCGAAGGAAGGAGGAGGGGGCCACTAGAGGGCATGGGTGGAAGCTGGAGGGGGGAAGATTCAGGGAAGAAAGGAGGAGGTGCTACTTCACTGAGAGGGTGGTGGAGCCATGGAATGCACTGCCTAGGGGGCTGGTGGAGGCAGAGACAGTGGAGGGGTTCAAGAGGGGGTGGGACAGGTACAGGGGAAGGGTTCTGGAAGCAAAATCAAATGCAGCAAGAATATCCAGAACTGGGAAGGGAGAAGCCAGAGAAGGCGAGGGGGACAGCAAGGTCAGCACCCAGGGTGGGGGCTGACCAAACGAGCAGACATGAAAGACCGTTAGGCCTATTCTGCTGGCATTTTAGTATGTTAGTATGTACTTAGCAGATTACAGATTGCCCTTTTAAGTTTTGCTGACTTTTCTTTCTTTCTATAAATTACTCATCCCAAACATATTAATCCAAATAGGATTTTCTGAGTCTTTGAACTCAGTCTGGTGTATTTTATTAAGAAGGCGTCTGTTAGGAAATAAGATCTGAAAATCTTTATCCAAAAGCCTAGACTCATACCATATAGCATTAGCAATTCTAGGATCCTTAAAATACACATCTAACGCATCTTGCATTGTGTGTTTAATCTCTGTTATTTAATCATCCTTAAATGTGATGTCAATTTCAATTTGGATTAATGTAGTCAGAAAAGTACACATGTTAGTTGTTACATTTTTTTCCAATCTCGGGGACTAAAAAATCTTAAAAATGTTTTTTTTTTTTTTATATCTCATTCTTACTGTACAGCTGTAGGATTATGGTTCATTGGGCTTTTGGAGCTCTGAGGCTGAGCATGTTTACCCATTACACTTTTCATGGGTAGCTCTGCACTCTTTTGAAATGGAACAGAGTTACATGCCTGCCTAAGGAGCATAACATGTTCCTCTACTCTCCCCAAGTCTTTTTTTTAATCAAGATCAACTTTATACATCTGAGTAGGGGGATCATTTTGTGCAGGTTGTCCTGTAGGGGTCACCAAGATCTCCGGTGTCTATCTCTGTTCAACAATCTGTTCATCTTGCTGGGATTCCCTTACTTGTCTGTAATCATTATTTCCCTTATTTCCTTTGGATTCCTCATCTTTTTTGGCTTGTTCTTTCTCCACCCTCAGTTTTTGTTTTTTTCCCTTTTCCTTTACTCTTCTTCCCCTTTGTTTGCTTCTTAACCAAGTTATTATTACTTTCTCTAAGCTTCTGTCCCTTTTTTTATCGGGGAATCTGGGATCTGAACAATTGAAAAATCTGACCTAATTGGAGGATGGGTGTCATCACATTTGTTCATAATTAGAGAGCTTGAGTCCACTTTTGGCAAAAACTTGTCAAGTTTATAGTTTGTTTTGTCTAAGTGAACACCATTTATAGCTATATATCCTTTGATGTTATCTATCTCTTCCTTTAAATGTACACATTGTTCCATAATAATTAATCTGGCCGAAAATGGATTTCTCATGGAATCAATTAAATCTTGACTCAAACAAATAGAGATATATTCATTATTTCTTTTCACAGAGTCATTATTAATGCTCACAGTTTCCAATTTATTCATATTATCCCAAATCTTTGTCCAGTCATATAGACTGAACTGCTGATTACTATCTGTACTATCTGTATTACGTCTTGAGTAAGCAGTCTCAACAGATATATTGCTCTCCTCAGGTATATCATGTGAAGTCACACAGTCCTCAGGTACTTTGTGATTACCCTTGATGTAATTACTTACATCAGTAATCAGGGTCTCGTTAATATCATTAATGTCATTTATATCCTTAACATCAGTTAGATCATTTTGGAAAAAACTCAGGTTGTTCTGAGGGAGTATGTTCTCTCTGAGTTTCATCAAACTCATAAGAGAGAGCAGATATATTTCTCCCATCATCACATCGATCTTCTTTAGGATTGACATTTTTAATCACATCAGTTGTGGACTTTTTAACTCTCTTGTTCATATTTTCCAATTTAGGTGTTGAAGTCATATCAATTAATTTACTTTTCCCATTTAATTTAAGATGTGCTGTAATTTTAGTTTATTTATTTATTTATTTAGACAGCAGTTTGGAAAACCTTTGAGACATAGGCTCATTTACAAAGGTACCTTGTCACAGTAAGACAAACGAAAATACACAGTATAACAGTATAACACAGTATAACAGTAACTTAAGACATAGATACAAACAAGCTGGTACAGGTAGGATTGATGCAAATAATACCAGAGTTATGTTGTCCTTAGCAGCTTAGTAGTACGCTTTGTCATTAGTATTGAGTACGGCTTTGACTAGTGGCAATTACAGCTTCGCGGGTGTTAACAAGGTGGTTCCGTAAGGACGTTTTGAAGCACGATATAGTTGGAGCTTCGGAGATGGAGGGGAGCAGTGTGTTGAACCAGGAGGGGGCCCTAAAGCTGAAGGCTCTTTGGCCATGAGAGGTCCTAGCTCTAGGGATAACAAGAGAGGTTTTCCCAGAGGTCTGAGTATGAACTAGTGGGACAGAGCGACGGATGGTGGTGGTCAATCCAGGTGGGGATAGCCCAAGGAGGGACTTTTTTGTAAGGGTACAGGTCAGATATTTGAGGCACTCGTCAAGATCAAGTACCAGCACTTTAGCATACAGTAGACAGGTGTGTGTTAGCCTAGGTGCCCCAGTAATTAACCTGCAGGCCTTATTCAGAGTAGTGTGAATTTTATGGAGTGCGGTCTGATCAGCAGCACCATACACCGGCAGTCCATAGTCCACTAGGGACAGGATAGAGGAGGTGACTGCGAGTTGAAGAGCCTCTGGGGGGAGGCAGTGTTTATACCGATGTAAGATGCCCAATCGGATATTAGTGGGAGTGGCTAGGGCAGCGATGTGTCCATGGAAGGAGGGAGGGTCAAAATGGATCCCTAGGTATTTATAGGAGCAAACTTGTTCGAGTGGGAAAGAGGACCCAGAGTGAATGAGGAGTTTGAAGTTGCAGGATTTGTTTTGAGGATGAGTGAAGAACATGGTTTTGTTTTTAAGATTTATCACCAATCTATGTTCCTTGAACCAGCCCTCAGCTTCAGTGAAGGACTTCTGCAGAGAGTTCTGGAGGGCAATAGGGTTACGACTTGAGGCAAAGATGACTGCATCATCAGCGCAATAGAAAGTTCCCTGAGCAAGAGCGTGAAAGGGTGTTAAGGTAAAGGGAGAATAGTAAGGGGCCCAGAATGAAGCCCTGGAGAACCCCAGAAAAGATGGGACAGATGTCTGAGTAGGTCCCATTAATTTTTACATGCTGTGAGTGGTCAGACAGATAACTGGCGCACCAGGAGATAGGCCCAGTAGCAAAACCAGAGAGACTAAGGGCATCAAGAAGAAGGGGGTGGGAGACAGTGTCGAAAGCTTTAGAGAGGTCAATGAAGACCGCACCAGCCAGAGAACCAGTGTCTAAGGAGGAGTGGAGAAAGTTGGAGAACTCTAGGAGGGCTGTGTTGGTATTGTGGTCCACTCAGAAGCCATGCTGCTCAGGACATAGAACATTGTAGGTGGAGAGGTAGTCAGAGATTTGAGAGGCTACCACTTTTTCCAAGGCCTTGGAGAGAGGAGAGAGAATGGAGATTGGCCGATAGTTTCCAGCCACAGTCCTATCACCACCTTTAAAGATAGGGGTGACAGTGGTGACTTTCCAGGCAGTTGGAACGTTCCCCAGGCAAAGAGAGTGGTTGATGAGGCATGTGATCGGGGTAAGGACTGTGTCTAAGACCAGCCGTAGGATACACGGATCCAGGGTGTCACTGCCCATACTATTACTCTTGAGGGCAGTGACAAGGTGCGGCCTAAGTTCTTGGGCAGAAACACGGTGGAGGAGAAAATAAGGGCAAGAAAGATTTATGGCAGGCGCTGGGGGAGGAGGGTCAAAAAAATTTGTAGGGAGGATAGGGCTAAGGTCAGTGAATGAGGTGTTGAAGTGGTTGGCTATGAGGGCTGAGTCTGAAGAGATCACGCCATTAATGTTGATCTGGGTGGGTGGGGGGAGTGTGCACTCCAATTTAACTGTTTAATGTTATCCCAGAAGGTTCTGGGGTTCCCCCATTAGGCTGTGATTGAGGACCAATAGTGCTCAGACTTGGCCTTTCTGATGGCCCAAGTGCACTTGTTTCGGGTGGCAGCATATAATTGCCTGTCACTGGGCTGGCCAGTCTCAATGGCATGGTGCCATAGGTTGTCCCTATGTTTGAGTTGGTGGATCAAAGCTGGGGTTACCCAGGGGGCATTGTGCCTTTTAGAATGGCGGGTCGACACTGGGGCAAAGATATCACAGTCATTATTAAAAGTTTGGGTAAAGAAGGAGAGAGCTGTGTCAATGTCAGGAGTTGCCTGTATAGGAGACCAGTCAATTTGGGACAGAAGTTCTTAAGTTTTGTCAGACCACCAGGTATTAGACGCTGCCAGCATGTGGACTGTGCTATGGGTTTGGGGACTGAGGATGACCAGTGGAATAGAATGGGGGAGTGATTGCTGAGAGAGTCTGGGAGGACTTGTACATTGGGGATCCGATTAGGGTGATTGGTGAGTACCACATCAAGCAGGGTATTGGAGTCTCTCTTGGGGTTAGTCCTGGTAGGTTGGGTAACTAGTTGTGTTAGGTCTATTGCAGAAAAGGAGTCACGGGTAGAGGAGGAGGAGGGGCTGAGCCAGTTGACATTTAAGTCACCCACCAGAATTTGATCAGCGGAAGGAGGTAGTGAGTAAAGGTATTCTGTAAGAGAGGCAATGGCCTGCATTTGGTCCCTGGGGGGCACGTATGCAGTAGTCAGATAAAGGGGTCTCTTTAAAGGGTCAGGGGGTTAGTTTCAGTGTAAGCGCCTGGGCCCTGGAGTCAAGGATTGGAGTAGGCAGGGCTAGTACGGGGAGAGATTCCTTGACATAAATAGCACAGCCACTGCCCCGTCTCCCAACACAGTTGGACAGGAAGAGGGTGAAACCAGGAAGGGAGACCAGGGAGTCAGGGGAGGATTTCGACAGCCAAGTCTCAACCAGAGCGATGACATCAGGGTTAATTGATGTGACCAGGCATTGTAGTGAGTCAAACTTTTTTTAGGAGGCTACAGATATTCATGGAGACCATGCATAGGCCTGTGGTGCTAGTTGGGGAGCTCCTGGGAACTGGGCCAGGGTTTGGATGAATGTTCCGTGACAGGAGTAGTAGGATGACTAACACCCTGGCTGGGAGATGGTGAGAGGTTTTCCTACAATTGACATGAGAGGGGGGAGGGGACGTTAAGGGAGCAGGGGGTGGGCAGGGTGGTACAGAAAGGGAAGGCAAGAATAAAAAGACACCCAGTTGTGCCTGAGGCGAGGAGGAAGCTAGGGAGAGGGCAGGGAGGACCGAGACACACAGAGGTCCCAAGGGGTAAGAGAGCAGGCTCAGGAGCAAGGGGAGGGAGGGGTGCCAGGGCACAGTGTGGAGTAGCAGATGGGTAAGTGGGCAAGTGCACTGCTAGTGGGGATAGGCACAGGCAGAGCATGAGGCAGGGCCAATACATTGTGGTGAGTAAGATCCAAGAGAAGGAGTACTGTACAGGTAGGAGTAGGAAGTAGCGAGGGAGCATAGGTCCCTCTAGTGGCCAGCAGGTATAACCTGCAAATGGGAAAGTGGGGAGATAGGTTCTGGGCAACAGGACATGATGTCACCGGATGTGATGTCACGTGGGTGGATCCCTAAATTGACAGCCGCCCCTGGGTGGGTGGGTGGGTGGGTAGGGCAGACGGCGCGAAGTGCCGTCGGGCTAGCACCCCCCTGCAGGCATTCAGATGAAGAGAAGTGGCTCTCTTTACCTCAAAAGTAATCAGGCTGGAAATTCTGCTTCCTCAGCTCCTCAGGTGAGCTGCTTGTGTTGCTTGTGTTGCTTGTTTGTCCCGAGTGCCTGCCACAGTTGGCAGTGAGCTTGGGGGGCTGCCTATGTAGTGGAGAAAACAAAGCCTCTCATTACTATGCAGCAGGAGAAAATGTTGTGACTTACACAAAGGGGCTCCACTCTAAGCAAACAGGGCTATTCCAAAATGAGGTCACACTAGGACCCAGCTATCCTAATACCTTCAGTTACAAGCACAATTAGATCCAAAACCACAATATTAAACAAGTCTGCTCTATATTAGCTGCTTAGTATATCTGGCTTTAAGGTATAATCAGCAATTAGATCCAATACCACAAAATTAAACAAGTCTGCTCTATATTAGCTGCTTAGTATGTCTGGCTTTAAGGTATAATCAGCAAGGCAACTCTAGGGCACCCAGTGAATCCCTAGCTTTACACTTCAGCATTAGTAGCACAAAGAAAAGCAAATAACAAGCCCACCCAGCGGTGAACAGGGAACAAAGTTCATAAAATATAAGTGTTCATCAGGTAGCACCCCCCTACAGGCGTCCAGATGAAGAGAAGAGGCTCTCTTTACCTCGAAAGTAATCAGGCTGGAAATTAGCTTCCTCAGCTCCTCAGGTGAGCTGCTTGTGTTGCTTGTGTTGCTTGTTTGTCCCAAGTGCCTGCCGCGGCTGGCAGTGAGCTTGGGGGGCTGCCTCGAAAGTAATCAGGCTGGAAATTTGGCTTCCTCAGTCCCTCAGGTGAGCTGCTTGTGTTGCTTGTTTGTCCCGAGTGCCTGCCGCGGTTGGCAGTGAGCTTGGGGGGGGGCTGCCTCGAAAGTAATCAGGCTGGAAATTCGGCTTCCTCAGCTCCTCTGGTGAGCTGCTTGTGTTGCTTGTTTGTACAAGCTTCTCATTATCTTTATTTTTGATTTTATTTCTATTTTTTTTCTCCTTCAAAGATTCTGTCTCAGGTTCTCCTAAGTAAATTAAACTGTTATTACCCTTTGCCTGTGCACATGTGCTAACCATTGTAATTAGAGGTCTATAGACACTATTATAAATATAAATGCTGACCTATTGAAGTGACCCTAATGGAAAATTATAAAAGCACAGTAAAAATAAATCAAGCAATTAGATTATTCACAGCTGACCTGGTGGCACTGAGGGTTGAATCACTGGACACCACACCTCGTGCTATGCTGGCAACCTGGGTTTGGGAGTGAACTTGGGTTGCTGAGGGTTGGCAGTGGGAGGACAGAATTGAGCATCCAGAAGACTGCTCTCCTATCCAGGGAGGGAGAGGGGATCTTGATCCCAGGCTCTGGTTTGAATTTGAGTTTATTGATCAGTCAATGACCTTTATAATATAAAATACCACATATATAATAACTTAATTATACAAGTAATTATTAAAACTTGCTAAGACATATACACATAAACCATACCTTGTTAAGATGCTTACCACTTAAATCTCTAAAACTCTCTAGATTGCACATATTAATTCACCTGTGCATATGGATCAACTTGACATTGACTTCAAAATCAAAACCAAAAAATGTTCAAGACAGTTGTTTGATCCCTAAGGACTTAACTAATATAATTTAATTATTTATCCCTAATATACAAAAGACCTCAAAATTTCATTTTAGATGTACACACCACATCAATGTAAATGACATAATGTTCTCATATATTTCAACAGCTCATTATTAGGAGAGTTTGGTCACTTAAAACAATAATTATTTATATCTTGCTTTAATTTTTGTTATTGCAATAAGATACCCTGCCATCATTTCAATTGTTAATGTGTCACTGGTTGTAAAAAGAATATTTAACAATAATATATTGTTGGTAGTATCAATTTTGTCTGAGTATTGATATATAAGCTGGAGGACTGCTGTCCTGTTCACAGAGGGAGGGTGATATCAATCCTGGGCTCTGGTGGCTCCTGGCAGTGGCTGGTGGCACAGAACGCTTATGATCCAGCAACCATGGGGATTGACTGTGGTGGCAATTCTGTAGGTGTGCACTGGAACATGCGCACCTGTGCTGGATGAATTGCATGTCTGAGCCAAGGGGGAAGGAACCAACAAGGAAAGCTCCCTGCTCCTCAGGAAGGTGATGGAGGCCTCCAGGAACTGCTGCACTCATGCCCAACACTGGACCTTCCTCTGGCCATCATCCCAAGCCCTCACCTCTCCTCCAGACCTGGCTGCTTAGATTTCAGAAAGGTCACTCAGGTAAGGAGTTGAGTGGTCCCACTCTGGGGGACTTAGATTGGGGGGGTGAGCCAGGCTCCGGGGAGGGAGGGTGGTGGGGTATCTTAAATATCCCATTGAGCCAGGGGGAGGTTTCAGGTTGGCAGAAGATGCCCAGGTTGAGTGCAGCACTCCTGACAGATGCTCCAAGGTTGCAGGCGAGAAAAAGAAGATACAAAAAACAAATTAGATCACTTACTCTAACAATTGAATAAACATACAATGCCCAATATCAGGTTCTTAAACCACAGCTTGAACCAGAGCTCCTCTAAAGGGCTATATAAAACCAGTACAATAAATAAGTATTTGAGAAAAAGTTCAGGAATCAGAGTTCATGTCTCTACAATAAGATATTTCCTTTTAATTAACTTTGGTTTTCAAAGTTCCTACTTGTAAGTTCTTCTTCCATATTTCTGTTCTGCTTGCTGAAGTCCCAGGTTGTCAAATCCCTGACTAGTAACCCAACTGATCTCTCAGGTTGCCCCTTAAATGACTTAACTTGCAGGTAGCAAACTTCAGCTTCAAGTGTCTCAGACTTGTCTACCAGCAGTGCTCCAGTGTATAGCTTACAACAGTCCTTGCCTTTGAGGTGCATCAGCGAGTTGTTGGTAACAGCCTGAAGCTTAATTACTTGCTGTTTAACATCCGAGGACACTTTTATAAGAAGAAGAGGAGAGAAAATCAGGAAGAGAGGAATAATTGCCCACTTTGAAATATAAAACATCATCTTTCTCAGACATTAATTAAAAAAAACAAAAAAAAAAACTAAATGACTATGATGGTTACCCGCAGCTTGTAGCTTAACTACTAAAATACTCTTAATTGACCAACAACTAACTATGAATATTTTAATGCAACTTAACCTTTCCTTTAAAACTTTTAATTTTTGGCTTTTGGCTTTTAGGTAAAACAAAGGAGAGTGAAGCCACTTACTTGTTTCTGTTTTAAGCTACGCACTCCTTGTAAAAATGTTTTTTTAGTTTTCCATATTGCTTTGCTAGAGAACAGCAAGCAAGAAGCAAGATAAGCTGTAGCTTTACACCTCTGTTAGAAGAATAACAAACTCCACAGAGGAGAAAACTTCTTGAAATATCAGAGAAAGAACAACTCTGGCAAAAGCAAATTCAAAAGAAACAAACTGGGTCCAAGATTAACCAGGAAGCATGTCTGACTTCCACGTCTGCAAGGCTGATCTACCAAAGAATACCAACGCATGCACTCTTATCAGGATCTGCCCCGGTCACGTGGGTCAGATGGCATGAATTTCAACTTCTAAATTATTCATTATTGTTATTTATTTTAACTCAGCCTAAATAATAACAGGGGCAAGTTTAAGAAGTTCTGATATACTCTAAAAACTGTTGCTTGTGAAAGGTTGTAAAAGTTTAAAGATTTAGAAATACAAGACCAGGAAATAGGTAAACAGTACAGGCCCGCCGTTTTTAAGTAGTAAACCTGTCCTGGATTACTTAACCTATTTAATAAAAAGTACCATCTAGAATCCTGAGGCAAATTGTTATAAAATTGTTATAAAAAATCAGTTATCAGCAATCCACATTAGCTTCACCTTTATATATGTACTGAGTACAGCAGATAGACTCTGACACAATCACAAAATGAAGCTAGTTTAAAAAATAATTTTCCAGCATCTTGGTCATGCAGGCATCTAAGCCCCAATCGCTCAGTGTCGCTCTCAAGTTCAAGTTTCATGGTTCCTTCAGAGGAAAAAAAACAACACGTCTCTTGGGCTCCTCAAGCTCTCAACAGCTGTGATTCCTGCCACTCCTGTCAGTCTTGTGGTATGCTTCTCCTGGGCTATGAGTCCTCCAAAGAGCCCTCAATCAGTTCTCCGGTCCAACAGACCTCCACTGCTTGGACGCCTTCCTTCTGGAGAAAAAAAAAAGAAAACACGGGAAGCACACCACACCAAGATGGTTCAACAAAAGAAAGTCTGGTAAGGCTGCATTTTTTTATGGCAATGGTGGCATACCTATTCAAAACAGAATATAAGCAAAACTTAAGCCCTGCTCCTACAGCTCCTCCTCAGCATGCATAGCATACAGCCACCATCCGATACAGCTTGTTCCTGATGTGAGTGAATCTGGTTGCCGGAAGTTCCATCTGGGCTGGGTAGAGGTCTCTTGGGAATGGTGAATTATCTGAATTTTATTAACAATCTGACTGACAAGACAAGCCACCTGAGTAAATTTCTAAGTTGCCCACATGGTTACGGACAGCAGCACTTAAACAGCAATTCAAAGCAATTAAAGGCTTCTGACAAGAGTGAATCTATGACAGTCAGTTGACAATTTAGTTGTCAACTGATGTTACAGTGACTCCTTTATGTTAACTGCATTTGCAGTTGGCATAAAGGGAGTCACATCTAACTGTTTTTTTCAGGGGGCTTTGACCCCCAAACCACCTCCTTGTGGGGGGGCTATGCTCCCCACACCCCCGCTACTTAAATAATCAACTCCGAGTCAGACATGTTTCAGAGAGGGGGTGCAATACTCACAGAAAGCAGTGCTGGGGTCCCATGCTAACACTACAACAACCTGTCGCTGTTGTCGCTGTAGTGTTGGTTGCTGTAAAGTTGTTGAGGAAGCATTGGTAAATGGACCAGGGCATCCACCTTGCAATATTTTGATATTACTTGTCAGACAAAAGTTTCCACAGATGCCTCAAAGGATGGCATAGGAGTAGTACTGTTACAACTCAGAAATGGCAGCTGGAGACCTGTTGCATATGCCTCCAGAGCCTTTACAAAAACAGAATACAAATATACTCAAACAGAAAAGGAGATGTTGGCCATAGCCTTTGGATGTGATGCTTTTCATAATTACATTTAGGGAACCCCCTTTGTGGCCAAAACAGACCATAAACCACTGATAACTATTTCAAAAAGAGATTTATGGCAAATATTGCCATGGGTTCAGAGACTGTTAATCAGACTGCAGAAGTATGATTACAAGATAGAATACAAAACCAAAAATCATTTGATTGTGGCTGATGCTTTTTCAGGAACGTGGTATGAAGCTCACAGGACCACAGATCAAAATGAGATACAAAGATGGACATTCACATAAATAGAATAAAAACCTTGGTAGTTGTCTCAGCACAGATGTAGAAACGATTGCAAATGGAAACAGCAGCAGACAAACAATTGCAAGCGGTGGTGTCAGCAATGCAGAAGGGGTGGAAAGGACAATAGATTCTACACAGGTATGTGCCATTTCAGGCTGAATTATCTCTGGTGAATGGAGTACTGCTTATAGGGGACAGCCAGGGCAAATGTTTTCTGTGTTGCTGAAAGCACCAGCCCATTTGGAACTTTCCAAGCCACATTGGCAGACACCACTGCACATCACCTAGTGTGCTGCAGCCCCAGGAACTCCAGAAGGCAGCAGGGAGCATGGATGAACTTGGAGGGGGAGAAGAGAGGAATAAAAAAGGGACTGTCAGCAAATGGTGTTCTATGCCTTAAGGATTAAAGACTGCCTGGTACCCAGAGACTTTCAGGGAATTGGGGGTTGGGGGGACAGCAGAAAATGGAGCTCCCAATGGGATGCACAAAGACAAAATCCCAACACCACCACCACCACCAGACTAAAGGGCACAGGTGTGCCTATTAAACATGGGTCAGGTAAAAATAAAAAGCATATGTGCTGCCCCATAAAAAGACAATGAAGTGCAGCAATTGTTTTGCCTGAAACACAGCCACCATCTTGTCAACCCTGACCTCACTGTCAGCCAATCAGAAGTCAGGGATCTCATTGGTTGATATCCAAGGACTTATGGGAGAAGGATTTCCTGTGCGCTTGGTGCATTTTTAAACAGTCAGTGGGGCATTGAGTGAACATTCTGCATACTAATTCAAGGAACTGACAGCCTGCTGCACCAATGAGAAGCTGCCTTTGCCCCAAGAAGGTGTTGGAGGGAAGAGACAGGGAGCTAGTCTGCAGTTAGCCCCTGAAAAGTGAGGCAGGCTAGTGCAAGGATGGTACCCTAATGGCAAAGCCTGCTTGGGTTTATACAGCCTCCAGCTGAGTCAGACTCTGCAAGGTTTCCATAACCTTTACATTTACTGATCCAGAACAGTGATCCTGTTTGCCTGAAGTTTTCAGATGTCTACTGATTTGAGAGAATGTGGCCTGCCTTCAGCCACAGAGGTATCCTCGTGCTACAGTCACCTGCCGGTGGGCACCAGATAGAGTTTGTGTCAGCCTGCTCTGATAAAAAGCAAACACCTGAAATGTTCAGCAGACAGTCTGAGAGACGGCTGGTTGGTGCCACAGTCAGGTACTAGCTATCACCCACACTGGGGTTAGAAGCCTGGACATGGGCATGGAGCATGTGGCCCCTGCTCCCTGGATGGGGCTGAGTTCCTGAGAGAGCTGGCATCTACAGCCAACACAAGCCTTCATCCTGAGAGAGCCAGCATCTATAGCCAGCTCAAGTCTTTGTCCTAAGAGAACCAGCATCTACATCAGAGGAGGAAAAGGAGCCTGGAAACATGAAAGTGGTACATCAGAATATTGAGTAATTTCATGGCTTGCCCTGCAACCTGGGTATACCTGTATAATGTTAGCACCTACTACAGTTTTAGCCATTGGGCTAGGAAGTACAAATGCCTTGCTACAAGGTCTGTCTGTTTTAAGCAACTGCATGGCCTGTGGGGGTTTCTGTTTAAGTGCTTCATGTTTGCTTTTAAATTGCATCACTGCCAGCTAGTCAGGTACAGTGACATTGGACCTGAGCATTTCAATGGCTAGGTATCCAGTGAATTTTGAGGCAATCCCTTAGACAGTAGGGGTAAACTGGTACCAGTGGGCAATATTGTCCCATGGGTGGGTGAAGATACCATTATCTCTAGCCTGTGTTGCCTGGTGGGAAGTGGGCACTGTTTCTGGTTTATTGTATTAGCAAGGAAACCAGACTGTGTTTTGCTGATTCCAAGTTCTTGCATTTCATTATAGTACTTGCTTTAGGCATGGGGTCATAATGTCACAAGACATTATGCCACATGGCAAAATTACACTGCCAACACAGGCGCCATTTTGCCATGCAGCATAAGTCTTTTCTGTGGGGCTCTACCCCCCACTGGCTACACCGAACTTCCCATTAAGGATGCTCAACTATGGGAGGGGGTACCTCAAGGAGTGCACAATTTCAGGAAAAAAATAAATGTCTGGGACCAGAAATCAAACCTGGTCCCAGAGAACCTGGGTTCCTGCTGCTGTGGCTCAGTCCAGTGAGCCACGGCAGCTGCTCAGTGGAACTCAATTCCAGCAGAGGTCTTATCCTTTGCCTGAGATTGTGTGAATGGTGCCATTAGGAATCCTAATATAATAATGATGATTTTAATGGAGTGCTTAATAATTGATATTTTAATTGATTGTATATGTGTATGATTGATGCACAAGTGCCCTGTTCGCTGGAAAGGCACTTTTTATAAATAAACTTGCTTTGCTTTAATTGTCTCTTATCTATATTTGGCATAGATCTCAACCAAGATGATTGGTATTTAGCTCTGAATTGTTACAATTTCAGATTTATACACATCTTAGTTTAATTAGCACCTTTAAGTCTGAGACGAATTCTAGCAATATTCTCTAGATAGTAGGCAACAGTCCTGATTATAGTTTCATGGTTCGTAGTAAAAAAATTGCTTCAGAGGGAGATTCTGATCCTTAGATTGAAAGTTATTCCATAATGGTATCAGTCATTTATTTGTTGGAACATTGTACCAAAGACATACAAATATTACATGAAACAGTACTTCAGGAAAGAGAGAAGTACAAGAACAGTATCTGGCTTAAGTTGTTGAATTCTCCTTATATCTAGCATCCCAGATGTCACTTGGAAACAGTTCAAGCCTATATTTACTGTATTGGACCCTTTGGTTAAAGTCAGTAAGAGTATCAAAGTAATGCCTATAGTAATGTAAATTTTAATTTTGCCACATCCATGATGAGATACACAATCTCGAGTTGAGCTCCTGGTCTCTAATCCTGTAATAGTTAATCATTCTGAGTGTAATATAAGCTTGATATTTCAGGCTGACTGAAATGCCTCTGGTGTCATAGCTTTTTAAATATTCAAGACCTATGTCCTGGAGTTTTTATTTGCATGCTACAACTCTCAAGACAGGCAATGTTTTGGGGACACACTCTCTTTGCCTGGCCCTTATATCTGTGGTCACCTTTCTTTCTAATGCACTAAATACAACCACATCTCTGCAGCTCCATTGATGGGTTAATCTCTTGAAAGAGTCTTTTCGGGGCTGTGATCATGCTGTAACCTTCTCAATATAACTGTGTTTGTCCCTCCAAAGATTTTGAGCAAATGAGCCTGCTGTCGACTCCTGAGACCAAAGCGCTCCCCACTGCCAATTGAACCACACAGTATTGTGGTCTCTGAACCTCAAAGGTTCCCTGATTCCATCCCCAGCATTTCCAAATTGGTGAGTACCATGTCAAGTATGATGTCCTGCCATGTGAGATCCCTGACTAGCTGAACCAGTAAGCAGTCCTATAGTGTATCTAGCAGTGCCTGACTCTTGATACTCTTTGCTACTGCAATATCCTAGTTTATATCTGGCAGGTTCAAGTTCCCAACTAACAACTAGATCCCCTTTTGCTGCTCCCCTCCTGATTTTCTTCTCCAACTCCTGTCCCCTTCATCTTTCTACCCTGACAATATGTAGACCACCTCTAACCTAATCTTCTTTCCAACAACTGATGACAGCTGCAGACAAATAGATTCCTGTCCCCCCTCCTTTTTTCATAGTCTTGTCTTCTGCTGCCTCCGTGACTTCCCTAATACTTAACGCTACTCCCTCTCCATTACCAATGCCCCTGTCTCTCCTAAGAAAGTATACCCCCAATCTACCAGACCTCAATCATATTCCCCCACTGGCTCATGTCTTCATGATGGCCACTTAGTCTAACTTAGCCTCTTCTACCATTGCCTGCAGTTTGCTGATATTTTTGTTCAAACTTCTGGTATTTAGGCAAATCATCCTACATGCACCCACCTTACCTGATCCCCTCTTAATGGCTTCCCCTATCTTTTCAACTCATACATTACCCTCCCCCCCTCAAGCTGGACTATTGCTTCCCAGGCCCAATCTCTCCATTCACCTGTCCTTCGCCCCGCCACTGCTAACTTCCCCTGGTCCTAGTTCCATTTCCACACAGCATACGCTAGGTTCAAACTGCACCTAACTCTTACTGGGGGTCCCAGCATCAGCCCCCCTTCACTTGGTTTAACAGAATCTCTATGTAGACATGTAGTTTCTGCCCTATTTTACTAGTCCTGTCCCTAGTGAGATGAAGGCCATCCCCCTTGAATAGCAATCTGTCCCAGAACATTCCCCAGTCACCCACAAATCCATATACCCCCTTTTAACACCACATGTTCAACCAGGCATTGAATCCCTCAGTTTTCTCCTGCCTTACTCTTTTCTGTCCATAGATGCCATACTCCTGAAAAGGCCAACTTGGCTGCTTTCCCCTTCAGCTCCCTTCTTAGCCTTCGAATGTTAGACTTCATAACCTTCAGATCATAGTTGCCAAGTCATTCATACCTAAATGCACTAGGACATGTGGCACCTGTCTGATCCTGTCTAACATCCTCCCTATATTGGCCTCACACCACTGGGTCAGTGCTCCAGGAAGGCATCCAACTGCCATCCTTGTGGTCCCATCCATGCACACCACCATCTTCACACCCTTCATCATCACATCCTCAACTGTGAACACCCTGCTTGCTTCTTTCTTTACATAGTTACATAGTAGTTGTCAGCAGAAAAGGACCTCATGGTCCATCCAGTCTGCCCCTGTTATAGATTAACTGATACTTCTTCACTATAGATCCTGCCCTACTTGTGTCCATCCTTCACCCCGTATTAATCTTTCTAGTCCTCTGTGACTATCCCATGCATGCTTGAATGCTTCCACAGTGCCTGTACCCACCAATTCCTCTAGAAGCTCGTTCCGGGATTCAACTACCCTTTCTGTGAAGAAGAACTTTCTCACATTGCCTCTGAGTCTCCCCCGTTCAGCCTCATGTCATGGCCCCTAGTCCTAGTGCTCTTCCTTTTCCGTAGAAAACTGCCCTGCCCTACTTTATTTATCCCTCTGACATATTTGAAAGCCTCTATCATGTTTCCCTCTCCCTTCTTACCTGCACTGTATACATGTTTAACTCCATGAGCTTTTCCTCATAGTTTTTCTGTTGCATGCCTTGGACCATTTTGGTAACCTTTCTCTGCACCGCCTCTACCTGGTTGATGTCCTTTTTGAGATGGGGCCTCCAGAACGGGACCCAGTTACTTTTTGTGGCACAATCCCTGACACAGAATGAGTCTTCATCAGAGAGACTTGTTTGGAATTCTTGGGGAGGGTACCTTCCTCTCACACTGAATCTTAATGGGAGTCTCAGTTCCTGCTTGGTCCTTTACTCTCTTGGCCCTACTAAGTACCTTTCTTTCACAAACCCCAAAGCTGCATGCTGCAGGGAAGACCTGGTGGTTGCAGCTACAAACACGAAGTACAAATACACAGTTCAAAAAGTAGTTGCATTCAGGGAGTTGGTCAATCCATAAGTTATAATGTTTAAATACTGAGGTCAGAGAAGCCAAAGTATGCCAAAAATAAATGAAGAACTTTAATGGAGGTCTGCAAGAGCTGTGGCACAATCCCTTTGCTTCAACACAGAACGAGTCTTCATCAGAGACACTCATTCTAAATCAAAGCACTGGGGATAGTACCTTCCTCTCACCCTGAACCTTAATGGGAGTCTCAGTCCCTGCTTGGTCCTTTACAGTAACTGGCTTGCAGCCTCCCTGGATCTGTTAAGTAAGGATTCACCAAACTCTGGAATGGTCTGCTTCCCACTATAAAATCCACTGGCTCTATCAATATGTTTAAATCTATCTTCTTTCAACAATCACTGCCCCAGTCCTTGTAACTGCTATCACTGACCTGTAACTTGCCCCCTTCTGACATCTCTCCATGAGTACTTTACTTAGTCAACCCATTGTAAATCCCCACTACTAACCTCAGTTAAGCCCTATCTCTCAGGAACTCACTGTTTCTTGTTGCGTGTATTGTAATACTAATTGCATTACATCAACTAGACTAGCTCAACTACGATATTTTTTTGTGTTATATTATATTGTATTGTAAGTTATGCCATCGCTGGAACCTCACCTTAGTGTCTCACTGTGCCTGTTGTAATGTTAGTATCTCACTGTGCCTGTTGTAATATTAGTATCTCACTGTCCTGTATGCATTTGTATGCTGTTTATCTGCGTGTTGCTGTCCTCTGCTGTATCTGACCCTAAACCCTTTGAAAATAGGCACAGCCTAAAGGGTTTTATGTGAAATAAATAAATTCAGGGGTGCAAAACAGTATGTAGTCACTGCTAGAGGGCCCTGTATATCACCTGCAATTTGCTTTCCTCCCATCCTCCTTTGCATCTTGGCCCCTTCCCACCACCCTCCATCACACTGCTCCAGTGGGCCTCTGTGGCAGGGAAGAGTGGGTAGCGGGTTCAGAAGCCCAAGTCATTTGTCTGCTTAGCATGAGTATTTCATCTCATGTTGCCTGCAGATGTGTATGGAGCTCCTTGAATCTCTTGCATATGCAGCAGTGACCAATCCTCCAAAGCATAGCCCAGGGGATGATCACCCTGCAGTCCCTGCAGCTAGCTAGCCATCCCCCATGCCTACCCTCAATCTGTACTTCTAGCTGCTCCTCTCACTTTCCATGCACAGGACTTCCCCAGATAGGGTGTATTTCCTAATCAGTGCTTTCCACGTTTTCTCCTGTTTTCCTTTATTTAGGTCTACCCCCAGGTAGGTATAGTACTTAATGACTAATTTGCTCTGCTCCTCCCCACCTGCTTCCTGCTTGCTTCTCCACTTATGTGACTGCCTCTTGCTTCTGTTAGTATCTGTCTCCATCCACCCTTTGCAATTTTCTGTTCCACCTCTACAGAGATTAGCCCTCTGCCTAATGCAATGCCCTCTTTCTAGTCCAGGCTAATGGCTTGTCCCTCCTTTCATCAGGCAGTGCTCCCTGAAGAACTGTAGAATTACCAGTGGGTGCCTTGCTGATGCCTCTAGGTCAGATGCCACACACCTGCTGTGTTGCAGTCTCATGTTGGTTCACTAATGAAAGTGGTTGTCTGGCCCTCTGGGAAACATACCTGAGTGCAGCTGCGCTACTGTCCAACTGCAACCATGTGACTAGGCCTCTGCAAATGGAGAGGGAGTCAACATCCTAGTGCCCATCCCCTAACCTGCCCTCAAGCACTACCTTCCGCTTCCATCCCCCTTTGTCTCTACCACCAGTACTGAGCAAATTAATCACTACTTAGTAGCAGTTATGTCTGGACTGAGAGAAAATAAATTTGTCACCCTCACAGTGATCTGATGGCTCCCCAAACAACAAGATAGCTATCAACCTGTGGAGGAAAAAGATTTATTTGCTTGCTTTTAATCCTTTTGTGCAGCTTGCCAGCTGCAATCAAGAGACTAGGCCCCTTTGTAAATGGTGCATCCTAGGGACTCTCTCTGAACCCACCCTCAAGCCCTATTCCCCACTCCCTCCCTTTTGTCAGTACCATAAGCACTGAGCAACTTAATCATGACATAGCAGCAGTTATGCCTGAAATGAGAGAAAATATGTTTAGCAACCCTTACAGTGATCTCATAGCTCCCCAAGCAGCACAGCAGCTATAGGCTGAGGGGGTGAACAGGTGATTGGGGCTGCTGGGTGCTGTCCAGGTAGACTTGTGGAGGAAAAAGATTTACTCACCCACGTTTAATCCCCTGACTGAAGCCATGCTAGTGGATGGCTGCAATCTCATGACTAGGCTGCTCTGCAAATTGCACCAGTGTCGGGGTCTAGCAACCTTCACCAAGCCCACCCTCAAGCACTACCTCCCACTCCCCCCTTTGTCTGTACCACCAGTACTGAGCAGATTAATCAACACATAGCAGTAGTTATTCCCAAAATTAGTATCAAAATTATCACCCTCTAAGTAATCCTATGGCTGCCCCCTGAACAGCATGGCAGCTGTAGATTAAGGAGGTTAACAGGTGACGGAGGCTGTTGGTGACAGTCCAGATACCTGGACACCATACCTGCCAAGCTGGAGGAAGGAAAAGACTGGGCAGAGAGGCAGGAAGCTAGTGGTCACTTGAGTTGCCATATTTATGGCAGAGGGTGAGAAGGAGAGGGTATGAATGGACCAAGATGGTAGTTACAGTGAGATGGCTTGCCTACTTGGAGTGTGGGTAAAGCAAGTGCTATCCTGGGCTGTGGAATGTAACTAGGGGAGAAGGAGACTGTCATCATCCATGTTGGCATAAATGAAATGGGGAGCACAAGTCACAGTGATATGAGGAGGTCAGTCATGGAGCTAGGGATCTTCTTGAAAGGAAAGGTATCGGGAGTGATCTTTTCCAAGATCCAAGACAGGATGGAGGTGGTGCAGGGGTGGGCAATTAGAATGGTACAGGGTCTGCACCAGAAGCCATATGAAAAGAGACTAAAGGAGCTTAATATGTATGCCCTCGAGGAAAGAAGGTAAAGGGGTCACATGATGGAAACTTTCAAGTACCTCAAGGGAATCAACAGAGTCCAAGATGGTAGCATCTTTCAGAAAAAGAGATGTGTAAGAACAAGGGGGCACAATTTGAAGATAGAGGGGGAATGGCTCACGGGCAATGTGAGGAAGTATTTTTTCACAGAGAGGGTGGTGGATGCATGAAATGGCCTTCCTGAGGAGGTAGTGGAGTCAAAAACAGTGAGGGAATTCAAGAATGCATGGGACAGACAAGGCAATTCTGTTGGGGGCTAGGAGGATGTAGGCTGCTGGTTAACTAGAATCTACAGCTTATCCAGTAGGTAGGGAAATGGGCAGACTGGGCAGGTCAAGTGGTCCTTATCTGCCGTCAAAGTCTATGTTTCTAAGTTTCTGCTCACCTTGTCCTAGAGCTAAAGAGGAGTGGCAATGGTAAATTAGGCAGGGTAATTCTTGACCAAGGATATGGAGCAAGAGGGTGGGCTTTTTCATGGCCAACTGATGAGTTTTCTGGGGCCAGGAACACCTGTACACCTAAGACAGGCAGGGCTCCTCCTGTGCCAGGAAGGGGAAGGGCAATCAATTTTGATTTAAATTAGTGTTTAAGGGAGGGGGCTGGTGCAGGGATCACCAAGGACAAAAGACAAATGCAAAGAGATCACCAGGGGAAGGACAGAAGAGCAGGGGAGCACCAGGACAGGATGTCCCTGGATGGGGGGGGGAGTACAGAATGGCATTATCCTTACTTGTATGCAGTTCAATATGAGGTGTGCACCCAGAAATATGGACATGCTCGAGGGCCCGATACACTTCAAACGCCAAACTCTGGAGTCGCACAAAGAAATGGCTGCTTGATTTGTAGCTCCATCCCACTTAACATTGTATTTATTTACTCATGCGATTTTTGGTAACCGGGTAGGTGCACTAGACAACCAAGTGCATATTTTCAGGTATGACCTGGGAGATTACATTACACAAGAGAACATCAATAGTTTTTCAATCGCCAGTAATCCGAAAACTGGACTTTGAGCCGAAAATTCCAAAACAGGTTTTCATTTGCTTGAGACAAACACTAACAAAATTAATTTGTTTGGACATCCTACTTACAGCTCTTTTAAAGGCATCATAATGTGAAGTCAGCACCCTTAGCTACATTCCTGTCAGACTGAAGATGGCTACAGCAGCAACCCCGACAACCCCGGTGTCTGTGGAGGATGGCTCTATCCTAAAAGGAATGCTCCAGCAGGTACTAAATGAAATCCTCTCCTTCAAGACAACAGTAGCCAATGTGCAGGAAAAAGTCTAAACTCTCCCACATAAGCAAAGAAACACTGATACCTTCCTCTCATACATAGATGAGAAGGACTCAAGGAAGGAAGCAAGGATTCAAGAACTGGAGTGGCTGGTCAGGCTCCTATGGCACAGAAAGATGCCAAAACCAGGAGCAGAAGAAATAATTTAATTTTTTATTATTTATCAGAATTATTATGGTCAGAAGAGTGGTAACTGGGGTTTAGTGCAAAGAAGTGCAAGATCATGCACATAGGGAAAAGAAACCCTGAAGCCACCTATAGGCTGGGAGGGGAGTTGCTGGCAGTAACAAGGGAAGAAAGAGACTTCAGCATCATCATCACAGGTGACCCAAAATCATCCAAGCAGACCTCTAAAGCAGTAGGTAAGGCTAGCGGGATGTTGGGGTGTATTAGTAGGGGTATCACAAGTCGTAAGAGGGAGGTAATAATCCCTCTTTACAAGACACTGGTTAGGCCACATCTGGAGTACTGCGTGCAGTACTGGAGGCCACACCTTCACAAGGACATTAACCAAATTGAGGCAGTCCAGAGAAGGGCAACCAAAATGGTGCAGGGACTGCATCACAAAACATGTGAGGACAGATTAACGTAGCTCAATATGTTTACCCTACAGCAAAGGAGGGAGAGAGGTGATATGATCGAAACATTCAAACACCTTAAGGGCATTAACAAGGTGAAAGAGTCTAACATGTTTCAATATAAGAAAAATAGCAGGACAAGAGAACACTGCATGCGATTAGAGGGAGGCCAATTAAGGGGTAATGTGAGGAGGTTATTTTTCACAGAAAGGGTGGTGGATGCATGGAATGGCCTACCTCAGGAAGTGGTGGTTATGAATACAGTACAGGGCTTCAAACAGGCATGGGATAGGCATAAGGGAGCAATATAGATGAGTATGAATAAATAGGCCATTGACAAAGCAAAGGCCAATGGCACATTCATAAGGTAGAAAAAGAAATGGGCAGACTGGATGGGTCTTGCGATCCTTATCTGCCATCAACTTCTATGTTTCTATGTTTCTATTTATTTGAAAAAGTTTCACACCTTGCACCATGCTGGTGACCCGGGTTCGGGAACGGACTCAGGATGCTGGGAGTCGGCAGGGGAAGGAGAGGACTGAACATCTGGAGGACTGCTATCCTCTCCTCTCCTGGGGAGGGTTGAGGAGCTTACCTCACTCTGCAGCAGCCCCCAGTGGAGACTGGGAGCACTGCAAAAGCAGCGCTACACAGGGGCTAAGAAAACCAGGGAAAAATTATGTTTTGACTGACCAGATGATGGCCGTAATTACCCTCACCACCATGGAGCCCCCAGACAGCCGGGACTGACCTCAGCAGCACACAGGGCCAAGAAAGGTAAGCCACAAGGCACATTCTCTCCAGAAGGGATATGTCGGGTTGCTCTGTAGAGTGGCTGTAATGTGTGGCAGGAGTTGGCGACGGGGTTCTTGGGGGAGGCAAGGGTGTCCCTGGCGGCCTGAAGGAGAGGCCGGTCAAGACGAGGAGGTGGATAAACAAATAATGGAAAATAAAAAAAAAGGTTTCGCCAGGAAAGACAACATGAGCTGTAAACAGCTAGCTTCCAGAAGTCTCCTGGGGGAGTGGTTGCATAAGAGGGTAGGCAAAAAAGAACAAAGACAGGCTGAATACATACAGTGCAACATAAGTGCAATTCATTACAGACATTGACAAGACAACGTACAGGGTTACAATACCATAAGCACAAGAGTATTAACAGGTTACAAGGAGGGTATAGACCAATGGTAGGAGTACACCATAAAGTGCTACAAGTGGCAGGCTGAATACAGGGGGTACAAAGTGCTATGTTAGGCAGGTAGAACAGTGCTGAAAAAGAAGACCAAAGGGGAGTGGGATCCAAGACAAGGGGGGGGTGAGTGCAGGGGAAGAGGAGGGGAGGAAGAAAGGCAGGCCAGGAGTTACACCCCTTCAGGATCCTGAGAACCCTGCAAGGGGGGCAAGGACCTGGCATGGAAGGAGGCAAGAGTTCGATGTTTGGATGTATGGAGGGTATAGCAGGAAAGGGGGGGATAGGAGGGAGGATAAGTATGTGGGGAGAGATCCGAGCCAGAACTTCCCAACTAAATTAACACTGTGTCATAGGTGCCTGGCATTGAGGGATGGAAAGGAGAGCGAGGTATACAGATCACACTGGTGAGTAAGTGGAGGGCAGCCAAGTACGTAGTGACAGATGGAATTGAAGAGGGTGTCCAGTCTGGAGAGGTAGTATTTTAGGACAGATCAGTAGACTATGTCCCTGAAATCGAGGACAGGGAGAATCATCTTTTGGACGATTTCTCTCCCAGCTTGCAGTGGCAGACAACTGCAGTGTCTGTACAGAGCACTGAGTTTGGGGAGTAATTTTTTGTGGATAGCGTCAGTGTGTACCCCAAAGTCAAGAGACTTGTCTAGCCATAGCCTAAAGTACTTAAAGGAGGAGACATCATCCAGTTTAGAACCAGAGAGGGTATTAAAGGTAGGGGTGATGACAAGTCTGGACAGCTTTTGTTTGGAGCCAAAGGTCATGGAGACCATTTTTCTGACATTCATAGAGAGTTGGTTTGTGTTAAACCAGTGCTGGAGATTGTTAAAGTCCTGTTGGAGGCTGGTGGCCATCTCAGAGGGGGAGTTGCTGGATGGGAATAAGACTGTGTCATCTGCATACGTGTGGATACACGAAGATGTGCAGACATTAGGAAGGTCATTCAAGAAAATGGAAAATAGTATTGGTCAAATTACTGAACCTTGGGGGACACCTGTGTTGATAGGGTGAGGAGGGGAGAAGGAATTACCAACTCTGACAGACTGGGATCAGCCTATGAGGTAGGACCGGAACCAGCTGATGGTGGATTCAGAGTCCAGCCGATGACAGCTAACTCAGGAGAAGGGAGAGGGAGACACTGTTGAAGGCTTTGGACAGGTTGACAAAGATGGGAGAAGTGATGCATCCCTGATTCATGCCTGTGAGAATGGAATTTGGCAGAAATTGACAGATTTAGAGGGGTCCCCACCTTTAGGGAGGGTGATTACGGTAGAGGAATATCCATATTATTAGCTTTCAAGCAATGGGTGGCAAGAGCAGACTCTACGGCCTTCCTAGCGAGAACTCGGAAAGTTCCTTTGGAGAGAGAATGGGCATACATGACCTTGACATCCCCTCCAAAGCCTGGCAGCTGACCACAACCCATCATGGCTAAGCTGTTACATTTTCCAGACAAAAAAATAATTTTGACACTAGCAAGGAAGCACTGCTGATGTGGGAAGGCCACAGAATCTTGATTTTTAATGACTATTCAATCAAGCTCACAGCCAGGTGCAAAGAGTTCATGCCAGCCAGGAAAGCCTTCCAGGACTTGGGAATTCCATGTCAGCAACAATCCCCAGCTAAACATAAAATTACAAGAAATGAAGTGGCTAGCACCTTTGACACCCTAGAGGAGGCAACTTGGTACCTGTAGTGGCACTGGCCAGATAAGTCATAGGAATGGAGTGCACAGACAGGCAGGCTCACATCAGGAAAGCAGACCCAGCAAGCCCAATTCACAGTGCAGGGGTCCAGACAGCTGATGCCCCTGAGAAGCCTGCAAGAACCCAGACATAGCATGGCAAACTGCAAGATCAAAGTGGAGAGAGGCAGAGACAAAAAAAAAACACAATGGAAGCCACTAAGAATTCTGAGGAACAGAAGCAGAGAGTTGGGATCATCTTCAAATGGCTTGGACTCAGTGGGAAAACCAGCACCCAAATGATCTGGGCAAGAAAAGGACACTACACTACACCCCCTGCAACAACCTCAGTAGCTCTGCCCTACAAGCCATAAACAGTGAGAATGAAGGGAGCCAATCACAGGTAGACACTGTGAACAAGTTACTACTCCCACAAGTGGTCCTAGGAGTGATTCAGGTCTGGGTGCACAAGGCTGGATGAACACTCCATTGATCCAAATGAGAGTCACCTGAGTGACTCAGGCTTACCCCTGATTACAAGCTTCTGCTTCTCTTTAGACTGCTCAACCCCATGATCGAGGGAATGGCCTTTGAGATCTTTCTATCCTTCTATAAGTTTATTCCTAAATATTGCATATGTTTGTGTTCCTGTGTTTCTTCTTTAAATTGCTTATCTGATGACAGTTCTGATGATACACTGGGTATAGCTTGAACTGAGTTTTACCCGGCTGAGGGAGCAGCTCCTGAGATGGCTAAGGTATCGAGGAAAGGAAGGTTGAGGGAAAGAGGCATTTGGGGTGCAGAAAGACCAGATCATGAAAGATATTTCTTAATAACATCCCACACACTTTCAGTATCCTTGGAGCTGTCATCTCGAATGGGTCACTCAGAATGATGGCCAAAATACTATCAAACTGAATTTATCTAGGGGGCACTGAACCACAGTAGTGCAAGTGATAAACTGACAGGCCTGTTGCTGGAGTTTGACAAAGTACAACTCATCTGTCAGAAAGGACACCAAACTAGGGAACAACTGTCATTAACAGACTAGTTGCCCCCCACCCCCTAACAGGATTCTCAACTTCAGGGGGTGCATGTCGGAGGGTGAAAACATTAATGGTTATTTGGGCTAAGAATAAAACACACCAGCACCCAGAGCCCAAACCCAGTACCCTACCGACAAGTGCAGCTAACCCAACCACCACACCACGGGGTTGGCTCGCAACCCACCGTGGTACCACCCCTCACATTCCCTTCCATCCCTCACTGTGTGAGCTCGCTCCCCCCTTGCATGTGTACGTATAGCGACATGATGTCGCTATATTCGATGACCTCCCAATCCAGCCGCCCTACCCTACGGTAGCCCTCGAGACATGTGCTGGGGATTGGGTCATTGTTATTGTTGGTGCCCATTCCCCAGTGCTGTAATCTCATGCCGTACTGGGTCATAATATCGTACGTTTAATAGCGTATGACATTATGGTGCAACCGAGACCCATGCGCACTCTGAGTTGGACCCCCCTGGAGTTAGAATCCTAAGTTGGGGGGTCCAGGCTGTGCAGCCCCCCCATAATGGGGTGTGTGGGGGGTGGAGCCCCCACAGAAAATAAAAATACCCGAAATCATGCAACGCGCTTGTGCCGCACGGCATTGTGCCATGCGACATTATGACCCCGTGCCATCCCATGCTGTATGTAAGACTAGGAATGTTCTGAGCAATATAGAATGCTATGAACTGTATCATTTTTGAAACAAAACTGAGCCTTGAGGCACAATTAACCCTGTACTCCAAAACATGTCTGCAAATTACTCTTGTTTGCTCCTGGTGCCTAGCTAATATGAACATACAAAGAAGCCAGCAGAAGAATTCCATTTATCAAGTCTGCTCATATTGCAGGGTCCATAGCTTGAGCTAATGTCCCTGCCCTCCTTCCCCACTCCTCCAATCCTCCCTATCCATGATCCTTGCTTTCTCTCCATGTCTATTCCAGCCTTTCTTAAAGCTGCCCCAATCATCTCCTGCACCCCCAGTATAATTCTTACCTATACAGAAACTTGTTTTAATTGTCTATACCATGATCTAGGTAGCTCTTAAAGCTGATGTTGAAGTGTGTAAGACTAGGAATGTTCTGAGTCACTTAGAACACTGAACTGAATCTCATTCTTGTAACAAAAACCGAACCTAGCTTATCCTGAGGCACAAACTTAGAGTCTTGGGCAACTTCAGAAAATCAAGCATAGTGTAGCTAGGAGGTTCTCCATTGGCCACTAAACCATTAGTCTGACTCCAAACTACAGAATGGCACTAAAGGGTGCTATGTCTGCCCTTACCGATATTCTTATGGTTCTGAGTATGGACCTGGCACCCCTACACCCTAACACTGAATACAGGGAGAAAGCCTATAGTGCACATCAACCTTTGGAACTGAACTGCCCCCAAGAAGCCTACAAGAGCCCCTTCTTGATTATCCTCCATGGGTTATCCAAGGGGGTGGGGGGGGGCTACTATAAATTAAGTTCCTTTTTGACTGACCATAAAAGAAAAATCAAACTACTGGCCACCAATGCCATAGAGAGAGTGCTAGCAATCCTATTAAACCTGCTGGGTAGAGACATTGAACTAAATCCAGGTCCTCTTGGTGTAATATGAGAATTGGTTCCCTTACTGACTCAGTTTGTAAAAAACCCACAGATTAAAAATTGTTTGCATAATTGTAAACACCCTAAGGACCAAAATGGATGAACTAGAAGCATGGATCAAAGTATACTCCCCAGATATAGTCGCCGTCTCGGAAACATGGCTCAAGCCAAACATACTACCCCATGAGGTAGAGCTCCCTGGCTTCACAACCTTCAGACAGGATGGACTAGAGAAAAGAGGTGGAGGAGTCCTAATGTATGCATAGTCTACACTTCAGGCCACAATAGTCCCAGTCCCAGGGCTAAAGAACTCTGTCTTCATTCGGCTACTAGTAGGAGGAGTAAAGTCACTCCTGTTAGGATGCATCTACAATCCACCTAAAGTTGGGGTACCTGCCCTTAATAACCTAACTGAAACATTACACAATCTCCTCCCTAGATGTGAAAGGATAATCTTGGGTGACTTCAACTTGCACTGGTCTAAAGACATCAAGGGTGGGGTAAAGGCTGCCCTGAATACAGCAGCACAGCTCACTCAACTTAGAAGTGAGCCCACAAGATTAAATATTAAAAATGGTAATCATTCAACCCTTGACTAGCTACTTGCATGCAAACCTGAAAGATTCAAAGTGACAGGGATTCTAGCTGATTCAATAAGTGATCATATACCTATCTTTGGCATATTGAAGAATAACTTTCAGAAGCTCCCCCCAAGAACTTTCTGGGCCAGAGATTTCTCAAACTTCAACCAAGAATCTTTTATCAGAACACTAAATGAGGTAAAATAGATGGAAATAAAAACACTCCTTACTGTAGATGCAGCCCTTGACTTTTTCCAAAAAAATTCCTCTCTGCCTCAAATACAGTAAATACACCCTACTAAAGCAACTAAGAGTCAGGGGGTAGCAATCAAAATGGTTATCCAGAGAACTAAAAAAGCTCATCAAAAAAAGTGATAAAGCATGGGCAGCCTTGAAAACCTTGAACCTCCAGAAAGATTGGTCAAAATACATAAAACTGCGTAACCGATGCAAAAGGGATCTAAAGTCCACTAAACAAAGTTATATAAGGAACCTACAAGATAAGAATCTACTGGATCCTAAAAAGTTCTGGACTCAGATAAATGCCCTTTGAAAGGGTCTGACTTAGCAATACGACTGCGAAATACAAGTTGATGACAAATGTTTCAGTAACTCCAGGGACTCAGCCATGGAGCTAAATTCCTTCTTCACCAATCTTGATAGGTTCAAGAACTATCCTCCGGACCTCCCCATCTATACCCTCTGGACCAACAGCAAGCAATCTACCTTATCCCAACTTCCATTTCAGACACGTGACAAGGAAAGAAGTGCTGCAATACCTCAAGAGACTAAAAACTACTGGGGCTGCTGGCTACGACAGGCTCAACCAAAAACATCTCAGCCTTGGGGCACCAGCGATAGCCACACCCATAATAACACTCTATAATTGATCTATCATTGATGGCAAAGACCCCTTTTCCTGGAAAGTGGCTCTAATGACTCCAGTATACAAAGGTGGGGTACAAGAAAAAGTTGAAAACTACTGCCCAACCTCCATCCTCTGTACATTAAGTAAACTACTTGAGAGACTAATTTACAACCAGGTGATCAACTACATTGAGCAACACAACATACTTACAGTAAACCAACATGGTTTCTCGGCCCGCCAGCACAGCAGTTGGATTTCTGCTTGTGACGCCGGTGACTGGGTTCGGAAGCGCACTCGGGTCATCAGAGGGCCGGCCGGGGGAAGAAGGATGGAGCATCCTATGGACAGCTCTCCTTCTCCAGGGGTAGGGCAGGACAGTGTCCGGCACAACAAGGACCCCTGGCGGAGGCCGGGAGTCACTCCCGCTACCAGCGCTTGAGATCCAGGAAGGCGGGTCGGACGCTGGCATCATTGCACATCCCCGCCTCTGAGAAAAGTGGAAAAAGAACAGGAGGGGTCAGCCCTCTGTCTCAGTGAAACCCTCCCTGGGGCTTCGATTAGCCTGCCATCGCCACACTCCCTGACCAGGTACAAGCCCATGGCTTGGATATGTGGGTCCGATGCCGTGGCCCCACCCTCTGGGGGATAAGCTGGGGGTAACTGGGGAGGAAGCGGCAATGGATGGCAGGTGGGTCCCAGGGGCTGTGACCAGGGCAGGAGACCAACAGAAGGGCTCACCAAGGATAAATATAAAAAAAAAAAAAAAAAAAAAAACATGGTTTCTGGAAAAACCACGGTACTGACACAGTCCTGGTCCACCTGACCACAGACATCCTGGAAGTAATAGACCTTGGTCATGCAACTAGAGCAGTATTTATAAACCTGACCAAGGCCTTCGATTTAGTAAACCACCAGTTACTCCTCTCCAAACTAACTTCGTTGGGACGTTGGGATTAGACTATTTGATGGTATGATGGTTCTCAGATTACCTAGCAGACAGATCCCAGTTTGCAAAATGGAAGGGAGCCTTGTCAGACAAATGCTTCATCAATGATGGGGTCTTGCAAGAGTAAATTCTAGGCCCATTACTGTTCTCACTCTACGTCAATGAGATGTTGAATAACTGTGGGGAAGCTTAACTGCTGCTCTACGCAGACAACATGGTTATTTATCATAACTCAAAGGATGTCGCTGAACTGAATGGTCTGCTCACTAGAGACCTAAACACATTTCAAAACTGGCTAGTTAATAACAAACTGGTCCTTGATGGCAAAAAAATAAGGCCATCATCTTTGATCCAAAAAAGCCTAGGCCCTGAAACACACACCCTGCTAAATCTTCCTTCTCTGATGTGTCCCAGATTGAGGTAGTAAACTCCATCAGATATCTGGGAGTCCTCCTTGACCAAGATATTATGTTTAAGGACCATGTAGCCTCACTAAAACCTTGCACCAAAAAATAAGTCTACTCTACAGGTTAAGACCATACCTAACCAAAGAATCGCAAAATAAAATTGCCAACTGCACCCTTCTACCTACCCTACTCTATAGCTCCCCTGTCCTGCACTCTGTCAGGAGCACAGAATTGGACAAACTCAAATCCTTGTATAGTATCATGTAATAGGGCGGTTCACCATGAGGCCGACCAGTAAAGAACATCACTGTAGAGTGCTCCAAACCCTGAAATGGCCCTCACACAAAGGAAGACTGGAACTCTCCACACTATTCCTAGCCTTCAGACCAAGAAGCGACAGAACCCCCTTGATTCAAAGACCTATTAATGACAAAATCAGTTAGGCGTCCACTTGGAACATCTAAAATCTCCTCAAGATTCCCAGAGTCAGGATACAAGCAGGGAAAAGGTCCTTTGCCACGTTAATCGCGACCATTTGGAACACTCTTCCCAGAAACATATAAGAAAGCTCCTTGCTAGAGATCTTCAAAAAAGGCCTAAAGGTGCACTTAGTAGAAAGAATCTCCTGCAACTGTTACCACTGAATGGCATGCCCCAGAAATACCCCTTCTCGGTAGTCACCAGGGAAACTCAAACAAATCCTCCAGTCATTATATATCTAAAATAAAACTGATCCCAACCTGTTCATGGACAAAACAATTACTGTATCTTACCCTGTGAAAGTATATATTAAATGTTTACAATAGAATGTATGTGTGCCACAAAGAGTTCTTGTAACTAATCTTAAGCGTTGTATAATTGCCTGCTCCTATCATTTTGTGTATTGTATTCAGCCTGTCTGTGATCTTTTTCTATAATTAATCCCAGGTCGCCCCTGAAAAAGGGCCTCCCAAGCCCCAGTGGGCTTACCCGGTCAACAAAATTCAAATAAATGAATAAAATACTGCCCTCAATTCTCCACGCACCACAAATGTTTAAATACTGCCCTCACTCCTCCACTCGTCACAAATGTTTAAATATTGCCCTCACTCCTGCACTCGCCGCAAATGTTTAAATACTGCCCTCACTCCTCCACTTGTCAAAAATGTTTAAATACTGAAGACCTCATGGCTTTACACATTCCTGCTGTTCCTTCACTCTTCCCATAGCTGGAAAAAAAGTGAAGCTGTGAACACCAGTGTGAGCGCATGTGCTTTTTAAAGCAACATGCTCCACTTACAGATCACCGGCTTCATTAAGGAACAGTTACCCCATCAGCTTTGTTTACTTCAATTGCAAAAAAACCCAACAAACTAGAGTTAAATGAAACCACAACACCACAGTTTCTCAGTTCCCCCGCTCAACAGCAGGATCATGTGAGTGCATGTGAACATCAAAAGCACCGCGCTCGCTACACACATTACCCAGCTCCTGAATGTAACTGCCATGCAAAAGGCAAATAATCAAGACTTTAAATGAAAACAGTGCATACACACCAAAACTACCTCACACTATGCTGGGAGGAAAACAGGAAGAGTGAGAGACTTGTGGGGAATCACCAAAACACAGACACAGCTGTGAGTATGAAGCAGACTAGCACCACCACCTATTGGACAAAACAAAAACTGCACTTTTTTCTTTCATATACCTATACATTTCAAAACGTACTTAAAAATCAAATTAAAATTTTGTTTTTAATCTTTGTTTTTTCTTTATAAATGAGCCATTGTATAATAGCAATAAAGCACTCCGGGCTGTGTGTTGTAGTATAATAATGTCACTTCTCGGGTCTTGAATGCACTCGGGTTCAACCCACCCAATGCATGCCATTATTACGCAACAACACACACATGTGGAGGGGTTGTGGGATGACAGATGGACCAGACATCGAACTTCAGATTCAACACACAATCTCTGTGTGATGTTTATTTAAAATACAGGAAATACGCTTCTGCAATGCCATATTCTTTCTTCAGTACGTCAGTTTGCAGCAACAGACTATGTATGTCCTTTCTCTGCACTTGGACAGAACCTACTGACACTGATCTCTAATCTAAAAATTTTTATTGAAAACCCTTCATTCCTATGTGGGCCTTGTTTGTTTGGGTAGTGGAGGCTCAAAAGGAAAAAAAAAACAAGCTATAGACAAAGAATCTCAATGCAGAATCACTGAAAAAGGGTTACCCCAAAGAGCATTGGCAACAAATCAAGTTTCAAAGAAATACAACATCATACATACTTCCATAATGGAAAGCATCGTGGGATATATGCAAATCACAATGAAATTTCAGACGTGTTCAGTTTACAGCAATTTACATGCATTTTAAATGACACGACTAACTTAATTTCTATAATAGTCACCTAGTACTTTTTACCATTATCAAAAACATCTAATGCCATGGTATTTTCAACATTTACAGGTTTCATAAATATAAGGTATATACCTCAGGGTATTTTATGACATAGTGCTATTACATACAAAACTCAACAAAGTTAAACACAACCTGTTTTACAGATGTTTGGAGGTCACCACAATAACCTCCCTGTATGAGGACCTGAGAAGTAAAAGGAAAATTTAAAGAGGACATTATAGCATAGTAAAGAAAGGGAAGGGGGTGACCATAGGTGGCCAACCTTTTGAACTAGAAATTTTAAAGGATAGATTAGGCTAAGAAAGAGAAGAACTGTTGCAACAGATTTAAGAAACGGTCGGTCCTCAAGAGTGGCAGGAGCTCCCTGTGACAACACACAGTCATGCCTTATTGCTTAAATCAAACTCTGGTGATGAGCTCACAAAACACTTTCCCTCAAGGCTCACCAGGCACGACTCCTGCTAGAGCCATTAGCCACTTGGGGGACAGAGAGGTAAGTACAGGGGAGGTGGGGGTGAAGGTAAAGTTGGAAAGAGGCAGCTGCAGGTTTAAATGATCTCATCTGTGTGACAAGAAGTGCTAACACAGAGTCCCAGTGGAGCTATGGTTACCACATGGCCTGATTTCATCAGGACAGTCCTGTTGTTTTTTATTTTTTTTTTGGGGGGGTGGCTATATTCTGCCGAAAAACATAAAAAATGATAACTGTTCTAATCTTACAGTATAAAAAAAATTCTTACTTTCCTCTAGTAGTTGCAAAAAACTATGATACCATAGCTGAAATGCCTTAAAATGATACGAAATGATATGAACTACTAAAAAACTACAGCACTTAGTATTAGTTATGATTAGTTAGAGAAAATATATTTGTTGCATTGGTCAAGATTAAATATTGTCCTGCAAAAAATCATGTTTCAGTGAGAAAATTCCAACTTTGAGCTTCTTAAAAGCTGGTAACCCTGTATGGAGCCTTTATTCCTTAGAGATTACATGTCAACTCTTTCACTGTATTACTAAAGACATAGAATTTGACAGCAGATAAGGACTGCTTGGCCCACCCAGTCTGCCCATTTCCCTACCTAATGGATAAGCTGCAGATCCTTGTTAATCAACAGCCTACTTCCTCCTACTCCCTACTAGAGTTGTACTGAGTTGTACAACTTTGTTTAACTGTTAGTTGATCAGCCGGGAATCAGGGTGGGAGGTAAACTGTAGCGGGTAACACGACAGGCCCGAATACCTGAGGCTGGGGAAGAGAATCTCACCTCTTAGAAAGGGTGCCAAATCAGGAAGCAACTGTCATTGGAAAGTTGGCAGTCAGTGGATAGTAAGGCATGCCCCGGACACGCCCTTCAAGTACTGTCAAGCAACATGAATGTGCAAGGTGAACTCATCTTTGCAACAGTGCAGGCTATTCCTACAGCACCACCATCCCAATGCTTACTGAACATCCCTGTCCCCACTCACCACCCACCCACCCACACTGGCTACTCAAGAGAACATGGGCTTCCACCCCATAGGGAGCATAAAATCCCAAGTCTAAATTCAGGTGGACAGACCACCTCAAAATACTCCTTAACTGATCATCTGGTATGACTCCCGGAGCCACTGGCTGCCTTGGGAACTCATGGACAGATGCGGGGGAGCTGTTCACCTAGTGCTCTGCCCTGGAAGAGGGACCTGCCACTTTTGTGCTATATTGTCATGGTGCTTTCTCTTTGTAAGGGGTATGTGTGGACTCTGTTACCTCAGTAGGCTGTAAATTGGGGTAATCAACTGGATAGCTCCCTCCCTAGATAAACTACATTTCAGAAACTGGGGCACTGGTAGGAATGTAGGTTAACCCTGTTCCCAATAAGGAGACAGTGAAATGCCTTACCACTGTTGCAATACCTGATCCCAAACCTTGAGGTAGCTATCCTCCACTCGCACTGGGGGTGGCCACAGTTTTTGGAAAACAATGGGGCTATGGGATTCTGGGATAGAATTGGTAACTTTACACTATATTATGCAACTCACCCTCCCCCATCCAAACAGGATAATGGAGGCATCACTCTCTCTTAATCAAACCAAGGAGCGATAGAGGTGAACCCCCAGGGCTACTGAGTGTCCAAGCACTCAGCAGATGGGATTATGTATGAGTGGGGAACTTGTAGAAACCACACCAAGTGTGTGGCTTGAGGATGTAGTAGTCAGCCTGACACTTGGACTTCCTCTAGCCTACCCCCCCCACGGTCGACCGCACTGTAGTAGGAATGTGGTGGAGAGATTCAAGTAGAAGTAGCCACTTGTTTCTCCATTTTAGCTGTGGTTGGCTACCACATCGAGTCTATGGGATGTCAAGATGCTCACCCACATGGAGTACTGCAGGTTGGATGTTGTGATCCTTACCCCTCATCTCCTCCCCCCCCCGGGGTGGAGACACAGTTGGAGAGGATGGGCGAACCCCAGCAGAATGGGTGGAAGACATCGCAGATGCTTTGATTGGCGTGGCCATTATCTCTGACTACAGTTCCATTTCCTTCATATGGCTTCCATCAATGTGAACTGAGGGTGAGGCAGTGGAGGTTCAGTGTTACACTTCTTAAGGAAACTGCCTTTTGTACCCTACTCCCCAAGGACATAGAGGACTTTCTTGAATATGACAGACCCACTGGCGTGACAGCTGCTGTAAGATGGGATACCCTAAAGCCTTTATGAGTGCAGAGTGTGCACACATCTCAGTACAAAGGCAAGGGGGATCTTAAGAACAGAAGCTCACCTCAAAGAACTAGAAGCCACGTTTAGGGAGACAAATGGCACAGATCAGGGGCTCCTAGTGCAGATAACAGATGCATACTTTAAATTAATATGCACCTGCAGCAAAAGGCCAAATCTGCAATGTTCAGGCTCTGTCAGTTTTTGGGGGAAGTAGGTGAGAGACCTGGAAAGCTGCTGGCCTATCAGCTTACTTAAAAACACCAACAGAAATCCAGAATACAAGGAATTAGGGTGGCAGATGGCACACTTTTAGAAGACCAGAAAGGCATCAACTTAGCCTTCCTGGATTTTTACCAGCAGCTGTACTCCTTTGAAGTCTCACTATCTGAGAAGCTGATGCACTCATTCAAGGCAAACCTCTACTCCCAGAAATAATGCAAGCTCAGTACAAGCCTCTTGACAGGACTTTCACAGCCAAAGAGCTCACATCAGCACTGGCTGAAATGGCAGCTGGGAAAGCATCCTGGAATGATGGGCTCCCAGCTGAATTCTATAGGAGTTTCAAAGGCAGTGTAATGGGACCCCGTTGGATGCTGTCATGGAAGTATGTGCACAAGGCAAAGTGCCAACATTTGTGCACATATCACAGATATCTCTCCTCCCCAAACTGGGCAAGGACCTGCAAAAATGTGGCAGTTACAGACCCATATCTCTGATATGGATGGATTGCAAAGTCTTCTCAAAAATGATGGCAGAAAGAATCAAGGGAGTGATAACTCAGATCACTGACACTGATCAGGTCAGGTTCTTACAGGTGCAAAGGCATGGACAATGCAATACACCTGATAAACCTGTCAGGGGGTCATAATGTCACAAGACAGGGCAGACTGGGTGGGCCAAGCGGTCCTTATCTGCCGTCAAATTCTATGTTTCTATGTTTCTATGTTAAGACACTATGCTGCATGGCAAAATCGCACTGCCAGCACAGCGCGATATTGCCATGCAGCATGTCTTTGTTCTGTGAGGGGCTGTGCCCCTACACCCCCTGTTACGGGGGCTGTGCCCCCTGGATCTCCCCACTAAAGATTCTCAACTCCGGGGGGGGTCCAACTCTGGGAGCTCACAATTTGTGTAAATAAATAAAATGTCTGGGACTGAGAATCAAGCCCGGTCCCAGATGCAGCGCCAGGGTTCCTGCTGCTGGGGCTCAGTCCAGTGAGCCATGGCAGCTGCTTGGCAGAACTCACTCCCAGCAGAGGTCTTATCCTCTGCCTGGGAGTGTGTGAATGGTGCAATACCACGTACAGCAGTATACGTGGTATTGCACCATTCTCTGTCATGGACAGCGCTGTTTCGGGTTAGCTATAATGTCATACGCTGTTAAGCATACGACATTATGACCCAGTAGGGATAAACCTAGTATGGCAGGTAACTAAACCCCACCCACTAGTGGTCCTGCTGTCAGTGGACACCGAGAAAGCATTCAACTGGGTGGAGTGGGTTCTCCTGTTCCACACCCTCCACCGCTTTAGCTTTGGACCAGCAATCACAACCTGGATCTCAGCTCTCTACACTGATGTGGCAACATCAATCTCCACTAACGGCAACACCTCACCAGCATTCCCACTAAAAAGAGGGAAGTGGCAAGGCTGCACCCTCTCCCCTCTGCTCTTCATACTATCACTAGAACCCCAACTCCAGGCCATATGTCAGCACCCATGTATCCAAGGGATGCACCTGGGAGGGGAACACAGGGCCATGGCCTTTTCAGATGATTTAATGCTGACCTGAATGAAACTACCAGAGTAGGTCCTGCACCTGCTCAACTTGATGAACTCATATAGCATGTTATTGGGAGATAAAGTTCATGTGGCAAAATCCATACTACTCCTTTCCTATACAGTAACTCAGTTTCCCAGAAACCTGAATACCCCTGGAGTGTGGGAATGGCCCTGGACCACATCAGATTCCTGGGGACAGATTTCTCCTGAAACATGCAGATGATATGGAAGAAGAACCTAGCCCCCCACTCTAAAATGGAAAAGGACATGGCCAGTGGAACCATCAACAATCCCTTCGGTTGAGTGTGGGGCCCATGCATATAAGAAGGATTCTGCTGCTTTTGCTATTGTGTTCAGGCAATGTCGAGCTCAACCCAGGGCCCCAGATACCCTTGCAGCTGCCTCCAACCTTGCTGGAATTAAAGGAATGTCATTCCTACATGTTACTGTCTGCAGCCTTTTAAAAAAGATCACCTTGATCCAGGCTTGTGTTAGCCGCACCTTACCAGATGTTCTGGTGATCAATGAGACCTGGCTTAGACCGACCACTCCAGACAGGGAAATCAACATTCCAAGTTACTTGCTCTTCCGAGCTGATAGGCAGTCAAGAGGCAGAGGGTTTGGCGATTTATGTAAAAGACAAATTCTCTGTATCATGCCTAGCATCATCCTCCTCCCCGAATGAATATGAGTGCTTGTCCCTAAAGGTAGAATTATCACCATCTTGCGCACTCTTAGTAATAGGCTGCTACAGGTTCCCATCTTCGGGGTCACATCTCTTGTCACATTTATGCACTGCCCTGGGGTTTAGTACACTGGAAACTATTGTTCTAGGTGATCTGAACTACGACTGGTTATCAAAAGCCTCTGCTCCCTTGAAATCCTTTTGTGACACATTGGGGTTGGTGCAACTCATTGGTAACCCACTCGCCCAAATAAAAAGAACCCTAGTAACAGCACCATATTAGATGTAATTTTGGTAAGAAAACCACACCTATTCTCCCATGTCAGAACATTTTTCTCTGACATCAGTGATCACTGTTTCATAGCCAGCATTAGATCTGTGCACAATCCACAATTTGTAGCAAAGTTCTCAATCAAGAGGTGTAGATGCAACTTCGACTTTTTTGTCTATGTCAATGAATTGAAACATCCCCTGCATTGGCAGGATTTCTACCTAACCAAAATGGTAAAGCGTATAATATCTTTCATGAAATATTAATTGCGGCCTTAAACAGGCATGCCCCTACAGTAAAGGTATGTGTGAGGGGCAATACCTGTTGTTGATTCTCTCCAGAACTTAAAGCTTCCATGCTAGAAAGAGATACACTTTGGAAAAAAGCATGCAGAAGCAAGAATGACATGGACTGGTGTTAGATTAGAAGGGCACGCAACAAGTGCACTAAGTTGGTCAGAGCAGCCAAGGACACTTTCTATCAGGCTGAACTAGAATCTACCTCAAGGAATCCATTAAAATTTTTGGAAAATAATTAAGGACATGTCTGGTCATTCACCTGGTAACTCCTTTCCAACAAAAATTATATCTGGTAGTAACACCATTTCAGACAGATCAGAGATACTGGAAGCCTTCAATAATCATTTTGCAACTGCTGGGCTAGCATTTGACAAATCCCCTGCTAATGCCGTTCGCGCACAGCGGAGATCATTGAATCACGAGTCTCCCGCTACCAAAGAGGCCTTCTTCCAGCCTGCCTCTCTAAAAGAGGTTGAATATCTATTGCTGCAACTGGATATCAAGAAGGCTGCGGGTTCAGACTCTATTGAGCCCTGTTTTCTGAAATGTGCATACCATGTGTTGGCAGTGCCAATCACGCACCTCTTCAACTTGTCATTATCCCAGGGGAGCCTCCCCTTGCAATGGAAAGTAGCCCATGTCATCCCACTGCTCAAATCAGGTGACCCTTGTGACCTTAACAATTACAGGCTGGTCTCCCTCCTTCCCATTCTGTCTAAATTACTGGAAAAGATAGTGAGTGGTCAGCTAAGGGGGTATCTAGAATCCAGGAGCCTGTTAAACCCAGTGCAGTCTGGATTCAGAGCAAAGCACAGTACCATAACAGCCCTAGCAAAAGTGACTAATGATTGGCTCATTGACCTTGACAACAGGAACTTTGTCTGTTCTGTTTTTTTGGATCTAAGTAAGGCCTTCGACACAGTCGATCATAGCTTGCTTCTTTCCTCCCTGTGTAGTTTTGGTCTGGACCCTAACTCTGTGTGCTGGTTTGCTGATTACCTTGCAGGATGGCAACAGCAGGTTAAGGCTGAAAGTGATCTTTTGCCACTTAATCCTCTACTGAGAGGTGTGCCTCAGGGGTGTATCCTTGGTCCCCTGTTGTTTGCTGTTTACATTAATAACATCGATGACAGCATCAATAAGGCCAATATCCACTTGTTCACAGATGAAACAGTACTTTTATTTAAGTCGTCCAACACCAGAAGCAGCCTGTGAAGACCTCCAAGCTGAATTTAAACTATTGCAGTACCAGCTCATAAGTATAAAGCTTCTGCTTAATGTGAAAAAAACAAAAGCGATGCTCTTTTCCCCTTCCACCTATGTGGTGAACTCTGCTTGCGTTGGGTCTACCCCAGAGATTACCACAGTACTTGGAGGAAAAACTAGAGTTTGTGTCAAAATCTAAATATCTGGTTGTATGGCTTGACCACAAATTCTCCTTCTCTGAACATCTCGAAGAGCTACAAAAGAAACTAAGACAGAGACTAGGCCTAGTCTACAGAATTAACCACTTCCTTACTAGGGATGCCAAGCTGCAGTTAGCACAAGCCACGTTCCTCTCATTAATAGATTACACGGACCTTCTCTACAGCCATTGTATTGCCTCTTCCCTGGCTAAGTTGGATACCCTATACCACTGAGCAATCAGGTTCATAACAGGCCTTCCCCTTTCCAAACACCATTGCTCTTTGTACACTGCGGTGGGCTGGACTTCCCTTTACTATAGGAGAAATAGAAATGCTGCTTTACGGGCATTCAGAGCGGTTGCCAAAAAGCTTACCCTATACATCTCTGATTGTATTCCCCTGAGTGTGATAGGTACCTGTGCTCTAAGAAGCTATTCCCTAATTGCCCTGCAAATATCTAAGGTCAAATCTCATTTCGGTAGAGCTGCCATAAGTTTCATGTTGCCTTCCTTGCGGAACAATAAGCAAAAAAGCTGAGTTGTCCTGTTAGCTTGAATATATTCAAGTTGCTCTATGACCACTCCATGAAGGGATCCTGCAATTATTTCCCACATTGCTAGCTCACCTCTTTTTCAGTCTCACTCCTGTCCAACCTGCCTTCCACCTCACCTTGGCCCCTTGCCTCACTCTCCTTACCCAAACCGTCAACTTTCCATCTTCTCCGTCTCACTTTGGCCATGGCCAGGTGCCACTCCCTTCCCTGATGTATGCCAGTTAACTATATCGACCCCGTAATTATCTTCCTAACCTGGTATCCCCCCCTTCTTTTTCTTTTTCAGTGAACTTGCCGGCTATATCTATTTATGAGCCTATCTGTTGTAAAGGCCCTTTCGCTCAAATGTTGATGTATATACCTTGGTTATATGTATGAATGACACCTTTCTGTACATATGTATATTTTACTTCTCTGTATGATATTGCATTATGTTTTACCATGTTACTGTACTGTGATTTTTGTATGACCAGGTACATCTTGCAAATGAGCCTTGCTCAATTGTGCCCACCTGGATAAATAAAGATTTGATTGATTGATTGATTGATTAGATGATGGCAGCATCCAGTGTCCAGTCTGTATTAGACAACATGTCCATTCCTTTAGACCTTAAACTCCTCGCTGAGCAGCACAAAGACATGTTGTCTTTTTCTGGGTCTGTGGGCTGAAGCAGCTGAGTCACAAGAAACTGGATCAGTAATTCAGATAGGGGTGGCCTCTGCTTTCCAGAATTTACCATCAAAAGAGCAGCACAAGCCAGCTGCCAAATGGTGGCATCAGTAATGAGGTCAGATACACCTAGGCCTTCAGAATGGGTGGCCTGCGAAGAAACATTCCTGGACTTCCTCCTGGTTAATGGCATATGTTTTGGTAACATTATAAGAGATCTAAAGGTCTACCCCACTATCAAGATCTCATTATGGGCCTTGCAGTCAAACTGGCTGGATGGTCCCCGGAAAGGTCGCCGTCTCTACCTCTAAGGTTCAACCACAGTAACTGTATTGGGGGGAATCATTCACTGAAAGGACTGGCAACAGAAGGAAGAGTCAACCAAGGTAAAGGAGAAGAGAAAAGCCTTTGAAAAATACAAGGAATCAAAACAAGACAGTGACAACATACTGCAGCGTACAAAAAGAAGCTGAAAGAGGCTGGGAAGGCAATACAGATGGCCAAGGCCCAAACAGAGGAAAAAATATTACAAGGAGTCATGAAGGGTGATATGACCTTCTTTAGATACATAAGGGAAAAAGGAAGTGCAGAGGAGAAATAGTTAGAGTTACAAAAAAAAATGGGCAGCATGTGGAAGAAGACAGGAAAAAGGCAGAAGTCCTAAATGAGTACTTCTGCTCAAGTCTTCATGCAGGAAGAAAAAGGTGCTGGACCCACGCTAAGCAAAAAATAGGGCCTCATCAGAGGTGCAGACTTGAATCCCTTCACAAAGCAAAGAGTCCTGGAGGAGCTCAAAAAGTTGAAGGTGAAAAGGCAATGGGGCCAGATGAGATGCACCCAGGGATCCTGAATGAGCTTGGAGAAGAACTAGCAGCCTCCCTGGCAGAACTCTTCAGCAAATCATTGGAGAGCGGGGTGGTCCCAGAAGACTGGAACAAGGCCACAGTGGTTCCACTCATCAAGGGCCGGAGCAAGGAGGAATCAGGAAATTACCACCCACTCAACCTCACATCAGTGGTGAGGCAACTAATGGAATCTATATTAAAGGAGAGGATATTGGCATTCTTGGAAGAGAGTGGTCAACTAGACCCTAAGCAGCATGGATGCACAGCAGAGAGGTCCTGCCAGACGAATCTGATTGACTTTTCTGATTGGGTCACCAGGATGGTGGATCAGGGTGGGGCAGTGGATGTGGTCTACCTAGATTTCAGCAAGGCATTTGACTCCATCCCACACCGGAGGTTGGTCAGCACATGGGGGTAGGGCACAAAGTAACAAGTTGGGCCAAAAACTGGTTAAATGAGAGGATGCAGAGGGTGCTTGTAAATGGGGCACTGTCAAAGGAGGGGGTAGTAATTAGCAGAGAGCCTCAGGGATCAGTACTGGGACCAATTTTCTTCAATATATTCATTAGTGACATTGCTGTTGGACTGGAGGGTAAGGTGTGCCTGTTTGCAGACGTCAAAGAAATCTGCAACAGGGTAGATAGACTGGAAGGAAACAAAAATGATGGAGTTGGATTTGCGAAAGCTAGAAGAGTGGTTGAGAAACTGGAAGTTGAGGTTGAATGCCAATAAATGGATGGTCATGCACCTGGGCAAATGCAACCCCCAAAAAGTATATTTAATGGGGGGGGGGGAGGCAGACGACAAAGCAGGAGCGTGATCTAGGAATTATCATTTCAGATAATTTGAAAGTGAGTAGGCAATGTGAAAAAGCAGCTCTGAAGGCTAGTGGCATCTTGAGATGCATAGGCAGGGGTATCATCAGCAGGACAAGGGAAGTGATTATGCCACTGTACAGGTCTCTGGTGAGACCTCACCTGGAGTACTGTGCTCAGTTCTATAGACCTCATCTTAGAAGGGATATAGACTGATTGAATACGGTCCAAAGAAGGTCCAGGGTTTATACCAAGAACCGTGCAAGGCAAGGCTGGAGGAACTCAACTTATACTCCCAGGAGCAGTGCAGGGAATGCAGGGACATGATCGAGACCTTTAAGTATCTAAAGGGCATCAACAGGTGGGAAGCACAGAACCTGCTTCAAGTAAACAACAGTGCAAGGACTAGAGGACACAACGTGTGACTAAAAGGCAGAAGGTTCAGAAGCAATGCTAGGAAGTTCTTCATGGAGAGGGTGGTGGAGTCGAGAAACTACCTACCACAGGGTGTCATGGGGGCAAAGACAGTGAAGGAATTCAAACAGGCATGAGACAGGTATAAGGGGTTATTAAAGGGTTCAGCTAGATAAGGGGGGTTTTGTATACCCAGGCAGACTAGATGGATCAAGAGGTCCCCATCTGCCAACACTCTCTATGAGAAAGGCATACATTCCCTACAGCACTTGACAACCCAGCCCACTGGGGTTCTAAAAACTTTACAACAGCTCAAAGAGCAGTTCATGCCAAAGCAGCACATCTGGCATGATTTCCAACTTATACATGCCCTCTGCCCTCTGTTGTGTCCCATGTGCAAACTACAGGATCCCTCATTGTTAGACGTTATATTGCAGAAGATCTCCTCTGCACTAATCAAAGCAAGCAAAATATACAACTCCTCTCACTTTGCCAAGACCCCTCCACCAATGTTCACTTGTGGAGCTGAGAACTGCAGTGTGAAATATCCCTACACAGTTTGGAGAACTGTTAATGGTGTTTGGCCAGATCAGTTAAAGACTCCAAAGCTTGATTCACTCAGCCAAAAATTCTGCATCGGTGGCATAGGATCCCAGAGAAGCTGGCAAAATGGGGCCTCATGTACAAATATAAGTGCTGGAGGTGTAGGGCACATACAGGGAAAATCACACATATTGTATGTGTAAACTGAAACCATATTGTACCACTGCCAAACAGCACTGCCCTGCAACCTAACACTAACGCCAACACTAGTTATGTTGGACATGACATAGGAACCCAGTGCACCACTAAGGTAATAACCCAGGGACACAAAAGAAGGTGGCTAACAGGGGCCTTAATCACAGCCAGGTGGGTTATACTCAGGCACTGGAGAGGGAAAACAGCCCCAGATATAGCAGAATGGCTAACAGACTGGGGAAGGCAGCTAAGTATGAGATGGTGCAATTGGTCTCGAGGGGAAGGAAGGAGGACTTTACATGTAATGGGGTAGGGTACTTATCCTCAGTGTACTGCAGAATTCTAGTGGGACACTTTCTCCAAGGATACCTCAGACCACCTAGGACAATGACCCAGTAAGCAGACCATACTAGACACCCAAGCCTCATCCCTATGCCATGCCATGCTGGTAAATGCCTAAGTTTGCGTTTGATTCTAGGACCTTAAGACAAGCCATGCTCATTAAAAACAGGAAGCTAGATGCCCTTCAACATACCATACTTCCTAACAACCATGAAGAACAGAATAGAGTGATTGAACAACATAGCCACACAGATGGCCACCTTTCAGTGGTTAATTTGTCCAACCACACACTGACTATTGGGGAATTAAGTGTGCTTTCTAAGGGACTAACTTTCTGCCCAACAAAACCACTGTACAGAATACTGTTTTGTGGTGAACTGGAGGAATACTTCTGTAGATTGAGACTTAAAGAATTCTTTCACAGCAGAGAAGAAATCACAGGTAGAGAAGAGATCACAAACAATAACAATTCAATGGATAATAAAAAGAAATCACCTGGCAACATGGATTCACTGAGGGTAGATCCTGTCAAACAAACTTGATGGAGTTCTTTAACTGGGACACTGGACTGGTGGATTGGGGGGCTCAGTGGACGTAGCCTATCTTTATTTTAGAAAAGCTTTTGACTCGGTGCCGCACAGGAGACCTTTGCACAAAATGGGTTGCCTATAGTTAGGGGAGGTGGTAATAAGGTGGGTGCAGGACTGGTTGGAGGGAAGAATGTAGAGGATTGTGGTCAATGGAGCACCCTTGAAGGAGTCTGAGGTAATTAGTGGGGTACCCCAAGGGTCAGTGTTGGGTCCACTACTATTTAATGTCATTATAGGAGACATAGTAGAAGGTCTGGAAGGGAGGATGAGTTTATTTACAGACGACGTAAAAGTCTGCAATAGAGTGGACATGCAGGATAGGGTGGAAATGATGCATAGAGATCTGAGGAGGTTAGAAGAATGGTCCATTGAGTGGCAATTGTCATTCAATGTGGCAAAGTGCAAGATCATGCATGTAGGCAGGAAAAACGGTACAACGGAGTACTGGTTGGGAGGTAGATCTCTGCATGTAACAGAAGAAGAAAGGGACCTAGGTAGCATCATTTCACAGGACCTGAAAGTGTCAAAGCAGTGTGAAGGGGCGGTGGCAAGAGCCAGCAGGATTTTAGGTTGCATAGGAAGGGGAATCTCCAGCAGGAGGAGGGAGGTCATAGTTCCCTTGTATACCCAGTTGGTTAGGCCGCACTTGGAGTATGGGGTCCAGTTCTGGAGACCATACCTAAGAAAGGACATGGAGAGGGTAGACAGAGTTCAGAGAAGGGTGACAAAGGGTGGCAAAGATGGTGAGGGAGCTTGAACGCATACCTTATGAGGGGAGACTAGATGATCTAGGCGTGTACTCGCTGGAGCAGAGGAGGGAGAGGGGTGACATGATTGAGACATTTAAATACTTACAGGGTATCAATAAGGTGTCTGTGGAGAGCCTCTTCCAACTAAAGGAGAGACCTAGGGTGAGGGAGCATGAATTCCAAATCAAGGGGGCAAATTTAGAGGTAACATTACGAAATACTTCTTCACTGAAAGGGTGGTGGACAACTGAAATGAGCTGCCGAATGAAGTAGTGTGGGAGAGGAGACAGTGGGACAGTTCAAGAGGGCATGGGATAGATACAGGAGGATGTTGGAAAGGCGGGGAAGGACTGCAGTAAAGTCCTAGTGAATAATTAGGCAAAATGTGCAGACTGGGTGGGCCTGGTGGTCCTTTGCTGCCGTCACATTCCTATGTTCCTATGTTCCTATGTCTGATGTTACCCCCCCCCAAGTGGGAGTAATAAGAAACTATTACATTAACTGCTTTCTCCAGAGAGTGACTAGTTAGATCCTTAACAGGCAAAAACAGGCCTATTACAACCCCTCTCCATTGGAACGAAGGGCTAGTCAAACACTGAAATCGATCCACAACATTGTCATAAAAAAAGCAGATAAAAGCTCTGCAGTGGTGATATTAAACCAAGAGGACTATATTAATGAAGCCAACAGACAGCTAACTGACCATACCTACTACAGAGAATTGGAAAGTGACCCCAACACAGAATATAAAAGAGAACTACAGAACTTAGATTATTTCCTAACCATGTCCAAGGCAGATTAATGGATCTTATACCTACTGAACCCAAGCCAGGGATATTCTACATGCTGCCTAAAAACCGGGCAATCCAGGTAGACCCATAGTCTCTGGCAATGGTACCCTGACTAAGGGGATCTCAGGATTTGTAGAAACCATTTTAAAACCGCATGTTATAGAAAGGGACAATTACATCCAGGATACCACACACTTCCTGCATAAACTTTCTGGTTATAAGGACTTACCTCCTAACACCATTTTAGCAATAATGGATGTAACAACCCTCTACACTAATATTCCACACGTGGATGGCATTTCAGCCTGCCTTAAGTACCTACATGAGAAAGGATTAGACCAAATTATTGACCCTGGAGTGGTGGAGAAACTTATTGAATTCATTCTGACTCATAACTTCAGCTTCAATGGTAAACATTATGTTCAAACTATGGGAATAGCAGTGGGTACCAGGATGACTCCACAGTATGCTAATCTCTTTATGGTGAATTTGGAGGAGGACTTTTTAAGACACTGCCCTTACAAACCACTCACTTATTTCCATTACATTGACAATTTGTTTATAATTTGGACAGAGGGCACTGATACACTTAAAGATTTTCATCATGAACTTAATAACCTCCACCCTACCATAAAGCTTACCCTGGAGTATTCTGCCACTAGTGTTAATTTTCTGGACACCACTGTCACTATCAAGGATGGAACCTTGCATAGATGTATTTACAGGAAGCCAACAGACAGACAGAGATACTTACACAGGAATAGTAATCACCTGAGCCACACAAAACAATCTGTAGTGTACAGTCAAGCACTCCGGTATCACCGTATCTGTTCAAATGAGGAAGAAAGAGATAAACATTTGGCAATGTTGAAAAACACCTTTATGGAGCAGGGACACTCTTCCAGAGAAAGAGACAGAGCAATAGAATGTGCAACACAGGTACCTAGAGAGCAACTACTTCAGTATAAGGAAAGGCCCAATATCAGCAGAATACCCTTAGTAGTCACTTATCATCCTGACCTTGATCTACTATGTAAAATTATTAAGGACCTCCACCCTATATTTATTGAGGACGATACCATAAATTTATTTTTGAAGAACTACCACTACTTTCTTTTAAACAACCACCTAATTTAGCCAACCTGATTGTTAGGAATAAACTTGCACCAGAACAGGGTACTGTGATACTAAATGGTACACGACCCTGTAATGCACCCAGATGTAGGACTTGTGAGCTCATTTCCACTTTGGATTGTGTGGTTACATCACAAAATAGACTATTCAGGATACAGGGGAATTATACCTGTACGTCATGTAATGTTGTTTATTTCATTCAATGTAAGAGATGTCCACAAACAGAGTATGTTGGAGAGACAACCCAAGCTCTCTGCACTAGAATGAATGCACACAGACATACTATTAATAAGAAGATGACTGATAAACCAGTGGGGCGACACTTCTCTCAGAATGATTTTTCAATCTCACATATGTCAGTAATGGTCTTAAAATGATTTAAAAAAATACACAACAGAGACAGACTTTTGAGATTATGCTTATTTTACTTCTCAATGTGGTAGCAGATGGCCTGAATAAGGACTTGGGTTTCATGACACATTACCCCACGTAAACTTACACAGACTTTTTCTTCATAGGATGGACATGTAACAGGACTTCAGTGTGTTGTTGTTGTTTTGTTTTTATTTTCCTACAGTCCTTTTTAACTGGTTATCAATATGTTGATTTCTCACCAAATATAAGAAGAATAATAATCAGCATTTATAAAGTGCTTTTCATACACAGTGTATCCCAAAGTGCTTTACAAGCAATGCTAGACTGGTAGTGAAGTGGCTGAATGTGTTGTGGCTGCCATATCACACATCATCACCCACACACAGCCTGGACAATTGCATGAACCAGTTTTTATGGGAAGGGGAATATTGGCCAGGACCACAGGAATGTCCCCTGCTCTTTACGAAGAGTGCTCTGGGCTCTTTTACTTTCATCTGGACATCCACCAGGACATCACAAGATGGTAGAAGGGACCTAGGTTTAACATCTCATCCAAAGAATGGCACACCCCAGCAGTACAGCAGCCCCCTGATGCTGCACTTGGATGCCAGCGTTTTAGGTGCAAGTACAATCCTGGTGGGACGAGAACCCATGACCTTCTGGTCCAGAGGCGGATGTGCTACCAACTGAGCCATGCTGTGTGTCTGGGTGGGGGTTGCGGGAAGTTGGGTTGTCTTGGGTGAATGTGTATGAAGGAGGGAGTTTAGTGTATGTGTTTGGGGGGTAAATGTCTGTGTTTTTGGGAGGTTGGAGGATTTTATTTTGTGGGGAGTGTGCTGTGTGTGGGGATAGGGGTTGGGGTTGTGTTTACATATTTAGGTAGGCTTACATATGAGTACATTTCATAATTATGCTATAGGGTGTTAGGACTCTTGGCTCACATACATAGTGAATATACACTTCTTTTCTAGCTGTCTTTTCCTGGGGGGAGGGAGTTTAATTCCATGGGGCTTCTATACAGATTCTTAAGACTGTTTCTGTTCATATAGTTAATTGATTATATACTGACTCATTATTGAACTTTGAACATTTTAAGATGCATGGACTCATTTTCTAGGTGGTCCTTGAGAGATTTATTTATTTTTTTTAATTAGCAATAATACTGACAATTGATATTACCTTGTATAATATATTGTTACAACTCTGTAGGTTTTAATGTTTATGAAGTGTGTTAACTGGTTGAGAGTAAATTTTAGAAAATGTCTCCAGATAGGTTTAATTCTGTAGGAAGTTATTCATACAAGGTACATTTTTCTCATCCCCCTCTTATTTCCAGAAATATATTTCTGCTGTACAGTTTTTTATCATACAATACTATCAAGTTTTAACTTACATTTGCGGTATTAAATCTAAAGGTCTTGCTTTTTATTTTGAATGTATTTTCCCTACACACTTTCATTAATAATTTCAGTTACAGATTTTGCCTGCTTAAGTGTTCCACTTATCTAATGAATTTAACCTTGAAAAGATTTTCATTAATAGCAAGCTAAAGGGTTGCTTTTCATTCCATTTACATTTCTGATTTTTTGAATAAGTACTTTTAACCAATTACATTTTTTTCTGGGTTTTTTTATGCATGATCTGGGTGTTAATAGATTGTGACTCTGAACAATTGTCATAAGTCTCTGAGAAAGGACTTGGTTGGTTTGAAAGCTTAGACATTGTTTTCTTTTTGTTACATCTATGTAGAGGCAGCCAAAGTGGCCAAAATCAGAAATTCGCATATTAAAGTAGAATCCACAGAGTAATCTGCAATGCGAAGTGGAGTACTCAGTCTTCCAATCATTATCACAAAGTCATTGGGAGCACTGACTTCATGTTACTCCACCTTTCCCCAACCACCTCTGCACCAATTTTAATGCAAAGTACATTGATTTCAATGTACTTCACATTACTTTGCCTTGTTTGTGAGCTCTAAGGTGAATTTTGCAGTGATTCATGGGATTGCAGGTCACATGGGCTGTGGATTACTGTTACTGTCAGGACCTTGCACTTTTAAAGATTTGTCATTTACGATGTTGTCTGTTATTAGATAAGTTATATTTTGTGTGTGACAAAGTACTATTCTGTAAAACATGTATTTTAATGATTCATGTGTATACAGTACTTTATGAAACTGTTTTGTATGTAATGGACCCCCACTCAAAGGGTTATCCTTTTTCTTGACTTTATAAGGAATAAACTTTTACAAACAAACAAACAGATTGTTCTGCACAGCCTCAGTTCTGTGTAGTGTGTGTGCAGTGGTAGCTGGAGACAGTTTGCTCTCAAAGCTTTGAGATTCAAACCCTCTATAAAACATTCAAAAAGCCTTTTTGAGCCATTTTTTTGCTCAACATTTAGTACATCGATTGTAGGAAACCCTCCTGTGCTCATATCATCGAGTGTTTATTGTTTTTGTGTGGATTTTAAATGTTAATTTAGAACATTCAGTCTGTGTACTGAAAGACACTGTTGAAGTGTGCTGGGGGAGGGGCATATCTGTGGTGGAGGTAGATTAACTGGGAGAAAGGCAATCTTTCTGTTTTGGGTATATTTTTGTTGTATAACTGTGTTCATGACACACAGTAATATTTTCAGTAATTTTTGACATTTCTTTGCAGATTGTTGTGGTGCAGTACATAATTTCAGTTTGTTTCAAATATTTGGTTATAGTACTGAAGGTTTCAATTTGCTGCACATTACCTATAGTGTGTGTATGGGTGTGTGTGGACGCGTGCTATCAAGTCAGACACATTTTATTGTGCACAGTAATTGCAGCACTGTGAACCTGTTATCTGTCTGTGTTATTTTGTACTGCTTTGTGGTATCTTGGCAGTGGACTGTTACTGCAGTGCACTGCCCACCTCTCCAACCAGCAAAAGGTATTCTTTTCCAGTTTTGGATTTGTGAGCACTGATTAAGGTATTGTTGTGCCTTTACGTTTGCATCTCTTGAGTACACAGCACAATCTCAATCTGTCTGCGCGTTTGCATTTATTTAGTGTCCAATCTTCATCTGCAAGCCACAGTGATTTTTTGGCTTCCCATCTACCACAAATTTTAGAAATCTAAATTTTTTGTGAATTTTCTGTGTAGTCCCCACAAAAGTGACTGCAAAGAGACGTGCATGCAAAGATACTTCTGGCCATGGCATTGCTGCCACTGGAAAGAGTTGCCATGGACGTGGTAGTAGTACGCAGCAGATGTGCATAGTTGATGCCAGTACAGGGATTTCTCCTACTATGTTTTTCACAGTGCATTCAATAGCTTCAGTCATGGTTGGAAATACTGTTACCCCCTCTGGTGGTAGTGAAATTGCTCATGGCATGAGTATTGCCCCATGTTCAACCTGTGCCAATGGCAACAAGCTAACTGGTTTCCCAAACATTGTGGCATCTAAAGGCGTGACCGTGAGTCAAAGTGTAGTAGATATCACACTCCCCAATGTCCTCATCCTGTCCCCACATTGGTTGAACATGATTCTGTTGCTGACGAACAGTCACCGCAATCTCATTTTTCCAGTGCTGTTGATGAGGTCATGTCTGTGCCATCCAATGATTCACTTCCTGCCTGCCTGAAGCATGTGACATAGACTGTGTAAGCCATTTGATGTGTGTGGGCTGCCTGTAAATTCTCACTCCACATTTAAAGTGAAGTAAGGCGGAGTGAACAGCGCGAAGTCAGTATCATCATTATTACAAGGTGAAGTAGCGAAGTAACGGTTTTCAATAGGCACTTTGCTGCATCTCTACATCTATGATGGTCCAATAAATGGTAACAACCCATTTGTTTCTGGATATTTTCTTACAAGGACCAATATGGCAACTATTCTGTTTCTGTATGCTTGATTCTAGGGCATGTGAACAAAAACACCTACTAACATGGATGGATTTTCTACTAGAATTTCCTTCACATTATTACTGTACAAGCTTGTATCTTTTGAAGACTGTTTAGCGTTAATGTTTCCAAGGGAAGCCATCCCTCCTGGCTAGAACAAATACTTGTGATCAGCTGAAGGGAAGTGCTTTAGCACAATGTTATTCTGTGAAAATGTTAAAGATAAAACCAATAAAAACTTTCATTGCAAAAACAATTACCAAACCTCAGCAACACTTATAGAGACATGGTAAGGAAGAAATGGCTGTGATGTCAGCATAAAGGGACACAGACTATTCTGAAAAGATACCTGTCTTGATAATAACATCAAATCAGTAAAAGACTATGGTGTGCTGATGCAAGGTCAACACCCTCACAGCAAACACCAGTACAGCAATGGATTTCACCTGTCTGCGGTGAGTCACTGTGCTGTTGCGAGGAAGACACCAGTGGTGCGGCACCCAGTGTTGTGCCCCCTGGTCCAACTTCGACTTGGAGTTAGATATTTAGAGACCTGGAGGTGTGGGGGCAGAGCCCTCGACATGAGGGGTTGGGGAGGCACGGCCCCCCCCTGACAGAAAAGCACAGACATCCCCGGCGGTACAATGCAGACAATCGGCATTGTGGCTGTCGCTGTGGGGGATGTCGGTGCTAGCGCTGTCGCAGTGCTATAGTAAAACCAAAGACTATGTTGAAATTTTAGGATCAAAATGTTGGATCCCACTGAAAATTAGATATAGCTTCTCAGCTGGCCTATCCTGAGTAAATGCAATCTAAAATGTGTAGCTAACTGAGGCCTCAGGAGCTCTTTGAAATGTTATAGATTCTATCTGAAAGGTGATTTTGCAGTGCGCCTGTGAATGCATATTTTAGAGAGGATTTGAAAAATGTCACCTGTCATGTTCAGGAGATGGGGTAACACAAGAGATATTTTAAACATTAGGTGCCAAAATTTGCAAAAATAAAGTTAGGAGTGAATGTTGAAATCTGCAAAAATAAAGTTACGAGTAAACGTTGAAACAATTCAGCATATTCTTTTTATGACCCCATGTTATGATCAAGATCATCAAGACAGGTAGATTTTTCTAAATCCTGTCCAAAAGGTGGTTTCACAGAGGGACTTCAAAAACATGTTTCAGAGGGAATTTGAAAAATAACATCTGTCATGTTTACCAGGTGGGGTGACAAAAGACAAAGGGCTGTTTGGCACATTCTGGGCCAAAATCTGCAAAAATCACAAAGTTATGAGTAAACATTGAAAAAAATAAATGCTGCCTCATATTTTGATGTTTTTTGACATTTTGACCCCCCATTTTCAGCACTGTCTTTTTATGACCCCACCCAATGATCACGGCAGGTAGAAGTTTTTATATCACATTCAAAAGGTGACTTCAGAGCAAATGCAAAAACAAGGGGAAAATTGCTTAACCAGGAAAGAAACACAAAGCCGAGCTTGTTTCCAGGTGTGACCTGGAAGCACGAGGAAGTTAAGTGACTTGCTCAGGGACCCACATAGTTTGCAAGTGGGGGCTGTGGGATTCAAACCTAGTTCTCCAGGTTTGCAGCTCAGAGCCTTAATCTACTGCAGTATACTGCCTCCAAAAATGACACCTGTCACGTTCATGAAGTGGGGTGACAAGAGGGTTATGTTGAAAATTGTGGGCCAAATCTGCACAAATCACAATCCAACTTCCTGTTGTCTCAGTGGCACAGCTGGTTAGCACAATCAGAATGGCATTCCAGGTGGCCTGAGTTCAAGTCCCAGCTGAGGCACTTATTTCTTTCTCACATCTCTTTGTATGTGTGCCATAAATATGCACACCACATGCTGCCATGGGGTTGTGCATTTCAGAAAGAGTAATGTGCTCGGGGACAGCCCAGGTTCCAGTTGTCTCAGTAGCGCAGCTGGTTAGCGCAGATGGAATGGTATTCCAGGTGGCCTGGGTTCAAGTCCCAGCTGATGCACTTACTTCTTTTTCACCTCTCTTTGTATGTGTTTCATAAATATGCACACTGCACTCCTGTGTGATTGTTACAAGTAAATATTTGTGCTGCCATTGGGTTGTGCATTTGAGAAAGAGTAATGTGCTCAGGATCAGCCCAGGTTCCCGTTGTCTCAGTGGCACAGCTGGTTAGTGGAATCAGAATGGTATTACAGGCAGCCTGGGTTCAAGTCCCAACGGAGGCACTTACTTCTTTCTCACCTCTCTTTGTATGTGTTCCATAAATATGTATACCACACTCCTATGTGATTGTTACAAGTAAATATTTGTGTTGCCATTGGGTTGTGCATTTGAGAAATGACCAATGTGAACAGGGATCGGGGTTTGTGGACATGGTGGGGGGCCCTATGCTATAGAAATGGGTTTTGTGCACTGTCCTACTATTGGACAGGGATGGGTGGGGGGTACCGGCACTATGGAACACTTTGTTTACCATTTGGCCATGACTGGACAGGGCTCATGCGATGGGGAGGCCCTGCACTATGGAAACTGGGTACACCTCTTGATAGCTATTGTTGTGGATCCGGCTGGGGTGGGGGGGTTCCACTAGACTACCTGGGAGTGTGGCTGTAATTACTTTCCATTACAGCAAGCAGGGTTGGGGAGAGGGGTCACGAGACCACCATATGGGGATCAGGAATGGAACGGTGGGTACCACTAGACTATGGAAAAGGGATCGGGTCTTGTGCTTGTGAATATCCGGATTGGGGATGGTAGGGTGGTACCACGGCCATATGGATCTTGGATTGGAGCATTGCTATACTTCAATCAGGGCTCAGTGTGTTCATGGACGGGTCTGCGTGTGGGTATGGGGCAGGGGTGGGGGTCCCTACACTATGGAAATGAAACAGGGTTGTGTTCTGTTGTGCTCCAGGATCAGGGTTGGGTTGGGTGCTGCACTACAGATAGGACAGGATGGGTGCTACATTGTGCTTCCATGACGTGTGTCGGGGCCAGCCTGGTGCATCCAGTCGGGTGCAGCAATGCTAATGAGTCCATAATGGGCATACATGGGGCCCATCTGCACCATCCATGCCCAATGAGCTCATTAGCATATTGTGACTGAATATTGCCCTTGGGGTAATGGCGCATTCCAGTATGCACCACTCATTCCCCCATTGGTGGTGTTCAGCCCTGACCCCTGGATGCACAACCCAACCATAGCGGATGACCGCCTTGTGCCATGCATCCAGGGTCCCATATTTACATAGACTGTGTGATCTGTGGCAATTGCACATTCTGGGTGAATATGGCATCAGAGCTGGCTGGCGCATCTGTTTTACATGACACATAGTAATGCGCGCGCAACCATCCTGCTCTGAATATGTCCCCCCGGTCTTTAATGAAAGCCAAATACCTGGAGTCTCTAATCCATTTGGCTCTGTGGAGGAACTTCCACAAGAATCACTTGCAGCAAATCCTTTCCTGCTAGAAGAGGCTGAGCAAGCAAACCAGGCTCTAGAGGTAACTTCATTAAAAGAAGCCTTTATAAATGAAAAAAAAACTGGCTCTTCAATTATGGAAAATTTATTGGAACATAGCAACCATGGAGGCCTATTTGCAGGTCAAATGAATCCCAAGGGGCCTAAGAATTGATTTTAAACCTGCCTATGGGACTGATAACCTATTGTTTATGTAAGAATGGGAACACATTTTGTCAGAAGCAAGTCTCAAATTGATTGAACTTATTATTAAATTTGGTAAAGAGCACGAGACAAAAGTCAAAGAAGATTTTAAAATACAAGAGACTGCAGTTTTGAAATGTTATCAGTGGAATACACTTGAATTTAATAGGCTCAATAAAAACTTAAAGGAAACTATTAAGAAGTTGGATTATGATATTAAGAAAGCTAAACAAATGAAATTTATAAGGGACAAAGAGGACTATGAAACTGGCAAGGTATATACCTGGAAAGATAAGGGAGAAAAAAAGCAAAAGGGGGATCCTTAATAAAAATGTATCTTTTGACTTCAGCACTGATCAGAGTGAAGGAGAGAATGAAGATGGTTCCTATGGTAACAGTGGTTCTTTTTTAGAACAAAGACAGGAACAACCCCCATCATCAGCCGCATCAGCATGCACCTCCTTCTCCAATCCGACAAACCCCACCCCTTCAACAGCAGCAATTTCAACTTTGGAGGAGTCCACTCCTGGATTACTCAGAAGGGCTATACCTTCAAGGAGGCGTTAAGAGGCAGAGGACATGGAGGGATAGATGACATAGATCACTACTGATCTTACAATCATTGGCAGAAACTGTACAGCAGGACACCATCTTGAGGGCGGGAGGAGGAGGTGAGTGACTCTATAATGTCAAACTCCCAAATTATAAATCTATCATGACATATCTTAACGTCAGCTGAAGAAAATCTTCTTAAAAGGGGTTTGAATTTTGTTCCTTCGACTCTGGTAAATAGAGTACAGACTTTTATGGACCTGAGTCTGCTCTGCAGAAAACTCAGTTTAACTTTTTTCCATAAGTGTGAAACTGAAAGGAGGGGGGGGATATCAGCAGATAAAGCAACAGATAATTTTAAACTCAACTTGACAGTTTGTCCTCCTGTGTGTGCTGCAGTTAATGCTTTAAAAGTTAGTAGAAGCAGATTTAGAATCTTTGTTTGATAATTTAGCTGCTGTAACTTATAACAATTTAAGTAATAAAGAAAGAGATGCAATACAGATGCTGCAGCATGATAGCCACATCATTATCAACAAGGCAGATAAGGGTGGGGCTGTGGCTTTACTTGACAAGCAAGATTACATCAATGAAGCCTATAAACAAATGATAATGAATCTTATGAAGGGGTGTGGCTCACTCAGGCAAAAGATGGCTGCTTAAATCTGTCTCTCCAGATGTACTTCAGAATCTAACCTAATCCATCCCTTTACAGACTGTCTCTTTGATGTCACCTCAGAAGATTTAATAGATTACAACATTTTGAAGCTTTTTTGCAAGTTATTTGGAGCTTTCCTGGAGCTTTCTTGTAACTTAACATGGCTGTTTGTCTCAGCCCTGAGCTGGGCCTATATATCTCATCAAGGCTGACTCCAATCTACAAACAAACTCCTTGGACAGAATTGAGGCAATGTTTTCAAAGCTAATTGTGGATATTAATAATCTAAAAACTACAACCCAGCAAAATGCAGCCTCATTGCAATTGTTTGACACGCTTATTACCCTGACTGAGAACAAATCTGCCACTAATGAGGAGTCTACTCAAGAACTCTGCGCTGCCATGAGAGAACAAGACCGCATTATAAAATCTATGCAGGACAAACTAGATGATTGTGAAAATCACAATCGCAGAAACAATTTGCACTTTGGCTTTCCAGAAGGGTCAGAACTTGGGGACACCACTGCACCGCTGCTTCATTTTCTCCCTGCAATGTTAAAATTACCCCCTGACCTGCAGCTAACAATCAAACATTCACATCGTTCTTTAAGTCTCAGGCCCAGTAAAGATCAGAGGCCCAGACCAATAATTGTTTTTTTTCTCAATTTTGCACACACAGAGCTTATTTTAAAACAAACAAGAGAAATAGGTAATTTAATGTGGCAAGACTTTAAAGTATCCATTTTTGGGAATTTTTCTAAGGAGTTGTCTTTGAAAAGGAAGGCTTACAATTATCTTAAACCTACGTTGCATCAAAGGGGAATCAGGTTTGCCTTGCGGTATCCTTCCATGATGAGATTATTTCTGGGATCATCCCATAAAGACTTTAACACCCCTGAAGCTCTTGATTATTATCTAAAATCGAATGTGAATGCTCCTACCTCTGAGGTCTCTGTGGCCGAAGTCTGTTTGCCTGCTCCACCGCAATCTACCCGGAGTTCCATTGCAGCCGCACAGTCCAGTGCAGGAAGCTCGACCCAATTGACTGTCTCTGACTCCCTGGAGACCATAGCTTCCAGCTTCCATTCTAAGGCACTCTAACAGGCTTAAAGATACGCTGTCTGTTGGTTCCCACTCCTTTAATCATTCATGCTGGCCACCCGAAGATTTATCTAAATCTCTACCTGGTACATCCTCTTGGGTGCAGATTAATCACTCTATCCCCCTCCATAATAAATTTGCCCTGTTATCTGAAGAGCTTACAGCTTTATAGGCTGATTTGGAGGGGCAGATCACCAAGGAGTTGATACAGGAGAAACACTTCAGAGTAATCTCTCAGCTGACTCCTCTTGGGTGGATGTTGTTGCAAGCTCACCTCTTAAAACACTCGAACCACCCCCCCAAAAAAAAAGCAAAGCAAAATCTAAAAATAAGGCTTCCAATATACTTCTAGCTCTCATGCATCAATGGTAACCTGTGCGATTCAAAATACTTCTAGCTCTTATATTCACCTCTGGGGTTATTTCCCCAGAGCTTTGTGCAGTTTGAGACTAGCTGTTTTATTTGCCACATATTGCACTATACTGCCTTCCCTACCTTGTTACTATCCCTCTCTGCAGGTGTTGCTTTTGGAAGGCTATACATCATGATCGATTGCAGTTTCAACTTACTTTTATCTACTAAGAGTTAAGTACTTATTTTGGCACTTTTGGCACTCTGCTGCATGGTTTGTTTTTACATATGCACTAATTATGTTCGCAATATGCCTAGCAACCATTCCATTTAGGTACCCCTCATCGAACCTCAGTGATTTAAGGCATTTTGTGCAGTGTTGCTCAAGTTGATGCAATGTTGTCAAGATATTATTTTTGTAACTCATTAAACCTATGGTTCCCCTATAAAGGTTTTCTTTAAATAATCAGTATTATCCTTTCTGGCATATTACAATATTTTAAAAAGATACTCAATTCTAAAATCTAACTCTAATTATCTACCTTTCTGGTAATCTGGAACTATCAATTTAGGCACAGCATTACATTTAAATGCATGTTTAAGTTCTAATTTGTACATACCACCAGCAATTATTGGTGTTTGGATATATAATACTCCTGATACACTTCATCCTGTATTGCACACATAATCAAAGCCTTGTAACATATAGGAGTCCTCTAGTTTGGCCTTTTCTAAGAAGGAGCTTACTTTGTTCAATTTTGGACCTAGTCACTCCCTCTTTAACTGTATGAAGGCATTGTTTGAGTATGTTGTAAGAATTATTAATTGACATTATCACTATCTTTATTACACCAAAGCTGGTTCTCTTTGTGCCCTATAATACTCCCTTGGCCATCGGTCACAGAAATTCTGAATAAATCATTTTGCTTCAAATCTTATAATTGAGTATAAGTATCTTTTTTTTCTCATTCTGATATATTGATGCCTTAATAACCATGTATATCACCTTCATGAAGGACTCTGCTAGGCATGGTTGCTATTTAAAAGACAAAGAACCTCTGTGCGTAAACACTGAGGCAAGGGTTACCCCAAAGGGCATTTGGCTGGGAAGCCAAGTTTCAAGAAAATACAAAATCACACATGCCCCCACAATGCAAAGCATCATGGGCTGCATATGCGGTGGTGGTGATTTGCATATGCAGCCCATGATGCTTTGCATTGTGGGGGCATGTGTGATGGTTGCTATGTCAACTTCTTTTAATTTTTTTGACCAGACACTTCATGCTCTCATGTTTCTTTTTGTGGCAAGACTGGTCTCCACTACACGCTACACAAGTATATATATGACATAGGTTGACATACCTACTACCTATAAATATATATATATATGCAAGTTATTACCAGATGGTCTGGTTATTTCATTGTTCACTATCATATATATATATATATATATATATGGATTGTTGCTCATTTTGTATCTTGTTGAGGTTAACCATCTGGTTCCTTTCCTGTTCTATGATATAGTATTGCCTGCTTGAATGTATATTGTAAATTCACACCTATTGTTGTTTATAAGATTTAGATCTGGGAGGGAGCATATAACTGTGCAAGTTCTCCGAATCTACTTCCATTACTTACACCCAGATGTGTGTGAGTGAGTCTCTTAAGTATTGTATACTGACTCATATCTCCTCACATCTACAAAAAGACCTTGTTATTTTTCATGGTTATGATATTGATATTGTAGTTGATTTTAACATAATGATGTTGTTGTTATTAATGATCTTTCTTTCTTTCCCCTTCTACTCTATTCTCATAAATATATCAGTGCCTTTTATGTTTTACATATTCTACTTTTATGGTTCAAATGCATCTACCACCACCTGTATATACATTTTTCTTTACTTCTATTCTGTTCATCCTCTGCTTTACCTATCTGTCCCTTCCCATTCCAGTGATAGTTTTTTTCGATATTGATACTATGAGTGACTTACTTTTATTTACACATGGAATGTGAAGGGACTTAATTCTCCTTATCAGTGAAAGCAAATCCTCACACATCTCCAGAAACATAAAACACAAATCAGTTTCCTTCAAGAAACTAAATTATTAGCAGAGAAAGTTCACAGGCTCAAGAAACATTGGGTTGGTCAAATTTATGATTAGTCTTATACTGCTAAAAAGAGAAGAGTTGCCATTCTTATACATAAGAGCCTTAAATGGGCTTTAATAAAATCCATTTCAGATAATGAAGGCAGATGGGGGATGGTCAAATTAAATACTAACTGTGGTCCTCTTCTACGAGTCAATGTATACACACCTAATTCTGACTCCCCCGAGTTTTTTTCATAACTTAGCACAACAGATTTTATCTTTTAATATGGACAATACACCACTTATTCTGGGAGGTGATCTTAACTTTACATTAGAAGCTAGCATTGACAGAAGTAGCCCTACTACTGATGCCCACCCCAGAAGTATTAAAGCCCTCTCTCTGTTTATCTAGGGCATTGGATTAGTGATATTTGGCACCTTTTGCACCTCAGAGATCGAGACTTTACCATTTATTACTATCTACATAAAACATGTAGTAGAATTGACTATTGGTTAGCTTCTCTTATCATAACAGAAAAAACTATTGATGCATCCATTTCTCTCATCATAATTTCGGATCACACTTCAGTTAAATTGCATCTCGTGTGGCCCATCAATACCCAAATCTACCTTCTGGCAGTTAGATCCTCTCCTTCTTAAAGACCCAGATTTTTTATCCATGTTTAAAGCTCAAATTCAGTAATTCCTCTTTCATAATACCCCCATTGAATCTTCTATGTCTAATGTATGGGAAGCTCTTAAAGCCACAATTCGTGGGAAAATTATTAGCTATGCTGCTTATAGAAAAAGAGTACGAGAGGAACAAATGGCTGATATGGAAAAATCTCTTAAAGTCAAAGAGAACCTATACTTCTCCTTTAACAAACATCTTCCTGATTCACAACTACATTTTGAAATCCTTCAACTCAGAGTCAAAATAAACAAATTAATTTCTCGTAAAACTGAATTGGCCCTTTTTAAACTTAAGCATAAATTCTGGGAACATGGTAATATAAATGGAAACTCCTTTCTTACCAGTTTAAAGTGCAACAAATGGAATGCCATATTCTAAGTCTTAAAGATGAACAAAGCAAAATTCATTTTGATAACTCTTCCATAAATCATATCATGTCTACCTTTTATCAACAATTATATTCTAATACAAATCCTCCTTCAACCATACTAATTCAACAATTTCTTAAAACTTTGCACCTTCCCAATCTTTCTCCTGATGAAGTGAATTTCTTAGATGAACCCTTTTCACTACAAGAAGTTCAGAAAGCTTTGTCCTCCCTGAAATTTGGTATGTACCTTGGAAATGATGGATTTTCTGTTGATTTTTGCAAAATATTTTCTCATACTCTATGCTCCCTCCTTCTTAACGTTTATCAAGAAGCTTCCACTACTGGCAAGCTTCGTCCCTCTTGTACTGAAGCAGTTATTTCCCTACTTCCTAAGAAGGACAACTATACCATACACCCAGTAAGTTATAGGCCAATTTCCCTGTTATACACGGATGGGAAGACATTTGCTAAACTATTAACCTTGCGACTTGAACATTTGATCCCCAAATTGAGTCACTGCTCACAAGCCGGTTTTATTAAACATAGGTCTGGATCAGATCACCTACGTTCTCTATTCAATCTAGTTCACAAAGTCAAATCTCTCAATTCTCCAGAAGCAACCATAGCTATTGATTTCAAAAAGGCTTTTGACTCTTTAAACTAGGACTATCTGTATCAGGTGTTATCTCACTTCAGCCTTCCGCACACCTTCTGCTCTTGGATTAAATTGTTATATAACTCCCGTGTTGCTAAGGTACTTACCAATTCCACCTTTTCCTCCTGCTTTCAACTGGCAAAAGGAACCAGGCAAGGCTGTCCCTTACCACCTTCCCTTTTCATTTTAGCCATGCAACCCCTAACTGCCTGTTTACACCAATCTGCTGGTATTAATGGCATCCAAGTGGGAAGCTCAAGATATGTTTCCTTTCTTATGCCGATGACCTCCTGATTCTATTTGAGAATCTGGACAAAGCAGAACCCCTATTGGTTGACTTACTTAGCAAATTTAAAAGTATTTCAGGCCTTGCTTTAAACTATGGTAAGTCAGAAACTCTGCCTCTTAATAACCATTGCAAAGTTTTATGAACCACCCTTTTGGATTTCGATGGTCGCCACATGGCATAGCATATCTAGGCATCAAAATAACTAGTAATCGTAAGAAAATATGGGATATTAATCTTAATTCTTTACTAGATATTATCAAAACAATTCTAGATCAATGGAGGCTTCTTAATCTTTCCTTTATGGGTAAAACTGCAGCCATTAAGATGACCATATCCCCCAAAATGTTCTACCTCTTTGCTAACATCCCTTTAATTCTTCCATCCTTTTTCCTTGCTAAATTGATAAACTGATAGGTAACTTTATATGGGAGGGGAAAATTCCAAGATTTAATCATAACAAACGTTGATCTTACTGGAAAAAAGGTGGATTTGGACTCCCTTGGTTCAAAGGTTACCAATGGACCTTCTGGGCGGCACAAACCATTAAATGGTATCAGAAGCCTTCCCCTCACTCCCCACTTTGGATTGCTATGGAATCCACACTGTGGCATGGAGAAACATAGAAACATAGAATCTGACAGCAGATAAGGACTGCTTGGCCCACCCAGTCTGCCCATTTCCCTACTTGATGGATAAGCTGCAGATTCTAGTTAATCAACAGCTTACTTCCTCCTGCCCCTCACTAGAATTGCCTTATGTCTGTCCCATGCATTCTTGAATGGAGGGGTTCTTACTTCCTTTATTTTTAACCCCCTTTCCTCAAAATTAAAAACTCATCCAACCATATCAGCTTCTGTTCTATATTGGAAGTTAACCCGTACATTTTTGAAATTTAACCCCAAACCTTGATTTTACACCCCTTTATGGGGCAACTCACAGTTCACACTGGAAAATCATCCAATTTTGTGTAATCTTTGGAGGAATAATGGAATTTCTTTTCTTGGAAATATCTTGAATCTGAACTCTCTCACCCTTAGGATGTTCTCTGACTTATAGGTCAAATGGAAACTTCCTAAACAGGACTTCTGGAAGTTTTTACAAATTCAAGCAGCTTTCAACTCCATTTCTAATTATTTATATACAAACACACTTTTCTAGAATCACACATCTTGCACTGAGCTAATATTTCTACAAAATTAAGCAGCACCATTTACAAAAGCAGTATTGACAATCTTCCCAACCCATCTATACAAGCTAAAAATAAATGGAGCACTACCTTTAAATACAATTTCTCAGAAACACAATGGAGTAAATGTTGATGTCTGGCACATAACACATTTAAAGATACCCGCAGCTCTCTAATACAAATCAAGATCTTGCATCTTTGGTACAGAACTCCTTTGGCACTTCACGAATGGGCCTGTTAAGTAACAATAACTGTTGGCGCTGCAACCAAGCTAACAGTGATCTGCTTCATTCTTTGATCCTGCTCTCCCATTAATAAGCTTTGGCATGAAATTCATTTATTTGCTTCTAAAGTGATAGGACAAAAGTTTCCCTTTGAACCCCAAACTATTCCTCCTAGGTCTCTATACTCTGAGTAACTCTTCCCTTACACATGCACATTTTAGATGGTTAAACATACTTTTTCTTTTGGTTAAACATCTGATTCTTATTAAATGGAAATCTACTCTTGTTCCCTCCCTTTTCGATGTTCTTCAAAGCCTCACTCAGTACGCCTCACTAGACCATCTATCCCATGTTATTCATGACCTACTCACCGTATATGATTGCTGCTGGTAGAATTACTTTAAATTCATTGAAACGGCTGATCCTTGGGTTTCGCGCACGGTGCTGGTAATGGTAGTCGGGTGAAAAGACAGCTCCTGCCCACCGGTATAATTTATTTATTTAAATACGTTTATTTCTTGTAGTTTTGTGGTCAAATTGGTAATGTTCATTTTCTAGCACTACAGCCACCTTTCTGATTGTTGAAATACAGAGCGACAACAGTTTTTAAAATACATTTTCTGTCATACACTTTGTGTCACAATCAGCTGGGAAGATGTCACCGCCAACTCTCAGGGCTGCCATGGACAAAAAACACTTTAGTACTAATCCAGGCTCCTTGAATGATCATCATAGCAAACCAGATATTCTATTTATAAAATAGGTACTGTCTAAGGTGAAACTGAATATTGCAGACACAAAAAATGCAGTTGGGTCCCTCCGTGATGATACTAACCTAAATACTCAAAAATCAGAGGCATATGAGAATAAACTTGCAGTCTTAACAGATGCTGTTAACTTACTGGAAGATAAAGTAGAGCAGCAAAATGAACAAATTCAATACCTACTTAAGAAAGTGGATGACCTAGAGAATAGGGGTAGAAGAAATAATCTTCATATTGTGGGTTTACCTGAAGGGGCAGAAGGCAAGGATTTGATTTCTTTTCTACAGCATTTTATTCCAGAAATACTATGTACACAATGGCCTTGGCCCCTTGAAATAGAAAGGGCACACAGGGCACTGGGAGCTAAACCTTCACCTGGTAGCAGACCATGGTCCATCATTGCTAATTTTCTAAGGTATACAATTAAGGAAGAGATTTTAAGGAGAGCAAGAGAGCATATACAGTTAACATGGCAGGGGGAAAGGATCTTTTTTTTTAGGATTTTTCAACAGAGGTCATCGAACAGAGGAAGAGGTTTTATGAGGGAAAGAAGCAGTTACAAAAAATTGGTTGGCCATATTATTTCAAATATCCTGCCATTCTTGTTGTATCTCTTCCAGGGGGGAAAGCCTTTTATTGTGATTTTGCAGACCAAGTGTGGGAACTATTGGAAAGTCATGGAAAATCTTCTGGCCCAACTACCATTCCTTACTTGAAAAGCTCAGAATTCACAGCAAACGTTTGTGAAGCCCTTCAGGATTCAATGCATGAGTCTCCTTGGGCCTCGCGTTCTATGATTAGCTTACAGACAAGCTCTGACATCATTTCTACAGCTGCGAGCAATATTCGTGAATGCACTCCCAATGCATATGCTTCTATAGTTAAAAATGCGTTGGCTACCTCTAAAATTTCTGCCTTTTGATCCATCACAAGACGGAGCAAACCAGCCAACAAGAATTTATACTCACACAGATTTACTCAATCTAGTTCCTACCTCAATAAGAAGAGACAGAGAAGTAGAAGTAGGGAGTCACATAACCCAAAAGGTAATACTTTAGAGAAGCAGGTTCCTAAAAATCCCTACTATGTCTTAACAAGAATCTGTAACTGCACCAATCTGCTCAGTTGAAATGTGCCCAGTCTGAAACTTCCAGTTTCATAGCGCTACATTCCCAGGAAACAACACCCAATTTTCTTCACTGTTTTTAAAGGGACAGTACCTCCTGTGGGGAGACATGGCTCCCTGCTTGGAAGAATCTGATATTTAAGTTCTGTTAAATACCTCCTACATGACATTTTCTTTCTCCACTGCTTATCTGAAGTGTTAACCTCACAGATGCTTGTACTTTATTCTGCATATTAACATTTTTATTCTAGATATCTGACTCTTTTTTTTGAACTAAGTAGGAAAGGTGGCTAAATGCAATTCACTATTCTTTGCTGCCATCTAATAATCATATTTAGTTTCACACTGTCATTTATGTTTAATGCCTGGGATCTATTCCTTGTGAAATTATCTTTAGTTAGCATGGATATCATTTACTATGACTATTGAGGCTGTTGCACAGCACATGGAAAGTATCTTCTTGCCATTCAGATGTCCTTTTTACTTTTATTTATTGGAACTGCATTATGGTATTGCAGCTTTGTTGTTACCTTTAACTTTTTGATTATTTACATATAATACATGGAATACTATTTGGCTCAAATAATAGTGTACACAAACCTGTCTCCACTAACAGATTATATATATATATATATATATATATATATATATATATATTTATCTGCACATATTGGAGGGGTCTGCTTATATTCAGTAATAAAACCCAGGCTCCCATTGGGGGTTTTGTATGGGTAAATAATTAATATTACTTTCTGGTCTATTTTGGCTAATTGGGCTGCATACTTGCATGGCTGCTATAGTGTTACTTGATGGCACGTGGCACCAGATTTTTGATTGAAAGCTCTGTTTACATTTTTTTATGGCAGACATGCATGATTAGATTGTTGTGTGTAATGGGCCGACCCATTGGAAGGCTACCACCTAACATGCACTTTATTTCCTCTCTGTGCTGGTTTTATAGCTATTTGATCAAGGCCCTTTATTCCCATTTGGGAAATATTTGGAGCATGCTTTGTAATTTGATTAATTTCGACAAAGGTTACTCAGAGCCAGACATAATAGATAAGGAGATGGCCTGGAAGCTGCTTTCACATATTGCAATTTTATCTGTGTATACATTGAGGTCATTAATCCATTGCACACTTGATACTGACACTCTTTTAGCAGAAGGATGCTTCTTCTGTTCAATGTTACAGTCAATATTCTTTTATTCAAACCAAGTATTGTATGATATCTATTCTAACATTTACTGACGTGGTAGCCTGGACATATCGACTACTTCAATAATCAAACAGTGCCTGATCACTGATATGGTCCTTGAAGTGTCTATTGTAAATTGCAAAACATATAGTGATTGTGTGACAATAAACTATATATACTCTACCTTTTTTTCTTTTTAGTCGGTCTTTGTATTGCTTATCTTTATTGTATAAGTTCAGGAAGGTGATAGGACTTCCCTAAAGTTTTTCATACACCTTTACCTTATAATGTCTTATTATTGAAATTTAAAGATTCATTGTTATTATAAAGGTTGGTGTATAGGTGTCTCCCAAGAATATATATATATATATATATATATATATATAGACTATCTAAGCAAATAAGTGAATATTTATTTAACACATATAGATATGCCTAGTCATTCTCTTAAAATAATTTTGTGGAACATACAAGGTTGTAATAACCCCATTAAAAGAACTAAAGTATTGGCATATTTAAAATCTATGAAAGCTGATATTGCATTTTTACAAGAAACTCATTTGATAGCAGATGAAACTGCTAAACTTAAGAGAGCTTGGGTTGGGACGGTACTTGGCAGCTCATTTAACTCTAAAAATAAGGGTGTCTGTATCATGTTTCATAAAAACCTAAGTGTTGTGGTATAGTCCCTCATCTCAGATATAGAGGGTAGATTTTTGATCGCTAATGTTAAAACAGAAAACAGAATTTTATCTTTGGTTAAAATATATGCCCCAATACTAATCAAACTGCTTTTTTCACCAGTGCAGCAGAGAACATTTCTAACAACATTACTGGAGATATAGTCCTTGCTGGAGATATGAATACCGTTATAGACATTTTCACTGATAGTACATATTCACACCCACTTGATCATACTGTCTCCTCAAAGGCTTTGAATGGGCTTTGCGATGAATTTAATCTAATTGACACTTGGAGAATAATGAATCCTAGAGGGAGCGACTATTCCTTTTTATCTAATCATCATGGCTCTCACAGTAGGCTAGATTATATTTTTATTGCCAAGACCTTACTACAAGGCCTCTCTGCAAGCCATATTGGCAATATCATTATGTCAGACCATGCTCCTGTGTCTGTTAATCTGTCTATGGACATTATTATGCCCACCGAAAGAAGTTGGAAATTCAATAGTAGTTTACTTAATTCTTCAGACTTTCTGGGCTGGCTACAGGAAGAAATTAAATTGTTCTTCCAAATTAATGATAATGGAGAGGTCTCAACTTCTGTTCTATGGGACTCTTTTAAGGCCTCCATTAGAGGGCAAATCATCTCTTATTCATCCTTCAGAAAGAAGTTACGGAAGGGGAAATTAGAAGAATTAGAAACAGTTCTGAAAAATAAAGAAAGGTTATTTATTTCCTCAGGGTCCAAAGATCTTTCACTATATAAAGAAGTCATTGATACCAAATATGAAATTAATACAATCTACAACCAGAAAGCAGAATATGCTTTATTCAGGCTCAAACAAACATAATGGGAAGCAGGGGAAGTGCAAGGTAAACTGTTGGCCCACAAACTTAAAAAGTTGTCAGAAGCAAACTTGGTTGCTTCAATAAAGAAAACAGATGGCAATCAGGTGCACACATCTGAACTGATTTTGGAAACCTTTAAAGAGTTATATTCTAATCTGTACAAATCTGAAGGACAATTTAATCAAGCAGATTTAGAACAGTTTTTGAAAGACATTAAGATGCTGGTTATTTCTGAACAAGATAAATCCAAATTGGCGAAGCATATCACTTTAGGGGAAATTCAAAAAGTGATTCTGTCCTTCCTGGATGCTAAAGCTCCTGGTTCAGATGGTCTCACAAGTGAATTTTACAAGGCTACAATACAATTGACTGCTCCGATCGTACACAAAGTTTTTTGTGATACTAATGAAACAGGTCTTTTGCCCCCGTCCATGAGAGAAGCCGCTATTCTGGTCATTCCAAAAAAAGACAGGGATCCTGCTTTATGTGCTAATTATAGGCCAATGTCTCTCATTAATGTTGACTGAAAAATACTTGCTAAAATAATGGCTAATAGACTAAATTCAATCATCCAGAATCTTATCTATCCTGACCAGGTGGGATTTGTATGTGGGCGTCACAGTTCAGATCTTTTTCATAAAATCATACACATTGTTCATGAGGCAGGACATAAACCACACTCCCCTATGCTTCTATACTTAGATGCTGATAAAGCTTTTGATAAGATAGAATGAAAATACTTAGTGGGAATCTTGGAAAAATATAATTTGGGAAATCATTTTTGCAAGTGGGTGCAGATTCTTTATTCTGAGGTATATGCTTCAGTTAAAATTAATGGGATACCTTCTAAAAAAATTCAAATACACAGGGGTAAATGTCAGGGGTGTCCTCTAGCTCTGATTCTATTTCTGTTAGCACTAGAGCCCCTCTTAATTAAATTTCACTCTTCCACCTTAATATCAGGGGTTAAATAGGTAAAGAACAAAAAAATTCAACTTATGCAGATGATATTCTTCTTTCAATAACTAATCCGCAATCTACTATTCCTCAGATTCTTAATATTGTTCAGAAATTTGCCACTTTTTCAGTTTTTAAGATAAATTTTGAGAAATCTGAAGCTCTTCCATTGACTAAGGTGTGTGATAAGTCTATATTTAATTTATATAATATCAAGATTTCAACCCAAACTATTACATTTCTGGGTATATTTGTCACCCCTAACATTTCTCAAATAATTGCATTAAATTTTAAATCAATCTTAGAAAGAATGTCAGCGTATTTTCTAGATGGGAAAAAATATGTCTATCCTTCTGGGGAAAAATACATGCCTTTGATATGATGATAGCACCAATCATTTTTTATCTCCTCCAACATTTACCAATTCAGATACCCAAATTCTACTTCTCCAAAGTTTATGCACTGGTTAGGAAATTCTTATGGGAGAACAATCCCTCCAAGGATTTCCTTAATCAAACCTTAACAGCAGAAAATAAAGGGTGGCTTTGGTCTACCAAATTTTAAAATGTGAAATGAAGCCTTTATCACCTCTCAATGTATTAAATCTCTCTGGTTGAACAAAAATCAGGATATTCCAGGCTGGGTACAGGTAGAACAGGCTCTTTTGAATGGTAACTCCCCCCACATAGTTCTGTTTTCCGATTTGAAAAAAATCTTCTCTTCTAATCCATTTTTCAGACAAGTATACAGTTCTTGGAACTTGGTAGCCTACTCCTTAGGGTGGTCCCACAATACATCTCCACAGTGCCCCTTATGGGAGAATCCTTTAATTAAGGTTGAAGGTAGGCTTATAGTTTGGCCAAACTGGAAATCTGCAGGCATTGCTTTTGTAGAAGATATTCTAGATCCTAGTATGTTAAATTTAATGTCTTTTGCTCAAATTTCTTCAAAATATAAAATACCTAGGCCAGAATTCCATAAATATATACAGCTTAGAGAGGATCTTAATAAGAATGGTTCTTTTGGGCCCCAGCTCCACTGTCTAGAGAAGATCTGTTCAACTAACAATCATCATAAAAAATGTATTCTTTATTGCTTGATACTTATCCTGATCCAACCATGTCACTATTAGACAGATCGTAACAAGAATTGAATACATCAATTTCATTGCAAGAATGGCAGGAAATGTGCAGCATGACTCTAAAAGCATGTAGAGAAACCAAATGCAGACTTACACAGTTTAAGATTATACACAGATGGTATTATACACCTTGCAAAATGTTTAAATTAGGCCTGGCTAATGTGCATACGTGCTGGAGATGTTTAAAGAATCAGGGTTCCCTTTTCCATATACTGTGGTTCTGCTCTTGTATCGGATCCTTTTGGGTTAAAGTTCTAACAATACGTAATGATGTTTTAGACTGCACAATACAATGTTCACCTACATTTGCACTGCTTGGAATCTGCTCAGAGCTTCATGATTTGACAACTTACCATAAACTATGGTTGATAGCAGCCTTTATTATATCAAAAAATTTTATTCTTAGACACTGGAATAGTCAAGACATCCCCACGGTCAAAGAATGGTTACTAGATTTGAATGCAAGAGCTGATTATGAAAGATTAGCCTATGTGAAAATGCAACATTTAGATACATTTCTGGATGTTTGAGAATCATATTTGAATTGTCCACTGTCTAGACTTTCATAGTTGCTGTAAATTTATTCTATACAGAAATAGTTCTTAGCTTAGATAGTGAAGGAAACACCTTATTTTAGTTTTCGTTTTATTGGGGTCTAAGGATTTGATATATTATAAGTATTATCTTCTATTTTAAAATATGTTCATACTCTAATAGATTAACATGGTGATATTGTTTATTTACTGCCATGTATAGTTCTATTTTATGTATTTCTATTATACATGTATTTCTGTATGTTTGAAAATCAATACACTATGAATTATAAAAAAGGAAACGACTGGTTCTTAAAACCCTAATGCTCAAGATTTATTTAGCTTTCCTTTTTGTATATCTTTTACTCTGTTGATTAGATCTGGGTCTTTCTAACACTCTTTGCACAGCTATCTCCCATTTTTCTCTTTCCCACCCTACTTTTTTCTTCCATTTTCTACCCTGCACTATCTTTTACCTTCAATATACATCTCTCTTTTGTTTATATTCATCCTCTACTGTATATTTTTTGTATTCTTATAGGTATCACTTCATGTAATGGTTTGAAAGCCTGCTATAACTTGCTCTCGTACTCTTCTCACACTTAACTGATCTCTTTGAATTCATAATACTATAATTACTGGCTAGTGCTTTTTCCCATAGGGAAACCTAGTTATAATTTGCCATTATAACCAGCTCAACTGGTTATAATGGCAAACACGTGCCAGGTTTCCCTTGAAACAGCCATCCCTCAGTTACTGTTCTCTGATGTTCCATGAAGCAATCCCATGGCACAGCATACTTCATGGTCCCACATATTTGGCGGTAATTTTCTTTTTTATTTAAAAAAAAAGAACTCTTTTTCTTAACTACACCACTTGAAAACAGAAGCAAAATAACAGAAAAACCTGTGCCATGTTTCTCCATCAGCATGAGATCACAGCTCAGTCCATGCCACATGCTCCACTGCCCCTGCCTTTCGAACCCGGAAGGACGCTGCAACCGCCGCTCAGCGGTCAGTTAATATTGAAACAAAAATCAATGTTTCTACACATTTTTAATCAAAATAGCCTCTTCCTTTTCCTCCAACAAGTGTAGCAGTATAACTATTAAGCAGTTTCAGTGGCTCAGTAGGTAGCACACTCACCTCTGAAGCCGGGAGATCAGAAGGCTGTGGGTTCAGTTCCCACATCTGGCACTTGGGTTAATATCCCAGTACTGACACTGTTGTGCAGCATGAGAGAGGTGTTTCACTTCTGAGGTGCTGTCTTTCGGATAAGATGTTAAACCAAGGTCCCATCTGCCTGGATTGGTGATAGTTCAGGTGGATGTTAAAGATCCCATGGCACTTATTGAAAAGAGTAGGGGAATTTTTTTATTACAATAACATCAAAAAATATACATAATGACAAACTGTATTAAATTATACAAAATAATAAGTACAACTCATAATAAGAAAAAACAATTAAGTATTATTGTCGCAAAATAAATAAATAACAAAAATACTGTGACACAACCCCACAATTCCCCATAAATCCCTCCTCCCCAAAAACAGAATAATTTTGTCCACCTCCAGATAAACTGCGACTTATTACAAACCCTCCTATATATGTTACTATCCTAAAACCAAAAAAACTTGTTTTATTTCATACATACCATACCCCCCAACATCCTCCTAATTCCTGATACCATCCTTTAATTCATTGCTAGGGACCTAGGACCTCTTATCCTGACCCAATATACTACCTGTAGCCTATTTATATTTAATAATTCTAGCAAATCCTTTCCACCAATCCGTCACCTGTCTAGTGGATGCAAATCCTACATCACGGAGATAAACCCACTCCAGGGCTCCCTGAATTAATAACCTTACAGTGTCATGAGGCATCTTTTTCTGATATAATACCCATTGGCATCGGGCCTGCCATAAATAATATATCAAGGCACAACAAAAGATGTGCAGAGTCCCAACATGATACCTTTTCCCTAATTGAGGGAAATGACCCAGTACCAACATATCATAATCCAAATACCCTAACCACCCCATTTTCCAGTGAACACCCAGGAATTTCCAAAGAGATTTGGCATATGTGCAAAAAAGAAAAAATGCTCCACCTATTCCTCCTGATCTACACAGTCTAAAAAGGGGCAATTTCTTTCATTCCTGGCCTTATATTTGGCATTGACTAGCACCCCGATCCTACCATATACCATCAGCCATATAATCTCCCACATATATTCCGGCAGTCTAGGATTATTTAACCTCTGAAGTACCAATTTTGTGTGTCCTGAAGGGCAGTTTTTAAAGGCCAGTTCACTTGGGTATAGGAGCTGCATAACTTTAGCATACAGTTATATCCATGTATTATCCCTCAACACTTGAGCCTCCAACCCCCATTTAAATAGTTTCTTAGCTACTGGTAAAAAATAACCAGGGAGAAAAAGTGTGGGAATAGGTTTTGGAGGACATAGAAGCCAAACCGAATAATATCGGTTACATACCTGTTTTATCTATATCCTTTCATTTAAAGAAGATGTCTCCCACCCTACCCTAATATTTGATGCGATAAATAATGTGGAGAAAAAAATAACTGGATCCACCATCCCCAGACTGACATTTCCTGTAGTTAAATACGTATAATGATGTTTAATAGGATTGAGTCTATTTCCCCACACCATCTGGAAGAATAAACTATACAGCCTTGTCTCCAATTTTATTGGTACTGGAAATATCTGCGCCATATACAGTATAATAAACTTGGAATGATGAATTGTTTAATAACTTGTACCCGCTTAAGTCTGGATAATTTCCAATGTTTCCAAATATTAATTTTTCCTTCTATGGAGTGTAATGCTTTTTCCCAATTCAACTCAGGCAAATTCTGAGCTCCATACCATAAACCTCAAATCTTAATTGGTTCAGAAGAAATACGCAGTCCCTGCACCCATACAGTAGCCGGGAAATTTACCCCAATAAATAAGCCTTGACTTTTGGTTTTATTAAGTTGAGAATTAGAAAGTCTCGAATAGTCATCCATAAAATCCAAAAACTGTGTCATTAAACTATTTCGCAAAGAACATACACAAATCATCTGCATATGCCTGGACATGTAATTCCTCTAATAGGGGGGACCTTGGATCCCCTCCCATAGTGGATATTGTGATAAATATTGAATTAAAGTATCAATAGTGAAAGCATATAATAAAGGACTTAGTGGGCATCCTTGATGCACCCCCATCGGAACATGAAACCCCTCTCCAATTTCTGTTTGAATTATGGGATGCGTAATAGTATTCTTATAAATGGCTTTAATCCAATTTAAAAAACATTCAGGCACTCCATAGTGAGATAACACCAAAAATAAAAATGGATGATAGATTCGATCAAAGGGCTTTCTTTTGGTCTACAGACACAATGCACCCAGAAAGCTTGTTCAAATTAGTATATACTATCCAGTCCCTAATAATCATATGTGCATGACATTTTTTTTTCCAGGTAACCCACAAAATTGATTAGGAGAAAGAACAGTAACCGCCAATTGCTTCAGCCTTGTATTTAAAATACTTGCCAAAAGTTTATAGTCTGAATTTAGCAGCATAATTGGTCTCCAATTCTCTACTATGTATCTACCCCCTGATTTATATAAAATAATTAACAGGCCCTCAGAGAACCATACTGGAAACTCTATTGAGGCTAGAAAAAAGTTAAAAACCTTCTCCAAGCATTCAAAGAATTCCTCTGGGAAAGTTTGGTATAATTCTATAGTTAGTCCATCAATCCCTGGTGAGATCCCTGATTTTTGAGCTTTAATAGCATTCACTATTTCTACCCGAGAAATGGGTGAAATGAGGAACCATGTAGGCCCTTGGGATCCAGTTAATTTTATTTTCTCCAAAACCTGCCTCATAGTATGAATACTAGGGGGTCTCTCAGGTCTATGAGCAGAAAAAAAAAATGTTTAATAACTGTTTGAAGGTGTTTTGACTCTTTTATAAGATGTCCGTCCTGATTCATAAGGGCTTCCAAGGCTGTGTTATGTTTGTATTTTTTAAAAACCTCATAAGGATCCCCAGAAGGGAGCTTTTTTTTACATCATATTTAAAAAGAGCTTGAAGTGTACTAGCTCTGTTATACTGAACCTCCTGAAGTTGTTGCTTCACCTGTACAATTTGGGCTGAAAGATCAGCCTTTGATGTATTTGCTATCGAAATTAAGTAATACAAATATTGTCATAATTTAAGATACTGAAGAAATTTCTCTTTTTCCTTTGTTCTTCCTTGATTTTTTAGTAATTTACAAAAATCATCTTTAGAATCTTTCCACCATTGCCCCAAATTGTCATATTAAAAGGCCACGGGAAGTCTTGCCACCAATAAGGTTTTAAGCTTCCCTACCACCTCAGGACATTTCAATAATAGTGCATTTAATTTCCATCTTGCCCGCTGCCTTGGTGATGCTGAAGAAGGACAAACAGTACATTGAAGGAGCATGAGGTCCAAAAAGGAAACAGGAAAAATGTGAAATGTAAAGGGAGGTTTTTCCAAAATAAAAATATAATCTATTGTCGAGGTATATAGGTGTTTCTGATAAGTGAATTTTAACCATCCTTGTTGATGGCTACTGCCATTAACTAGGCCTGATGATTTTATCAACTGCCATGATGCCTTAGAATCGCAGTAAATCTTTTTTTCCCCACTTGAGCCCTGACTACCCCCCCGCCTTCAACTCACAATTGAAATTTCCACATAAAAATATCTCATAAGAGGTTAATAAAAGAGGTTTTATCAGCTGAAAAAGTGCCGCGCATTCTGCTTTAACTTGAGAACAATATACATTAATAAAGCAGCATGTCAGGGATTTCCAGACCCCATCCAGAATCATTAAACGCCCTGAAACTAAGTCCATTAACTTAATTAAAGAAAAATCATACAAATTAAAAAGAAATCCAATGCCATCCGCCGTTTGCTGTCCAAAGCACCAATAGGCTGACCCCCAACACTACTCTTTTTGGAAAAGCCTGGCCTGGTCTAGAGAATACATCCATGTCTCTTGAAGAAGACAGATATCCAAAGCCTGATGATGCACATAGTCATAAATCACCCTCCTCCTTTTGAAGTTTAACAGACTGTGCACATTCACAGAACCAAGTTTAAATGCAGCCAGTTAGAAAAATACATGTCAACCATCTTTTTTCCTTCTTTTTTTCTTTTTTCCTTTATACCCTTCTTGTTTCTGGAAGGGAGAAGGAGGACTATCCTGCATGAGCTGTGAATCTGGGTCATGGCAGTCCATTTCTAACTCACCCCATGGAGCAGCCAAGACTGAAAAGGGGTTACTGGTTTCCATTTCTACTGAGTTAGGAACTATAGGTGGTTTCAGGTTTCGAGAAGACCTTCTCACTGGAGTTGCAACCAGGGGTCTTGTAGTGTCAGGGACTCTGCCTCCTTCTGTGCTGTAGAACACACAGGAGAAGGCATAGAGGATCTCTGACCTAGTGCTTCAGAACTCGTTCCCTGCACCATAGCCTTGGTAGGGTGCCCCCCTGGGTCATTACCTTCCTCTCCTGAATCCGGATTTGTTAGGTCTACACTTGTGACCAGGTCCTGAGCCTTCTGTATCAACAAGTCGGGGCTGCCACTAGAGGCCTTATTTTTGGCTGCCCACTCACACTTGGAAAACACATGACCAGTGCCCTCACATAGGTCACATTTGGTAAAGTTAGCACATTGAAATGCTATATGACCCACTTCCCCACAGTTATCACAGCGGGGCCCCACATTTATAACAAGCATGAGGCTGCCCTGCATAAAAACAGACCCCTCTATCTCTTCCCAATAGAAAGGAGTTTGGAATGTGTTCAATCCCTTTTTCAGTTTGCCGTAACTTAACTTTGAATCACCATCCCCCAGTCCAGAATTGCTCTGAATCTAATATAGCCTCAGGTGCACTCAATATGTCACATTTTTGAGACAAACAGTATGCAATATCGTCCACATGAACACCCTCATTTCGGAACATGATGGTAACAAATTTTATTAATGGTTTTGTCAAGGGAATGACCAAAAAGGGTGTCCATATAGGCAAAAATTTCACCTGGTTATATCTTTCCCAAAAAAGATCTAGTGCATAAGCCGAACGAAAACGTACATCAAAATTGTCCTCCCCAGATATATTGATGAATGCAAATACCTCCCTGGGTGAAAAATGCAAGGATTCCTTCCACAAACATTTCCCCACATACAACCTGTCAGGTCTAACCTCCAGACCCCCTTTATATTGTAGACGAACCGCATCTCTGTGAGTGGCTGCTTCTTTTTTAATTTTAGCAAATAAGTCTGACATCAGGGGTTTCTCCATTACTGGAGTCTCCTGCCCTGTCTCCCCCTGTTGCTCGTCTCCTAAACCAGAATTAGAATTAACCATGGGGGGCTCAACCTGAAAGCCCATCTCAGCAGGCCTGCCCTCCCTGGACCCTCCTTCAGGAGCTGTAACCAAAGTAGGTAACTGTGGTTGCTACACAGGTTCATTTTGTGAAAAAATAAGTTTAAGATCCCATTCAGGTGTTGGGTGCCAGGACCCTTTTTCTAGTGTCCAATCTACCTCACTTAATGCTTTTTTTTGGGACCAAGTTTTTTCTATTAGGGGCTGCCCCAAAGGAACTGCATCCGAGGCCATCTGATCCTGCTTAGCCATGGTCAATTCTTCTGTCCATTTTTCATTAGGTACCCCCAAGTTCCATTTAGCAAATAGTACTACAGCCCTTTTTTCTTTACCCTCCTCTCCCAATTTCTCTTGACCATGTATAGGTCATTTGAGAAAGGAAAAATCCGAACTCCCCTCTTGATGCTGAGGGTCAGTTTGAAATACACAGTTCTCATCTGCAGATAATATTAGGAATGTGGAAGTCCTTACTGTCCCTCGAAACACAAACCCCACTGCTTTAGTCAATGAAACTCCACTTCCCAAGGGCTCGGAGCCTCCGTGCTCTGATTGGGTCAAATCCGAGACTTGCCCAAGCTCCTTAGCAACCAAGGGGATGCTTTCAGATGCCGCCAGTGCTTCAAACTCTCCCGAAGGCTTTTGGCACTGAATCAGCCTTGATTCCTCCCTGCCAGCCTTCTCAATAATCTTCATAGTTTTTTTAACTTGCTCCCCAACAGTTTCTGTATTACACTCACCCGCTCCCCCATCTCCTGGATGTGGCAACACCTTCTCCTCCTGAGTAACAGCCATCCTGCAGGTAATGACAGCCAGTTCCTTTGCACCAAGAGCCGAAATTTTTCTCAAAACTCTTTCCTGTTCCAGCTGTAGTTCAATTAGTTGGTTCTGCAGTTGCATTTCAATATTTGGGTGTGTTGCCTGATGGTTATTGAGCTCAGGTTTTAGCGTGACAGATAAATCCTCCATAGATACAAACACTTCACCTTCATCCATAGATTTAACCTGAGCCAACTGCTCTTCAAGTGCACTATCCTCCTGCATTTGTAAAGGGAATTCTCCCCGGACGTCCTCTCCTGCCACATCCATCCTCCTCCAAGTCTTACCACCGAGTGATCTGACTCACCACTGCAATGGCCCCCTACTGCCAGCAGTGCAGTAGGGGAATTTCCCCGGTGTCCTGGCCAAATTTCCCTCATTCACTGAAAATACCACCATCAGCTTAATCTGGTTTAAGGTCAGTTGGCATTCATCTGTATCCCCTTCCCCCTGGGTCATGCCTGAAAATAGGCAGGGTTTGTCTAGTGCACTTACCCAGTCAACAAAAACTAAATAAATGAAATAAATAGGAAGACCACGGACCGCACAGAATCCAGAGTGGTCCGTGGCTTCCTGAACACTAATCTGTTTGCTTATTTTATTTTTTATAATTGCTCACACAAAAAAAACACACTTCAGCAATTATAAAAAATAAAATATGGGGTGATGTATGGGGTGGTGGTGTAAACTCGATTTTGACACACCCTCATTGTGGGATGCTTTTTATAAACCCTTTGGGTGTAGAATCCCACAACTTGGGTGTGTGTAAAATCTTGTTAAACACACCACCCCATATATTATTCTCAATTTAATGACTGATGTAACTCTTTGTTCACTATGTATGATATAAATAAGACAAACTCTTATTATATATATGTATGTATAAGACATTCTCATCATATTCAACCTAAACTATATGTTTTGCTAAGTGATACCTTTTTGTAATATATATGAGGTTTCCCTTTCATTATGCATGTCTGTATGTCTTTATATGCTTAAAATTAATAAAAAGATAAACTCAAAAAAAATGAATCTTATAAGAAGCTTAGCCACAGCCCCCATGGGAGTATAAGGCTTTTATTGATGAATTATTAAATGGTGTTTATGACAGTGAATATACCACCAAGCATGTCAGAGATTTTCTGATAACAGATTTCCCGGTGATGGCAACTTACTACATTTACTTAAAGTTCATAAAACTTTGAATCATCCACCGGCTGCCCTATAGTTAGTGGCCTGGGGTCTCTCACTGAGCCTTTATTTTTTTATTTCTTTTTTAATTTATTTTAAGAAGTAATCAGAATTACAACCCTTTGGGTCAGGGACTTGTTTACAAGGGATCCTCATCAGGAAGATAAATACATTAATAGCAAGCAACAGAAAACAAAGTAAATGAGCTCAAATAAAAGCAAACAGTCAAAATTGAGGGCTGGTTACAAAGGCCTCATGTTGAGGTAAATTATCAATAATAAACAGACATAATAATGTGGGCTATAATGAGTCAAATGAAGGGCAGAGTCAAAAATAAGCAAACTGAGATGAGTAATGGCAAGGAAAACTCCGCCAGGGCAGTCACATTGGCAGAAGGAGAGGAGAGGAGGTGGTTTCCCTATCCCAATATTTGGACTCTTTTTTGAGAGCACATGGACATTGTTAGTCACCTGGTGCCCATGGTTAATGGCAAAATGACTGCTAAGATATCTAAAAATGTTTTAAAAGTTGGCCCCCATAGAGGTTAATGGAGCACACCCCTGGGCTCTCCCTGGGCTCATGTCATTACATGCTTGAGCGTTGAGGTGGGTCTTTAGTCAGCTCCCAGAACCTGGAAGTGGAAGGGATCAGCTGTGCACAAATTTATGATCCCTTCCACTGTTTACTATGGAAAATTATTTTTGCCAAATATAGCCAGGTGGGGTGCTGCTGAGGTAAGGCACCCCACCATATGGTGCAAAGCTTTATCTTGGGGATTTCTTTAAGCAGGCAAAAGGATGTTACAAATTTATTTATTTATTTGCTTTTGTTGACCGGGTGGGTACACTAGACATAGGAATGCCTATTTTCAGGTACGACCCGGGAGGATACAAATGAACATACAAAACATCAGTGTGACGCAGCACACATAAACCATACAATAAATAGCCAGAAGAGTACAAAACATTTCAAACCTTAATAAGAAGAGTACAAAACATCTCAAACCTTAATAAGATGTAACAACTGTATCCATTGTAAGCATGTTACTGTTGGATACACTTTTAACACCATAAACAATGGAGAGAATTTTGATATTAGACAAATGACCACATGCAACACAACTGGAATTATTTATTTAGCTACATGCACTTGTCAGGCTTTTTATATTGGGAAGACCATAACGAGTTATAATAGCTGGTTTCTATTTTTTAACATAGGAAAAGCTGGTTATAATTCTCTCATTATAATCAGCTGGTTATAATGACATTCTCTTTTCTAAGTAAAACTGTAAGTTGCACAGGCCAAAAAATAGAAACCAGAAATTATACAAAATAAAACATGGGCAGCCAGTTAAAACTCTGATTTTACACACACCCTTGGGGTGGGATGTGTAATAAACCCTAGCTTCGGCTCTGGGGTTTTGTGCATCCACTCCTCGGAGGTAAACTCATCATTATAACCGGCTACCCAACCATTATTCTCTATTTAAAACTTGAACAGGGGAACACCAGGGAGCTATTGCTCATAAAGACTTTACATATGCCACTGCAGCCCATGTTATTAATAATGGGAATCAAGACACTGCCCACAGTTTTAAAAATATGGCCATTGACAAAGTCAGCCCAAATTCATGAGGATGACATTTTATTAACCTAGTACTGAAAAGAGAAATCTGGATTTTACAGCAGAGGGCACATACATATCCAGGTTTAAATTCTGGATTTGAAATTAAACCATATTTAGAAGAAAGAAGAGAAATAGGGGCCACTCAGTGATATAAATGTAACACATGGACTTGCAGAATCTCTTTTTCTTCCCCCCCTCCAATTTCTCTTTTTGTTTACTTTCTGAACAAGGGTACATTGCAGTACTCTAATTTATGTTTTTTTTAAGTTTAGACGATGCCTTTGGACCAAATTGCCCTATTTATATATTAACCTTGCCCCCATTTACAGTATTTGTTTTATGCTTTTTATTAGTCTTTTTGTGTCTATATATGATGGAAAGTTAAATTAGATGTTTTTAATTGTGCCCATGTTCCCAGTTGTCTATTCAAAATGTATACTGATAATGTCATCGATCAACTGCTATATATTGTGTGTAGACTGTTATTGCCCTAGCCTTTGAGAAAGGATCCAGTGGTGACCAGAAATGCATCAGGCAGGCACACTTTGTTATATGTCCTTTTAGCAATTAAAGTTTTTTTTTTTATTCTATGAGTGGTGTCAGCATCATATGTGGCGGTGTATGCATGATTTTTAAGATATGTGTGTTTTATGAACATATGAAGAAGCCAGCAGAAGAACGCCATTTGGTCTATCAAGTCTGCTCGTATTGTAGGGTCCATAGCTTGAGCTAATGTACCTGCCCTCCCTTCCCACTCCTCCAGTTCTCCCTACCCATGGCCCTTACCCTCTTTCTAAGCAGCTGCCGTGGCTCACTGGAGTGAGCCACAGCAGCAGGAACCCCCAGTTGCTGCATCTGGGACTGGGTTTGATTGGAGGCAGTATAGTGCAGTGGATTAAGGCTCTGCGCTATAGATCTGGAGACCTGGGTTTGAATCCCACAGCCACCTAGGTGCACACTGTGAGATCCTGAGCAAGTCACTTAACTTTCTTGTGCTCCCAGGTCACATCTGGAAACAAGCTTCAGCTTAGTGTGTTACTCCTGGTTAAACAATGTTCCCTTCCCTTCCCTTCCCTTCCCTTCCCTATGCCTGTCCCAGCCTCTCTTAAAGCTGCCCATTGTCTTCAATGAGATTACCTCTTCTGGCAGCACATTCCAAGTGTCCACCACCCTCTCTGTGAAGAAGTGCTTCTTTACCTCCCTCCTATACCTCCCACCCTCCAGCTTAAGACTGTGCACTTCGTGTTATGTTTGCCTCTCAGCTTGAAGAGACTCTCCTTGTCAACCTTATTTATCCCTTTCAAGTACTTGAAGGTCCCAATCACATCCCCTCTCTCTCTCCTGTTTTCCAGGGAGTACATGTTCAGTGCCCTCAACCTCTCCTCATATGCCTTGCCCTGCTGACTGGCTATCATCTTTGTAGTCCTCCTCTGGACCTTCTCCAGCAGGTTAATGTCCTTTTTGATGTGTGGGCACCAGTACTGAACTCCATACTCTAGATGTGGTGTTACCAGTGACCTGTACTAGTTTACTAGTTTAAACCACAGAACCATAGCCTAGTGCTACACTCTTATGCTGTTTCACATTTAATACAATGCAGTAGTTATTATACAATGTCATACATGTATAGTGTAATATCAGTAGGTCATCATAATACGGTAGGAGACCAATGATATTAGTAAACAAAATGATACAATGGGGGACACTAACAATGCAGCCACAGACAGAAGCATTTACAATAGAAATAACCATTGCAAAGAGTACAGTAGTTGAGACAGTAGAGATGTCATGACCACAAGCGAGGTGCAGGTTCACAGTGGAAGTAGCAGCTAAGATTACCAGGACAGAGTGAAAAGTAAGGATTTTCAGGGAGGGAGTTTATTTATCTCTGCCTGGTTACATTTGAATTGCATTATAGTCACAGTGTATGTTTTTAGGTTGTTCTTGAATGTAGCCAATGAATCACAGGATATAATCTCATTCTTTGGTGTAGCCCAGAGGGAGGGGGCAGTGTAGGAGAAGGCATGACTGCCAGAGGCAGAGTGAACTCTGGGAATTACGAGTAGTGGGGTTGGAGGAAGATCACAGGTGTCTAGAGTGCTGCTTGACCCTGAAAACCGCTTCCATGTGAGGGGGGACCTTTCATCAATTTGAAGTCTATGCAGAGTAGGGGGGAGCTGTAATCATGCAGTGAAGGGGGACCAGCCCAGGGAAGGTAATACATCACAGTGGTGCTGTCTAGGGGGGCACCAGCAGTGAAGCAACTAATTCTGGTGTACAGGCAGTTAAGTTTATTGTAGTCAACTGCCCATAAGGAGTGTAATACAGGTGCTCCATATTGTAGGGTAGGTAACAGAGTACTGTTGGTGATGGCGAGGTGGGCAGGCTTTGTGAGGTAGGGACATAGCCTGTACATTAGACCTAGTTTTTGATGGAGTGTTTTGGACCCAACCTCTACATGGTTAGTAAAATTCAGATCATAGTCAAGTGTTATCCCTAGGTATTTCAGGGATGTAACTACCTCGAGGTGAGAGCCACCCAAAGTTGGAATATTCAGTAGGTCATTCTCCCTGCAGCAAGCCTTTTTGGGGCCAAAGAACATGGTTTTTGTATTTCTGACATTTAGAACCAGGTAATTTCTCTGGAGCCAAGCCTCTAGCCAGTTGAAATATTTCCCCAACTCCAGGCTAATCTGGTTGATGTTGGTAAAGGACATGTAAAGTATAGCATTGTCAGTATAAAGTTGGAGACAGGCACCACCACAGTGGTTGGGCATAACATTTTTGAACAGAGAACTCAATAGGGGACCTAGGATTGAGCATTGAGGCACACCATTCAAGATATTTATTTATTCAGAGGCAGCCTGTGACAGGGTAGAATAGGACCCTGTCCCATTTGTTTTGGAGAAAGTGTGTAAATACAAGGATCTGTATTCTTTCCTTTTCTCTCTTCTCTGTCTAGTTGTGTAACAAATTTTCCTGTGAGACTTCGGACTTGATCAACCCAAACAGTCTTGCAATCCTTTGCCTATCACTCTGTTTTCTCTTGCTGTCTGTTTTTCTCCCCTTGCATATCTATGTCTGCTAATGTAAAGTATATGAGAATCAATGTACGAAATATAGCTGATGTTGGGATCTCTCGTTTAGAGAATGTTTAGTGTTGCTGTTGAAATGTATATACAGTATTTATAATTTGAGATAACTGTAAAAAGCCAGCGGTTATTTGAGTGCAAATGCATGAGCCTTTTGCAGTTGCTGTGGGGACCTCAGGAAGTTCTCAATGTTCTAGTAGCTTCTGAAATGTACAAAGGACAGGATGCTTGCAAAGGATGGGGTTCAAAAGAGTTATAAAACAGCTAAACTGAGCTGCAATAGAGGAGCTTACAAGATATTTTATTTTGCCTCTGTAAAAAATAGTTATTCTAAACAGGTTTATTTTATTTTAGGTTACTGCTATTACAAATAAACAGTTTTGTGGAATTTTACAACTGCTCCTGGGTTTTCTCTATACTTCCTGACTGGTGCCTCCATTACACAGCCTTGCCACCTAACCCACTGCTTGCGGTTAGACAGATAATGTCTGAGCCATCATGGGGGCAGTTCATCCAGACCAATAGATCTGAGTTCTTCTATTAGTAGGTAGTGGTATGAGTTGCCCTGCCAAGTTCAATTGCTTGAAGTATGTCATTTGTTAACCTTACCAGGGCAGTATCAGTGCCGTGATGTTTTCTAAAAAGTGCAACTTGGTGCAACAGTGCATATGACTTAGATATGCCCAAACTGCTTTGTGCTCTTGACAGCCTATGCACTCACCATAGCCTTTAGGAGTTGTACTTTGTGCTGAGTGCACCTATTAGTGCCTTCCTTCATGCTACAGTCTAGGCTGGGTATATTCATACATGCTCTGGATACTCATACTGTGCCCAGAACAGTCACTTTGCATGGCACTAAGCTCCACTTTGAATATTGGTCCACTGTTCTTCAATAACTACATTTTATTAAACATATCCCACAATGCAAAACATTATGGGATGTATACCAAAATCATCTTGAACATTTAGGATGGTTCTGCTTTAAGCAGGAATGCATGGTGCCAACGACTCTCACACAATCTGCCAAGGCTAAGAACTGAAGGAAAGCTTATACCTTTGAAACTGGGCTGTGTTGTCCTCCCTCCCTCTCTACTCTTCACTGAAAGGGTGATAGATGCCTGGAACAGACTGCCATGAAGGTAATGAAGGTGAAAATGGGGTGGGGGGCTTTATGAATACATCGGATAAACACAGAGTATATTATTGTAACCCCTTTTGTTCCCAGGGGTTACTAGAATCCCATTAGAATCAGTGGCAGGCAGGGAGAGCAGCTAGTGAAATGCCAGTTAAATGGATTTCACGCTGTCATTCTCTGGTTTCAGTCTCAGCTGAGCTGGAGGATGATGTAATCATGGAACTGTCACAGCAGCATAAGCCACACTGGAGCTAGCTGCAGGGAGATAGCTTTGGAATGTTCAGTTAGAGTGAGAGAGTCTGTAGAGTGGAGTTCCAGGAGGAGGCTGCAGCCTGCAGCAGCTCCTCAGTTTTATCTCTAACAGAGAGCTACCACTGTGTTTTGGGTTTTGTTCTCACCCTAGAAGAAGAACATAGAAAACAGAGATTGAAGTGGTGGAAACCATTCGAAGTGGGTTTTTCTTTGCCCCATCCCAGGAGGGTGGGGGTGATCAGCAGGATTAAGAAGCAATTCCCTGTTCCAGTCTGGACAGTGTTGAAGCTGCCTGCCATTCAACTTCTCTGCGAGTACCCGTGATGTTTGTTTGGAAAAGCCCTGGGGCACCTGCATTCCTTGTGGTGAATTTTCTCTGTCAAAAGGATCCTGTCACTTAGACTGTTTTCTGTTTAAAAGTGTCTGCTAAAGTTGGGGTCTAGTGAAGAGACAGTGCCAATTACAGAACTTTTAACTTTCTGACACCTCAGAGGTGTGTAATGTTATATGTTAAGTGTGAAAGACATTTCAAGATAGCATCTACAAGTTTTCTGTGAGGGTGTTATTAACCAGATGAATGGCTGAGTATAAATTTGGAAGCAAAAGGTGGGAGATCCCCCATCTCGAGCAACCAGTTTACTTCTCCAGGTTCAGTTTGGGAGCCTGTGTTTTCTTTCAGTGCATTTGGCTAGTGCCTGAAGAAAATAGTTTACCCAGACGTGGGTTGGATTCTTTGTGAGCCTGTATGTGCTCTTTGGTGGTCGAGGGTGCCACCAGTAATTCCTCAAGAAATATGGGAAAGTCTGCTAGTACTGGCCATGTGTACCTAGTCAAGAGGAAATGTACCAGTTCTGGCCATGTGTGCCAACCTTCTAACTCAGAACCAGAGAGTTCGCTGTGTAACTCAGAACCAGAGAGTTCACTGTGTAATTCAGAACCAGAGTGTTCGCTGTTCAAGTCAGAACCTGAGGGTTCACTGCGTGTATTCAATATGCCTATGCTGAATGGTAATTTAGGAATGTCTACACCTCAGTAATCTGCATTACCAGTAGAAGTAGCCCTGTGGGGGTCCATCTTCGCTTTGTGATTATTCTCTGTGTATGTGAATAAAAGCCACACTCTAGAATCCCAGCCTGGTTTGGACAGTACTGTTATTGCTTCCACTGTGTCTGTATTTACTTGGGTGCCCCTGTCCAGCAGTGCAAACCTAGCATAATTGTGAGCAAATGTTTTCTCCCAGGGACTTAGGTTGATGGCCAAGGTAAATGGTCCCACCAGGTGCGTGCCAGGTAGTTGCCACACTTGGTTTGCCTGTCTGTGTATTGTAGGCTCGGGAAGTAAATGTACTATAAACTGAACTGTAGTGACAATCCTCCATCCCTCTCTTTTGTGCCATGTGGTGAGAGGAGCAGCCCTGCTAGTTAGACAAGGGGGGCCCAGTAGGGTGTTACATTAGAAAACAGGCATGGGGGAGTCACTGAGAACCATTTAGGGTCTGAGAAACACATTAGGCAGAAACATCTGAGCAGACTCGGTGAGCCAAAAGTCCTTTTCTGCTGAAGGATTCTGTGTTTCTGTTTTGACAATTCCCTTTTTTGGGTAACCCTTTCCTCTGTGCTTTTTGGTTCTTTGTATTTTTTTAGTTTACATTTCATTAAGCTCACAAAGATATTTTTTGTGTGTCCTAGCCAAATCTTTGTTTTAAACAACTCTTTTTTTATGTGCTTTGAAAGGCTGCATTAACCATCAGTCCAGTAGACCCAGATGATGTATTTCAGCGCTATACATAGCTGCCATGCCAGAACAGTCTAGGGGGGGCTCATGCTATCTCCTCAAATTCCATCTAAGCATTGCCTTTTGGATGGAGGAAGGACAGTAGAAGTATAACTTAATGCCCTCTCCTGATTACATTTCAGTGTGTGCCCTATTAAATTTTCTTTGCCATGCTATTCCTGGCACTAGGGGTGGGTGAATACCTTATTTTGAATATTCAGCTGAATATTTGTATTTGGTTCCCCAAGAATTCAGAATTCAGTGTTTGCATATGCTATTCATGTTCCTGTGGGGGGAGGTTGTAAACAGCTCCCACCCTCCTCCCAAGCCAAATTATTTAAATCTACATCACTCCCCTTCCCCAACCCCCTCCCACCTACCCAGCACCTATAGTTTATGTTTAAAAAATGATCTCACAATGGGTGTACATTACAACCTGCCCACCTCCATGGCTGGTTGTCATCTCATCTAGTGCTGAGGTCTAGGTCCTCTTTTAAAGTAATAAATAATCCCCCGCTTCACCAACCTGGCAATAGCACCCAACATCCAACCTCCTCTCCCCCAGCAGCAATGTTTTCTTATTGAAGTGCCCCCCCAGTGCAGGAAGGCAACTAGCACAACCCACCCTCCACCATGGCTGGCTGCATTCTTGTGAATGATAGTGTGCCCATGTTTACATGCATAGTAAAACAGCAGGTCACATGATCAGCTGTTGTACTATGTTTATTTGTTTATTTATTTATTTAAAAGTTTGTTATTGGAAAAGGCATGCTGAGCCAGGGCTCATTTCCAGGTGTGACCCAGGGGAAGGGGAAGAAGTGTATATCAGGGATACACAATGACCTTACTCAAAATATGCAATTTATCCTCATCAGTGAGGAGGCAGGACCATAACTCATGAGTGGCAGAGCCACAAGTGAGTCACGACAGTCCTGCTCCCTCACAAATGGGGATAGTTGTATATTTTGAGTAAGGCCATTGTGTATTTGATTTATACATCAGTTTATGAGTTACACCATTTTAATCAACTATTTGTGTAGAGTTAACTGTTGCTCTTTGAATTCAGCAGCTAGCTTCAGGGCAGGACAAGGCTTTTGTGATGTCATCAGCATTGTGAAAGCTGCACTCTGATTGGTCCTTAGGTTATAGATAGTCATTGTGACATATCTAACCTCCAGATAACTGTTTATCTGCAGGCAAGACAGTGAGATAAATAGGGGACATGACATGACCTGACTGAAGATATCATATTTATCTTCACGAGAGGCCAGTGATATCTTGATGTCACTGGCCTCGAGTGAAGATAAGTATGATATCTTCAGTCAGGCCATGTCATGTTCTGTTTATACAACATATGTTTACCCCCAACACAATGCTCTACATGCCCTTTCAATGCAATGGGACACATACAGGTGATGGTCCTTGCAATATAACCCTTCCCTAAACCCTCCCAAAACAACATATGTCATATGTTGTTTAAAAAAATATCTGGCTGATCCTGCTTTTTATTTAAAAACAGATAGTGCAATGTAACCCCCCCCAAGGCAGCCCTCCACGCCACCTATCCCACCACCACCACCACAACACAACAGATTACATAGGTTATTGAAATAGCTTGTTGATCCTGTCATTTTAAATTATTAAAAAATGATCTGGTTGATCCTGACATTATTTTTGAATAAATATTTATTTTAATACTTATCTGGTTGATCCTGCCACTTTTAACACTTTCACTTTCCCCTTAAATGCAGCATGTCGGAGCGCTATTCACACTCGTGGATGGCATAGTTCCAAACATTTTTGAGGAGGCACCCTGAATTGTAAGAAAGAAAGCGCTGTACTTTATGCAGCTTACTGTTATTTCTTCAAAGAAGCTGCTGGTACATAGCACACAGCGGTGGCGGCTGCAGACTGCGAGAGAAACACGGTGTGTGTTGCTGACCACCAGTGGTTGGGCATAACATTTTGAACAGAGAACTCAATAGGGGACCTAGATTGATGCATTGAGGCACACCATTCAAGATATTTATTTATTCAGAGGCAGCCTGTGACAGGGTAGAATAGGACCCTGTCCCATTTGTTTTGGAGAAAGTGTGTAAATACAAGGATCTGTATTCTTTCCTTTTCTCTCTTCTCTGTCTAGTTGTGTAACCAAATTTTCCTGTGAGACTTCGGACTTGATCAACCCAAACAGTCTTGCAATCCTTTGCCTATCACTCTGTTTTCTCTTGCTGTCTGTTTTTCTCCCCTTGCATATCTATGTCTGCTAATGTAAAGTATATGAGAATCAATGTACGAAATATAGCTGATGTTGGGATCTCTCGTTTAGAGAATGTTTAGTGTTGCTGTTGAAATGTATATACAGTATTTATAATTTGAGATAACTGTAAAAAGCCAGCGGTTATTTGAGTGCAAATGCATGAGCCTTTTGCAGTTGCTGTGGGGACCTCAGGAAGTTCTCAATGTTCTAGTAGCTTCTGAAATGTACAAAGGACAGGATGCTTGCAAAGGATGGGGTTCAAAAGAGTTATAAAACAGCTAAACTGAGCTGCAATAGAGGAGCTTACAAGATATTTTATTTTGCCTCTGTAAAATAGTTATTCTAAACAGGTTTATTTTATTTTAGGTTACTGCTATTACAAATAAACAGTTTTGTGGAATTTTACAACTGCTCCTGGGTTTTCTCTATACTTCCTGACTGGTGCCTCCATTACACAGCCTTGCCACCTAACCCACTGCTTGCGGTTAGACAGATAATGTCTGAGCCATCATGGGGGCAGTTCATCCAGACCAATAGATCTGAGTTCTTCTATTAGTAGGTAGTGGTATGAGTTGCCCTGCCAAGTTCAATTGCTTGAAGTATGTCATTTGTTAACCTTACCAGGGCAGTATCAGTGCCGTGATGTTTTCTAAAAAGTGCAACTTGGTGCAACAGTGCATATGACTTAGATATGCCCAAACTGCTTTTGCTCCTTGACAGCCTATGCACTCACCATAGCCTTTAGGAGTTGTACTTTGTGCTGAGTGCACCTATTAGTGCCTTCCTTCATGCTACAGTCTAGGCTGGGTATATTCATACATGCTCTGGATACTCATACTGTGCCCAGAACAGTCACTTTGCATGGCACTAAGCTCCACTTTTGAATATTGGTCCACTGTTCTTCAATAACTACATTTTATTAAACATATCCCCACAATGCAAAACATTATGGGATGTATACCAAAATCATCTTGAACATTTAGGATGGTTCTGCTTTAAGCAGGAATGCATGGTGCCAAACGGCCTCTCACACAATCTGCCAAGGCTAAGAACTGAAGGAAAGCTTATACCTTTGAAACTGGGCTGTGTTGTCCCTCCCTCCCTCTCTCTACTCTTCACTGAAAGGGTGATAGATGCCTGGAACAGACTGCCATGAAGGTAATGAAGGTGAAAATGGGGTGGGGGGGGCTTTATGAATACATCGGATAAACACAGAGGTATATTATTGTAACCCCTTTTGTTCCCAGGGGTTACTAGAATCCCATTAGAATCAGTGGCAGGCAGGGAGAGGCAGCTAGTGAAATGCCAGTTAAATGGATTTCACGCTGTCATTCTCTGGTTTCAGTCTCAGCTGAGCTGGAGGATGATGTAATCATGGAACTGTCACAGCAGCATAAGCCACACTGGAGCTAGCTGCAGGGAGATAGCTTTGGAATGTTCAGTTAGAGTGAGAGAGTCTGTAGAGTGGAGTTCCAGGAGGAGGCTGCAGCCTGCAGCAGCTCCTCAGTTTTATCTCTAACAGAGAGCTACCACTGTGTTTTGGGTTTGTTCTCACCTAGAAGAAGAACATAGAAAACAGAGATTGAAGTGGTGAAACCATTCGAGTGGGTTTTCTTTGCCCCATCCCAGGAGGGTGGGGTGATCAGCAGGATTAAAGCAATTCCTGTTCCAGTCTGGACAGTGTTGAAGCTGCCTGCCATTCAACTTTCTCTAAGTCCGTGATGTTTGTTTGGAAAAGCCCTGGGGCACCTGCATTCCTTGTGGTGAATTTTCTCTGTCAAAAGGATCCTGTCACTTAGACTGTTTTCTGTTTAAAAGTGTCTGCTAAAGTTGGGGTCTAGTGAAGAGACAGTGCCAATTACAGAACTTTTAACTTTCTGACACCTCAGAGGTGTGTAATGTTATATGTTAAGTGTGAAAGACATTTCAAGATAGCATCTACAAGTTTTCTGTGAGGGTGTTATTAACCAGATGAATGGCTGAGTATAAATTTGGAAGCAAAAGGTGGGAGATCCCCCATCTCGAGCAACCAGTTTACTTCTCCAGGTTCAGTTTGGGAGCCTGTGTTTTCTTTCAGTGCATTTGGCTAGTGCCTGAAGAAATAGTTTACCCAGACGTGGGTTGGATTCTTTGTGAGCCTGTATGTGCTCTTTGGTGGTCGAGGGTGCCACCAGTAATTCCTCAAGAAATATGGGAAAGTCTGCTAGTACTGGCCATGTGTACCTAGTCAAGAGGAAATGTACCAGTTCTGGCCATGTGTGCCAACCTTCTAACTCAGAACCAGAGAGTTCGCTGTGTAACTCAGAACCAGAGAGTTCACTGTGTAATTCAGAACCAGAGTGTTGCTGTTCAAGTCAGAACCTGAGGGTTCACTGCGTGTATTCAATATGCCTATGCTGAATGGTAATTTAGAATGTCTACACCTCAGTAATCTGCATTACCAGTAGAAGTAGCCCTGTGGAGTCCATCTTCGCTTGTGATTATTCTCTGTGTATGTGAATAAAAGCCACACTCTAGAATCCCAGCCTGGTTTGGACAGTACTGTTATTGCTTCCACTGTGTCTGTATTTACTTGGTGCCCCTGTCCAGCAGTGCAAACCTAGCATAATTGTGAGCAAATGTTTTCTCCCAGGGACTTAGGTTGATGGCCAAGGTAAATGGTCCCACCAGGTGCGTGCCGAAGTAGTTGCCACACTTGGTTTGCCTGTCTGTGTATTGTAGGCTCGGAAGTAAATGTACTATAAACTGAACTGTAGTGACAATCCTCCATCCCTCTCTTTTGTGCCATGTGGTGAGAGGAGCAGCCCTGCTAGTTAGACAAGGGGGGGGCCCAGTAGGGGTGTTACATTAGAAAACAGGCATGGGGGGGGAGTCACTGAGAACCATTTAGGGTCTGAGAAAACACATTAGGCAGAAACATCTGAGCAGACTCGGTGAGCCAAGAAGTCCTTTTCTGCTGAAGGATTCTGTGTTTCTGTTTTGACAATTCCCTTTTTTGGGTAACCCTTTCCTCTGTGCTTTTTGGTTCTTTGTATTTTTTTAGTTTACATTTCATTAAGCTCACAAAGATATTTTTTGTGTGTCCTAGCCAAATCTTTGTTTTAAACAACTCTTTTTTTATGTGCTTTGAAAGGCTGCATTAACCATCAGTCCAGTAGACCCAGATGATGTATTTCAGCGCTATACATAGCTGCCATGCCAGAACAGTCTAGGGGGGGCTCATGCTATCTCCTCAAATTCCATCTAAGCATTGCCTTTTGGATGGAGGAAGGACAGTAGAAGTATAACTTAATGCCCTCTCCTGATTACATTTCAAGTGTGTGCCCCCCTTAAATTTTCTTGCCATGCTATTCCTGGCACTAGGGGTGGGTGAATACCTTATTTTGAATATTCAGCTGAATATTTGTATTTGGTTCCCCAAGAATTCAGAATTCAGTGTTTGCATATGCTATTCATGTTCCTGTGGGGGGAGGTTGTAAACAGCTCCCACCCTCCTCCCCAGCCAAATTATTTAAATCTACATCACTCCCCTTCCCCACCCCTCCCACCTACCCAGCACCTATAGTTTATGTTTAAAAATGATCTCACAATGGGTGCATTACAACCTGCCACCTCCATGGCTGGTTGTCATCTCATCTAGTGCTGAGGTCTAGGTCCTCTTTAAAGTAATAAATAATCCCCGCTTCACCAACCTGGCAATAGCACCAACATCCAACCTCCTCTCCCCAGCAGCAATGTTTTCTTATTGAAGTGCCCCCAGTGCAGGAAGGCAACTAGCACAACCCACCCTCCACCATGGCTGGCTGCATTCTTGTGAATGATAGTGTGCCCATGTTTACATGCATAGTAAAACAGCAGGTCACATGATCAGCTGTTGTACTATGTTTATTTGTTTATTTATTTATTTAAAGTTTGTTATTGGAAAAGGCATGCTGAGCCAGGGCTCATTTCCAGGTGTGACCCAGGGGAGGAAGAAGTGTATATCAGGGATACACAATGACCTTACTCAAAATATGCAATTTATCCTCATCAGTGAGGAGGCAGGACCATAACTCATGAGTGGCAGAGCCACAAGTGAGTCACGACAGTCCTGCTCCCTCACAAATGGGGATAGTTGTATATTTTGAGTAAGACCATTATGTGTTTGATTTATACATCAGTTTATGAGTTACACCATTTTAATCAACTATTTGTGTAGAGTTAACTGTTGCTCTTTGAATTCAGCAGCTAGCTTCAGGGCAGGACAAGGCTTTTGTGATGTCATCAGCATTGTGAAAGCTGCACTCTGATTGGTCCTTAGGTTATAGATAGTCATTGTGACATATCTAACCTCCAGATAACTGTTTATCTGCAGGCAAGACAGTGAGATAAATAGGGGACATGACATGACCTGACTGAAGATATCATATTTATCTTCACGAGAGGCCAGTGAGATCTTGATGTCACTGGCCTCGAGTGAAGATAAGTATGATATCTTCAGTCAGGCCATGTCATGTTCTGTTTATACAACATATGTTTACCCCCCCAACACAATGCTCTACATGCCCCTTTCAATGCAATGGGACACATACAGGTGATGGTCCTTGCAATATAACCCCTTCCCTAACCTCTCCCAAAACAACATATGTCATATGTTGTTTAAAAATATCTGGCTGATCCTGCTTTTATTTAAAACAGATAGTGCAATGTAACCCCAAGGCAGCCCTCCACGCCACCTATCCACCACCACCACCACAACACAACAGATTACATAGGTTATTGAAATAGCTTGTTGATCCTGTCATTTTAAATTATTAAAAATGATCTGGTTGATCCTGACATTATTTTGAATAAATATTTATTTTAATACTTATCTGGTTGATCCTGCCACTTTTAACACTTTCACTTTCCCTTAAATGCAGCATGTCAGGCCTTATTCACACTCGTGGATGGCATAGTTCCAAACATTTTGAGGAGGCACCTGAATTGTAAAGAAAGAAAGCGCTGCTTTATACAGCTCTGTTATTTCTTCCAGAACAGCTGCTGAACACACACACATGGTGAGGCGGCTTCGCAAGACTGCCGAGAGGAAACACGGTGTGTTTTGCTCTCAACATACACACTCGCATTCTCTCGACGGTTCAAAGCAACTCACTATTGTGGTCTGTGTGTACTCATGACACAACTTTGGAAGAAAGAACAGTAAGCTGTGCATAAAGTACGGCGTTCTTCTCTTTACAATTCAGTGCATCCTCAAAATGTTTGGAACTATGCCATCCACGAGTGTGAATATGCTCCACACGCTGCATTTAAGGGGAAAGTGAAAGTGTTAAAAGTGGCAGGATCAACCAGATAAGTATTAAAATAAATATTTATTCAAAAATAATGGCAGGATCAACCAGATAATTTAACAGATAAGTCGGAGTTGCATTGGGGGGAGGGAGGGGCAAGAGGCAGAGAGAGTTGCACGATGGGTGTGTGGATAGCAGGGAAAGTGAAAGTGCTGGAATTATGATGACGTATAGGAGTTTGCAAGATACACGATGACGTATAGGAACATGAAGATATCAAGTATATCTTCACTGGGCTACTTGAGATATAACTTTTTATACTGGCTTTTATCTCTAAACATATGTTGTATAAACAAATTTATCAGGCTAATTTATCACTACTGGTGTTGTATAAATACAAATATTTACAATCCAAACAGGTTTACATGGAGCAAGATTATCCAAGTACAACAACTGGAAAATAATTTACAGATATTTACATTCCAAAACAGTAGTGGTGAAAAGATAATCCATAATACAGCAGCATAGCAAGGGACTAGTAGGGGAAATTATATGTTTAGTATTGCAGGAGTGAGGATAAGAGTAGTGGATGTGTGGGATGGGGGACTGAAGCGGGGAAGGATCAATACAGCTAGGTGAGGCATAAAAAGTGGAGTTCAGGTAGTCAAAGGCAGAGACTTAGGGATGGTATACTGGCTTGGTGGTGGGTTCCAACTAGGGGAAGAGGGAACAAGGGGTATCAACTATGGGCCTGGGCAGGGGTGCAGGAGCATGAAGGCTAAAAAGTGAGTTTTAACTGGTATTTAAGGGATGAAAGGGAGGGAATCAAAAGTAGGAGAGAGGGGAGCTGATTCCAGAGTGAAGGGAGGCTATAAAAGAAGACTGCTTGTTCAGCATAGGAGTGCGCCAGAGGGTTGAGAAAGTGTGTGAGTCTCTGGAATGGAGAGCATAGTCAGAGGTGCCAGCAGGTGAGAGGAGGGAGGAGAGGTAGGTTGGGAGAGAGTCAAACCAATATTTAGCTATAAAGGACGTGCAGTGAAATTGACGGTGGAAAGGGAGAGGGAGGACAGAGTGCAGAGTTAAGTAAACAATGGTAGGTAAGGGGTGGGAGATTGGTGGCAAAGTGGCAGAAGGTGTTACATAAGGTGTTGAGCTTGATGAGGGAGGAGGAGGAGGCTGAGCCATAAACCATGCCTGCATAATCAAACAAGGGAAGAATTCATTTTGTGATGAGCTCATGATGCGTGGGGAGGGTTAGACAGTCTTTGGCATGACACAGAGCTCCTAGTTTGGGGTGGAGTTTGGTGTATAGGGAGTCATTGTAGCAGGAGTAATCAAATCTGGGGTCGAGCCAGACACCAAAGCAGACACAGACTCCAGTTTGGTGCCATCCAGGGTGTCAACGACTGGGGGGGGATGGAGTTTAGCGAGCTTCTGGGAGGTTCCAGATGCCATTGACACTGTCTTTTTGGTATTTAGTGTGAGTAGATTTGTTTGAAACCATTGTATAATGTTAAGGAAGTCAAGCTGGAAAGGTGCTTTGACTGTGTTGCTAGAGGGGCCTGCTAGATAAAGCACCACATTGTTGGCATAGATGTGAATGTTAGGTGTGGCAGAGACTGAGCAAGCTGGAGTCCAGTCTGTCAGGTACATAGGCAAACACAGGAGCACTTTCATACACAAGAAGGTGGCTGGCCATGGTGGAGGGTGGTCTGTGCCAGTCACCTTCCCACGAATGGAGGGGAGCTGCTTCAATAAGAAAATGTGGGTGCTGGGGGAGAGAAGATTAGGAGTGGGGTGCTGCTGCCAGGGTTTTGGGGTGTGGGGATTATTTATTACTTTAAAAGAGGACCTAAACCTCAGCACTAGAAGAGACTGCGGCCAGCTGTAGAGGTGTGTGGGTTGTACCTGTCACTCCTTATGTGATCCATTTTTAAACATAAATTGTGGGTGCTGGAAGGGTTGGAGGGTAGATGGGGGGATGGGGGGTTGTGTAGGTGTAAACAATTGGGCTGGGGAGGGGGTGAACAATTAAAATTATTCATGGTATTTAGGAAATACTATTCGCCCATCGCACACACCATTGGTACGATATATGGATTTGAAAAATCATCTAATTATATCATGCTTCCACACTCTTGATACTTTTTCCAGTGGAAAAGAAAATGCAATAAGGTGTAATTAAGATTTTTAATATTCTATTGTTTGTGGTAAAGGATACCGTACACAACTTGAAACAGCATTAATGTGCGTTCATTTTCCATGGGCCTCCATGGTAGATTAACCATGATATTGTAAGTTCTGTGGACCTGATTCCCCTGCAAAAATATTTGCTAGTAGCAGGAAAAGCTCAAAGCAATATCAGATGGTCATGATCTGTTGTCATGGACACAACTGTTACAGTAAAATCAGAAGATAATGACACTGGGAGCAGGTGAATTACAAGAGAGAATGATCATGACTTTGTAATTGATTGAAAAGGGAAATAGATTAGAGGGGGCAGTGGATGTGGCCTACCTAGACTTCAGCAAGACACTTTGTACCACATAGGAGACTTGTAAGGAAACTGAGCAGTTTAAGGGTGGGACCTAAGGTAAGTAGTAGTAGTAGTAAAATATTTGTATTCATATAAATTTCATATGTATAGGGATTAACTTGATTGAGTAAAACTCATTTTCAACGAGGTCCACAATCCACAACATAATAAATAAAAAATTTTAAAACAGATGTTCCATACATATTCTTAATTCACTTAAATAAAACCATAAAACGGCAGCAAGATATGTATCAGTGGGTTCTCCCTTATCTTCTACTGTAAATTCTTTCTTTCTTTCTTTCTTACTTTTTCTTTCTTCCTTTCCTTCCTTCTTTTCCTTTTCATCTTTTCCCCCTCTCCTTCTTCCCCTCTTCTTTCCTTTTCACCTCCCCTTCCATCCCTTCTTTCCCCCATTCTCTTAGCTTTATATTTCCCCCTTTTCCCCTTCTTTCTTTCCCCTTCTCTTTCCCCTTCCTCCTTCATATCCCCAACCGCCCTTCTTTGTGCCTTTCTTTTTTCTCTTTCTTGTTTTCAAACACTCAGATTATGGAGATGTGCAAAGCAATTTGTAAACAGGTTCCTCTGTTTTGATATATCTTGCTGTTTTATATGTTTGTAGGCTGCCTCCAGAATATTCATATCTCCTGAATAAGAGGTCATTCATAAGCTACTACCTAAGTACAAAAAATGTTTGGTGGAAACTGAAGATATTCAACTAAAAGAACTAAAGATAAATAATGAACAATATCATGAATTGAATATTGTATTTGTTTGCCTTTTGTTTTTCACTGGTTGCACTTGCACCACAGGATTGTACTTCCTACATTGTTAATGAAAACCCCATGGCCATTGGTGGACACACTAATTGATTACCCTTGTCTTGAGTATTTAAATTCACCTTTTATGTTGTTTAAACCAGCTCTGATGAAGCCCTGGAGGCAGGGTGAAACGTAAGCTGTACTTTGCAGTGCAGACACGCTGCTGCCTTTGTCATTGTACTGGTAATAAACTGTTTATGATTTGAAATACAACAGTCTGGATATTGCTATTTGAGTGGATGGTGTGGGCACTCGATCATCTTTACCAGACAAACTATCATGATCATTTACTCCTGTGGAAAAGGTTATTATCCTGTGGTATCTAATAACTGCCAGCTGGTAGCTTCCCAACTCAACTTGAAAATAAGAAAATAATCATCAGATTCACAAATCAAATGTACTGCAGGGACTGTTGACACTAGCCAGGACAACTGGAATACACTCTTTGTGAGATATGTTACCTTAAAGGGAATTCAAGGCTTGACAGTTATTTAACTGTATATAATTAAAAAAAAAACATGACATTCAGGAGCCTAGCATGATCATGGGGTCTTAGTGGGGGATATCATCAGGCGTGATTTTTTCTTGGCAGCCGTATTGGTAAGTGACCAAGATGTTATCTAGCATGTGTCAAATGCAAATAAATAAAATATGATCAGTTTAAGCTGATGCCATGAAAGATAACTTTCACACATAATGTAAGCATATTACAGGTCATATTACAGGTCATAGACACAATAATATTTTCTCAATATTCCTCTTTCATTTTCAAACAGATGAAACCAATACCTACCCGTTCTTTGATATTATGTTCCTTTCAGCCATCCTATATGGTATTGCCCATCCAACTCTTTAATTGCAAGTCCTTCCATAAAGAATGAACATTCAGTAAGAAAGATACAGCCATCTCAGTTTTTGTAAATCTGCCCATTATTGATCTGGTTTAATAGTACTATGTTTGTAATACTGTCTCATCTATTTATTAATTTACTAAATTGCACCCTATTGTGCCTTGTCCTTGATAGTTACAGTACATAGACTATGTAAGTTTCAATATATCCCAATAGCACTCACTAACATAGATGTCAAACTGCTGCACCAAGGCACTAGCACCCTCTTTAGTCAGGTGAAGGCCATCATCCTTGAAGAGCCTTCTGTCCCAGAAGCCTCCCAGTCTCCTTTAAAATGGTACCACTCCTCCTGACACCATCCCTTCAGCCTTCAGATAAACTCCTCAGTCTTCTTCCTCACTATTCCCTTCTCTTCCCCTCTTCCTCACACAGGGAGTATCTTGGAAGAGGCCAGAGAAGCTGTGCGTGCCTTCAGTCTGTCCCCCAGTTTTCAAAGGTTGCACGTCTCCATCCCAATAGGCTGGTTCGACAGATTGTTGGTACCCAAGTGTACCAGCACTGCAAGCTCCCTCCCCTTCCTCTATCATCCTACATATCCTTTTCATGTGCTGAATGGCTGATGTACCTGGAAGGCATCTAACCACTCCCTTCCCTTTCCCCTGATTTACACCATCTTCTCCACCACTAGGACTCTTTACTGTCTTGCTTCTGCTTTTACCATTTGGTGCCAGCAACTCATCCTGTCTTCCCCTTCCTACTGGCTCAAAGTTTCCACTGAGGGAGTCTAGTATTTGCTCCTATTCAAGTGGTGCAAATTGATTAACTGTTGAGATATGTTGAACATGGATGACTTCTTTGTGGATTCCCCTTCCCCCATTTCCCTTCCCTGCTACTCTCCAGTTCCCTGGACCAGTGGACCTCTGAGGGAGTGGGGTTTCCAGGGGTGTCTCAGGGTACCAACTCAGTGATGCTACCAGCTACAAGGGAGGAGTTATCTTCTCACTTGCTGCTACTAACTTCAGCACTCATGAAGATAAATGGCATATTCTGAGTCAAGCCACTGTGTAACCCACTATTTCAAATAATACAATTACTAGGTCAACATTCTCAGTTGAAATGGGTGGCACTGTGTGGTCATTTCAACCATTTAGCACCACTAGAGACCCTGCGATTCTGTAAAGCTATGCTCAATGGGTGTCACACCCCCTTACCATGCAGCCACAACAATATTTGTGACAATTTGCAAAAGGGAGGTTGTCACCATGCTAATGGCTGCGGTCATATCACAACACTACCAAAGAATGTCACATGGTTTGAAGTAGAGGTAGGAGAACCTCAAAAGGGTCTGAGGTTCTAAATGATTCTGATTAGCACTAAAAGGTTTGGATGCCTATCTGAACCTTATTCAAACCTTTTAGAACCTTCTGTATTATGGTAACAGTATGTTAAAAAAATCATTTTAAACAGCTGTTACTCCACACATCTGTAGAAGAAAGCAATTAAACCACTGTTTAGTAGTAATAAACAGTATGGCTATTAAAATGAGTGAATCACACTGTGGATGCACCTACTGGAAGTGCCAGTGCTGTATTACACAATGCAGATGCTGAACCCCCCCCCAAGGATAATGATTTGGTTTGAAGGCAGTCAAGTTCCAGATCTCTGCTCAACCCTTATGGCTTAGTAATTAGTGCAATATGCACAGACTGGTAAATAAGCAGTAATGCGCATGGCCGGAGTTACGAGCAGTTGCTTGGTGTGCCATTCCTGGTGAAACATTTCAGTAAATAAAACAGCCACGGCACACCTTTCCACAATGGCTGTTCCTGCTGCAGACCACACACACCCACAAAGCCGACATCAGGGGTGCCAAATCCCCATATCAGCATGTATTCCCCCACAGCCACATTGTGGCACACTGGAGCCCACCCCAGTCCCTGACATTTTTTTAATTTTCCCGACACCGGGATGCCAACTCCCAGTGTCAGATGCCCCACATGCTCCAAGCTCAATTTCTTTGCCAATGGGGGTGCCAAATCCCCGTTGACATCTTGTCCCCCCCCAAGCTTGCCGATGGGAGTGCCCAATCCCTGTCAGCAACATGTCCCCCCCAACTCATGTGGCACACTGGGAGACCCAATTTTTTAAAATCTTTTTTTAACCTATAAATAAAGAAAATGGTCCCGGAGACTTTTTTTTGTTAAACTAAAAACTAAAACTGTCCAGCTTTGTCACCCCAGTCCCCTCTCCCCCACTCCAACCCTCCCTCAGTGCACCCACCTCCCTGCACCCCCCATCACTCATACTTACCCTCTGGAGGTTGGGAGCAGTGATCTTCTGTGGACCAGGACGTGTCTGCACTCTTCAAAGTCAAACTAAAAACTGAGGAATCAGGTAAGTGCTGTATAATGGGAGTCAATGGGAGGGTTTCTTACGTGGGTTATCTCAGCCATTTTTAGAAATTTTAACCCCAAATTTTCAACATGGGGTTCTTGGGTCCTCACCTTATGAACATGTCACTGTCGTTTTGTTTTTCAGTCCCAAAAGATGATCTCGCTGTCACTGCTCAGAAAGACCATTCAGGACTGAATAACAAAACAGTGCCACAGTTCATGAGGTGAGGTCCCAGAAAGCCCATGTTGAAAATCTGGTGGAAAAAATTCCAAATAATGACTGCGTTACAGGCGTGTGTTGTGCATTTTCTATGCACGCTCGTAACTTCGCTAATTTTTTATATTTTCACTCCAGATTTTCAACATTGCCATTTTTTAGCACCTCCATGTGAACAGTACAGCTGTTATTTTTCACATCCTGCCCTAAGTATGGTTTTTACACCCATGGCGCAGAATGGCATGGTCGCTGTGCAAAATCAATTTTCAGGATGGATTAACAAAATCACAGTGACACCCTACATGAGGGGAGGTCCCAAAAAGCCCATGTTAAAAATTTGGTGAAAAAATTCCAAAAAAATGACCACATTGCAGGCGTGTGTTGTGCAGTTTTTACGCACGCTTGTAACTTCGCGAAATTTTCATATTTCACTCCAGATTTTCAACATTGCCATTTTTTCACACCTCATGAACAGTACAGCTGTCATTTTTCACATCCTGCCCAAAATGTTTTTCTGCACCTGTGGCGCTGAATGGTGTAGTTGCTGTGTGAAATCACCTTTCAGGATAGGGTAATGAAATGATAGTGCCACCGTTCATGAGGCAGGGTCCCAAAAAGGCCATTTTGAAAATTTGGAGTGAAAATACCATTAAACGCCTGGGGTGTTAAGGTTTCCAGCCGTAATGCACACCCTGTAGAGACTGACAGTCATTGGGGGTGTGCCTTGGGTTCATCAGCCATAATGCATATGGCATTCTACCCTCACCCTCAGCCACTGACAGGCACCAAGATGTGCTTTGGGTTCTTCAGTCCTAAAGTTTACCCCATTCTCCTTTACTGCACCCATCTCAGTTTATTTCCTTTTGAAATGGGTTGAGCATAAGGGCTGAAGACTCCCAAACACACCACAACACCTGTCTGTGTCTGCAGGGTGGGGTGAGGTGGAATGGCATAAACATTATGGTTGACAATCCAAAGGCACACCCCGATGCCTTTTAGTCTCTGCAGGGTGGGGGTTGGGGTTGGTGTTAGTTCAATGCTTCACTGGCATTCCTATTATGCATCTCTCTAACTCCTGCACTACCAATGCCAATGCCATCAAGCAAACATTCGGCATTGACAAATGCTTGTTAAGAAGGCAATACTGTGTATAGCTATAACACCTAATAGCTACTTCTATAATTAAGCAATAAGGCACGAAGGGGTGTGTGTAAAACATATTTTACAGCATGGCCAGGGGCGTAGTAAGGCATGAGGCTGAAGGCTGAGTATGTGCCTTATTGTGCTTATAAAATTGGCTCCTTTTTTTTTACTTTTTACTATTGGGACACACATGTTTATGTGTAGAAACAATAGATTTACTTGTGTGCATTTGTGATAAAATAGTCCTTCCACCAACTGCAAGTGATGCCATTGATGAAGACATTGTATTATTGCCTACTTTTTTCTTCCTATTTTTTTGTCTATTTTCCTCCACATTCAAGATATGGAATGTTTATCATTGAATGTTTACCATGGAATACATGGATTCAAAATTCTGCTCAGTTCCACTAGCAGAATGTTTCTCTCTTAACGCACTGTACACACAGACAACAAAGGCCTTTGTTACAGCCACAGACTTAATTATCTCACTGTCAGGGCAAGAAAAAGAGAGTTCTTTGATGAGCAGGTAAATATAGAAGGGGGATTTTTCACTGTCAGCAAAGAAACAGTTGTAGTGAAAACTATAAACAATACTTATTGTTACTAATTTGTTTATGTATGTAAGAAGAGTGTGGTAATCAAGAAAACAACATTTAATTAATATGTTTTAGTTTTATGTTGGCTTGGGCATGCGCAGCCAGCATATTGCAGTACTAGCAGATTTGGAAGCACGGTCACTGTTGGGCAAATGCAGGCATGCATCAGTGGGATTTGGCAAACTGGCCTCATTCTCCAATAAGCCTGCATGCTGGCACCACACCGTGAATAATTAATGTGGTGAGCACATCTAACGAAAGGTCCACTGCAATGTGAGCAAAGCTCATCATATGCAGAAGCACCTTCCAATGTGCTTTCCCTGGTGAAAAATTAAAAACATGGCGGAACACTGCCTGCCATAATGCTGACTTTAGAGGTGTCCAATCCCCCTGTCAGCATGCCCTGACACACTGTACGTGCCGACGGGGAGCCCACTCCCCATTGGCATCATGCACCCACTCCATTTGTTATGTGGCAATGGGGGTGCCCAATCCCCTGTCGGCTACAGCATCCCCCCACAAAAAGACTTAGGTGGCATACTGGGAGCTCACCCCAGTGTGCCAAATCCCCTGAAAAAAAAAAGTCTCATAATGAGTTTTTTTTTTACCCCTGTGAAAGAAGAAAACGGTCCCTCACGGTCTCCCTGCCCCATCCCACACCCCACGCCCACCCTCTGCACACCCTGCCTCCCCACATCCCCCTCACCCCATACTTACCTCCATAGTATGGTGATACAATCTTCGGTGGACCGGGAACACGTCTGCACTCTTCAAAGCCGACCGCAAACTGAAGACATGCCGGTAAGATATATAATGGCATAAATAGGGTTTTTCAACCTTGGTGCATATCTTGGCCATTTCTTTGGAAATTTTGCACCAGATTTTCAGCATGGGATTATTGGGACCCCTCCTCCTGAATTCAGTCACTGTCATGGCATTATACAGTCCTGAAAGGTGATTTCGCGGTCACTGTGTGGAATCACCTTTTGGGACTGAGTAATGAAATGAGTGCCACTGTTCATGAGGGGGTCTCTTAAGAAGCCTATGTTCTAAATTTGGTGAAAAAAAAATGGCTGTTTTACGAGTGTGCATTGAGCTGTTTTCATGCACGCTCGTAACTTCGTGGATTTGTAATATTTTCATTCCAGATTTTCAAAATTGGCATTTTTCCACACTTCCTTTTGAACAGTACAGCTGTCATTTTACATATTCTGGCCAAAATATGTTTTTGCATGTTCAGCGCAGAATAGCGCGGTCGCTGTACAAAATTAGTTTTCGGGACAATTTGAAAAAATGATGGTGACTCTGTTTATGAGCAGAGATCCTAAAATGCCTATGTGGAAAATTTGGTGACGAAAGTCCATAAAATGACTGTGTTACAAGCATGCGTTGCGCAGTTCCACGCACCCTTGTAACTTCACAAATTTGCAATATTTTCATGCCAGATTTTCAACACTGGCATTTTTTCACACCTCCTTATCAACAGTACAGCTGTCACTTTTCACAGCCTGCCCAAAATGTGTTTTTACACATCAGGTGCACAGTGGCTTGGTTGCTGTGGGAAATCAACTTTTGGGACTGATTAACAAAATCACAGCACCACTGTTCATGAGGGGAGGTCCCAGAAAGTCTATGTTGAAAATGTAGCTAAAATACTCCCAAAAATAATTGGGTTACAGATGTGTGTTTCTATGCATGCTCATGACTTCAGCAATATTTCATATTTTCACTCCAGATTTTCAACGTTGCCATTTTTTTATGCCTTCTCATGAACAATACAGATGTCATTTTCCACTTCCTGCCCAAAATGTGTTTTCATCCCTCTGTCGCCAAATGGCATAGCCGCTGTGCAAAACCACCTTTCAGCTAACAAACTGATAGTGCCGCTTTTCATGAGGTGGGCTCACAAACAGCCAATGTTGAAAATTTGGAGTGAAAATACCAACACACGCCTGCGGTGTTAGGGTTTCCAACTGTAACACCCCACCCTGTAGAGACTGGCAGGCATCAGGGGTGTGACTTGGGATCATCAGCTGTAATGCTCATGCCATTCCACCCCACCCCACCCCAACCCTGCAGCCAGAGACAGGCATCGTGGTGTGCCTTGCACTGTTTGGCCACAAAGTTCACCCCATTCTCCTATACTGCACCCACCTCACCGTATTTCCTTATGGAATGGGGTAAGTATAACGCCCAAAGACCCCAAAGCACACCACGACACTTGTCAGTGTCTACAGGGTAGGGTGAGGTACAATGGCATGAGCGTTATAGCTGATGACCCAAAGGCACACCCCAATGCCTGTCTGTCTCTACAGGGTGGGGGTGGGGTTAGCGTCAATTCAATACTTCACTGCCATTCCTATTATGTGTCTCTGACTCCGGCACTACCAATGCCAATGCCAGCGAGACAACATTCAGCATTGAAAAATGCTTGTTTATTTAAGGTAGTTATATTTTTAGGGCCCAGTAGATGTTTTTTTTTATAGTGTAAAGGTAGCAGCCATGTTTATAGTGGAAGATCAGTTCTGGCTGTATGGGGCTAACTGAAATGCCTGTGTTCCAAATGCCCATTGATCTGGGTTCCAGACTATTCACTGCTGAGCAGTCTTTTTTTAACCATGAGTAAACCATATCTGACATATAAATAAGAGCCAATCAGATTACTGGATTTTACCCTGCCATTTTATAATTCTCAGTAGGCACCACTGTGTTTAGAAATGTCTCTCAGTTATGAATTAAGAAGGAATAAACACACCAGCATAGGTAGAATCAGAATGTAAAAAATAGCACCAGCCAGTCAGACAGCCAGTGAGGCATCAATTCACTACTGTTGCTACCCGTGATATGGTGGGGGGGAAGAACTACCAGTACTGAGACCAATTCGGTTAAAGCACATTTACCAAAAAGATCTGCTTAAAAAGATGGGTACTGATGATTGAAAACAGGGACTTATCTGCCACAGTTGCTGCCAGAACAGTGTCATGTATTGGCTGCACCTGTCACCCTCCCCCAGGATGATTAATTGGTCCAAAGGTGGGCAAGTCCCAGATCTCTGTCTTTGTAACTACTCTCCTGATTCTGATTTTTTTAGAAGGTAGTATTATGTCTGTAGCTAATTCTACTTCTCAACAGTCACAGATGCCACTATGTTTAGCAATTTGGAAGAAGGAACACACCACCATTAGGAAAAGGCTGAATGTAAGAAAACGAAGCAGCAGCCAGCCACCACTTCACTAAGCAGTAAATCAATTTGTTGTGATGGTAGACCCTGCCTTTCTTAGTTTCTGGGGCCTGAGTAAGCAATAACCCACAACAGGGTATGGGGTTATTAGGGATTAATCAGATTAATTGCACTTATAATATGGGTTCTTTAAGAAATTAAAAAACACTAAAAGAAACACTTTTTCTGCACTTGAAATACTAGAAATCTCAGTGTATCCTCCCACCTTGACAAGTCGTCCAACTAGTTAATGCATATGTCACTCATGTTATGAACACAGAATTGCCAGAACTATAATATTAGAATGATTTCTGGCATTTTGTGTCCATAACATACTATGAGACATTGTAAAACATGCTTTCATTTGTCCCCCTTCCCCCGGGACACACACACTTCTTGGAGCCGATCCATACTGACATTCTTTTCTTTCTCTGTCTCTGTCTCTCCAGCAAGCAGCAGAGACACATCGACATAGTGATCAGTCACTCAAGAGTCAAGAGACAAAAAGAAAGAAAGAGAAAGAGACAGAGAGACACTGTGAGAATTCTGCAGTCCCTCTCCCGATCTTGCTGTCTGTGTGTGTCTCTCTTTCTTGCTCCCAGTACCGCATTTCCCTGGTCTGACACTACCTTTTGTGCTTGCTCTGTTGGGGCCTGAATTTCTGTCAAGACAGAGAGCGAGCAGGAAGAAGAGGATACATTACTTTCTCACTGTTATAACCTCACATTCACTAATGACAATACAAAACTGCATTGCAATTAGATGATTTGCTTGCCTAGAGAAGGAGTCGCTGGTGGTATGGCACTTTGCTCCTCACTATTGAAAGTTGACTGGTAACTTTCAGTACTGGGGAACACATACAAATGTTACTGATTAAATCATGCTCTCTCAAGACAGTTTCATGTGTTTACTCTGTGACTGTCTAATGAACAATAACAGTCGCACCTCTGCAATGTAAACAAACTTCTGTATTATACGTCATCAGAAATATCGTAACATTTATCACAACTGATAACATTTCGCTCTCTGTCCGTGTGGAAAAAACATCACCATTTTGTGCCTGGAAAGGACAGCCAGCTGTGCAGCACACTCAGCTCGCTGTGTCCCACTTTCCCAGTTGTCAATGACTGCCTTTCAGTTTCTTATTTGACAGGAAACAAGTCCAGATGGCACTTTGCAGGACTCGCTCCATGGAACCATGGATTTAATAGGGTATTTCATCCATGGCCATGCAGAAGGACTGCACAAACTGGGTTCCGTGTTTCTCTGAACCCATGTTATAAAGAATTATAATGCCCACAAAAATGGAGTCAATAAAGCAACTAGGTAACAGTAAACCATGCTATGGGGCAAAAAGAAATTATATGCTGAGACTGGAGGCAAAAAAGCAACTATGTAACAGTAAGTCTTGTCTCTTGGACCAGGAGAAATAATTCCCCGAGACTGGAGGCAATAAAGCAGCTACAACTTAGACAGTTATCCCTGCCTCTGAGGCCTGACATTTGTAATGTGAAGTATTGCTAATGCTACCATCCACACTCAGCAGTAAGCAAATACAGTGGAGGAAATTGTTTCTGAGTAGCTGAGAGAGTGGGCTAAGAAGAACTGAGACTTGCCTACTCAGTGTACACCCCATACTCAGTTGTTAACATAACTAAGTTTTATTTTAATGTGCCAGCTGCATTGTTCACACAGGTCAAAGGCATGCAAATCCCACATCTTTAACAAGCCTCTTTAAAGAAAATTGAAAGCTGATGTTATTGTCACTTAGTCCACAGATGCATCACAGGCACTGCTGTCAGTCTCATTTTCTTCTTCAAGATTATCATCACATATGTAGCCAAAGTTTGGCAAGTTAATTTTCATGAACATTAGTTTCTCTGCATTGTCTGGTGTTACTCTTGTTCATTTATCAGTTATGACATCTCCAGCAGAGCTGAATAAAGATTTGGAACAGACACTGGAGGGTGGGCATCCAATATACTTACAAGCTAGGATAGCCAGCTTTGACCAGTACAATTTCTTTTTTTTTTTCTAGCAACATAAAGGGTCATCCTTAATACTAATGTTGGGCTCAGACAGGTATGCATCTACCATACTTACTACAGAGCATGCATTTTCTCCTTTTGGAATTTCAGTGTCCAGCAGCTGGCATCGGATTTCACCCTCCTCATTGTCTGCTTTTGTAGTGATTTTTGGTGCCGTCTGCTGAGAAGGTATCATTGTAGTACTGTTTCATAATGAAGTGATTTTTGGTGCCATCTGCTGAGATAGTATCATTGTAGTACTGTTTCATAATGAAAACTCATCTCCTGCATCAGTTAAAAGTTGCCTTTAGTCCAACTACTCCATATCCTGAGAAGTAACACTGGGAAGATATCTATTATCTCCTGCAACCTTTCTAGTGCTCAGAAATCTTCACACATGGGTTATCCTCCATCATCCTATTGGCCGATGCACAATCGTAAATCATTGCTGGTCAGCCAGAGGCCATACCTCTAGCTCCGACCAGAAATACCAGTTTACTTCATGCATCCCTTGAGGCTGATCATGATCTGGATCATTCCCAGACTCTGAGGCAAATATTTACTGACTCACTCAGTGCTTTCTATCTAGTCAGGGCGTGTCAACAGGCTAACATGGTTCTTATCATAGGGTTTTTCATTTATATGCCATGCCAAAAAAAAAAACACTGAATGAGCAGGGACTTGGTGGAGCCAGCCCCTTCAGTAGCAGCTAGCTTACACCACTGATCAAGTGTGGGACCCTCAAGTAGTGTTTCCAATACTGGCAGAATGGTGCGAGTGGATCCTAATGTGGTGTTCATGTCCTGGTCGCAATGGCAGTGTACTGAGTGCAGAAGAATACAGGCACTTGAATGAAAAAGACTTACACCTTTCACAAGGGTACCAGAACTTATACAACCACAGGGTACCAGTGGAGAGCCATTTGTGGTCAGCTGCACTAGGCAGCTTCCCAGCAATTAACCGTTAGACCCCTTCAGAACACTGGGAAATCGTTAACCTGTGTCTTGCTATTAAACCCACCCCCAGTGCTCCAGTGCATTCCTGATCGCTCCAGGCAGCAAAACGGAGGGAGCCTAGTCCATTTTCTTGGTTTAGGCTCCTGGTGTGTTCACGCCATTCAGGGATCCCCTTCACTCCTCCCCTGCATATTCCATCTGGCGCCATGATGACTGTGGGTTTCTGGCTGCTGGGCAAGATGGTGGCTCTCATGAGACCTGTAGAAAGGTGCCAGATTGCCCAAGAATAATAAGGGAACAAGATTCAGTGGAAGGCACCCAGGGGGTTTAGCGGCATCTAAATACAGCTGCAGGATCCACCTGGTTTGATTTTAAAATGCGGAGAATGTGGGACCGGGGCGGAAGCCAAATCTCACCAAAAAAGGAATTGATGCGAGACTATGGTCAGCAGCTGCACAGCTCCCACAGAGTCTTGCAGGACCAGTGGCCATCTTGGTACAGGTCCAGTATGCCTGCCATTTTAAAGGGCAAATGTAAGGAGTCTATTCTGGGGGAACAGTAAAATGGCGACCTGGAACATCCAGGCAACCATCTTGTGTGGGACTTACAGGATCTCTTAAAGAAATATACTCCCAGAAACAGAAGCCCCACAGTCACAACTGTTGCAAGATTGTTGATGTGTTGTACTGGCTCAGTAGTGTGCTATGTTCCTGATGCAGTTTTTTCTATCTCCCTCCTACAGATATGCCAGCTCGCAACTCATCCCTCCCATGCCTGCCTGCCTGCATAGAATGCAGCATGATGCTCCCAAAGACCCATGTAAGGGAGGCCCTCTGCGCAGTTTGCATGGTGTCTGAGTCAGGAGCACCACAGAGTCCTTGCCTGGCTGTGGTTTTGGCCCAGGGAGAGGCATCTTCACCCACCAGTGACTGCCAAATCCACTAGCCAAGGAGCTGCAGACTCAACCACAGAAAACTTCTGCAAAACATCTGGGGGTCATCTCAGGTGCTGCAACCGCCAAAGAAACTGTGCAGGCAGGCGGAAGAGCTAGATGCTTCTTCAGAGGTTGAGGAAGCAGAACAGGACTCCAGCCAGTCAATAGGCAAGCTATGTCCACAGGACGATGTAGACAAACTGGTAAAACTGATATGGGAGGTCCAGCAGGTTCCAGATGAGCCAGAAGCACCCCGTACCTCAATGGATCCCCTTCAGTCATCACAGTCAAAGGTGGTGAGGCACTGTTTCCCCACTTGCATAGCCCTCAGTGCCATCATGGACAATGAACGAGAGGTGACAGAACCAGTCAGGATTCCAGAGAAAAGAGACACAAAAAAAATGTACCCACTCTCCCAGGCATATAAGACAGTATGGTCTACTGCCCCAAAGATAGACATGCCAGTGTCAGTTCTGGCCAGATGCACGGTCATACCAGTCGAGACCACAGCAGCTCTAAAAGATCCTATGGACAATAAAGTGGAAGAGTCACTGAATAAAATTCATGAAGTGACTGGAATGGCCCTATCAGCTGGTATGGCAGTCTGGTACACCAGCAGAGCACTGTTATGATGGGTGGAGGACATCGACGATGAACTCCTTGAGGAGTCATCACTGACAGAACTGGCTGACTATGCCATGCAAGCTGCCCGCTATTTATCGAATGCCTCCTCAGACATCATGAAGTTCGGCACTAGGGCCACTGCCCTTTCTAACTGCACCAGACAGGCCCTATGGCTCAAAATGTGGCAGGTGGATGCCGAGTCCAAGGCAACTATGATAAAGCTCCCATGTTAAGGAGGCCACCTCCTTGGTGATGCCCTGGCTCCATTTTTCAGGGATTGAGCTAGGGCCAAACAAATGGCAGAAAAGAAAGACCTGCACCTTCCATCAGGTTGACCTTTTCGCCCCAAATTCAAAGGCACGGGCCAAATGAAGTCGGCTCAGAACCAATCCCAGAGGGGTGGAGCCGCCAAATCTCGGTTCCAGCTCAGGGCTTCACAATCCATGTTCAATGGTCACTTTGGGAAATGTGGAGGCTTCCACAGCAACAGAACTGGGGGAGGCTCAATGGGGAAAAAAAACAATGAAACAAGGAGGGCCCCGACTGACAGCCCTCCAGTGGGGGGGAGGGTTACCTACAGTTGTTCACCAATCAATGAGCCCAGAGTACCGAAGGACAAGTGGGTCAGGAAGTTGGTGTCTCAAGGCTACACCATAGAGCTCACACAAAAGATGATTCCACATAGACTGATATCCCCGATGTCTCAGGACCCTCAAAAAAGGGCAGCAAGTTAGCAGTGTCTCTGCAACCTCACTAGGAACCAGATCATTGTACCCATGTCGCCACAAGAAAGGGACACTGGGGTGTACTCTATGTTCTCTATGATCCCCAAGAAGATCAAGGTCCTCCGTCCAGTCCTAGACCTAAAGTGTCTCAACAAATTTGTGGTCTACAAGAAATTCAAAATGGAAACACTTTAGTCAACCCTGATGGCAATTCAACCTGGCAACTCCCTGGACTCGATAGACCTAAAAGACAGCTACTTGCACATTCCGATTTACCCAAGCCACCATCACTTCCTCAGGTTGCAAATCAATGGGGGTCATTTCTAATACACCTGTCTACCATTCAGCCTGGCTTCAGTGCCAAGAGTCTTCACAAAAACTTCAACAGTGATCGCTGAAGTCCTCCACAAATGAGGGATACATGTTATCCCATACCTGGATGACTGACTCATTTGTGCCAGGTCTCTGGCTCAAGCCCAGAGGTACACAAAGATTGTGGTCCAGTTCCTTCAACAGCATGGCTGGGTCATAAACTAGGACAAGAGCCAGCTAACTCCCATGCAAGAAAACACCCACCTGGAGGCCAGGATCAAGACCAGCATAGGCAGGGTGTTCTCTACAGAGGAAAAAGTAGCATACATATTCAGTCCCCTAGGATCTGTATGGGCACAGTCCCACAGGACTCTGTGTAGATATTTTCAGTTACTGGGACTTATGGCTTCAGTGATAGCCATGGTACCATGGGCCTGCCTACACATGTGCCTGCTTCAGCGGTATGTACTAGATCCGTGGGATCAAGTCATCCCAGGCCTTTGAGTACAAACTCGAACCCAGCCAGGACATACTTCAAAGCCTCACTTGGTGGATGGACTGGAGCAACCTGACCAAGGGCATCCCATTATCATTGCCGCCAATGGCGATGATTACAAAGGATGCCAATCTCCTAGGATGGGGTGCCATGCTGGGTTGTCATGTTACTGAAGGCAAATGGTCTTCATGAGAGGCTTGCCTTCCCACATTGTTCTGGAAGTGAAGGCTATGTACAGGGCCCTGTTGTTTTTTCACCCCATGGGTGATAGGTCAGTTGGTACTGATCAGAACTGACAATCATGAGCCGGCCCAGTGGTGTAGAGGGCTGAGGTGCTGGTGCCTTACCTCTTACAATGCAGATGACCTGGGTTCGGGAGCGATCTCAGGTGTCGGTGGGTCGGCTGGGAGGAGGAGGAGGATCAAGCATCCCAGGGACTGCTTTCCTCCTCCTGGAGGGAAGGAAGGGGACTAGCACTGAGCTACTGGCTCCTGGTAGTGGCCGGGAGCTGGTGCAGGCTCAGGGGGCACAAGTGTGGGTCAGCACGGGCCAACATCAGATGTGCAGCGCACAGAAGCATGCATGGAAGTGTCCCTGATGCCATTGCACACCTGCGCAATAGGGGATCATTCTGAGGAAAAACAATCCCCCAGCATGCATATGTGAAGGCCGGCCCTGGTGGCACTGCAGCAGACACACTCAAGTCAGCTCCCCCTGAGCCTGGCCCCCAGGTCTTCCGCAGTGTGTGGGATGAGTACCCACTGTGAAGTGGCCTGGAGAGGGCAGGACAAAAGGGATCAGAGTTCTGACTGTGGCCAGTGCAGGGACCGAGGAGTCGGTGCTGGATGGAGGGAACCATAGGTACACCCCCCCAGCTGAGGAGGTATAAAAAAAATAAAAAAAAAGACAATCAGGTCACCATGGTGTACATAAACAAGCAAGGTGGAACCTGAAGCAGGGCAATGCTCAGGGAGGCACTACAGACCTTATGCTGGGTGGAAAATCATCTGTTGATGATCTCTTCCACATACCTGGTGGGCAAACTAAACTCGCAGGCAGACTGACTCAGTCGAGTAACCCTTAGCCAGACAGAGTGGCAGTTACATCCTCAGGTGTGTTGGACTCTGACTTGCAGATGGGGCCCCTTTCAGGTGGATCTTATGGCATCTCAACACAACAACCAACTGCCCCATTTCCACTTCTGCCTTCCTGATCACCAGGCTGAAGAGGTAGACACAATGGCAGTGCCATGGAAGTTCAAAAAGTTTACATCTTTCCACCTCTGCCCCATGATAGAAAAAGTGCTTCTTAAGGTCTGGGCCATGACAGCAACAGTACCGTTGGTGGCTCCGTACTGGCCAAGAAGATCACGGTATTCACTGCTCAGATCGAAGCTGATTGACACTGCTTGGCAGCTACCACAATGTCTTGCTAATTCAGGGACACATTCTCCACCACAACCCCCAGGTACTTCATTTGACAGCATGGATGTTGAAAGGACAAGACTGTTGAGGGAAGAATACCCTCCAGAGTGGTTGACCATCTCTTGCAGTCCAGAAGGACCTCGACCAATAACACTTATCAGATACGTTGTCACATTTTCTGTAAGTGGTGTACCAGAAAGGGTTTGTCACCGTCAGTGGCGGGCCTTCCCGATGTTCTTGATTTCCTCAATGATGGGGCTTACAAGGGCCTGGCCTACTCCTCTCTGTGAGTCCAGGTGTCAGTTATCTCAGCAATGAGGGGACCATTTTCAAAGGTGGGGCCAGTCGGTTCACATCCCAATGTGATTCGGCTACTACAGGCAGTGCAGATCGCATCTCCCCATGTCTGCACCACGTGTTCCCCATGGCAGCTCAATGTGATACTGGAGGGACTGCATAAGCTTTTGTTTGTTTCACAGTCTCCATAGTGGACAACCCTTAGAATGTTTTTTCTCATGGCCATGTGCTCTGCCAGAAGGGTTGGTGAACTACAGGCATTTCCCTGCTGAGAGCTGTTCCTTACTTTCCATAATGACAGGGTGTCCCTGATGATGGTTCTTTCCTTCACCCCTAAGGTGATTTCACTGTTTCATTTGGAGCAGGCCATACATCTACCAGCCATGCTGGGGGAACATGGGAGCCCAGATGGAGACAGTCATCCTCTGGACATGGTATCCTGCTTAAAGATTATCTGACTATGTCTGAGAGTTTCTGTAAGTCAGGCAGATTATTTGGCTTCTTTTCAGGCAAAACCAGGGGCCAGTCAGCCTCAGAGGAGGCCATTGCTCGATGAATAAGAGGGGCTATGTTAGTAGATTATCAAGGGGTGGGTCAGGATCACCCTACAGGCATTAGGGTGCATTCCACTAGAATTTTATCAGCATCTTGGGCTGAGAGGGGAGGTGCCTCCATGCAGGATATCTGTGTGGGGGCTACTTGGTCCTCTGTTCACACTTTTGTGCACCATTACAGACTTGATGTGTCTCAGCAGTTAGTGCCACGTTTGGCAGAGCTGTGCTTTAGGCTACGGTAGGTTTGGATTGATTTGTGGGGTTCATTTTCCCCACCCAGGGTTTTCTGAGTACTGCTACAAAGTCCCATTTATGATGATTACTGAGCACTAGAAAGGTTGCAGGAGATAATGCTATTTACTCACCTGGTAAAGGTGATTATAACAGCAACCTTTATAGTGCTCAGATTCCCTCCTGTGACCGGGAGCTCCGGCCTCTCTTGAGGACCGACCTTTTCTTAAATCTGTTGCTACAGTTCTTGTATTTCTAAACCTAATCTATCCTTTACAATTTCTAGTCCATAAGGTTGGCCACCTATGGGCACCCCCTTTCTTGACTATGCTGTAGTATCCTGTTTAATTTTCTTTTTCCCTCTCAGGTCCTCATACAGGAAGGTTATTGTGGTGACTTCAGAGTATATGTAAAAAAGGTTGTGTTTATTGTTGTTGGATTTAGTATGTAATAGCACTGTGTTATAAAATACCTTAATGTATATACCTTATGTTTTTGAAACCTGTAAATGTTAAATACCATGGCACTTGGTGTTTTAATAATGGTAAAAAGTACTAGGTGTCTATTATAAAAATTAAGCTAGTTGTGCAATTTAAAATGCATGGAAATTGATGTAAACTGAAAAAGTCTAAATGTTGGGCCTGCCCATTGGCGCAGTGGTGGGATTTCCGCTTGCGACACCGGCTACCCAGGTTCGGGAATGGACCCAGATCATCGGAGGGCCAGCCGGGGGGAAAAGGATAGAGCATCTGAAGGACTGCTCTCCTTCTCTGGGGGAAGGGTGAAGGAAGCGATAGGCGCACTGAGGGCTCCTAGCGGAGGCTGGGGGGCCTCAGGCGACCGACGGAGGCAGTTCTGGGGAGGCGGGGCAGACGCCAGCATCATTTCATGTCCCTACCTCTGTAATGAGGAAAAACCGAGGCAAGGGCAACGTATACATGACACCCTCCCTGGAGGACCTCGAGACACCACAGCCGCTGCGGATCCCTGACCAGTCATAAGTCCCGTAGGTTGCTGGTGAAGGTGGCCATGGCCCTGCCCTCTGGGGGTAAGCCGGGGGTGACCTAGGGATCTTGGCAGCCATAGACGGTGGTGGAGGTCTCCGGGGGTGCCGTGACCAGGGCCGAGTTACGACAGGGTCCTGCCCAGAAAAAATAGAGAATTAAAAAAAAAGTCTTAATGTCATGGTGATTTGCATATATCCCATGATGCATTGCATTATAGAAATATGCATGATGTTGTATTTCTTTGAAACTTGATTTGTTGCCAATGCCCTTTGAGGTAGACCTTCTTTCAGTGATTCTGCATTGAGATTCTTTGTTTATAGCTTATTTTGTTTTTCTTCTTTTTGGGCCCCTACTACGTAAGCAAATGAGGGCTTGCATAAGGGTTATGGGTACATCTCAGCTAGTGGAAAAAGATCAGAGTCCAGTGTCAGTAGATGCTGGCTAAGTGTAGAGAAAGGACATTCATAGACTGTTGTTGCAAACTGATGTCCTGAAGAAGAAATATGCCATTGTAAAAGGTTATTTCTTGTATTTTGAATAAACATCACGCAGAGATTGTGTGTTGAACCTGAAGTTCAGTGTTTGGTCCATCTGTTATCCCACAACCCCTCCACAGGCTTGGTGTTAGAAGTGGGATAACTTGCTGGAAGCATCTGGACTGGCCAAAGAGGGACATCTTCTGGTGGATATCGCCCAGATATCCCAGATGGACTGATGCACCAAGAGTTGCTAGAGGACAACCTGGAGAAGAAAGTCCATGGAGTTCTGACCAGAACCATAGCTGACAGACGGAGAGAAGCTGCTGCCTGGACTGGACCTGAGAGCTCTGAGGAAGGCCAAGCCTGAAGAAGATGAAGAGATGCAGGTTAAGGCAGGCTGGAGGTGCAAGAGAAAACATCCAGGAGGTGGAGACCCTGATGAGAATGGTCCACTGGACAAGTGGGCAATGGCTGGAGGCAGATCGACTACGCAGAGAGGAGGAAAACTGGTGCCAGGTGCTAGAGAGATTCCTACCAGAAAGTCTGGATATAGAGTCGGAGGAGGATTTTTTGAGGGCTCAGATTGAGGAGGACCCCTTGACTGAGCAGAGTATTTCTTTGTTTCTTGTGTTCCCAGGATGTTACCTGTTGGAGGTTGGAGATGCAGGTATGGAACCTGAATGTGAGACCCCAGGTAAGACTGTGCCTAGTGATATTGTGCTGGGGTTGAAGACTCCAAGCAAGCAAGAAGAAGCCTATGAGGCTGAAGGGACTTTTCTGTATTGATGCAACTAAATCTATTAACAGTATTGACTGGGGTATACTGCATGCTAAAATGCTAATGTTGCCAAATTGCTACAGTATGCTAAAGTTAAGGAGGGTAGAGGTCATTTAAAAAAATGTCACCCTTGAAAAAATGGAAACTCTCACATAGGTCACAAGGTATTAGATGGAAAATGGATAAAGGAATTCTGGAAGTCAGGGGTAAGGCTCAACAGACTTCTAGGAAAACATAAACTGAACTTACAAGCTCAAATGGGCCCACTGGGTGGGCCATAGGCCCTTATCTGCTGACACTATCTATGTACCTATGTGACAGATAGCTGAAAATAGCACAATGATTAGAAGGATATTTACTAAGACAACTCAGAGTTAAAAGGTTTAGGAACCTGCTGTTTAACATTGCAGGATACTCAGCATGGGAGGTTCCTTGGCTTCATGTAGGTTTCTGTAGAGACCTGCCTGAGGATAAGATGACCAAGGATTTGGGGGTTATAAAAGGTTGAAACAGGAGAGTAGAAACTACTATTGCTCCTTCCATATTCCTGCAGGCACTTTGTGTAAGACAGGGGGTCAAGTTAGTTGCAGGCAAGGCCAGAGGTGGTTCTGCAATGGTCCCTTTCTGTAGGCAAAAGTGTAGCAAGTTTGGTCAGGGGGCAGACCTGGTGTCAAAGAAAGAGGTACCCAAGGGCAGACAAGGAGTCTGAGGTGGTACGTATGTTTTATTCTTTTCTGAGGGAAAACTTACAAAGGAGAAGTGGGTGGAAAATGGATTGGAACCTGCACTGGGGTAACACATTGAATGTCTACCCTCAGGTGTCTATATCTGTAACAAGTGAAATGAATCAAGAGTTATAGTGAGTTTATTCAGAGGGGTTGAACCTATGACTGGGCCCCTGTTTAAAACTGACTTGTCTGGTGGGGTTGGAGCAGGTAATTACTCACCCCAGAGAAAGTCTTTATATGGTACTGGACTTTACAGCCATCCAGATTTTTGGTTAAGAAATATAACGGACTTTCTCTAAAAGGAGATAAGAAGGTACCGTTAGTCTCTGTTGAGAAATGTGTTTATGCCTCAGGGTAAAGAATGATGATATCCATTATGTTTATGATAGAATGTGTATCATTAATAGGAACCCTGAAACGCAGCTTCTGAAGATGGATGGGTAGAAGCTCCATCCCTTCCTGGGACAGGAAGGTGGTTAGCAGTCTGCAATAACTGCTTCCCTCTTAAGGTGGGGGATATGTAACTGGGAGCTCCGGCCACTCTTGAGGACTGACCTTTTCTTAAATCTGTTGCTTCAGTTCTTGTATTTCTAAGCCTAATATATCCTTTTTGTTGTGGTTTTCTATTGCCTGTTTTTTCTTGGACGTGTTGTCTTATTTCCTTGTTTTCTGCTAGGGAAGTTTCATACTGGTATTTCTGGTTGGAACTAGGGATATGGCTCCTGGCTGACCAGCAAAGATTTATGATGGTGCATCAGCCAATAGGGTGATGGAGAATAACCCATGTTTGGTGATTTCTGAGCACTATTAAGGTTGCAGGTATAATCAGCTTTACCAGGTGAGTAAATACCATTATGGAAATGTGGGTCTAGCAATGTTGCTAAGATTTACTCTTTGCTCCAGGTCATGGCTGATAGTTTGTTATCATTGCTAAGTTTGGAAAGCAAGTTATTTACTAGAGAATGGTTCATATCTAAGTTGTTCTTCATTTTCTCCAAGCTTTTTTTTGAGAAGTAGAATGGGTAGAATAACTTGGTTAAGGGATGCCTTTTCTGAACTGACCTTGTTACTCATAAATGGTTTCAGAATGTGAAACAACTATTCCATCAGAAACCATTGAGTAGAATGGAGTACAATCCCCTCCCTAATACCATTGTACATGATAAATGCAGTGATAAAGTAGGTTGAATTCCACCTTGTTTGTACATCTTGAACAAGTTGGTGGTGAGGGACACCTTTGTTCTTCTGGATATCAGCAAGGATGTCATGGACTTTTACAGAGCAGTTGAAGTGGCCACACACTTTGTGAATTGTGCCTACAGTGGTTGATACTTGCTGATCATTATTATCCAGGAATCTTCGACTATTAAGTCCCCTTGCTCTGTGTGGACTGATATATCCATCCAAATTTACTATACATTAAAATTCTGTTGGCAGCCTAAGGGTTAAGACGATGTGTGAAATAATGTACATGTACAAAATTGCCATCATGAAGTGCTTTCCTTATATTTGAACCATTGTCGTCAAAAAAAGACAACTTTTAAATCTCGTGAGGTGACCCAGACACTACCTAATCTTTCTTGTTCTTGCTAAATATGTTGTGCTATGTGTGTCTTGAAAGTGAGATACATGGAGTACTGCTATTTTCTGAAACATGAAGGTTTTTCTTTCCTTCGAGAGAGAGACAGTAATGGTGGTAGCAGCTGGAGTGGTAGCAATCGGAGTAGTGTGTGAGGATGATGAGTTACAGTAGCTGCAGAACTAACCCAATTTGCAATAACAGAAAGACAGGCAATAGTTTGGGTGCTGGTCCACATGTCAGTAGTAAAGTGAATTATCTTGTCCTCTTCCTCTAAGAGAGCATGCCTCACTTGACCTAGACTGTCATACATCCTGGGCACAGTAGTGACTGAAATGTATTTTCTACTTGTGATTAAATATCGCCGGTCTAAGTATTCTATAAACATCTGGAAACCCACATTTTCTACAACAGAGTATGACTGCAAGTCAAGTACAATAATTTCTGTTATTTTATGAGTGATTATCACTGTTATTGGATGGTTTTGTGAATATTTAAACTTTCTCTCTATAACCTCTTGTTACTTTAAAGAGCAGTGCAATAAAAATAGACTAAAATTTGACCCTATCTTTTTTCTTCCTGATCGATGCCAGACGCCTTCCAGTTTATTTTGGTGGTGAATTTTTCAGTTTCCATTATCATTTAAGAATTTTATGAAAGATTCCATGTCAGGGGATAAATGATGAACAATAGGAACACGTAGAATTACTGATACATCAATAGAATGCAAATAGCAGGGAAGACAATTTACATGGTATGGGCATGTGATACAGTTACGTGGCTAACATTGTGCTAACATAGAGATTTAGGAGAAAGGAAAGAGCAATAGGTGATCCAGAAGTACTGGGGTAGTAAGGGGGGGCAGGTAGAGGTGGGAGATAGCGCCAACCACAGGCTCAGGGTCACCTAGTCGGCGGGGAGGAGGGATAGGACAGTGAGCAGGGGAATTGGCAGAAGGGGATGGGCTATGAACCCAGGGGAAATAGAGCGAGGGAAGGGCAGAGGTGGGGGGTTGGGAGGAGTGGGTAGGAGGGGGGTAAGTAGCAGGTTGGGCAGTTTAACAAGTGCAAGGTTGGGGGTAACCAGTATTAGGTTACAGGAGGAGTTGGTCAGGGACAGCAGTGGCATTTCTCTTGGCAAGACAGATGGGATCAGTGGAGGACACAGGTTCATCAGGTGAAATGATTATAGAATCTCCTTCATCAGCACCATTGCCCTTATTACTACTGTCAGACTTTGTTTCACTTTGTTTGGCTTGTGCCTTAGAAATTGTCCCCCTCACTTTTGGTGATGTAGTAGCAGTGCTCTCCTCCATGCATTGTCACTGTCAGAAATGGGTAAAGTCTGACTTATAACTTCCATGTCATCATTATCCCCTTGACCAACATGGTCATCATCACCACTAGATTCACTAGAGCTACCACTGTTACTTAGAGACTGATTAATTCAAAATGTATGTTTTGCAAATTGAGCAACTCAACTGCAAGTTGTACCTGTAAGTACTTTAACTTTATGTATTATAGGAATACTCTTTGTTTTGGCAGTTTTCTTAGATAATTTGCTGTTAGACGTCTTGGAGGAGGAGAGGTCTCTTGTAACTTTGTTTGGCTCTGCACTACTGAGCCCTTCTATCATAGCTAATCCTTCCCCAGTTGTCAAAGTCTCAGCATTTTGAGAGTTAGTTGGCAATACATTGATAGCAGTAGCATTATCAGTACCTTCAACACACTTTGGTGCTTGAGTTTTAGGTTTTGAAGGCCTACTCATTTCTGGACTACTGAATAAACTTACATTTATTACTTTGTTTGCCAGTGAGTGTTGTTTTACAATGTTTTTGAGTAGTAGTCATATTAGCAGTCTTTCTTGAGTGACTTGTTCAGTGTCACAGTCACACAGACAGTACACAAGTGGTAGGTGGCTGTCAGAGCTTAATTCACACGCAGGTCTGCACTCTAACCACTAAGCAGTAAGGGCTGGTGCTAATGCTAGAGTTCAGAAATAATTAGGAGTCATCAAGTTTGATCCAACCCTCTCTGAGTCCTTCCAAAACATAAATATTTTTTTTAATCCTCCACAAAAAAAATTTAATCAGGGTCACCAACTTGGCCTAATCCTCTCTAATTTCTGAGATTTTCCAAAGCAAGAATTATGTTTGTTTTAATCATCCTAACATGCCCCATGAGCTAAAGATGATAAGTAGTGTGCCCTTGGAGCACAGCAAGGTACTTAAGGGACTTGTTCAGAATCACACAGACAGTATGCAATTGCTGGGTGGCTGCCGGAATTTAAATTGACACACAGGTCTACTATATATTGTTCTGGTTCACACTAGTGCACTTACCGCTAAGCTGTAAGGGGTGGCTGTCAGTGCTAGAGTTCAGAATAAATCAGGGGTCAATAACAGCAAGTTTGCTCTGTCACTAACCCACTCTGAGTCCTTCCAAAGCACAGATTTTTCTTTTTTAATCAGCCACAAAAATTTGGATCAGCGGTCACCAACTTGGCCTAACACTCCGCCGTCTCTACCAGTCATTCCAAAGCAAGAACTACTTTTTGTAATCATCCATGATAGGCCCACTGAGCCAAAGATTATAAGTGGTGTGCCCCAGGATCACAGTGAGGTACCTGACGGACTTGTTCAGGGTCAGACAGATAGTTTGCAAGTGCTGGATAGCTGCCAAATTTTAATTCACTTACAGGTCTGCTATATATTATTCTGGTTCACACTGGTGCTCTAATGTTTGCTCTGCCTCTAACCCTCTCTGACACCTTTCCAAACACAGATTTGTTTAAATTTTTTTAATCAGGAGTGACCAAGTTGGCCTTACCCTTTACGAGTTCTTCCAAAGCAAGGATTACTTTTTTCTTCATTTTTTAATCATCAACCACAGGCCTATTGAGCCAAAGCTTGTAGGTGTATCTCAGGAACACAGGGAGGTACTTAATGGACTTGTTCAGGGTCACACAGACAGTATGCAAGTGGTTGGTGAGTGTATGATTTTATTTCACAGGTCTTCCATAATTACAGTAGTCTGGTTCACACTGGTGCTCAAACTAAGCTAAAGGGCTGGTGCCTGCTAGTGCCACTCACTACCAAAGATGTCAACTTCTGCAGCTGCTAATATATTTTTTTTAACTGGCTTGATTAATAATAACTTAATCAGCAGTGCCTGCAAGCTATATTATTTAGCAATGTCTGCTGTGTCTGTCTTGACTGCAACTGCAAGCACTCCCTTCAGCTGAGCTGAAGCGGCTTCCAATTTCCACCACACTTGTATTCTGTGACTGAAAGACTGATACATAGGAACATATGAATTTGCCAGCAGAAACAGGCTACATGGTCTACCAAGTCTGCTTGAATGTGCAGCTAGCACCCTAACTTTGCAGCTGCCTCTCCCCCTCACCATTACCCCCCAATCTGTCCCATCCCCTTTTAAAACTGCCCACTGTCTTACAGGATACCATGTTCTCAGACAGTGTTCCACTTAGCCACAACTCTCTCCATGAAAAAGTGTCTTCTCATTTCTCTCCAAAATGTTCTCTCCTCCAATCAAAGAACCATATTCTCTCCTGTCACTCCTGCTTCTCAGCTTAAATACCCCCTCTGTACCTGTCTTGTTTATCTACTTTATGTACTTAAAGGTCTCAATTGTATCCCCCCGGTCCTCCATCTCCTCCAGGGAGTTCATATTTAACTCACTCCGCCTTTCCTCGTAGGGTTTGTCCTCCAGTTCTTGGATCATCTTTGTTGCTCTGTGCTGTACCCCTTCCAGTAATCTGACATTCTTCTTCAAGTATGGGTGCCAGTACTGCACGCAGTACTCCAGGTGCAGCTTCATTAGTGACCTGTACAGAAAAAAATGAAAAACAAAACAAAAAAAAAAAAAGAAAAAAAAAATTTGAGAAATTGAGATTTGAGAATGAGACTGAGAAATGAGATAGATAACAGCACCTACAGCTATGTATGTTAGCAGGTAATAGCCTGCCTGCCCTCCCCACCCCACCCTACCACACAGGTGCCAAGCACTTTCCCTCCCTCCATCTTCCCCACCCTCCATTTTTGCCTTTCAGTAAATTAAAGGAATACTACAGTCAAAATATGCAAAAACATATGCTGTGCAGAGTGTTTTGATTTGTGTATTTAGTTCTGGTGTGTCCTTCCCTTTGTTTGCTATTAGGAGTTTTTTCTCAATTTGCCTATTAGTTTTATGGCCTCTGGGGAGCTCCATATTGCAATGATGTGTCCAGGAGGCATTGTAAGACAAAGAGCAATAAACCATGCTGACATGGAGATCCCAGAGGCCATAAAACTAGTAGGCAAATTTAGAAAAAATCCTAATAGCAAACAAAGGGAAGGACACATCAGGACTACATACACAAATCAAAACATTCTGCATGTTTTGCAAATGTTGACTGTGGTATTCCTTTAAGACACTAATTGTTTAGTATTTTTTTGGCTTTTTTATGGTCTCTAATTTTTTTTTGTAGATGAGAAATAGATGAGTCAGGAAGACTATAAAAAGCCCTTTTGGCATAGGGTTTCAATTACAGGACTGAGCTGCTGCCTGAACTAATTAGTTTGGATCACAATCACTTTAATGCGATGGGAGGGAGACAGGAAACAGGAGATATCTTCCAGGTGCAAGCACATGGTGCCTCATTACACACCTGGATGTGCATTAACCCATGACAACCACCACCCCATCATGTCTTATTACTTACTTAAAGAGCTAGTGACACATTCAGGAGAACTTTAATAAAACCTATTATTCAGCCACAGTCCAGCTTGTATTTCCCATTACTGCTGTATTCCTCTTCCCCATTATTTATTACTAAGGTCATCTGTATGAAAACATGATCTGTGCTCCTGAAGAGTTTGTATATTCCTGCTGCTTTCTCCCTACCTGAAGTCATACAACATCGCTTGTGACATCACAGTTACTCCCATGGCAACAAAGGTTCATGTCACAACAAAGGATTATAACTTGAAGTTTGGAGTAAGCTATAGAGGTAGATGGACTTTAAAGGATCTTTAAGGGATAAAGATCACATATTCATGCAAATGTCCTTAGTAATAAATAATAGGGAGGAAAAATATGTAAAATATAAATGGAATGCAGGCAGAATTGTACCTAATTATTATATTTTTTTTAAGTTTTCTTTGAGGCATCAGTAGCTCTTTAAGAAGTACAAGAAGTGCAAATCAATAACTGAAAGTACATTGGCTGTGTTGTAATATATGGGTCTTTAGCCCTTTCTTAAAGTCTGCAAGGGAGGAACAGTTATGTAACTCTGGTGGGAGGGAGTTCAAAAGGGAAGGGAAGGGGCAGAGGTGGCAAAGGACCTCTTATTCAAGCCTGACATGAACCTGGGCACCTCAAGTAGGGTGGAGGATCACAACACCCACCTAGGAGGCTTAGGAACAAGAACACCTTGCAAGATAGAATGGGGTGTAGATTTTGACCATTTTAAAAAACAGGTAGAGGAGGGGGCAAGTAAGTCTCCCCTCCATTGTAGTGTAGAGTAGTGAAAATGTTGCAGTGATAATCTAATCTGGACCTCAATCAAGTTTATTTTTCTCTATATTGTACCCTCTCTTACAGTATATGATTATTAACAGTACCTGTCTTTTATTCTTATCAATGCCTACATATTTCAAATATAGTGTATGTATGCAATGCCTACTATTGTACTTGTACTGTCTTTGATGTGGAGCCTCTGTAAATGAGCTTTTAGCTCAAAAATTGTAATCCAGGACTTCAATAAATAAATAAATAAAAATAAATGAATAAATGTTCCCTAGTTAGGACACCAGAGCCAAAATGACCGATGTTTTTTTGAAAATGATATATTTTATTGAAGTATGTTTGTTGAGATGCAATGCAATCACATTAGGCTAGCTACACAATAACAACTTATAACAAGGAGTTGAAGAGATTATGTTGCAGATCACTCCTTATGCAGAAGGAGGTGGGTTTATCCCATATAGGCCATTGATGCCCTGTAACCCCTGACTGATTATATTTAATATTTGGAGTAGTTTAGTTAACTGAGACCTAAGCTTGGACTGGCTCCTCTGCTGACAGCAGGCTTGGGCTGTCCCATGGAGTGTGAAATTGGTAGGAGGGCTTCAAGTGAGGCCCATCTGGCTTTGTACAGCTCTGGTGTGGGGTGTAAGTTGTTGACCACTTTTTCCATGTGGATAGCTTCCAGGGCTGCATTGTGCCATTCCACATATGAGGAAATTTTGTCATTTTTAAAATTTGTTTTTGGATATTGCGGCTATGAGGGCAAAATGACCGATTTTTGCTGTACATGATTTTGAGTCTGTGTATTTCAGAGCTCCTATGGGTATGGAGGATTAGGCACCATACTATATGATGGGAAGCAGAGTCTGCATCTTTGCGGGGGATCTGGTACGTCACCAGCATTGTGATCTTATTGGCTGTGACATGACTAGTAAGCAAGAAGAGCTGATCTCCTGTTGCATGGCTGGTGAATTGTGACATGCTATCAATCAGGCAGCAGGTCTTGTGATAAAACAATGAGCGATGTCACATACTGATAATGCAGTGGCAGGAACAGAACTAAATGTCAGCTTCCAGGTAAAGCACTGCTTTTCGCATTACACCTAACACTATTAGATACAAACCATATTATTAGCACATAGAAAAAATACCACTTCAGAAATAAAAGTAAAGGACTGCATTTAACAATTACTAACATTTTCTACCTGCTGTTTTGTGGCACTACTAGCTCTTTTAGGATTCCAAGATACAAAATTAAAATATATCTCTGCCTTTCTCAAAAACGAAACAGTCACTAATGTAGTTTTCATTGACTGTGTATAGGACAAAGTTGATTGTCTAAAAGAACTACCTTTAAATATTTGGATTGGGTGAGGGTGAAAGTTGAGTGGGGTTCCATTTGATCTTTGCTTTTAGTTGATTTGGAACTCTAACAGTGCATTGATGTAACTTTTTTGCAATTAATTTCTTTACTATTTGAGAAAGTAGAGTGTAACTTGCTTCACACAGGGCCCTTTGGGCTTTACAAAGCAGGAGATGAGTCTTAATTGCTTCAGACCCTGTATGAAGAAAAAGATGAGTTCTAACTTTCTTCAGTTCCTGTATCAAGAAAGAGATGAGCCCTAACTTGCATCAGGCCCTGTATGAAGAAAGAGATGAGTTCTAACTTGCTTCAGCCTGCATATGAAGAAAGAGATGAATCCTAACTTGCATCAGGCCCTGTATGAAGAATGAGATGAGTTTAAATTTACTTTAGGCTCTGCCTGAGCGATAAGTCCTAACTCACTTCAAACTCTGTATGAAGAAAGAGAGGAGTCTGAACTTGTTTCAGGCCCTGTATGAAGAAAGAGATAAATCCTACCTTGCTTCAGGCCCTGTATAAAGAAAGAGATAAGTCCTACCATGCTTCAGGCCCTGTATGAAGAAAGAGATGAGTCCTAACTTGGTTCAGGACCTGTATGAAGTGAGAGATGAGTCCTAACTTGCATCAGGCTTTTTATGAAGAAAGAGATGATTCCTAACTTGCATCAGGCCCTGTAGGAAGAAAGAGATGAATCTGAACTTGATTCAGGCCCCGCATGAGAGGTAAATCATAACTTGCTTCAGACCCTATATGAAGAAAGAGATGAATCCTAACTTGCTTTACACAGGATTCTTCAGGCCTTGTATGAAACAGGAGGTGAGTGTGCATTAGCCGTAATCTTTTGTTGTGTAGGGTCCTGAGGGCATTGTCCAGAACAGGAGATAAAGAATAAGTTTCTTACTATTTTTTTCCATGTTCACTTTAATTGTAGTATAAAATTTCTTTGTTAACTGGGTAAGGCCCACTAGGCACAAATGCCTGTTTTGGGGGTGACTCAGGAGCTTTGGTGTGATTAAGTGACTTGCTTAGAGTCACACAGTATGCATGTGGAGGTTGTGGGAATCAAACCCAAGTCTGCTGAATGTACCAAGCTAATTCACAGCTCATTACTCTAATCTCTAGGCTATACTGACAGCTCAAAATGACCAGAATTATTTTTTCAGTCATGTTCTTACCAGCTTTCATGTTTCTCACCTTTAAACATGTTGTTCATGTATGACTTAATCCATTTTTAGCTTCTGCTTACTGCTTTACACATTTTGCTCATATCGAAATTAAAAAAAATGTTTTGTGCCAATTGTTGTATTTTTTTTGTTTGTGTTGAACTTATTTATTCACTTATTTGAAATCTGGTGACCAAGAAAGGTACATTGAGCCATGGTTCATTTCCATATGTGTGCAACCCTAGAAAAGTGCTTGCTATGAGTTTTTGTTTTACACAGTTTGTACTGGACTTTGTTCACAATGTTTTTTTTTTTCCCATTTGTTCATGTGTTACCAAGTGCATGTGCTATCTGTTATGTGCACCTGTTGGATTCATAAAGTTTGTTTTGTAAATATTTTCACTGAATAGCAGACATTTGTTTCTTCTAACTAAAATATTAAGGGGAACTAAATTTAGTTTTAAATGTCAGCTCAGATGACTATTTGTTTATTTATGGCATTTTGAAAATCAGGTGAGCCCACTGAGAGCAAGGGTCCTTTTTCAGGGGTGACCCAGAATTAATTACATACGGTGCTAACAGGCAGATCATATCATAGCAAACTACAAATACAGAAGAGAAGACATTGAGGAAGGTGTAGGATTACAAACCAGTCCATGGGAAAAATAATTTAATTAGTTACCCACATTAATTAAACTTCAACAGTATCTCAGATAAAGCAACACAGAGAGATACGGACAAAAGCTATGAGATTCATAGGCTTACAGATAGCTATACAGTAAGTACACATTCTGACTTGAATAGACTATCTTCTGAGGTACTGGGTCAATATGTCATGGACAGAACTGCGCAAGGAGAACTGCACGATCTAAAGCGTGTAATTAAATGCGGCGATAGGGGTATAATAGCAGTAGTACACTACCACTACTCCTGTCGCTCACTCTGAAGTGGAGTGTAACCCCTAGGTGGCACTATCCTATGGGCTACTACCCCTGCCTGTATGGCTATGCACAAGTTGAGGGGCCTGAGTTCTGTGAATGGGTGCCTTCACCTGGAGGAATGGTACTGGGGTAGCTTAACTGCTCTGGTATAGCCTCCCCGGGACACTAAAACCACCCACCTACCCTTCTAGTGGTCTAAACAGTAACACAATGGTGCATTCACATTCAGTAGATAGCAGTAATCATATGCTCATGCCTCTTTCACATACCACCAGGGCTGAATCTGTTGTAACTGCCCTGAGGACCCCCCTGGAAATTAAGATCAGCAATGCAACAATACAATATTACCACTGTAACCCAACTAATAATATCAATCAATCAAGTCTTTATCCAGGCGAACACCATTGAGCAGGCTCATTTACAAGGTGGACCTGCGTTACACAAGGTCAAGAATAACACTTTTATGTACAGATAGTAAATAGACATAATTATACAGAAATAGAAAAAAATACACAGAGCAATAACAAGCATTTCAGATATAGGGTTAACAAGGTTAGGGAGAATGGTATGAGAAGGGGGAATTAAAACATTCTGAAACAGCCAGCATATTTATTTATTTTATTTATGTATTTATTTATTTATTAAATATTATTAATATTAAAACATTTTCAAACAGCACGACATATCATTGGTCAGGACATATACATTTACTTAATGGGCAGATATGGAGGGGAGGGGTACAGGACTGCAGCTGTTCTAGGAGGGGTGCTACGGTAGATGGGCTGGGGACATATATGTTAGGAGTCTGAGGGTAAGAAAGGTAGTGGATTAGCAGAAAAAAAGGGGATATAGGCGGAGACAATCTAGGGGCCGGGTTAGGTAGAGATGTAGTGGGCAAGTAAGCAGCAGGTACCCTAACACGCTAAGCATGCTGGAAACAGCTGCATAGCTCCTTAACAGCCTTGGCATACAAGGTCTTGAAGGTGGTAAGACTAACAGGGAGACTCAGTTTCATAGATTTCTGTAGTTTGTTCCAGAGTGAGGGCAACACAAAGCCTATGGCCGCTCTCCCAAAGCATGTATAGGCCCTAGGTGCCTTCAGTAGAAGCAGAGAATAGTTTCTCAGTGCGTAGTTGCCTACCATGTATAATGGCAAACAGCCTGAAATGTATTGGGGTAATTTGTTGGTAATAGCTCTGTAAATCCAGAGAGCCACATTTCTATTCCTTCTGTGCTGAAGGGAGGTCCACCCCACAGCTGCATATAAGGAGTAGTGGTGGGTGGTGATAGGTAGGCCAGCTATAAATCTCAAGGCACTGTGGTATAAAGTGTCCAGTTTAATAAGACAGGACGCATTACACTGACTATAAATGAAATCAGCATAATCAATTAGGGATAGAAACGTGGATTGAATTAACTGCATCTTGGCATCTTTGGTCAGGAGGCAGTTTATTCTAAAGAAGAGACCAAGCCTCTACCTCAACTTTTTCAGCAGATCCTCGACATGCTCCACAAAGGAGAGTCTGTGGTCTAGCCAGATCCCTAGGTACTTGAATTTTGTAACAAATTCCAACCTCTCTCCTAGTAAAGTGTAAATGGGAGGTAAGGAGCCAGAGATAGCAGGGTTCACCAAATGAGTAGCCAGAGAGAACAGCATAGCTTTTGTTTTTTGGCATTGAATGAGAGTTTTTTATTCAGGAGCTCATTCTGCAACAAGTTGAATTCTGTTTGTAAATCTACACAGGCGGCTTCCAGAGTTGGGCGGCTTAGGTACAACACCATATCATCAGCAAAAAGGTGAATATTGGCCTCCTTGATGCCAACATCAATATTGTTTATATAAATTGCAAACAATGGAGGCCATAGGATGGAACCCTGTGGAATGCCTCTTTTAGTGGTTTGAGTGAAGAGAGCTCCCCTTTGGTCTTGACATGCTGAAGCCTATCTGTAAGGTAATTATTGAACCAGCACAGAGAGATCAAGTCCAGACCTATCACTTTTAAGGTGGAAAGAAGCAGACCGTGGTCGACAGTGTTGAAGACCTTGCTAAGGTCCAGGAACATGGCACATACAAATTTTTTGTTTTCCAGCTCTCATTGCCAGTCATCAGTCACTTCGGTCAGAGCCGTATTGGTACTGTGCTTGGCTCTGAAACCAGACTGCATAGGGTTTAGAAGGTTCTTGTCATCTAGGTAGGTTCTCAACTGAGCATTCACAATTTTTTCCAGCAGTTTAGACAATATTGGTAGGAGAGATATCGACCTGTAATTATTTAGGTCTCAGGGATCCCCTGATTTAAACAGAGGAATGATGTGGGCAATTTTCCATAGGTGTGGAAGAAACCTCTGGGACAAGAACAAGTTAAATAGGTGTGTGATGGGCACAGCTAGGATGTGGTACGCAATCTTTAAGAAGAAGGGATCGAGAGAGTCAGCACCAACACTTTTCTTGGTGTCCAACTGTAGCAGGAGGTCTTCGACCTCTTTCAATGAAGCAGGAAGGAATGAGAAGACCGCATTAGTGGTGCTAGGTTTAGGAATTTTTGCACTAACCTGAGAACGTAACACTGATGCTGGTGAATTGTCGAATGCTAGGCCTGCTGTAGCAAAGTAGTTGTTGAAGGCCTGGAGAATCTCTTTGCTATCATTGATAGTAACTTTGTCAGAGATGATTTTCAAGGGAAGTACATTTCCAACTGTATGACCAGACAGCTCTTTGATTGTGGGCCAAAATTTAGCTGGGCACCTTGAGGCAGAGTCAAGCTCAGAACGGTCGAAGTTGGCCTTAGCCTCTCTAACCAGTTTGGTGCAGGAGTTCCTAGCCTTCCTGAAGTGGCACCAGTCCTCAGCAGTTTTTGATTTGCAGGCTTTTTTTTCAGAGTTTATCTTTCGCTAGTAATGCAGCCTTGAGTTCAGCAGAGAACCAACGGCAAGTTCTGGTCTTTACATGGACTTTTACCAAGGGAGCATGATTATTTTTGGCACAAGACACTATTTCATGAAAAATGTCATATGCTATACTGACTGATTTGGCTAGGTAAATGTTCTGCCAGTGTACAGACGATTTTAGCTCATCGATGTAGGCAAATGGGTCAAAGTTGCGTATGGACCTTCTGGTGGAGAACTTAGATGTGGAGGGGGGATTGGCGTTAGATCTTACACCAGTGATAAAGCAGTGATTGCTGACATCTGAGAAAAATATTCCAGCATAGGAAGAGGACTGTGGCTTGCTTGTAAGAAAGACATCCAATAGGGTGCTATTCCTAGGGTTTTTCTTGTTAGGATGCGTAGGTTCTTCAATGAGTTGTGTGGGCCCAAGAGAGCCACAGAAGGATTTGAGGGATAAGGAAGCCTTGGATAACCAGTCATAATTGAGATCCCCTGGAATAATAGCTTTGAGGGTCTCATGTCCCATAATAGTCGATAGGTGAGGCAGGAGCTGGGACCCAACAGATGGAGGCCTGTAACACTCTATAACCCTGATAGCCATTGAGTGGGATGTTTCAGCCTTATGGGACAGACATTTGAAGCCATTTGTGATAGAGGAGGAGTCAATGGTAGTGAATGTATATTTGTTCTTGACATAAATGCCTACCTCACCACCCCTAGTCTGCCAATATGCACACTAGCCCAGTTAAACGCGAAAACAGGCAATCAGATTTATTTAGGGGAAGTGAACAAGGGAGGAGCATGAATCTAGCAAAATGATTAGCACTCTGACTTAATTCAGGTTGTTTCAGCATGCACTGTAAGTCACTTTTAAACAGTCCCACAACCCTGGGTACCCAGTATGTCATGTAGGCTAGCCTGAAGCATCGCCTGGGGTAGCCAGCATTGCAGCTGTTGTTGGGGTCCTTAGGAAAGAAAGCAGTTAACATGCACACAACCAGCTGACCCAGTGGCACTAAGGGTTGAGGTGCTGGAGGCCACACCTCATGCCATGCTGGCGATCCGGGTTTGGGAAAGAGCCTGGGGTGTTGGTGGCCAGCAGGGGAGGGAAGAGACTGAGCATCCAGAGGATGGATCTCTCTTCCCAGGGTGGGCTTGGGGAGCGCTCTCTCATGGAGTGACCTCTGGCGGTTGCTGGGGGCGTCGTCAGTGCAGTGCTTCTGGAGCAAGTCTTTGGTCCCACTTTCAAGTAGCAACAACACGCTTTTCTGTCTTCTGCTGCAGGTCCCAACCCGCACTCAGAAAGGTCTGACTTTTACACAAGGTGATAGCTTAGGCTATAGAACATGGCAGGCAGGCCAGCAGAGCCTTCCCACCAATTTTCCTATGCTTCTCCTAGGAGTAGCTGCTAGACTGCTCAAGCTGTTTACTTTTCAGCCTCCAACCTTCAACTGACTCTGCTTCAGGCAGTTCTGGATATTTCCTCTGAGATCCAAAGGGTTCAGCTGGCTGAGGGAACTGTCTGTCACAGCAAGAGCCCCCCTCCAGATCCGTTTAGGCACCAACCCCTTAAAACTACAACTACTACAGAATTTCCTTAACACAAGATCTCTGTGGACAGTTTCCATTTTAGGTCCCCAGAGGTCCAATTGGTCCAACACTGGAAGTCCAGAACCAAAATAGCGGCTCATATTCAAAAGCTCAAAGCTGCAAATGATAGCAGGTTAGACAAACTCCTCTATCATTATTATAACAGATAAACAGTAAATAGTCATGTTTCCTAATAGAGCTCTCAGCTTCCTCTGTGCAAGTAGCGAATACAGAATGGAACAAATGAGCCTTAAATTACTCGGACCCAGCCCAAACTAATTTCTAACACAGCATAGGTGGTCTCTTAAAGAGACAGGTGTGAAAACTCGCTAGAGTGCTCTCATGCAGACAAATAGAACTACTGCAAACAGGACACCATCCTGACAGTGGGCATTAGAGAGCCCAGGAAGACATTATAATACCCCTCAATTTGTAGGGGGTTACAGGAGGAAGGACTGAAGATGCCACAGGTGCTGTGCCTGATTGAGCCACTCCCATGGTTGAGTGCCTAAGGCACATACATCTGGTGCTGTGGAGGCCCAGGGATTGGGGTTTGAATCCCCATCTCCCAACATTTTTTATCACCCCCAAAAATACAAAATCCCCCACTCAGAGTTTCTCCTTTCCCCTTGTTCATACCCACCTCAGAGTTAGATATGTTGGGGAGTGTTGGGCAGTGAAGCCCCCCATGTCAGAGGATGTGGGGGGGCAGAGCACCCTGCAAAAACAAAGATTACTTTATGTGTATCACTGGTGTGTGCTTTTGTTTTGCAGTCGGTGTTTTCTGCTGACCTTATTTTGCTGCACGCTGTAATGCCTGCAACACTGTTGTTTTGTGTGGTTGCTGTCTTCTGATGAACCATATAACTCTCAAGTAGAGATGCAGCGAATTTAAATTCCACTGGCGAAGTGAACGCAAAGTGGGCACTTCACGTTACCTCTCTGCTATGCGGAGTGGGTAATGCAAAGTGCTCACTCCGCCTTGTCATTACCACTTTGCGTTAAGGTGGAATGGCAACACGGAGTAAGGTGAAGTCATTGTTTTTAATGGACTTCGCGTTCCTCATTATGATTCTAACTGATCCACTTGGTGCTTCAGATTTCTCAGCCCCCCACACATCACATGGCTTACAGTACTGTAAGTCACATGCTCTTTAACTAGGCAGGAAGGAAGTGAGTCATACAAGCAGACACTTTTACTTTCTTCTCTGCAGATGGAGAGAGAGGAGTGTGTTTTGTGACTGCTGATACTTTGAGATCAGAGTGAGGAGGAGATTTAAACTTTGATTTAGACCCAACAGCTTTTTTAAAAGCTACATTTTTTTGTCTTTTCTTACTCTTTTTTACTTAATTTGTTCTTTCTGTAAATTTTATTTTTCTTACCTTTATAAGTAGTTAATTGTTTGTCCCTTCCCCAGAAGCAGGACCAGCACAGCCTCCTATCCTAACTCTGAGGCAGTTGAACCACCACCACCACCACCAAGTCCAACACCAGGTCCTCTGGAGCAGGATGTACCTGTTCACCCGGGCCCAGGTGGGGATGCCATCACTGTTCAGCACTGTGACCATCGGCTGCCACTTCATCTGGCCCTCCTCTACCTGTGCCTAGTTCTTCCCGCACATCCGTTATTTGGCAGTTTTTTGACTGTGTCAGGGGGGACAGCAGTGTGGTCAGATGCTGCCTATGTGAGGTGGAGGTGCACCGTGACCCCTGGGGGACTCACCTGGGGACTGAGGGCCAGTACATCCGTATGCTCAATCACCACCAGTTGGAGTGGCAGGCTGCCACAGAACAGACCATGTCTGCACCTGCTGGCCATTCTGTGGCAGAGGGTGCAGCTTTGCATGATGGTATCCCTAAGAATAGGAGGGCCACAGCAGTACCTGCTGCTCCACCAGGATCGCATAGAGGGACATCAGTTGCAAATTATGTCAATGCTGGAACTGCTGCTGGATCACCATGGGATCCCACATTAGCTTTTTTTCCTCACGCCATGTGCCCCCACACCTTCCTTGCTGTATTATAAAATGTATTCCTCCACCATCCCCAACCCTTGTATGTAATTATGCCCTTTTTTGTTGTCTTCTGTATGTGTGGCCCTTTGTATTCTGAGCAGTGCAAGTATACTGTGCTAAACTGCATGTGTGCAGTCAGTCTTCTTTTCAGTCTGCGTATGTACTGCAGACACTGTCCAAATCCCTGACTTAAAAACACTTATTAATGAGTACAATGGTGGGATAGTGAAGCCTTGAGAGATGCTACAAAACAGGCTTACAATACATGCAAGTAACTAGTAAAGAAATTAATGTTGTGATTCGTGACGTAATTGTAAATCATGATTTGTGACTACATTTGTGACTGTGATGATGAAGTAATGCGAATGTCTATGGCTGTACTTCCCTGGGCCCCAATGAGGTGTGGCACAAAACTCCTTGACTTAAAAACACTCATTAATGAATACAATGGTGGGGTGGTGAAGCATGGAGAGATACTACAAAACAGGCTTAAAATGCATCCAAGTAACTATTAAAAAAGATTAATGTTGTGATTCGTGACGTGATCATAAATCGTGATTTGACTGCATTTGTGACCGTGATGATGAAGAACATGATTTGTATCATGAGTGACTTGTGACGATGGTCCTGACTTAAAAACACATATAAATGAGTACAATGTTCATGCAGAATTATGCATCACAGCTGTCCAGTACTCTGAAGGGAAGCCAAAGAAACAACTGTGATTTAAGTTAGAGATGGAGATTGGGCCCTAAAGAGATGCAAATGCACAGACAGATTAAGATTGCGCTACGCACTGAAGAGATGCAGATGCAAAGGCACAACACCTAACCAGTGCTCGCCATCAGAAATTCAAATCTGGAAAATAATTCCTTTGCTGGTTGGGGTGAGCCACGGGGGGGGCAGTGTACTGCACTGCTGCAGTAACAGTCACTAGTACTAGTAAAGATACCACAAAGAATTACAAAAATTACACAGTTGTAGTGGATAGCAGGTTCACATTGTTGAAATTATGTGGCACAATAAAAGGTGTCTGATTTGATGACATGCATCACACACATACTCACACACACACTAAGTAATGCATAGCAGATTGAAAACTTCAGTAATATAACCACATATTTTAAACAAACTAAAATTATGCACTGCTGCACCACAACACTCAGCAAAAAAACTGGCAAGAATTATTGAAAATATTATTGTGTGTACATTAACACAGTTATACAAGAAAAATATCACAAAAACAGAAAGCACTGTCTTTTTCTCCAAGTTAATCTACATCACAGATACGCCCCTCCCCAAAACACAGTTCCACTGTCTCTCAGTACACAGACTGAATATTGTACATTAACATTCAAAATCCACACATAAACAATAAACGCTCAATGATATGAGCACAGGAGGGTTTCCTATAATCGATGAACTAAAGTTTCAGCAAAACAAATTACTCCAAAAGTCATTTTTAACAGCTTTTAGAAGGTTTGAATTGTGGAGCTCTCAGAGCAGATTGTCTCCTACAGCTTCATACACACGCTACCCCAAACTGAGGCTGTGCAGAACAATCTAGAGCCCATGTGACCTGAAATTCCATGAATCACTGCAAAATTTGCCTTTGGAGCTTAAAAACAAGGCGAAGTGAGGCGGAGTGCATTGTTTTCAATGTACTTTGCCTTATGATTTGGTGGAGTAGTGGTTTGGGAAGGCAGAGTAACGTGAAGTCATTGTTTTCAATGGACTTTGCATTACCCATTAATAACGCGGAGCACTCCACGAATTCGCCTTCACTCCGCTGATCACTTCGCGGAGTGAATTGGGGCCACTTCGTTCACACTACTCTCAGACTTTAGAGTTAAAAATGTAACTCATTTTTCAGTTTCAAATTTTTAATCTTGTGCAAACTTAACTTAGAAAAATTTTTGCATTTGTTTCAGCAGTGTTTTTAGCATTGCCTCATTTTAAAACTTAAAAACATTATAACTTAAAAACTACAAAACTGTTTTAAAAACAATGAAAATGTCCTTCTGTGGCATGAGAACAGGTCTAACAAACCTGTAAGTTTTATTTATTTAATAGGTTTTGGTAACCGGGTAAGTGCGCTAGGCAACAATCCTGCCTATTTTCAGGTACGACCTGGGAGAGTACAGAATAGAGAATACAGACCTGCACAATTTGTACAAATTCACAGATAATAACAACAACATAGTAAAAACATTATAGTACAGGTTGCAATACATCATAGGATTGGTCATGCAGACAAGTATACAGGCACAATAATGTGTAAGGTAAGAGGTGTGACTGGCTAGTGGATAAGCACGCTCATTATCAGTCCTTAGCTAGCTTAGTGAAAAAACTGAAACGCATAAATAATATACAATAAGGTAAGTTATACATCGACAGCTGCCTTGCATGAAGACTTAGTGGCAGCTCACATCTACATGCATTTGCAGTTACTTAGGGCATAAAGGTGAGAGAACAGCGAATGCTTAAAAGAAAGGTGGGAGGTGGAGTTTTTAACCTGTGGGGGAGTGAGTTCCAGAACTTAGGAGCAAAATTTGTGAACGCCTGTTCTCCCATTTTGGTAGCACAGGGCCGTACTGAGAGCACTGGGATGGAAGAGGACCTAAGGGTGCAGGAGTGAGATACCGGGGTAAGCAAGTCAGCCAGAGAAGCTGGACAAGGAGGTCTAGTAAGGGAGTCAACAAGACACCCTAGGGTATATGTCCGAAGGTCTTTAGGAGACAGCCAGTTTAAGCCAGAGTAGAGTAGGCAGTGATGAGTTAGGTAAGGGGCTGATAAGGCAAACCTACAGATATTACTATAGTAAGTGTCTCACTTGCAGAGCACACTGGCATTGGCAGGGTAAAGAACCGGCAGGGCATAAAGGAGTTGAGGGAGAAGTACTCCTCTAGCAGATGGTGTGAGTGACTGGTGCACTTGATAGGCAGCACCTATTTTTGCATTGACAGTCCAACAAACCTCATTGACATGTGCCGAAAAATCAAGAGCAGGGTCAAGCGTAACCTCGAGGTATTTGAAAGTAGAAGTGTTTGTGACCACGGTACCATCACTGCAGTGGACAAGGAGCTTAGGAGCCTCAGAGGGCACTTTTTTTTCGGATCCAAAAAGCATAGCCTGGGTTTTACCTATGTTTAGGATTTGATGGTTATCTGAGAGCCATGACTGAAGGGATTGAAAGTCATGTGAAAGTTTGTGGTTTATGTCATCAATAGATTTTGATGAAAAATAAAGCACAAGATCATCAGCGTACATGAGCATACTACTGTGAAGGACTGGGAATATCATTAAGGAATAGGGAAAAGAGAAGAGGACCAAGTATGGAACCCTGCGGAACACCGCGGGTGATAGGAATGGGGAAGGAGAGAGCCTTATAAAAAGCAACAGCCTGAGAGCAGTTATCCAGATAACTTCCGAACCAGGATAGGGTAGAGTCAGTGGCTCCTAGGGTTTGTAGCTTAGTCAAAATAAGCAGGTGGTGGACCATATCGAACACTTTAGAAAGGTTGATGAACACTGCTCCTGTGAGTAGGCCCTTATCCATATTACCTTTGACATCACTGGTAAGTTGGGTCAGGGCAGTGGTGGTGCTGTGCCCAGCCCTAAAGCCATGTTGAGTAGGTGATTGAAGATTAAACTTAAGAAGGTTCTCAGAGACCTGTCGATGGACTAGTTTCTCAAGTTGCTTGCCGAGCGAGGGGAGAAGTGAGATGGGGCGGTAGTTGGACAGTTGTTTATGATCTCCCTTCTTAAAAATGGGAATACTTCTAGCCATTTTCCATACCAAGGGAACAGAGGAAGTGCTGATAGAGACGTTGAAAAACCTGGTTATGGGTGCTGCAAGCCAGGCAGCAAACTGCCTAAGAATCCCAGGTTGAATACCATCAGGGCCTGGGCTGCCACTAGCCAGAATAGTTTTGAGTAGCTTTAGAACTTCATGGTATGTGGCCAGGGCCAGCTCCAGGGTACGGGGAGTGGTGGCTCTGGGAGGAGCAGCAGGCCAGGCTTTTTGGAGCCAGGAGGGGGTAGGAGTAGGTAGCAAGGAAAAGAGGGAGTTAAAAGCATTGGCAATGGTGAGCAGATGGTTACAGTGGGCATCATTTATATACATATCTGTAGGAGTCAGTTCTTTGTTCCCAAGTATTTCCTTGATTTGGGACCAATACCGTTTAGGGTTGGAGGCAGAGGACACTAGGAGATTCCTGTAATAAGAACTTTTTGCCAGGTGTATCTCCTTTTTGCATGTGTTCCATAAGGCTCTGTAGGCTTCAAAGTCAGTAAGTAGATGGGAGGCCTTCCACGCAGACCACAGTTTATCCCTAAGTTTCAGAAGGTTGAGCAGGGATGCTTAAGCCATTTGGTAACCTTCCCTTTTACCCTTCTCATGGTGACTGGGATGTGTCTGTTTTGCAGTGAGAGTAGGGCAGAGTTGAAACTGTACTATAGCTAAGTTTATATCATCAGTATAGTAAAGGGGAGACCAGTCAACTAAGTCAAGATCATGAGTGAAAGCTTCCGTATTAAGGTTGTAGAGATTGGAGAAAGTTGACACTTTTGAAGGGAAGGAGGGGGAAGAGGTATCCCATATACAGTAAACTGGGTAATGATCACTTATGGTGTCTGGGAGAACACTGGCCTAGGTAATAAACTCCTTCCTATTTGTCAGGATCCAGTCAAGGAGAGTGGTGCAGACACCACCGTGGAAGATCCTAGTGGGTTTCTGAATAAACTGAGAGAGGCTGGCCTTGCTTACCATGGAGTATAGGAGTGAGGAGCTAGGTCCGGCCCAGTCTAGGTTGATGTCCCCAAGACAGATTATGTCACTTTTCCCAGTCACTGATAGCAAATATTCCATGAACTCCCTGAGCCCCAGCCTAGAGTTTCTGGGAGGTATATCTATCTATCTATCTATATATATATATATATATATATATATAGATATGGAGCTTTTTAATGCCTCCAAGCAGTAGGAGGGAATGGAGAACCTCGCAGTTGGCAAAAGGGGACTCATGTACTATGGTGATGTCCAGGTGAGCTTTGTGGTAGAGTGCCAGGCCTCCGCCTCTTTTAGCTCGAGTACGATCCACTCGAAGCATTTTATATCCATGAAGGGAGCACTGGGAATCAGAAATGGGGGGCTTAAGCCACGTTTCAGAGATGGCTAAGATATCTGGGTTGTTAACTCTGATCCATGCCTCCAGGTCAGGGAAATTGGCCAAGAAGCTCCTAGTATTAATGTGAACAAAAGTGAGGCCATCTGATTGGGGCAGACTGTGCAAAGGGAGAGACTGGGTGGGATCAGAGGCCTGAGCGGGACCAGGATTAGGTCTCAACATCCCCTGCAAGAGCATGGGATAGGGCAAATATCCAGAGTGTAGTGATAATGTAAGCCTGTGCTGCACATCCAGGGGAGATGGCAAACCTCAACTGGATAAATCTAATTAATAACCCCAGTTGTTTGACGATAAGCCCAGACGGAGGAAGAGGATTATGGATGGGGTCAGTTAGGAGGTTGGAGAAGCAGAAATTATCAGGTGAGCATACAGAGGAGGGTGCAGTAATCTTAGCAGGACCAGTGAGAACTGAGAGTATCCAAAACATAAGTGCAAAAGAGAAAGAAAGGTGAGTATTGACGTGGAAGCCATAATGAGATTGGAGTATGACAAGGGGGCAAAAGATAATGGGGGAGAGAGAGAGGGCATAAAGGTGGAAAGCTGGGGTGAATGAAAGAAGACAGTAGCAACCAGAACTGAGAGCAATGTAGGAGTAAACAAGAATATAGGAGTTAAGCGACCTCTAGTGGCAAGAGAATATGAGGAGCAGATGGGAAACAAGGGACTTAAAAAAAAAAAAAACAACAGCACAATTTTAAACTAGGATACTCAAAGTATCGCGAGAGTACTGTATAAAAGTAACACCAGCTAAGGGTGAGAGGGTATTGGGGGGTGGGAGCAGTCGCAAGGCAACTGCGGGGCTTGCTTGTGCTGAGACCAGCTCTCTTTGTCCGTGGAGCACAGCAAAACGTCCGTACCTGAATTTGTTTCAGGGGTGGGGGAAGGGCTTTTCCAACAGTGAACTATAAGTCATTTCACCAGTTAATATCTTTCAATCCACCAAGCTGATTGACACCAGAGTTAGTTTGAAACAAGCATTTGTCAATGCCAAATGTTTGCTTGCTGGCATTAACAGTGGAAGTGCAAGACTTAGACAGATGCAGTGAAGTACCTAACTGACGCCAACTCCATCTCCACCCTGCAGAGATGGATAAGCATTGGGGAGTGGCTTTGGGTCGTTGCTGATGACGATCATGACATTTCACCTTAGCCTACCCTGCAGACACTGACAAGGGTCGAGGTGTGCCTTGGGGTGTTTGGGCTTTACATTCACCTCATTCCATAAGGAAACATGCTGAAATGGGTGCAGTATAGGAGAATGGGGTGAACTCTGGGGCCAAAGGGTCCAAGGCGCACCTCAATGCCTGTCACTGGCTGCAGGGTGGGGGAGAGGGTGGAATGGCATGAGCATTACTGTCAACAATTCCAAGTCACACCCCTGATGCCTGTCAATCCCTACAGGGTAGGGCGTTATGGTTGAAAACCCTAACGCCCTGGGTGTTTCTTGTTTTTTTACTCCAAGTTTTCAACATGGGCTTTTTGTGACCCCACCACATGAACAGCGACACTATCAGTTCATTATTCGAAAGGTGATTTTGCACAGCGACTGCGCCATTTGGCATCACAGGTGCGAGAACACATTTCAAACAGGATGTGAAAAATGACAACTGTACTTTTCATGAGGAGGTGTAAATAATGGCAATGTTGAAAATCTGGAGTGAAAATATAAAAAAACTGGTGAAGGCACGAGTGTGCGTAGAAACTGCACAATGCACACCCGTCGTGTAATTAGTTTTGGGATTTTTTACAGTAGATTTTCAACACAGGCATTTTGGGACCTCTGCTCATGAATAGTGTCACTGATTTCCCACAGCAACCTCGCTATTCTGCGCCGGAAGTGCGAAAACATATTTCGGCCAGGGTGTGAAAAATGACAGCTATACTGTTCATAAGGAGGTGTGGAAAAATGCCAATGTTGAAAGTCTGGACTGAAAATATTACAGATTCATGAACTTATGAGGGTGCGTGGAAACTGCATAATGCATGGTCATAACACAGTCATTTTGCGGACTTTTGTCACCAAATTTTCAATATAGCCATTTTAAGACCTCTGCTCATGAACAGTGTTACTGTGATTTTCTTAATCTGCCCTGAACATTGATTTCGCACACCGACCGCACCATTGTGCGCTACATGCGCGAAAACACATTTTGGGCAAGATGTGAACAATGACAGCTGTACTGTTCACAAGGAGGTATGGTAAAATGGCAATGTTGAAAATCTGGAATGAAAATATTAAAAATACTCAAAGTTATGAACATGCGTAGGAACTGTGCAATGCACATTTGTAAAACAGTTATTTTGGGAAATTTTTTCGCCAAATTTTCAACATAGGGTTTTTGGAGGCCTACCTCATGAACTGTGACACTGTCTTTTCATTAATCAGTCCCAAAAGGTGGTTCCATGCAGTGACCTTAAAATCACCTTTTGGGACTAAATAACCAGATGACAGTGTCTAAATTCATGAGATGGGGTCCCAAGAACCCCATGTTGAAAATTTGGTGCAAAAATTTAAAAACATGACTGAGATATGAACCAAAGTTGAAAAAAAAATCTATTTTTGCCATTATACAGCTTACCGGTATTTCTTCAGTTCGCTGTCGGCTTTGAAGAGTGCAAATGTGTTCCCGGTCCACCGAAGATCATCGTGCCAGGCTCCGGAGGCAAGTATGGGGTGGGGGGTGTGGGGAGTTGGGGTGCTCAGAGGGTGGGCGCGGGTTGGTGGGCAAGAGAGTCAATGAATAACCATTTTATTTTGTTACAGGGTTTTTTTAAACAAAAGATGATGCAGAACTTTTGCCACGCTGGAGTGGGCTCCCAGCATGGCACCTGGAAGTTTGTTTGGGGGCAGTGGAGCCAATGGGGAATTGGGAACCCCCGTTAGCCACACAGTGTGTGGGGGGGCACATGATGATGTGGGACTTTTGCCACGCTAGAGTGGGCTTCCAGTGTGGCACTTAAAGTTTGCTTTTTGGGGGAGCACTGGAGCCAATGGGGATCGGGCACCCTGTCAAACATACAGTGTGCTTGGTGGGGGAGTGTGCATGTGCTGAGGGGGATTTGGCACCCCCTCAGCACACAACAAATGGGGGTGTGTGCATCATGCCAGGAGATGCAGTGGCGTACAGCTGAAAGAGAACGACTGCTAAGGTGGTGATGTGTAGGCAATTTGCATACTGCTGGTGGCATGGCAGTATGCAAATTGCCTACACGTTACCACCGCTGATTGCAGCTGTCTTTCTTTTTCAACTGTATGCCACTGCATCTGAACTGCTGTCATAGACAGCTCGGACATTCATTGGTGCCCTGCTGCTGTGCCTGCAAAAATGATCAGGGCATTGGAAGCGGGGGTGCCACACCTACAAAAACTCATATGATGGCAATATGTTTCTTGCACATGCATGCAAGCAAACATAAAAAATTAACTCATAAGAATGGAAGGGTGCAGACCAAATTTTGCAGTCCTAGGGGCTAAGATTGCTGAGATATAAACTGTCAAATACCCCATTACTGATGTAAACAGTGGGCTTGATTTTCTGTGGGCTTGGTAGAATGGTGCAAGCTGTGGCAAATGGCAGCTTGCATCAAAGTATGGTGCACTATAGACCCTGAACCATATTTTGGTACAGGAGGGGTCCTGGTGCCAAGCTCCCCAAAGTTGCCACAACTGTTCCTGTGTATCAAACAGATGGCTCACAGGAGGGGATTGCTCCAAGGTCCAGGACAGTCATGTGGAATTGTGACTAGTGGCAGAGACCCCTCCGCTGTGTGCCCAGGAGGTCAGCAGGGGCTACAGTGGACAAAATGATCTGAGTAGAAGATAGTGATGAGCACAGTCCCCTGAGACATGACAGTGACAGGGACAGGCCTGCGAGGGATGAGCAGGATGGTGACTGGCACCATGAGGGGAATCTGAGGACTACAGGGAGCCATGACAACCACAATGTACTCAAGAGCATGCACTATCTGGTGGTGGTGGTGGTGGGATGAAACGCCAGTGGCATAGTGACACATATACAAGATGCATGTATGCCCATGGCACACTTGGTGAGACACTGAACACTGACACCCACACTGGATCAAAGTAGTCCATCCCCCAATGTGCATATCTGGCATTCTATCATGCCATCTCTGACAACACTCCATCGAGTGTACATTTCCTATGTCCATATTTAGGCATGCTGCTGTACTGCCTATACATAGTGGCATGTCTACTGACAGATGCCATGGATTACATCTCAGACTACATAATCATGGTTCATTAGTAGTATACTGTCTTCCGGCAACCACTACCATGGCACAGTTGGTCGTTCAGCTGTGCAGTGTGTGAAACACACCTGCATTGTGCTGTAGTCCCATACATGTACACATCTGTAGCAGGTGTACTGTACACTGCATCTGCCCATGTCCTGTGTGGCAGCAGCGCATAACAGGAAGCTCAATTCCAAGTGCCCGTGGTAGCTGGTGGTGGCACAGGGGGCTGTTAGATCAGCTGTGGCTGGTCTAACCATGACTGCTGCTTGTGGCCACTGCAGGTCTTTGAGAATCCCACTGTTGGGCATATGGCAGCTGAGTAGTGGTGCAGGCCCCCCCTCAGTGCCATGGCACTGCCTGCAGATTGGCACAAGCCTGTCAGGTGCAATGGGTCCCACTGGTTCCGCAAGTACCATTTGAAACTGAAGAATGACACAAGGTGTGGCACAGTGTGCCCCTTACATCATGTCTCTTTGACGTAGGCACCTTGCGTCTTCCCCGATCCTTTGAAGGTCGAGCCCAGTAACTCAGTCCTAAGACTGACACACAAAACTAATATTTTACAGCCAAATGTAATGGAATGTAGATTCGCTGCAATTCCATAATGTTCTGGGAGTTTTACTTTTTTCAGTGAACAATGTAGACATATGTTCGCTCATGTACAGTGGTGTTTTAATCAATTCAATCATGCATATATTTTCAATAAGATTCAATTGGTAGCACTCACACTAAATGTCTCAGGGTTCTTGACTGACACCAGAGAACCTGTGATCTTACAGGATAGAGACCTACAAGTACCTCACTGGGAAAACAGGGTACAGGAGGAGAGTTTCTTTCAAATGAGAAAAAGCAGCAGGACTAAGGGGCATGAGATGAAGCTGGGGGTGTTAAGAGAGATGTCAGGAAATATTTCTTCCCTGAAAGTGTGATATATGCCTGTAACAGACTGCCAGCTGAAGTGGTGGGGGCAAAAACAGTGTGGGAGGGGAGTGCTTCATGAATGCATAGGATAGACATGGGGCATATTAGAAAATAGAGAGGTGTGAGTGTCACTGGAAAACAGTTATCATCTGCAGAGACAGATTAGTCAGGAAATTTCTGAGCAAAGCATACTGGGTGGGCAAAGCGGTTCTTCTTTGTTGACCAATTTTATTTTTTTGTTAAGTTTTTTTTCAGCTATAGCTGTACTGTATAACCTTTCTGTGTCAGTGGGTTTGTCTTGTTGCACCATCCTCAGGGAGGTGCAGAATGTTGGGATATTAGAGGCTACTAAGTCAAAGGCCTAGTGGTTGGGAAAGGAGCTGTTCTGACAGAGACTGGAAACAAAACTGTAAGAAGAGAGATACAGTCATCTAAGATAACTGAAAAATTCAAAGCACCAAGGCATATGATGGCCAAACCTACAAATGTGACCAAGCAGGATAGGAATGTGAATGCAAAGAAAAAACCTACACTTCTAATTGAGGCCCGTGGGTCAAACACTGAAGATGCAAGACCCCCAAGTCTCCACCTCATATGGAAATATCTATGAAGGAGAAAAAGCTACACCAAGTATTTACCAATGTAATATTGAATGTGGGAGATTTAGATGAAGATGATGACAAACCTTAATTTTATAGTGAATATGTTCTACAACATCCTCAGTTCAAAAGCACTGAAGACAGCAATGCCAATAAAAGCTTGTTGGCAACACTCGTGTCCCAAGGCTTCATGGGTAATATAGTGTCAGTGGTTCAACAGGTAGCACACTCGCTTCTGAAGCTGGACGATCAGAAGGTTGTGGGTTCTATCCCCACACAAGGCACTTGGGTTAATATCCCAATACTGACACTGTAGTGCAGCATGGGATTGGGAAGGGGGTGCACTTCTGAGGTGCTGTCTTTCAGATGAGATGTTAAACCGAGGTCCTATCTGACTGTTCAGGTGGATGTTAAAGATCCCATGGCACTTCTTGAAAACAGTAGGGAAATATTTTAATGAAACAAAAATAAAATATACTGAGATGTTCAATTCACATATAAACAAAATGAAACTCAAAAGAAAGCAGTACAGTAATAACAAAAAAATACAACAATACTTGTCAGCATCATAAATAAAAATGAAAAACCAAAAGGAAAAAAAAAAAACAAAATGAAAAATACAGTGCATGCCAAAGCTAAACAGGCTGCATGCACACTTAAAGCAATTTGGTGAAATAAAAAGGAAAAAGAAAAACACCCATAACTGAAGTATGCAAATGCATCCTAACTAACCCACTCAATACCTTTCCACAAATGTTGACAAACCACCTCCCCATCACATTAAATTCCTTCTGAAAAATGGCATCCAATTCAGCCTGTATATGGAAAATGACATATTGCACTGAAATGTCAGCATCACGCAGAAAAGCCTGTCAGTGACTCTGCCATATTACCCATTTTATGCAAGCAAGGAGAACATATACAGTGCTTCTATTCCATTTCAGCCAGACAGTCGAAAGTTGACCCAGAATCAGTATCTCACATGTCATAGTCTTGAAATGGGAAGTAGTCCACAAAGTGTCCAACATTTGCCATAAAGGTTGAATAAAGGCACATTCAAAGTACAAATGCTGCATGGTCTCCAACTGACACTAGCGCCGTGACTAAAGGCACATTCTGTCTACCACCCATAGATACATAGATACATAGATACATAGACAGTGTCGGCAGATAAGGGCCTATGGCCCACCTAGTCTGCCCATTTGAGCTTGTAAGTTCAGTTTGTTTTCCTAGAAGTCTGTTTCCCCTTACCCCTGTCCTCTAGAATTCCTTTATGTCTATCCCATACATTCTTAAATCCGTGATTGTTTCAGCCCCATCACTTCCTCTGGCAGAATGTTCCACTTGTCCACCACCCGTTCTGTGAAGAAATTCTTTCATGTTTCCTCTGAATCGTCCTCCCTCCAACTTCATCCCATGCCCTCTAGTCCTGAAACATCTTTTTGCTTAAAAATAGTGTTTTCCTGCACCCTGTTCCTCCCTGTAAGATACTTGTATGTCTCTATCATATCCCCTCTCTCCCTCCTCTCCTCCAGGGAGTACATGTTCAGTTCCTTCAACCTGTCTTCATAGGACTTGTGATGCAACCCATGCACCATCTTTGTTGCCCTCCTCTGAACCTTCTCTACCCTGTCTATGTCCTTACGTAGGTATGGTCTCCAGAACTGTACACTGTACTCCAGGTGGGGCCTCACTAGTGTCTTGTATGGCGAATTATGACCTCCCTTTTCCTGCTGGTGATGCCCCTGCCTATACATCCCAGCATCCTATTTGCTTTTACCTGATGCCTTGTCACACTGTTTCCCTACCTTGAGGTCATCAGAGATGACAACCCCAAGATCCTTTCCTGCTTGGTGCATGCTATATCCTCACCCCCAACTGATATATTGTGCCAGGGTTTTTGTGCTCATATGCATTATCTTGCACTTCTTTGCATTGAATTTCAACTGCCAAACCCTTGACCATTCTTCAAGTTTCTGCAGGTCCCTTCTCATTCTGTCTACACCCTCTGGTGTGTCTACTCTGTTACAGAGCCTTGTGTCATCAGCGAACAGTGAAATTCTGCCTTCTAGATCCTGTGCAAGGTCACTGATGAAGATGTTGAATAGGACCGGTCCCAGCACTGATCCCTGTGGTACCCCACTGGTTACTCTTCCCTCTGTGGAGTGACAGCCATTTACCACCACCCTCTGTGTCCTGCCACCCAGCCAGTTACCTACCCACCACACTACTGTCCTGCCCACACCCATATTCCCAGTTTGTGTAATAGTCTCTATGTGGCACAGTGTCAAAGGCCTTGCTGAAGTCCAGATAGGCCATGTCCACTGCCCTCCCTGATCCACCTCCCTAGTCACCCAGTCAAAACTTCAATGAGGTTGGTCTGACTGACCTCCCCTGGTGAAACCATGCTGCCTTGGGTCCTGTAGTCCATTGACAACCAGATGTTCCACCAATCTCTCCTTCAGTAGTGCTTCCATGATCTTCCCACTACCGAGGTGAGGCTGACTGGTCTGTAGTTCCCTGCTTCCTCTTTGTTCCCACTTTTTTGTATAGGGGACTACATCTGCTGTCCTCCAGTCTTTGGGTACCTCCTGTTTCCAGTGATTGGCTGAACAGGATAGCCAGAGTTCAGCCACCACCTCTTAGTTCTTTAAGGACCCTGGGGTGCACCCTATCTGGCCCCATTGCTTTATCAGCTCTTATTACTTCCAGTTCCTTCAGGACCCTTTCTCGTAAAGGGACTTGTGTCCATTTCTGCACCATTCTCACCCCTTGTACTCCCTTCAGACCCATTACCCCCCTCTTTCTTAGTAAAGCCTGAGCAGAAATACCTGTTCAATATGTCAGCTTTATTGTTGTCATCCTCCACGTGGCTCCCATCCTCCCCCTTCAGTCTCACTATCCTTCCCTTTGTCTTTCTTTTTTCACTTATGTACCTGTAAAAGGTTTTGTCCCCTTTACCCACTGATTTTGCAATGTGTTCTTCTGTCTGAGCTTTGGCTTCCCTTACTTCACCCCCTTGTGTTTATGGTTAGCCCATACATTAAGCTTACCATGCCGGCAAAGCCACATTTCATCTAACATCTTATGGGTTATGTGCTTGTCAAGCATAGCCACCAAACATACTGAACCTGTACCTGTGGGTTCACCATGAATACCGGCTCCTCATAATAGCAGTCCATAAGGATGGTAGCATAAAATTGCTTCCTGTTCAAGGACTGAAAACCACCAAGGTCAATTTTCCAACACCGGATATACTTTAAAGCAACCTGAACATGTACAGGCGGCAGCTTAATATTAGCCATCCACTATCCTTTACCCCAGGCCTCAAAAAGGTTGAGACGCCAACTTTGAAATGTGGTAGACCACTGAGAGGTACTACCCTGAAAAAGTGGGCATATGTTTGTACAGAAAAAAATGCTAAAACCGTATTTTTGTATAGAAAAAAATGCTAAAAAAGAACACATGAGAGTTGACCATGTTATGACCGTCCTCTTGCCACGGCCGATATGTATGTGCACGTTTCAGAGGATTAAGCCTGCTACCCCAGAGGAGTTAAAAAAAAAATTACTCAAAAGTTTGACATGCAATTCAAAAGGCAAAGGAAAAATCTGTGCAATATGTAAAAATATGGGGACTATAAAAGTCCGTAGCAAAAAAATCTGTTTTCTTTTATCCATAGTCCAGGCCTTCCATCTATTAACTTTTTTTCTATGCTAACTCAATTTTGTCAGTCCAATTCATTTGAGCTGCCATCTGTGTTCCAAAGTAAACCCCCAGAATCTTCATGACCTCCTACTGCACAGGTAGTACATACTGAGCAGGAATAACTGCTCCCCCCAGGGCAAACGCCACACTTTTCGTTTTATTTATTCTCATCCCTGTAAAAGGGGAGTGGGTTTCAAAAAAATTCAGAACCTGGGAGCAAGAGTCCAGATCAGCCACCATAACAACACAATCATCTGCAAATGCAGACACCTTCTGAAACCGTTGACCTACCTGATTGGTAATAGGAGTGATGTGGTCACCAGTTTCAATGGCCTGCAACAAAGGGTCCAAACTAAAAACATATAACAAGGGACTTGGGGGACAGCCTTGATGCACACCTTTAGTCAAAAACATGGCTGGTCCCAAATGTCCATTTACCAAGGGCAGTATCTGGGCTTCAGTATACAAGGCTTTTACCAGGGAGATGAACTCTTCTGGGATCCCATATACTTTTAAAACATGCCACAGATAGTCATGCTTAACTGAATCAAAGGCAGCCTCCTGATCAAAGGAAAGAAGATACCCCTCCAGGTGTTGGTCTAAACCTTGAGCCATTATTCCCCTAACGAGCATCAGATTATGTGTGATATTGCGTTCCAGAATAGCACAAGTCGGAGACTCTAGAATGAGTGTTCTGGCTACTTTTGCTAACCGACCATTGATCATTTTTGCCAGGATTTTGTAATCCAAGTTAAGGAGACTTCATGGTCTCCAGTTATTGATTTGCATAGAATCCCCCTTTTTATAAAGAAAAAAACTACTCCCTCTTTCATACTGGTACTCATTGTACCTGTCCGACTTATGTCACTAAAAACGTCATGCAAGATAGGAACAAGGATATCTAGAAACTGTTTGTGGAAATCATTAGGGATGCCATCTAGGCCTGGGACAGTATTACCAGACAAACAGATTATAGCCTGGGAACTTTCTTGCATTGAAAAGGGATTGGTTAAATCCAATAGCTCTGAAGCAGGTACTGCAGGAGGGGATAAGTGAGAAAGAAATGTATTGGAGAGTTTGTCCCCACTCCTCCCCTGAAATTTGCTTTCTACATGTTTATGTACTACTGCCCGTATGGAGTTCAAATCTATAACCAAGGTGCCATCAGAGCTGTGCAATGCTGTCATAATTCTATGTTTAATTCTCTCAGCATGACTATCATAGGGGTTGACATGAAACTTAGACCCCTGTGTCCCAAACGTTTGTTCTATATGCAGGGAATGCACCCTACTATACCGGTAGGAAAACATTTGAGATTGAACCTCTTGAAGCTGCACAGTGAGGTCTGCCCCTGTGTTCTTCATTTGTGTAAGGAGTTGTAAAAATTAGCTCTCCACTTTAGATATTGGTAATAAGGGGACAGGGCAGCAGTCTGAGTGATCTGTACCAGATAGCTTTTAAAGTCAGTTTTTGTGTCCTCCTACCAATCAAGCAGGTCATCATACAAGGTCTGTACAGACAGTCATACAGAAAAAATATCCCTAATATCGGCCTGAACCTGCGTGTCTTGTAATAAAGATGTATTCTTATGCCAATAAGTCCTACCTATCTGCTCAAGGCGTGTCATGGCAACTGAGATCCGTACTGCCACATGATCCGAGGTTTCCAGGGGAATAATTGCAACCTGGGAAATAGGGGTATATTCAGAGGTAAACCAGAAGTCAATCCGGGAAGACAGAGACCCTTTAAAAAAAGTGTGACTAGGAGCCATCCCAAGAATATTGTACACATCCTTATATCCTAATCACAGTAAAATAGTATTAAGCAAATTTGTATCACAATACATTTTGTCAGTTTTCTGACTCCAATCCCTTTTGGCTAAACCACAGTTAAAATCCGCCCCCAACCCCACATGATCAGTTTAGAGCTACATAGAAAAGGTTCAAGGAGATGAAGTAACCTTGTCCTTTCAGCTTTAAGTTAATAATAATAATAAATAATAATAATAATAATTTTATTTGTATAGCACCTTTCAGAGTATCAAGGTGCTGAACAATTTTAAAAACAAGTTCAAAACTCTAAATAAAAGTCATAAAAACATCCATAAAAGATCAACATATCATCATAGTAACAAATTTATAATAAAATCCAAACATAATCATGTCCCAGACATCATACAGTCCATGACCTTTCCATCTAGGATGAGGCCACTGATGACATGTCTAATTCTTCCTCAGAAGCTGCCCATCCTTGGTCTTGGAGGGTGGCATATTGGTTATGGACCACTACAGAATCCGAAATATCAAGGGGTTTTGGTGGCATGGATGAATGCACTGAAGATTTGGATCATGTAACTATCTTGAAATCAGACCCCACATTGCCAGTGGGAGGGGGCATCTCACTTTCCACAGAAATGGAGGTTGTCACCATTTCTTCATCAGGAGTGGCACCCATGACAGACTCTGGAACCTTCTCGAGTACTAAAAAGGTAGCCTGGTGCTGAGACCCTACAAACTCTGGGTCTGTACAGACTGAATCTGTTGGAGTGGGGGACATCACACGCTCACTAGGCTAGTGGGGGGGGGCCGTAGACTGGTGCTCTTGGCATAGAGGAACAGGTCGAGGAGCAACAGCTTCCTGGTGTCGCTGTTTACTGCATACAGGATCTGTGATCATTTTCAGTCTCTCTTTTTGTGCCACAGTAACATACAGATCCTGTTCTGTGCTCAGGCCCTGGTTCAAGCTATTACGGGATGCCCAGTTGCAGGCCCTAAAAGTGTGACCTTGCTTCTCACTCAAGTTGCACCTCATGGGGTTTGGACATTGTACACTATTATGCCCTATAACCCCACATAAACCTCATTTAAGTTTTTCACATGCATTACTTAAATGCCCTGTGTCATCACACTGATAACAAGCCCGAGCTGGCCTTGGTAAAATACCACACTCCTGTCACTCCCCAAAAAGAAACAGTTAGGCAAGTGCTGTGTTTCATTGTTGATTTGTTTCAATGTCACCTTAAACTTCCAACCTCCACTCCAAAAATCTTCGTTGTGCAAGATTGGTTCAGGACAGCCTATAACAGTACATTTTTGTTTAAGCCAGAAAGTGATATCTGCAACATTGATCCCCTCATTTCTGAAAAGGACAGTAACACGTTTAAAGTCAGGTTTTGTCAATGGGATAGCAATGAACAGTTTCCAAAGGGATGTATGCTTTAATAACTGGTACTACTTCCAGAATCTCTCTGGACCTGTCAGACGCTTAAAACTGATATCAAATAAAGAATCCCGAGGCATATGTATCAGAGCATACACCTCGTATGCAAAGAATTAATGCTATCCTTGATCAAAGTTCTCCCCACATAGTAGCAGTCTGGTAAGTCAGAGGAACAACCCCTGTATTTTAACCGAACAGCATTGCTGCATTTGGTAGGCTCAGAAGCAAGTTGAGGAGGATGCAGGAAACAACTGTTACAAACATTAGATGCCCAAACATTAGGTGGAAGGACTGGTGCCTGAAGCGCAGGCAGAGGGAGTGCATCCCCCCCCCCGTCCACAGACTCATTGGAAGGAAAAATGTCAGTGCTGACCCCTAGAGCACTAAACTCTGCAGGATCTAAAGGGAGTTGGTCAGAGGTGACAGCCCCTGACTCCTCAAGTGCCCTTATGTTATGCAGCATGTTAACTGAGGTAGTAGGAGGCACACCAGTGCTCAGCTCCCTTCCCCAGTAGTCTGTCCCAGTGGAATTTGCATACTGGGTTCAGAAGCACCAGAAGCCAGGGGAACAGGACTAGTTAACTGGGGCATAGATAAAGCAGAACTGTAGTGGGAGGGTGACATTTCACTTCCCATCCTATGTCGTCAGGGGATCAAGACCACCCTGTCTGTTCAAGGGCCTCACAAACCCAAGGGGAAGATGCCTCTAGAGATGAGGAAGCTGAGGCAGTATCCCTTCTGACATCCAAAAAATCCTCTTTGTTCATATTAATGCCCAGCTTAGCAGTCCGATCACCCCCACTCCCTTTCTTTGTTCCCTTTTTCTTCGGGCCTTCTGCTACACCAATAGTGAATTTAGCAAGAGCAGGCCCAACAACCAAGTCACCCCCAACAATGTGAGGTATATCAGAAATAGGGCATACAGTCTTAGTCTCCATGCTTTCCTTGTTGAGAAGCTGAGCAGCGTCAGTAGAAATAGAACTAGCTTCAGAACTGGGAAAAACTGAACCCACCACACACTCCAACACAGTACCTGCCGGATCAGGAGTGCCCTGTACTCCTGCACACATGGAAGGTCCCAGAGTGTTCATTCCTCGTGGCCTGTCAGTCATGGCTGCCATTGCTGCATTTTCCATTAGTGGAGCCACCAGAATCACCGACTCCTGCTCCTGACCGTGATGAAAAACGGTTTCTAACTGCAGACGTCTGGCCAAGTACCGGCGTTCTTCCTTGTGTAAAACTTGTTGCAGCTCAGCTGCCAATGAAATGGGGACTGTGAAGGCCTGTACCACAGCAGGCCTTTGTAGGCCTGCATCATGGATTCCTGTGGTGCAGCAACATCAGCGGGAACAGATGAAATTGCCATCAAGTCCGGATCATCCATAGTAGTCTCCATCAGTGCAGAGGCAGGGGAGGAGACCTTCTCCCCTACCTCATCAGCATCCTCACATTGCACACACCTGGAAAAACTGGCCATGCATGAAAAGTGATCAGCAGCTCCCCCTACAGTCCGAGCAGGGGAATTTCCCCAGTGCCCTGGCCAAATTTACCCCCATTCACTAAAAATACAACTAACAGTTTATTCTGGTTCAAGGTCAGTTGGCATTCTTCTGTATCCCCTTCCCCTAGGTCGTGCCTGAAAATAGGCAGAATTTGTCTAGTGCACTTACCCGGTCAACAGAAACTAAATAAATAAATATATACAAATGATCTAAATTCCTGCATGTTATTTGCACTTGTTAGTAGTGGTAGTAGTAAATTTATTTCTAAGGCACACTTCCCCGGAGACTCAGAGTGCCGTAGTACAGGCATAGACAGGCAGATAAATAAAGCAATTCAATAAATATATAAACAGATAAATAAAAGAAAACATAAAAAAAAATAGCTTAAAATCAATAATGCAGACAAATAACTGAATTATGATCATCACAATTAAAACAGCAGTTTTAGCTTTAGCTACAGTATGATGCCTTGCTATATGGGGGATATATAATTTGAACTTCTTGAACTGGTAAAAGAAGTTTATCAGTATTTGAGGCAATCGGATGTTCAATAATGTGTCCATCCCAGAATTTTAAAGAAAGTAGATCTATGAATGTATAGTGTACCTGCAGTATCAGTTGCCTGGCTGATTTCATTCATATTTGTTTCCAATTACTGTGGAAAATTCTCTATGCGACAATTGTAATAATGAATTCTCTTCTTCTGCCTCCGGTTTGCCAGCCAACCCTATCAGCCCTTGTGGTTGGTCCCTGCTCAGGGTTTACTAGGTTGGAAGGACAAAAGAAGGCTAGTGATGGCCCATCAGGATTGTCCACCCACACAGGTGGTTCAATTATACCAGGGTTCTACCTGAAAGTAACAGTTTGTCCAATCCCATTTTAAAAATCTGCAAGATATTCTTGTCAATTAACTCTTGTGGCAGTTTATTCCAGGTTTTAATGGTACTCACTGTGAAATAGTGGTCCCTCTTAGAGGTGTTTGCTCACGGGACTGCCAGTTGTTTGGGATCTTAGAATATTTTCTCTAGGATGTAGTTTTATCCCACATCGTGCAGATAACACGGGTGAATTTAAGATTTTGTACATGTGCAAAATATCTCCCCTAAGTCTTCTCTCTTGTAGGGAAAATAAACATGTTTCCTTAAGTCTATTCTGATTAGGTTTCTTTTTCCATGTGAGGCATCCTTTTGGTGATTTCCTCTGAATACTCTCAATCACATCAATTTCCTCTTTATGGTAAGGGTTCCATAAGGGAGATGCATAATCCAAATAAGGACATACAAAACTCCAATATAGGGGTATCAGGCACTGTTCTGATCTATAAATGAAGGAGCATTTTATACACATTATCATACCCACAGCTTTTTTTGTTATTGATTTACAATGGTCCAAAGAAGTCAGTTTGTTGTTAACAAGAATTCCGAGATCTCTTTCAGAGTTAGGAGTGTGAATCGGTAAATTATTCAGAAAGTAGCTAGGAATATTTGTGATTATTGCTCTTGTCATGCCATTTGGTTACCTAGGATCCCTCAATGTCCCCCCATGACTTACCACCATAATGGGCAATAAGAATGGTGGTGACCCCTCTGGCAATGCAACTTGTGAGGGGGATTCATAGGTGGAGGAGCAGAGCCTGAGAAAGCCACAGATGGCATTCATGCTGGCTGGGATTTTCCTCCCATTTTCAGCCCTGTGAGTATGGGCATGAATGAGCTCAAGGCACTCCTGCATGTCAGCAATTCCCTTAATGTTGAGCTCTGCCAGCGAACCCAGCCCCGCAACTGTGGAAGTTATTAGTAGTGCGAGCGAATTTTGGCAATCACCAAAACTGCCTCAGTTTTTGACAGAATTACAGTCTGGATCCGAAATTGCTGTTTTTGCTCACCTGTCTTCCAAAAATGCTGCACCATGCTTCACTGCAGAGTTACCATGGAGGAAAATCCACAAGGTGGCCATTTGGAAAGTGTAACTATTTATTTTACATAAGGTAGGAGCTGTAGAAAATTGGAAACCTTCAACTTGTTTTTCTGTACTCCTAGAGTGTCCTGCACTGAACCAGACTGGTTTAGTAGCTGCATCTCGCGTACAAGTTTGCTGGAGTTCCCAACTACCTATTGTATGGAAGCAGACCTCCCTTTAGATTCCACAGAGTGAAATAGAATACAAACAAAGAAATATAAATAAAAAAAATACAGCGGGGCACATTTACGTATTGGTAAGTGTTCGGCTGTGATGTTCAGTGCATTTGTGCTGGTGAGCACTGGTTAGGGATGGTGTGAGTATGATGGTCAGGGAGGCTGAGATCTGGAAATCAGGAGCTCCAGGAGCACATCACTGAGCAGAAAGGGACCACATGGTGGACTGGTTTCCTAAACAATAAACCAATACAGTCAGGTTTTCTGTTTTGTGTGTATGGTGGGGATGTTGACTGAATTTGGCTCAGTGCAGCAGTAGCCAGCAGGTAAGGTGAGTGTATACACATACACTATGGGGCTTTACTAAAACAATGCTATTAGTGCTAACCCACCAAGTCTTGGAATTAGGAATAGAAAATCGGCAGGTTGAAAAAAATCAGCCAATCCAGTCCGATTTTCTTTTCACAGAGAACCTTTGAAGGGGCAGCACATATAATATTTAATTCAGACCACAAACAGAGAGGCACAGAATTTCAGTTAGTAGGGATTCTGTTTTGGACACACAGATGCAGGAAAAGAAATGCATAAAATTCTTGAAAATGTTCACTGTAAAACTAAAACATTTTTACGGTGTAAATTTCCAGCTCTAGCATACAGTGGCGTGAAAAAGTATTTGCCCCCTTCCTGATTTTCTCTATTATTGCATATTTGTCACACTGGATGTTCTCAGGTCTTTAGACAAAATATAATATTAGATAAAGGAACCTGAGTGGACAAATAACACTTTTTTTTTTACTTATTTCATTTATTTAATGAAAAAGTTAACCAACACCAACTGGCACTGTGTGAAAAAGTAATTGCCCCTAGTTAAATCAACAATTAAAGGGATAATTAGAGTCAGCTGATTGAACACAGCCAGGCTTGATTACAGCCAGCCCTGCTCAATATAAACCTCACTTATTTTGGCCCTTACCATCAGAGTCACATTGCCAGCACAAAGATTCAACAAGCACATTATGCCATGATCAAAGGAAGTTCCTGAAAAGATCAGAAAAACATTTTGTTGCCCTCTATCAGTCTGGAAAGGGTTACAAAGCTATTTCTAAGGCTCTGGGACTCCATCGAACCACAGTGAGAGCCATAATCTCCAAATGGAGAACACTTGGAACAGTAGTGAACCTTCCCAGGAGTGGTGGCCTGCCAAAATTACTCCAAGAGGCAGTGTAAAATCATCCAAGAAGTCTCAAAGGATCCTAAAACAACATCCAAAGAACTGCAGGCTTCTCTTGCCTCAGCTAAGGTCAGTGTTCATGACTCCACAATCAGAAAGAGACTGGGCAAAATGGGCTTCATGTAGAGATAGCAAGGCGGAAACCACTGCTAACCAAGAAGAACATAAATGCTCATCTCTCATTTGCCAAGAAGCACCTGGATGATCCACAAGCCTTTGGGGAAAATGTTCTATGGACAGATGAGTCCAAAGTGGAACTTTTGGACAACATGGATCCCATAATGTCTCGCGTAAAAGCAAACACAGCATTCCACAGTAAGAACACCATACCAACAGTCAAACATGGTGGTGGTAGTGTGATGGTGTGGGATGCTTTGCTGCCTAAGGACCTGGATGACTTGCCATAATTAAAGGAACCATGAATTCTGCTTTGTACCAGAAAATTCTTAAGGAGAATGTCCAGTCATTCTTCCGCCAGAAGCTGAAGCGTAGTTGGGTCATGCAGCAAGACAATGATCCAAAACACAAAAGCAAGTCCACATCAGAATGGTGAAAAGAAGTAAAATTAAAGTTTTGGAGTGGCCTAGTCAAAGTCCAGACTTAAACCCAATAGAGATGCTGTGGCAGGACCCTGAACGAGCAGTTCATGCTCGAAAACCTACCAAATGTTACTGAATTAAAGCAGTTCTGCGGGGAAGAGGTTAAAATTCCTCCACAGCGATGTGAAAGACTGATATTGAATTATAGAAAGTGTTTGGTTGCAGTCATTGCAGCTGAATGTGGCGTAACCAGTTATTAAGTGTAAGGGGGCAATTACTTTTTCACATAGTGCCAATTGGTGTTGGTTAACTTTTTTTCATTAAATAAGTGAAATAAAAAAAAAAATAAGTGTTATTTGTTCACTCAGGTTCCCTTTATCTAATATTACATTTTGTCTAAAGACCTGAAAACATCCAGTGTGACAAATATGCAATAATAGAGAAAATCAGGAAGGGGGCAAATACTTTTTCACACCACTGTATATTCTGAATGGTATCCTGAATTGTCTGAAATTTACAATTTTTAACCACCGGAGTTGAGATAATTCCATATCTGGGAAAACAATGGCCCTAGTTATCAGCTGCACTGTCACTTGTGGTTCCTCATGTGACAGTACTGTAAAAAAGCCTGGAATGTTTGCTCCCGGGGGGGGGGGTTGCTTATAGGGGTGGCCATCACTCCTTTTGCCAGTCCTGCAATAACCAATGCTCGAGTTGCAGTTCTGGATCATGACTACCATGCTCAGCAGCACTGCTGCTACACCTTCAGACCAGCTGACAATTGCTGTTATCGAGCACTTGCAAAGCCGACCAGTTTCCCTGCAAGAACCTTCGGCTTGCTGATGCTATATTCTAGCTTTTGGCCCCAGAATACAAATAAATGTATGCTCCTGAGATTGCAGACTTTGTTTACATCAGTGGGATGCCTGCACAGTAAACCCAAATTGGCAAACTGAAAATGCTGATACTAAAACAGTTATAGTTTAATTTGGGATGTTCATTGCCACTCTGCTGTTGCTGATGCCAGGAAATGTGTACTTGCACAACACCTGATGAAAATAACTACGAGGCAATTTACGTGTAAGCACTTACTGCCATCACATGTGCTCCATTGATGTTGAAATGCATGCAGGATGACGGGAAGCATTACAGAAACAGTGCCAGTCATACCACAAGCGTTTCCCAGTCAAGGGAGCACATACGATGATGGCAAGCACTATCATAAATCGCCTCCTTGACAGACTATGGTATGGTGCATTACCGTCCTTTGGATTTTCCTGCAGCTGTCCTTTGCACATCTCAGATTCTTTTGTAGTGCTACTTCAGCTAAACAGAAGATGGTTTGCTGCCAGTTATGCAACATATGGCTAAGAATGTGGTTCAAGTTATTGAAGGCCTCACAAAGCATGTTGCTATTAAAAGTAAATATGAAAGCAAAAACCTGTTGATGATTAGCACAACTCCCCATCTCCATTCACAAGTAATTACTGATCTTGTTACATCTCTATGGGGAAGATCACAAAGGCCTGTGGGTTTGACAATGTGTGCTGATTCAGCTGTTTCTAAGGCTTCTATATCTTGCCTTCATAGGTGCCACTGCTGTTGTAAATAGCATTTGTATTTTTGATTGGATAGAATCTTAATTCTTAACTATATAAATCATTTGTATTGTCTCATCATTACATATATGTCTAAGGCCTCCTGCTTTTTGTGCATATTGTGGTATCAATATTTTGCCCACTGATTTATTAAGCACTTTTAAGTTATATCATGTACAGTATGCAGGCCAATACAGATCATTCAAATTCAGTTGGGGGTTTCAAAAGAGGAAGAGGCCTGAATTATGCTGCACCACAAGGAGCATTTTTAAACTACTCCAAATCTCTTCAACTGCCATAGCACATCCACTGACTCGCCTACTCAAACCCTTCTTCTCCCTCAGTGCTGTCCCTGGTCCCGGAAGCTGACCAAAGTTTGTCTACTTCAAACTGGTGGGGAGGGTGGAGGGACCTTTCTCCTCAGGTAACTTCTGGCCAATCTCCTCCTCCTCCCCACAAGAGAAGCTTGTCTACACTAGATTTTCTGAATTTCTATCCTCCACTGATTTCCTCTCCCCACTTCAGTCTGGCTTTTGGAAGCAGCACTCCACTGCCTCCTCCCTGCTGTGTGTAACTGATTCTGTTTTCTCAAGGATGGATCAGAGGCACACCACAGGTACCATTTTCATAGATCTGGCTGAGGCCTTTGACGAGGTGTCTCACCCTCTCCTCCTGGATAAGCTGAGTCCTGCTGGCCTCTCAGCTCCTACTGTAGACTGCTTCAGTTCTTACCTCTCTGGCCACTTTCAGTCAATACAGGTTGGTAGCGCCCTGTCACCTTCACTTCTCATCTAGGCCAGGGTCTCACAGGACTTCATACTGGAACCTGTTCTGTTCTCCATCTTCCTTAATGACCTCCCCACTGCTTGTGCCAACTTGCATGTCCACATGCACAGTATGCAGATAAGTCATTTACATCTTCAGTCCCTCTGCTATAGCCATGGAAGGTCTGCTCCAGTAAGATGTCCACAATGTCCTATGCTTGTTTCACTTTAACCAATTCTGGAGCAACACAAAAAACAAACAAACAAAAAAAAAACTGTGTCCATGACCTTTGGCACTAGCCAAAAACTGTCTAGACTCCCAGTGCTGCTTATTTCTCCACCTCGGATAGTACCCCTTTTGACGTAGTTCATTTATTCAAATACCTCAGTGTGTGACTAGACAGCAGACTTGACTTCTCTGCCCACAGTGACACCATCCATGCCAAGCTCCACCCCAAACTTGGCGCCTTGTACTGCAATAAAGACTTCTGTCTCTGCAGGCATGCCATGAGCATGTCACCAAAATGGTAATCCCGGTCTTTGACTATACAGACGTAGTCTATGACATGGCTCCCTCCATGTCCCTGGACAGAATGGACATCCTCTGCAATGCCTTTTGTTGTTTCACTACCAACCTTCCCTCTCTTACTTACCATTGCTCACTCTGCTCCTCCTTATCCATTTTTCCTCTACCTTCATGTCACCAGAACCACTGTGCCTTATTCATATCCAAATTCTGGTTTGCGTCCCTTCCCTCTTATCTCTCCTCACTACTCTCCTCCATCTCTTTGCCTTCTGTTTCCTCCACTACAAGGATCCTCACACTTTCTCCATGCTTCATTCTATCTCCTCTGCTGAGAAATCAGCCTTTGCCTTTCGTCTCCCTTCACTCTGGAACCTCCTTCCCTCCTCCCTCTGTTTCACTAGCTCCCCTGTTTCCCTCAGGTACCAGCTAAAAGTTCCCTCTTGCTCCTGTTTTCTTCCTACTTGACTGCCTCACTTAAATTTGCCTCCTACCCTGGTGTAGGTGTGGCTGAATTGCCTTGTTTTTGTTGCTTGCTCTTATTATACTTGCTCCTGTTTTAATCATGTATTTTAATTCCACTTTACTGTACCTACAGTATTAACTGTCAATGTATGTATTTTCATTTAACTGTGTACTGTATCTATCCCATGTGCAGTATATGCTTCTCCTGTTCCCTTACCCTTCATCACACCCAGAAAAGAGATTTGGCTCACTGTGCCTTTTCTGGTCACCAATTTTCAAATAAATAACTAAATAAATAAATAAATTATATATGTCAGGGATATGCAATGGAACGAGTAGAATAACTGATTTATCTCCATAAGAATAGTTTGACCTCAATTAACCTCATGAGTGGCATAAGCCATGAGTGAGGTGTCTGAGGTCAAACTGCTCTTATGCAGATAAATCAGTTATTTCATGAGTTTTTCATTACATATTCCATTTATGCACTAGGTTGACAGTATTTGGGTTTCATATATATATATTTTTATTTATTTTGTAAACCAGACAGGATTTCTTTGTGGCCTGCTCTGTGTACTTGCACCGTATGTAGCAGGTTGTTAGGTATGGCACCATGATTGGTTAGGGACGCAATGTGACATCACTGGGGGTGTGCACTTTAATTCAGTGATGCTTTTGTGTGGGCAGGTTGAACAGTTGAAAAAAAAACAGCAGTTCCAGTCTCGCTTAGTGTGAATCGGTAGTTTTTCTGTAGAGCCTGCTTGTTTTTTGTGTGTGTGTGTGTGTGTGTGTGTGATTTAGATTATTTGGATGATCCTGTCTTTCATTTCTCTTTTTTCTGTTTTTCACCTGTCCATTGCTTGTGTTGTCATGGGTGAATGAGCGAGCAGGACCGCAAGGATGTGAGGTGAGCTAACTGGAATATAGGGAGCAGCTGGCAAAATTTGTTTTTGTTCGTTTCTATGCTGATCTGCTCTGCACAGAAGGATGAAGCATGTGTGTCGGACCCAGAGAAGAAGAATTACTGCTTTTGGTGTTATGCTGATTCTTGGGGTAAGTGGGTGATTCTGCAAGGTGGCAGCTGGGTGATTGTGCATGGTTGTGTTCAGGCAGACGGCTCTGGACAGAGTGGAGTCTGTAGTACAAACACAGATTTTTAAAGCTTTCAAGAAAAAGATGTTCCTTTTTCCATTAAATCTATCAGGGAAAGGTACAGCGCATAAGAAATGTATAACCTGAGAAGTGCTGCTGATAGTGGGTGGGTGAGAGACATGGTTCTGTATCAAACTGAAGGGTAGTGAGGAAGGAAGTAGTGCCATCAAGATGGGGATAATTGACTGGGGGTAGAATAAAATTGCATTTACTTAACATCAGTGGAAATAAATTAATTTATTTAACAGATATTGTGTCCACTCCTATTGCACACAATTCTTTATTTTTTGCTTTGGTTACTCAGTAAGACCTACAGGGCATACAACAGTTTGCAGGGGTGACACGGGACATGGGACATGGGACACAATACATATGACAAGACAGCATGCAAAACATAAGTCATAATTTTGATGCTAAGATTAAAGAGCATATTTCAATGCAGTGGGTTCATTTGTGATAATTGCTAGCAGCCTGCTATAGTAGGTGACATCTCAACCTATTTTGGAAAAGCCATGGAGACCTTTCTTGTCTTATGTGTGTGCGCTGGTAATGTGTTCCACACCTTGGGTGCTATGAATTCAAATATTGACTGTCTCATATGGGTTTTTCAGAAGGGGATGAACAAAACATTATGAAATGGTTAGAAAGAATGCTGGCTCCTGATTGGCCAAGAGCAGCTTTTAGCTGGGCCATTATCCCAGCACAATGGCCCCGCTAAAAGTAAAATGTTTAAAAAAGGCATAAAATGTACTAAAAATGACCCATTTCATAATCAAAATAAGGCACTCCAGGGGGTGTGTTATGGTGGGCTAACGGCACTTCTCAGGTGGTGGAAGCACTCAGCTACACCTCGTGCTTCAACTCACCTGAGGTGGGCCATTATCCCACCATAACACCCCCCCCCGTCATGCTTTATTGCTTAATTAATTCACCATGATCTGCCCTACAGCTCCAACAATGCATTTAAACCCTAATTTTAAAAATAACACAAAATAAACATTGGAAATCATAGTCCTGCCTCCAGGGGAGCCAGTTTAGATCAGCACAGATAATGCTATGGTACATCCTTTTGGCAACACCAAGGGCAAATTCTGTTATCTAGCACCTGTAGCATAGACAACTGTTTGTCAACTAGTGAGGTAAATAAAACTCCATACTCTAGTAATGATTGTTACTGTACAGTTGAGGACTGAGGTGGAAGTACTGTAACAAAACAGTACCAGACATTTTAAATTATATCAAACATCTGCCAGCCTGCTGGTACAGAGGCATGGCTGCCATCTAAGATGCCGATGACCCAGGTTCGGAAATGGATCCGGAAGTCAGCGGGCTGGCCTGGGGAAGTAGGATAGAGCATCTGCTGGACTGCTGTCCTACTCTGGGGGGAGATGAAGTTGAGTGCCCAATGCAATGTGGACCCCTAGCAGAGGCCAGGGGTACGGCAGTGATTGATGCCAGTACGTTTTGGGGGGTGGGGCGGATGCGGGCTGACATTGCATGTCCCCACCCCTGAGGGAATCTCTGCACCAAAAATGCTGGCTCCCCACTAATGAGCCAGCTCCGGCACCATCCCCTCTGGCTACCTAATTCCACCACTGGTGGCCCCACTTTGGGGGGGGGCAGCCCAGAATATGGGGGGCCAGTTGCCAGAGCCTGGTGAGCCCATTCACAGGGCTATGGGATGCTCAGTGACAAAAACAGTAATAATAAATAAAAAAAAATACATCAAACATTTGTGAATACATCAAATTCTGTAGTAGTGAATATCTTGTAGAAAATTATTGGAAAATAAAATTAGCAACAGCCAGTGGTCAATTACTGTACATGTCAGTATTTAATATTCATGTAAAACTGCAGTAGTTTTTCCATGATGTTAATATTGCTTTGTGCATATGTCTGGACTCAAAAGTATTTTGTCTTTGGCTTTACAGTAAATTTCTTTAATAAGAACAATTTGACTGCTTCAGTAGAAAACAGAAAATATTTGTGAAAAGATATACATAAAGTGATAAATCAGTAGCATTGCCTAAATGACAGCCTTGTGGAAAGGTTGAAAATTTTATATCTTATAGTCTGAATTCAACCCAGACAATAATAAGATACTCATGTATGTCTGTCTATGTAATATCTTGCAGGTGTGCAGATTTTGGAGTGTGACACCTGTACATATCGTACATTAAAGAAAGACAAAATAGTGGAAGTCATGTGAAGGTGATATATAAAGATTTCAAAACAAACTCAAGCGATTTGCAGTACTGAGCTAAAAATCACTCAGGGCGAACAGATTTGCACTACTCATGAATGAGCCTCTGGAAACTGAGGTGACCCAGACTTTGAACCTGGACCCACAGACATTGACAGAAATGCTCTCTCACCCAAAGTCATGGGCAGATGCAGTTAGATAGTCATCGCTGTTACAAACCTCCCAGCTGGAGTATTGTGAGGCCCTGAAGAAAGTCGCCTGAAACCTGGTCCTCAATCTGCAATGTGTGCGCCAACAGCTTCTGCTGTAACAGACACCAGCACCCCACCGTGAGAATTTTATGAGTCGCTGCTAGCTGCATATCATTTTTTCACTGAACCTATAAGGACTTTTGGACAATTAAGCTCTCAAGTTTCTTAAAGAGGACACTGTAACCACTGTCTAGTATCCTTTCATTGCTTAGCAAGACTGTACTACCCCCATCTTTCTTTGCCTTTTAGGTATTTGTAAGCATTGTACATACCATTTTAAGAGACTTGGGGGATCTGTTGTATAGCATATAACTTCAGTACATGCCTCCTTAACACCAGGGTCCTCTCTCCTTGCAATCTTCCCTTGTGCTATGGTTAAAAATCTCTTCTAATTTATTTATTTATTAAATTTTGATAACCGGGTAAGCCCACTGGGCCCCGAAGATCCCTTTTTCAGAGGCGACCCAGGGAATTACATGGAATAATACATGGGGTAGCATACAGCACAGGTACATTACACTAGACAGCGAGGAACATAATACATAGAAGTTTTTCAGCAGTTACATATAAGAGATAAGACATAGTAGCTTTTTAGCAGTTAACATTTCCTGGGTAAGCTCTACAGATGGGGTGCAGTGCTATATAGATGGGTTGCAGTGATAGTCGCTATTTCCATATGAGGGAGAGGGGTGGGCTTCCACTTAAGAGCCTCACTTTAGCAGTTGCATATGGAGGTGACTCATCATGAGCCTCAGCCTGTGTGGAAGGTGTGGGTAGAGGTAGCATCCTGAACACCAGGGGGCAGGGAGTTCCATATGGTGGGCACTGTGATGGCGAACAACTTACCCCCTGCCTTGGTTCTAACCCGTGGCACTGCGAGGAGGGTTCTGTCCATTGTTCTGAGGAGCCTAGGGTTTCTCTTTTGGGCAATCAGTCCAGTGAGGCTGGGAGGAGGCGATGGGCTGAGTAGTTTATGAGTGTGGCGGAGTAGGGGGTATTGGAGCCGGGCCTTCCAGGAGGGCCAGTTTAGTTGGGACAGAGTATCTCAGTGGTGAGCCTGGGAGCCAGATAGGGTGGTGAAGTGAGCCACCTTGTGATAGAGAACTTGTAATCTGTTCATCTCTTGTTTGGCAGCTCCCTGTATCACCAGGGCCGCATAGGAGAGGGTAGGGAGGAGGACGCTTGTGGCGATGGGAGGCCCTGGCTGTGGGTATCAACTGGTCTTCAATTCATACAAGGTCCTGAGTTTGCCATGAATATTTTTGGTTACCTGGTCAACATGATCCTTGAGGGAGAAGCACTGATCCAGGGTGAGGCCAAGGTATTTTATCGATTCAACCACCTCAAGTCTTTTTCCTGATTTGGTCATCAGCCTGAGATGTGGGCTTCTGTTCCGGCCAAGGGTTCTTAGGCCAAATAGCATGGCCTTGGTCTTGTTAGGGTTAATGATCATTCTGTTTGTGACAAGCCATTGCTCAAGGTAACCTAGGTCTTCCTGTAGCCGGAGCAGAGATCTCCCAGATTAGAAGAGGGGCGGTATATGACCGCGTCATCTGCATACTGTACCACAGAGCTACTCCCACAGTGTTTACTGAGATCATTTGTGAAAAGTGAGAAGAGAAGGGGGCCAAGGATAGATCCTTGGGGCACCCCATCTGTTAGGGGGAGGGGCTCTGACAGGGATTCTTTCCATTTTACCCTCTGTGTCCTCCCTGTGAGGTAACTGTTGAACCACGATAGGGAGTGGTTGTCTAACCTGACCTGGCTCAGTTTTGTAAGGAGCAGGTTGTGGTTTACAAGGTCAAAAGCCTTGGAAAGGTCAATGAAGACTGCCCCGGTGGGGGATCCCTTGTCCAGTTCTCTGAGAACATCAGTGGAGCACTTGATAAGCGTGGTGTCAGTCCCATTATTGGTTCTGAAACCGTGCTGGGAGGGGGTAAGTAAATGGTGGAGCTCTAGGTAGTCCCAGAGTTGTCCATAAATTAGTGTCTCTTGAATCTTACCAAGGCTGGATAGCAGGGAGATGGGCCTGTAATTGTTGGTAGTCTCCCTTGAACCACCCTTGTGGACGGGGACTACATGGGCCAGTTTCCACTGTTCCGGCATGGCACCTGCGATAAGGGATCGATTGAGGAGCCAGGTGAGGCCCTGGTGGAGTGCAGGGGCCCTTCCCTTAGTATGCAGGGGGGATGCCATCGGGGTCCCATAGCTCCCGACATTTTGAGGACTTAGTAAGGGAGGACTTCGCTTGGTCATACAAGCCGGATGTGGAAGGTTGGGTGGTCCAGGCTTTGGGGGATGGGATCATTCAAGACTGGGAGGAGGGGTGGCAAGTCCACTTTGAGCAGGTCCAGGTTTGTGAACTGGTGGTTGAGAGCCATGGCGATGCTAGGGTCATTGTTAGTTAATTGGTCATTGACCTCTATGGGGCAGTGAGCGGTCTTCCTGCTCCCCTTTATAAGCCCGTTTATGTGAGCCCAAAAGAGTCTAGGGTTGCCTAGGTTCTTTTTCTGTAGATTTGTGAGGTAGTCTCATTTGGCCACTTTGATGGCCAGTTTGCACTTCTTTCTCAGCGTCTTGTAATGGTTTAGGTCAGCCGATAGGGAGGAGAGCTTGTATTTTTTCCAAGCAGTGTCCCTAGTTTTCATAAGTGTTTTCACTTGAGGGGTGATCCACCTGTAGCAGCTCCCCTTGGTGCGGAATTTCTTCAAAGAGGCCAAGCAGTCAGCAACCATAATGATGGCTCTCTGGAAGAAGGCTGTAGCCTCTTCCAGTGTGGGAAGTAGTTTGATTGGGCTCCAATCAATCCCATTTATGAGCCAATCAAGTGTTCAGGTTGATAGTTTGAGTAGTCCTGTGTCACAAGTATTCATGGGGGGCTCTGGGGGCCCTGTTTTTCCAGGAGTAGAAGACTGGGGAGTGATCACTGAGGGCATCCGCTAGGGTGCCAGCTGCCAATTTATATTGGCGGGTTTGCTAGTAAGCACCAATCAAGTGTGGAATGGTTACCCATTTTGTAGTTCATTCGGGTGGGCCCTGTGATAACTTGTGTAAGGTTAGCTTCCTGAACCAGCCCTAGTAGGGAGGGATTGTCTTTCGGGGCCCAATTCAGATTGAAGTCCCCAAGGATGATTAGCTCAGAGATGACCTCATTGGAGATGTCCCTTAGGACTGCCTCCAGAGATGAGCGCGCATTGGTTGGGGGGTTGTATACGCATCCAATGTTGAGATGCTTACATGGGCCAAAGGTAATGCAAACGAAGATTGATTCACCTTCCATACTAGTGGCCTGAAGCAGGTTGACCTGCACTGAGTTAAGGGTGTCTTTTGTGTAGATAAGGACCCCTCCACCTCTTTTCCTCAGTCTGTCTTGTCTATGGGAGAGGTATCCTAGGGCTGCAACCTCGTGGGAGGGTATGTGAGGCTTGAGCCAGGTTTCCGATACAGCCAGGATGTCCAAGTTGTACTGGTCCAGCCAGGCTTGAAGTTCCTGCATCTTGGGTCTCAGGCTACATATATTCATGTGCGCAATCCTCAGGCCCTTATTGGCCACCCAGTGTGCGTCCACTGGGGAGGAGACCAGAAGATGATAAGGAGCGGGACCAGGATTTGGATGGATGTCCCCTGCCATGAGCAGGAGGGTAGCAAGGAGGCAAAAAGAAGGAAGCCGACTGAGGGATAAGGACTTAGTCCAGAGTCTCTGTTTAACAGTGAGTAGAGTCGAGTACAGAATGGCTGTCCTGCAGAATATGTGGGCAGTCAGAAGCGCCTCCATGTTATTAAGAGGGAGGGTGTAGTGGTCCCAAGAATGTCATGGGGGAATGTCCAGTTTGGGGGGACTTCTCAGTTCCTGTTCTCCTGTGCTTATAGTCCTATCTGCCAAGTGTAGGAAAAGGAGGTACAGGACGGCCAGTAGGAGCCCTCTATTTGGGCAGCCAAGAGAGGGGGGGTCCAAGCATGGAAGCATCATGCTGGTGAGGAGGCCGGGTGGGTAGGAGGGATGGATGGGTGGTAGGGATGGTTGGGCCCCTGGGAATAAGTTCCCCTGAGCCCACCGTGCTCAACTTAAGAGTAATAACCAGCCTCGTCAGGCACTGAGTCCCTGACAGATCAGGTCAGTGGTGTGGCCAGGAATTACTACAGTGAGCTGCTGGTCAGCAGTACCCAAACTTATAGGGTATAAGATGTCTTACCCCAGGGATAGATGCGACAGCATATTGAGGGAGGTGGTCTTGGTAGCACTTGTTACTATAGGATCCTCTTGGGGATGAGTTTGAGCGCCGCTGCCCTTTAGGTCAGCAGGCGGGTTGGATGCAGGAGCTGTCTATGGCCCGAGGCTGGGCACCCTCGTGTTAAGCAATGGGGGAGGCAATCTAGCTGGAGATGCAGTGTTAATTAGGTAATCAGGCAGTTAAGGGTGCACCTATATATGTACTGAAAACCATACCCCTGAGGTAGAGTTGAAATCACATTTATACGACTCCTGGGAAAAATAGAATAACATGCAATTTACAAGACATAACTGGATTACTATAGCGCTTAATAATCACTTAGATACTGCAGATACAGCAGCAGCTGTAATTTCTGACTACCTAGTTTATGATACAACTGGCAGTTTTGTGGGTAGCAGGCAATTTGGTAGGGAGAGACAGAGATACTTCCCCGAGTTGCACAGTAATTTGTAGGTGGTGCAAAAAGGTTGGGATTAGAGAAAGAAAGTGCAGTGATGGCTAAATGCCACTAGAGGGGGTATTGGAGTTTCGTGTTGGGCACGATAGCCAGAAGGTCCTTTTGTTACAGTGGCCACTAGTGCACAGCTGTGATAACCTGCAAATGGAATAGTCACCTGATAGGTTAATTTCAGTCAGGTGCTTTATCCTATAAAAAGGAGTGACGACCAAGAGTGATGGTGGGCGTCGGGGTCCTTTCTCTGCTGTTTGCACTCCTCGCTCATCCTGATCTCCTTTATCTGTGCAGATTTTTCAGTTTGAATTCCATGCCTTTTGCAGGGGGTGATCATCGTGGGGCTTGGGAAGAGTCCGTCGGCTGTGGGAGAGGGCTGCTCGGTTGCCCTCTCGACCCAGAAGGCTCCCGGGGAGCAGGTTTGTCTCTGATTTGGTATACGGCTGCAGAGTACCAGGGAAGAAAGGAAAGCAGTCACCTTTTATGTAGTGTGCTGAATTACAGGGACTTTCATACCAGTGCCTTGCTAAATGCTTAGACTGTGCTGCTTTGGCAGGTCTCCTACTAATTGTTCCCTCGCTAACAGTGATTATGTGATGGAGGACAAGGAAACTCACATGCTTAGTGTTTTGTGCCACTGATACTGCTGACCCACTTCAAACTTGTGTGGGTCGGTGATACCCAATTAGTCCCTAGCTACCCCTGACTGAACAGACACAAGATGGCCTCTTTGCCTGTTCTTTAGTCCCCTCCTTCAGATGGGCATTACAGTCCCCCCCCCATGAATGCAAACACGCTCGCAGAGGTCTGTTGTAGCAGGAAACCTGCTCACACAGCTACTAAGCTGAATCTCCACATAGCTGAGAAGAAATGTTGTGTGATCCCAGGAAGGGTGGGCATCTGGCTTGATTACTATACCCACCAAAGTAAAATTTAGATCTGGGTATCCAATAAGAATCACAATCTACCATTATTAAGAACCCTTTCAGTCAACAGTACACAGAACAACTTTAATGACTAAGATAATGCTGGATTCCAAATTTGGTAGAGGAATCGACTAAGATGTCACGTTTAAGGACCATGTAGAAAGCCTTACTAAGACCTTGCACAAAACAATAGGACTCCTCTACAGGTTAAGCCCATACCGCACCATGAGTAGCATCTACAAACTGCCAACTGAACCCTTCTGCCCATCCCATTCTATGGCTCTCCTGTGCTGCACTCTGTCAGGAGCACAGAGCTGGATAAACTTCTTTTTTTTTAATTTAATTTAATTAGTATTTCGGAAAGACCTTTGAACATGAGCTCTTTTACAAAGGTTCTACGTCAGGGCGGACAATTAGACAGTACACATATTCAGTGGTTACAGAGGCCTGATCATTAGGCATTAAAGAGCGATTACATGAGAATTAGACACATAGGAGAAAAACAGAGGAGTTGTAATAGAATACTAAGCTATTTCTAATTGGTTGCCCTAGGTAGCACACCCCTGGAAACCTCCAAATCCATTGATAAACTATGGCAGAGGAAGTACATAGGTTTAACGCTATTCCAGATGGCGAGAGGCTGGGTGACAGTGAAACAAGGGGGACTGGGTTTGAACCTACCGCAGAGAGCGAGAGGTGGGGGGATAGTGAAACGGGGGGGCTGTGATGGGGGGAGCAGCTCCAGAGGGCTTTGTCGAGTAGGGTGTATGTGTGGTGGGATTAGGGAGGGGCAGTACCAAGAGCATTAAGAGGACTGATAGCTTACTTAAGCCCTTGGCTAGGCTGGAATGGAGGCAGGGTTCTCTAGGTAGCCATGCTGGGTGCTACCTTGGGGGTAGTCCTGTCTATCAAGTGGGGCCTGAGAAGCAGGTGCATTTTGAGCAAGACATTAGTTGCTGTTTGAGGCCTGCTTTGATTTGAGACAGGCTGTTGTTTGTTTGTAATTTCATCGGAAGTTCATTTATCCAGAGGGGGGCCCGATAGGAGAAAGTGTGCTGCCCTAGTGAGTTTCGACGGAATGGTATGGACAGTGCTCCATTCTTCCTCCCTCTGGTGATGTGCGATGAGAGAGAAGCCTCGAGTAGGTTTCCTCTACAGGGTGATTTTTTTCCGAGGAGTGCCTTCTTTCCAAGGAAGCAAGTTTGGTATTTGATCCTGTCTTTTAGGTTAAGCCAGTTTGTACGCTCATACAGGGTGCAAGTATGAGTGTAGTGATTTGCGCACAGGGTGAGGCAGCATGCCTTATTGAGTGCAATTTGGACCCTTTTGAGCACTGTATCAGTAGCAGCTCCATAGACCACAGCCTGTAGTCTATCGTGGAGAGTATGGAGCTGGAGGCTGAGATTTGGAGTGCTTCCAGGGTGAAGGATTTCTTACGCCTATAGAAGACCCCTATCTTTGTGTTTACCACTCTGACTAGGTAGTCTACGTGGTGCGTATAAGTGACAGAGTCATCAATGGTGACTCCAAGGTACTTGAACAAGTGCACCTCCTCAATGTGCTCACCAGCCTTATTGGTGTTTATAAGGAGAGCATGCCTGCGTTTGTTGTAGGAGCTGGATTGTAGCATGGCCTTGGTTTTCTTGTAATTTAGTAGCAGCTTTTGCCTACTGAACCAGTCTTTGAGTTTATTGAAAGAGTTCTGTAGTTTTGTTTGTAGGGCAACCTGAGAGGTGCTGCTGCTCAGCAGCATGGCATCATCTGCATACAGAATAAGTTTGGTGTCACAGACCTTGGGTAGGTCATTTACAAAGAGGCTGAAAAGCAGGGGCCCTATAATTGATCCTTGAGGGACTCCTAGAAGTACATCTCTGGAGCTGGATAAAGTCTGCCCAATTTTGACTTGCTGGCTCCTGTGTGTTAGGTAGTCATTGAACCAATTCAGGGCATTCGGTGCCATACCCAATCTTTGGAGCTTGAGTATTAGTAGAAGGTGGTTGATGGTGTCGAAGGCTTTGGTGAAGTCAGTGAAGATGGACCCCACTAATTTGCCTTCATCCAGCGCCTTGTGCGCATAGTCAGTGTATTTCAGCTGTGCTGTGGTGGTACTGTTTTTGCCTGAAACCATGTTGGTTTGGGCAGAGCAGATTGTACTTATTGAGGTATTCTGTGAGTTGACTTGCCACAATTTTTTCCAAAATGTTGGATAGTGGGGAGAAGATAGATATTGGCCTGTAGTTTGACACCAGCACCTTGTCACCATTCATATGCACTGGAGTTACCATGGCTTGCTTCCATACCTCTGGAAATTGAGCTAAAGCCAAGGATTTATTAAATAGCAATGTTGTGGGCTTGATAAGAACATAAAGGGTGAGAGACAGTAACTTCATGTCTAGGCCATCACTCCCCAATCTGGTTTTACCTAGGACTTTCCTGACCATCGTTAGGGCCTCCTTCACCATCACCTTCTTAAAGTAGAAGGCTGGGTGGTTAGTTATGGGCAGGTTGGCGCAACCTTGGTTCTCCACAGGCAGAAGGTAGTCTGGAGGCAGCACTGAGGACAGGTCTGTAAAGGCCTGGTTAAAGGCATCAGCAATGGCTAGAGGATCTGAGGAGATAAGTTATTAATGCTGAACATCTTTGGGTGCTGCTTTTGATCTTTACCAAGGATGTTCTTGATGTCGTCCCAGAACCTCTTTCCACCTCCCCATGCGTTGCTAAGCTGGGTCTTATGGAAATTGTCTTTTGCAAGCCTAAGTTTGGCGCACCGATTTCTAGCTGTTTTGTAGCACTGTAGGTCATGCTTGCTACCTGAGTTTAAGGCTTTTTGCCAGAGGCAGAGTTCTTTAGGAGGGAGAGGAGCTTGCCATCAACCCAACAATTTATCTCTCCCTGAATTTTTCGTTTTGTGTGTGGTGCATAAATATCACAGATGGAATTGAAGCCCTCAGTGAAAAAACTGAGGGCCTGGTCCAACGTAGGTCCCTTGCTGATGGGGGACCAGTTGTAAGCAGACAGGGCCAATTTGAGGGATCCAAGTTTGCCTTTCTGCAGAACCCTGCTCTTGATGAGGCGGAGTGGGCTTTTGGCAAGTTTAGTGGTCCATATAAAGGAGATCGGGGAGTGGTCACTCAGCACGTCTGGGAGAACCCTGAGTTCAGAGAATCGAGTCGGTGTGCTAGCTAAGACTCAGTCAATGAGGGTGCTGGTACCAGCCTTGTAGTTCTGCCTGGTGGGGTGAATTAAGAGTTGTGTGAGATTGTGGAAGGTGATTAGGACTCTGGAGGGTGTCGCCTCCTTACATAACCAGTTAATATTAAAGTCACCAGTCAAGATGAGTTCTGGCCCTTTTTGAGTGCTCTAATTTCTTCCATAACAAGAGGAAGGCCTTCCTTGGCTTTTTAAGGGGGCAGGTAGGTTGTGGCGATGGTAAGGGTCTTGCCTTTTAGGCCGACTTGTATTTTTACTACTAGTAGCTCATAATCCTCCACAACTTTGGAGATGGAGAGGACTGAGCAAGTCAGTGAGTTTCTGGCATAAAAGAGGCAGCTGCCGCCTTTTCTGCCTATTCTATTAAGTTGAAATGCTTGGAATTCTTCGATGGCCACCTCACCATCTTTGATCCTGCCCAACAGCTAGGTTTCAGTTAGGCAGAGTATGTCAGGGGCATGGATGGTCATCCAAGCCTGGAGCTGGTCGAATTTGGCAGTTAGGCTGCAGATGTTTAGTGATGCTATCTTTAGGCTGTTCTTTGTATGGATCCCCCTGCTCCTCAGGGTTGTTGGTCCAGGGTTTAGGTGAACATTGCCAGAGAGTAGCAGTAGCAGAAAGATAACCTTTCTGGCAGATAGAGTAATGTTTATCTTCCCTCATGTCTTCCGTCACCTGTGCTTCAGGTGAGGAAGGTGTCTATACGCCTGTGTTAAATTAGGGGGAAAGCTAACCATTAAGGTTACGGTTTGGGAGGTTGGCTTGGTGATAACTGTGTATGGGAGGTGCGGGAGGATAAAGAGTCTATAGTTACCGGAAGGGGTAGTGGCCATGTATATGCTTTTCTTCCAGCTTGCGCCCAGTGAGGATTCAGAGTGGGGAGGTAGGGGTCTGAATTCGTATATGGTACCAGCAATGCCAAAAGAGGTAGTGAGGAATAGTAGTAGTAAGTGGTTGCAGCCCATGGTAGTTGGTTTTGTGTTGCTGGCCTGCTTTAACTGCTAGCTGGTTTGTAGTTGAAAGGGTATGTAGTCAATTTAGGGTGCGGTCCCTAACAATAGGGCAGGTTAGAGCAGTAATTGAGAGGAGTTAACTGGAGTGACTGGAGAAAAAATTGAGAGCAAATGTGTGACCCTGTGGGTAAGACTGCTTTAAAAAGGGGCGGTAAAAAAGTGGGTCAGGTCAGGTATTGAAGACAGGGAGGCCAATAGCATAACAACGTGCAGCAGTGGAGTGACCAATCAGCTGCTAGGCTGAGGAAAGGGGTCTATTTAATACTGTGAGGAGGTGGGAGAGGGGTGTGAGGAGGTGGGGAGGGGGTGGGTGAAAAACAAAGTCCAGAACACAGCACAGAAAGAGATTTCCCTGAGATCAGGAAGTGCCAGGTGTTGGAAAATCAGCCAAGGAGCAGAACTGCCAATCAGTGCCTGACTTCTTCACTGGGTGTCCAGTCAAAACAGCGGCACTCAAAACTATGAGTTTCGGAGGTCCGGTGTATACCTGAATCTTCCCGGGGGTCAGTCAGGTGGTCTGTTAGCTATGGCCTTCTTGGAGAGAGCCAGGGCCACAGTAGCAGCTTGGGAAGCCCGCAGATGGGCTGCCTGTGGAACAATGAGGGATACATGGAGGATTAAATACAGCTAGAGTACAATAGCAAGCTCAGTGGGGGGCAAGCAATGGGGAAGGACACAGCATGAGGTAAAAGAGGTGGCAAATGCAGGGCAATTATTTAGAGATAGAAGAGGAGTTAACAGGGAGTGGGGTCTGTGCTTTGGCACTGGGACATCTGAGAAGGACAGCGGCAGCAGGAAGGGGTGTAAGGGAAGGGTTGGTAGGTAAGGCAAAGAAGAAATTAAGCTGTTTAGAGAGACAGCATTACAAGTGGGTTGAAGAAATTATTAATTAGCAGAGTAACCAGTGTGGGGAAGGCGACAGGGTTTGTCAGTAGGGCATAAATGGAAAACTGCTGCAATCTTGCTCAGTAGCTAGGTCTAAGCAGTCAAACATCAGCTATTATACAATACAGTTTGTCCAGCACTAGTCACAGAGCAGCAAGTAACACCGAGAGGCTAGACTAGAGGCTTGTAATAGACCAGCTAAACTGCCAGGTAAAGTAAGACCACTTGATGCATAACATAAGTAAATTACATTAACAAAAATTCAGTCCAGAACACAGCACAGAAAGAGATTTCCCTGAGATCAGGAAGCACCAGGCATTGGAAATTCAGCCAAGGAGCAGAACTGCCAATCCGTGTCTGGCTCCTCCACTGGGCAACCAGTCAAAACAGCAGCATTCAAAACCACGAGTTTCAGAGGCTCAGTGCACACCTGAATCTGTCTAGGGGTCAGTCAGGCAGTCTGTTAGCTGCAGCCTACTTGGAGAGAGCCAGGGCCACAGGAGCAGCTTGGGAAGCCTGCAGATGGGCTGCCTGAGTTTGTCCAGGAGTCAGTCGGGTGGTCTGTTAGCTGTGGCCTACTCCGAGAGAGCCAGGGCCACAGGAACAGCTTGGGAAGCCCGCAGATGGGCTGTCTGAATCTGTCCGAGGGTCATTTGGGTGGTCTGTTAGCTGCGGCCTGCTTGGATAGAGTCAGGGCCACAGGAGCAGCTTGGAAAGCCCACAGATGGGCTGTCTGAATCTGTCTGGGGGTCAGTTGTGTGGTCTGTTAGCTGCAGCCTGCTTGGAGAGAGAGCCAGGGCCACAGAAGCAGCTTGGGACGCCCACAGATGGGCTGTCTGAATCTGTCCAGGGGTCAGTTGGGCAGTCTCTTTAGCTGCAGCCTACTCTGAGAGATCCAGGGCCACAGGAGCAGCTTGGGCAGCCCACAGATTGGCTGTCTGAATCTGTCCGGGGGTCAGTCGGGTGGTCTGTTAGCTGCAGCCTGATTGGAGAGAGCCAGGGCCACAGGAGCAGCTTGGGAAGCCCACAGATGGACTGCCTGAATCTGTCTGGGGGTCAGGCAGGTGGTCTATTAGCTGAGGCCTGCACAGAGAGAGAACCAGGGCCAAAGGAGCAGCTTGGGAAACCTGCAGATGGGCTGTCTGAATCTGTCCGGGGGTCAGTCAGATAGTCTGTTAGCTGCGGCCTGCTTGGAGAGAGCCAGGGCCACAGGAGTAGCTTGGGAAACCTGCAGATGGACTGTCTGAATCTGTCTGGGGGTCATTCAGGTGGTCTGTTAGCTGCGGCCTGCGCGGAGAGAGCCAGGGCCACAGAAGCTGCTTGGGAAGCCCGCAGATGGGCTGTGTTATTTTACTCTCACATCCTTGTATCATGCAGTGGGGCAGTTCACCATTAGGGCAGCCAGTATAGAACATTACTGTAGATTGCTTCAAACCCTGAACTGACCCTCACTCAATTGTAGGATAGAATACACTGCACTATCTCTAGCCTTTAAACTGAGAAGCAACAAAGTCCCCCCCCCAGTCTCAAAAACCTATTAAAAACTAAATCAGACAGGTACCCTCTCAGATCATCGAAACAAACTCTCCTCAATATTCCCCAAATTAGGACACAAACAGGCAAAAGGTCCTTGGCCATATCAAGCTCGACTATCTGGAACGCTGTTCCCAACAACATACAAGATCCAGAAACACATAATTTGATAACTTTTATTAGACCAACATGGATGTTACAGAAAAGAACAAAGTGCTCTAGCTTTCGAAACAACTAGGTCCTTCTTCAGAAGCTTTGTGGCAGTTTTTTCAAATATCCCATACTATTAACACCAGATTATATTGAAAAAACAGAAATAATTCTTATTGGTTTAATATATACATTTAAAACATAACAGAAGATTACGTCAGAGAAGCTAATTAACACCAGTATGCCTTTAACTGAGGCGCCTCAGAAGGGCAAAGGCTATCAAGAATTCTCTACAGCCAGAGAGTTCTTGTCACAAAAATTTTAAAATGTCTCAGAATGCCAAGAAAGCATTCAAGTGATAAAAAAAAAAAAAAACCTTGGAGTGGCATTCTCCCTAATACATGTAAGATGAGCTCACAACTTACATTCCAATTGTCCTGGTATGTTAAAGAACAGATAATGAGAGACAAAATCCTGAAATTAGGTATAACTGTAAGTTGAAAACAAGCTTCAAATTAACCTACACATATATACATGATGCATGAAAGTATCACTTGTAAGTGCAAATGCCAAATAAAAAAAATACTTGTCAAGGACCCCCAAGAAAACGAGACCATGAGCCTGATAAGTGCAGATTTCAACACAGAGTCCGTGTATAACAAAAATGCACAGAATCAGTCTAAGGAATCTAAATGAAAACCCAAAGGAATTACACCTTTTATGAACCCCCAAGTAAATGAGATATGCATCTTAATATGAGCAGTTAAAAATGTGACAGTGTGTAATCCAACCACTGACAACTAATAGAAGGAAGTAAATGTACACTATATGTGAAAACTAAGTGTCCTAGCCACATAACAATTGCCCATGCCACGATCCCCACACATATGTGTGTACATACACCACACCACACCACACACACACACACACACACACACACACACACACCTGCACACCCACACAACCACAACACACAAAAATATAACAAACACAATCTACACACACCACCACACACACACAACAAACAACACATACACACATACCCACAACACACAAAAACACAACACACACAAAACACACACAAAACATACACAAAACACACATACATACATACATCAGTATACACACACGCACTCAAACGCACTCACCACAGTGCTAAAGTGAGAAGTCAACATGTAGATAACCATAAACTTACAAAATCAAAGGCCCACTGAAGAACTAAAGTGTTTATGTCCATCTTTTAAAGTAAAGGTCTGTGTAAGTTTAAGTGGGATAATGTGTCCTATAACCAACATCAATGTTCAATCCATCCGCCACCATATTGAGAAGTAAAATAAGTCTAATTTCAGAAGCCCGTCTCTGTTGTGTGCTGTTGAAATGTCCTTTTAAGACCATCACAGACATATCTGAGATTGAGTGGTCATCCTGGGAGAAGTGCTGGGCTACTGCTTTCTCAATCATCTTGTGATTAATAGAATGTCTGTGTGAATTAATTCTAGTGCGGAGTTGTTGGCTTGTCTCCCCCACATAACCTGTGCGAGGACATTTCTTGCTTTGGATAAAATAGACCACATTACTTGATGTACATGTATAATTCCCCTGTATCCTGAATAGTCTGTTTTGTGATGTAACCACACAGTCTGAAGTGGAAATGAGGTTACATGTCTTGCATGTGCGTTGACAGGGTCATGTACCATATGATGTCATCGTATTCTGTTCCGGTTCAAGCTGACTCCTAATAATCAGGTTGGCTAAATTAGGTGGTTGTTTAAAAGATAGTAGTGGTAGTTCTTGAAAAATACAGTTAAGGGTTTCATCCTCACTAATTATTGGATGGAGATCTTTAATAATCTTACGTAGGAGTTCAAGGTACATTTACTTCCTTCTATTAGTTGTCAGAGGTTGGATTATACACTGTCACATTTTTAACTGCTCGTATTAAGATGCATATGTGGCTAGGACACTTCGTTTTCACATATAGTGTACATTTACTTCCTTCTATTAGTTGTCAGTGGTTGGATTACACACTGTCACATTTTTAACTGCTCATATTAAGAAGCATATGTGGCTAGGACACTTAGTTTTCACATATAGTGTACATTTACTTCCTTCTATTAGTTATCAGTAGTTGGATTACACACTGTCACATTTTTAACTGCTCATATTAAGATGCATATCTCATTTACCTGGGGGTTCATAAAAGGTGTAATTCCTTTGGGTTTTCATTTAGATTCCTTAGACTGATTCTGTGCATGTTTGTTATACATGGACTCTGTGTTGAAATCTGCACTTATCAGGCTCATGGTCTCATTTTCTTGGGGGTCCTTGACAAGTATTTTTTTATTTGGCACTTACACTTACAAGTGATACTTTCATGCATCATGTATATATGTGTAGGTTAATTTGAAGCTTGTTTTCAACTTGCAGTTATACCTAATTTCAGGATTTTGTCTCTCATTATCTGTTCTTTAATATACCAGGACTATTGGAATGTAAGTTGTAAGCTCATCTTACATGTATTAGAGAGAATGCCACTCCAAGGTTTTTTTATCACTTGAATGCTTTCTTGGCATACTGAGACATTTTAAAATTTATGTGACAAGAACTCTCGGGCTGTAGAGAATTCTTGATATAGCCTTTGCCCTTCTGAGGCTCCTCAGTTAAAAGACATACTGTGTTAATTAGCTTCTCTGTCGTAATCTTCTGTTATGTTTTAAATGTATATATTAAACCAATGAGAATTATTTCTGTTTTTTCAATATAATCTGGTGTTAATAATATGGGATATTGAAAAAAACTGCCACAAAGCTTCTGAAGAAGGGCCTGGCTGGTTTGAAAGCTAGAGCACTTTGTTCTTTTCTGTGACATCCATGTTGGTCCAATAAAAGGTATCAAATCATTTGTTTCTGGATCTGTTCTTAAAAGGACCAATACGGCACCTATAACATTTTTTTTGCAACAACATACAAGAAAGCTCCTCAATTGAGGGCTTCAAAAAAAACCTATAGGCACACTTATTAGAAAGTAACTCCTATAACTGTTACCGCTGTTAGACTCCTTGATATTGTAGGAAGGGATGCCCCAGAAATACTGCCAATATGTAATCAACCAGGAAAACTAGCCAATCTTCTAGAGTCAATAGATTACTAAAATAACCCTGATCCCAGCCTGTACTGGGACACAATAGCTATCTTGTCCCACAGAAAAGGATGTATGAAATGGTTAGTATTGAATGTATTTGTACTATAATGTGTCTTTGTAACTAATCTTAAGTATTGCATGACTGTCTGTTCTTATCCATTGCTTATTGTTTTAGCCAGTCAGTGATTTATCTCCGTAATTAATCCTGGGCCGTCCCTGAAGAAGGGCCTCCTGAGGCCCAGTGGGTTTACCTGGTCAGCAAAATTCAAATAAATAAATAATTTATACAGTCTTGGTAAGGGATCTCTGTTCTTTAGAAGCACTGCTCAACAAAGGAGGGATAAGCAGGCATGCAGGGAAAGGGGACTACTTGACTGATGGCCTCAACCATTCAGAGTTCACTCATAGTCTGTTCAGGACAGCAGAGGAAACCGGTACCATGCTGTGACCCACTTGCTGCTGATGGTATAGCTTGACTGTTTTACCAGGACACATTATCCTGAGTAATAGGTATGCATAAGCTAGATGTCTCTCATACATCTGGGGTATATCCCCATGTTCTGGTACCTTGGAGGAGGGGTGCCTTCCCAGCCATAGTCCTGAACTCATATAAACAGAAACCTAGCACACTGACAATTTGACCCCAAAGCCACTAAAGCCATGAAGGTCAGTAAAGCTCAACTTTCCAGTAAAATGTCTTACAACGTAGGTTTCTTATCTAGTTTGAACTTGACTATTTTATTTGGTAATGTCTATGAGTGCAATGTTCTCTGGGTTGGTGAGGGGCTGCTGAGGCTGATGGTCCCACATCTCCTCCCTGATCCACCAACACATTATAGGGATGGTTGGGCACCCAATGGCTTACATCCAGGGAACAGAGAATGATGAATATATCTTCCCTTCTTCTCCAGTCATGGTAGTACCATACCCTATAGGTCCTGCTGGGTCAGGGTATAGGGCAAAGGTCCTTCCTCTCCTTCCTTCTCTGGGAGTAATCAGGATGACCTCTGCTCTCACATCTTCCGACTTATTCCTCACATGTGCTATGGTCCCATGCTCACCCCATGGACTGGGAACTGACTTATTAATCCAGTCCTGAGATAGCCCCAGGATGGCACTGTTCTACCAAACAGAATGGCAAACTGGGAATCTTTTATTTCTGGGAGAGAAGCGACTCTGGTTTGTAGTTACACTTACCAGTCCAGCTCCTATTAGTAGACACTTAGGGTATTAAGTATAGCCTGTGTTTTTACATGGTTGGGTTTTTTTTAGATCTGGGGATATAGGGATGGGGTTATAAGGGGTGGGATGGGAGGGAACAAAGATGGGGGCAACACAACGCTGAATGTGAATTACCCAGCTCCAGTTAAACCTTTAAGACTAACTACAGGTGTGATTACAAAGGTCACTGGTAATATCTACTGTATACCATTTTTTGTGTTTCTTCTTCTATATTGATTGCAGTTTCCTGCAAGTCTGTAGCAGGTTTATATCCTATCTCCCTTCTGCAGAGGTTCCATGCAGTGACATCCATGTATGCACACACTATGGATCATGTCTTGACCATGTGTGATTTATGCACAGTAACTTGGAATGTGCAAGGGCATAACTCCACACTTAAGAAGAAGGTTCTATCTCAAATGGCTAAGGGTACAGATTGCCTTCCTCCAAGAAACCTGCCTCACCAACACAAAGACAGGCAAGCTTCAAAAGGACTGGGTGGGACTAGAGGCTCATAATACAGCACCAGTTAAATAAATAAGGCATTTCCATCCTAATCCACAAAAACTTGCACTGGACTCTAAAGAAATTGGCCACTGACAAGGAGGGAAGATGACTCCTGACAGAGATGACCACACCACAGGGCTTCTTAGTCCTAGTCAGAGCCTATGACACCAATAATGATGACCCTGCCTTCTATCATTCTCTCAACTAGGATCTATTACAGTTTGTCACTGCTGACATCCCTATGATCCTGGGAGGAGATTTTAACCTGCTCATGGAGGCATGCCTAGACTGCAGCTCTGGGAATGATGAGCCCCATGTGAGAGCAAGAGAGGCTCTGGGCAAACTTCTTATAGAACATGGTCTGGTGGATTCTTGGTGACTACAAAACCCATGAGAGAGATATTACACATATTTCTCAGCTGCTCTCTCAACCTCCAGTCATACAGATATGTAGTTCTCTTCTTCAGGGGTAACCCATAACCTATTGTCCACTGAGATCCCACCGATAGTCATTTCAGATCACGCCCTAGTATTCCTCTCCCTGATGTGGGGACAATCTCCCCACAGATCCAAAACTTGGAGACTAGACCCTCTCCTGATGAAGGATCCAAAGTTCCTGCTATGGTCAAAACAGGAGATAGAACCTTTTATGCAGATCAGTCAGTACAGATTCATGCCCAAGAAAATTATCTGGGATGTGTATACAGCCACCATGTGTGGAAACATAATTAGTTGCACAGCCTGTCATGAGAGAGAGAGAACAGTTATGTACTTACCATAACAGTAGATCTTCGAGAGAATCTCTTTCATTAAGCTACACCTATGTAGCTATAGCCATCAGGTGCTCGGACCACAGAAACTTTTTGCAACCAGCCCACCAGGGGCTGCACATGACAACGTCCTATGTTGGCACTTCCCATATAAATGTGGGTGGCCCCTTCCTTCCTCAGTTCCCCACTGGAGATCACACTCAGAGGACCTCCCTATAGGGAACCAGGAGAGAACCTGTGGCTAGGGTTACCACCTGTCTTGATTTTTTTTCAGGACAGTCCTGATTTGGGCAGCTGTGTCAGACATATTACATGTCCAGACGTTATAGTGGAAACAAATATTTTCTAATTTTTCTCTAAATGTTGCAGAAAACTATAATACCATAACTAAAATATCTTAAAATGATAAAAAATAATACAAACAACTAAAAAACGACAACACTTAGTCTTTCTTCTGATTATTTAGAATAAACAAATCTGTTGCATTGGTAAGGGTTGCATATTGTCCTGCAAAAAATCATGTTTCAATAAGAAATGTCCCACTTTGGGCTGCTTAAAAGGTGGTAACCCTACCTGTGGCTCTGCCTACCAGGTGAGGCAGGAAGCAGCAGGTAGGTCTTTCTGGAGAAAGAACCAGGATAGTAGAACAGGGAGGGGCTGTGGACATGGCCTACCTAGACTTTAGCAAGGTATTTGACACAGTCCCACACAAAAGATTAATATACAAGTTAGCCAGCCTGGGAGTGGGTCCCAAGATGGTAGCCTGGGTAAAAACATGGCTGGAGAACAGGATGCAGAGGGTAATAGTAAACAGAGTCCACTCTGAAGAAAGGGGGGGTTACTAGTGGAGCACTGCAGGGTTCAGTTCTATGACCAGTCCTCTTCAATCTCTTTGTAAGTGACATTGCAGAGGGGCTGGAAGGAAAAGTATGTCTTTGCAGATGACACAAAGATCTGCATCAGGGTTGATACACAAGGTGAGGGTGGAAAGGATGAGAAGGGACTTGGCAAGGTTGGAGAAATGGTCAAATGTATGGCAGCTTAGATTCAATGCTCAGAAGTGCAAAGTAATGCACCTGGGAAACAAAAACCCAGGGGAAGAGTACACAATGAAGGGGGGGATGAGATACTAACAACAACAGAAATGGAAAGGGACCTGGGGGTAGTCATAGCAGATGACCTAAAGGTGGGCAAGCAATGTGAGAGGGCAGTAAGGAGGGCTGCGGGGATACTGGGATGTATAGGGAGAGGCATCAGCAGTAGAAAACAGGAAGTTATCCCTCTGTACAGACAGCTGGTGAGACCCCATCTGGAGTACTGCGTGCAGTTCTGGAGATCCAGTCTCTGCAAGGACATTGACAGGATGGAGGCAGTCTAGAGGAGGGCAACTAAAATGGTGCAGGGTCTGCACCAGAATACATATGAAGAGAGACTTAAGGAGCTTAACATGTATACTCTTGAGGAAAGGAGGGATGGGGGGACATGATAGAAACTTTCAAGTACCTCAAGGGAATCAACAAAGTCCAGGAGGGTAGCATCTTTCAGAAAAAGAGACGTGCAAGAACAAGAGGGCACAATTTGAAGATAGATGGGGAACGACTCAGAGGTAATGTGAGGAAGTATTTTTTCACTGAGAGGGTTGTGGATGCATGGAACGGCCTTCCTGAGGAGGCTGTGGAGTCATAAACAGTGGGGGAATTCAGGAATGCATAGGACAGACATAAGGCAATTCTAGGGGGTGGGGGTAGGAGGAAGTAGGCTGTTGGTTAACTAGGATCTGCAACTTATACATTAGGTAGGGAAATGGGCAGACTAGGTGGGCCAAGAGGTCCTTATCTGCTGTCAAATTCTATGTTTCTATAAAGGAACCTTAGAGGTAGAGAAAGTGGGGATAAGGCCAGATATCAAGTAGGGTCTGTGGTGTTACAGTAGGTAGGGAAATTGGGCAGGCTATGTGGGCCAAGCGGTCCTTATCTGCCGTCAGTCTTTATGTTCTATGTTACAGAGCTCTAAATCCTAAGGAGGGCAACATATCCGAGATAACTTGAGTCCACTCTTGGGTCTACAGGACCTATTTACGCCTGAGATTTGTGTCTTAGGCATCTATTCCTCTATCAAGGTTAATGAAAGGAAATATCACATGGCCCTTATTTCGATGGCTGTCAAAAGGCTGGTCCTTCGTCACTGGGTTGACCAATCCGAAATTACCTATCAGGAATGGGTGGCAGAAATGTCACATAGTTTTAAAATCGAAAAAGCTGATTGCCAGTACTAGACATGACTTGCCTGCCTTTCACAAAAATGGGTAAACTCATGCCCTGTACCTTTATTAAGACCCTACACGGGGTCTTTATTTCCTTCCCTTTCTTTCTTTTTTTATGGGTGACATGACCTCATTCTGTGACTCACCTTGATGCTTCTCTCTCCCATCTCTCCTCCCTTTTCTTTTCTGCTTCCTTTTCTTTCTCCTTTCTTTCTTTTTTGGTGGCGGCATCCTCCCGGGGGGTGGGTGGGAGGGGTTAGGGGAGGGTTGAGGTAGTTAGTGCCTGTTCCTTCATGTCTCACCATGTCTTTCATCATGTTGTACTTTGTTATGTTTAATAAATTGAATAAAGTTTAAATTTCAAAAAAAAAAAATCCTAAGGAGGATGGAGGGTGGGATGGCATGATCTGATGAAGGAAATTCTCTCAAATCTACTGTTATGGTAAGTACATAACTGTTCTATCTTCTTCAAGAATATCTCTTTCAACAGGCCACACCTATGGAATGAGTACCAAGCAGTGCTGGCAATAAAACAGTATGGGTGGTTGGAGCCTTCAGGCCTAAGAAAGTAGGTATTGAAGCACAGCTAGGCCAAAACCTGGCCTTTTCCTCGAGGCAATGTCCAGACTGTAGTGTTTAGCGAAGGTGTGGATGGTACTCTTAGTGGTAGCTGCACAATCTCAGCAGCAGCAGACACATTTTTGAAACAGGCAACAGATGTGGCCATGCCTCCAGTTCAATGGCAATGAACAACCCCAAAAAGTTCCTTATCATACTTCCTGTAACAGAAAGCAATACAGTTAGTCAACAGTCTGGACAGGCACTGTTTACAAACAGGAGCTCCTTCTTTCCCAGGGGCAAATGAAGCAAAAAGCTATGAGGACTTCCTGCAGTACTTCATGCAGTGTAAATAGTATCTAAGTATTCCGTGTACATCTAAAGTATGGAGCAATGCTTCCCCAGATTGGCATGCTTAGGAAAATAAGCTGGCAGGCGAATGGCTTGATTCAAAGTATACCCAGACATCACCTTTGGTAGAAACCTAGGACTGGTACACAAAGACATCCTGTCTTGTGAAAAATCAAATAAGGAGGCTTGCTCATTAGAGCCTGAAACTCTGAGATTCTTCGAACTGGAGTAATAACAACTAAAAGTAATGATTTCCAAGACAGATAGCATAGGCCACAAGTTGTGGCTGGCTCAAAAGGAGAGAAAGTAAGCTTCTTTAACTCAAAATTCATGTCCCAAGCCAGAAATGGATTATGGATGGGAGCTTCAAGTGCAGAATGCCTCTCAAAAATGTACGGGCTACTTCCAGCTGGGCAACCGTATGACTCTCAATAGGCACATGGAAAGCTGAAATGGCAGCCAAGTGCACTTTGATAGGATAATGCAGGCCTGCATCTGATGAGGACAGCAAATACTCTAGGACCTGATTTACTGGACAGATGATAGGATCCAGTTTGTGAGAAGCAGCCTACAAAGCAAACTGATTCCACTTTATAGAATAAGTGGCTCTGGTGGAAAGTTTTCAGGCAGCCAGCAAAACATCAGCCACCTTTTGTGACACCCAAAAATGAGCAATGCCTATGTCTTCAGGAGCCATGCATGAAGGTGGGAAGGTGGAGTGACTTGAGGTCTGGATGGACCAGGGTTCCCTGTTCCTATAACACTCAGTAGGCTCTGGCATAATAGCAGAGGTACTGGAGGTTCCACTGCCAGCTGCTGCAGTAAAGGAATCCAAATCTGATGAGGCCATGGAGGGCAGTAAGTATCAGAGTTGCCCCTTCCATCTGAAGCTTGATTATCACCCTTTGAATTAGAGGGAAGGGAGGAAAGACTTACAGGAACCTCCCTTTTCAAGAGAGGGACAACGCATCTTACCAGAAAACTCCAGGCCCTGGAAAGAGCGAGCAGAAATGTGGCAGTTTTGCATTGTGTGGGGACACAAAGAGGTCCAGCTCTGGATGACCCACCTGTTGAGCAGGTCTACTACAACAGAGGCCAACAGTTCTCACTTGTGCATCTTGGACTGTTACCAGCTTAGTCTGTCACTAGGAAATTTTGGATACCTGGAACACATACTGCCAATAGTTTTGGACCACGTTCCAGAGCCTAATACCAAACTCTCATTGCCTTCCTGCACAGGGGGTAGGAATGAATCCCCCAGTGCTTGTTGAGTCAATGCATCACACTTATATTATTCATTTGAATTAACAGAGGACCCATGGAGAGATGAGTCTAGAAGATCTGTAGGCCATAAAGAAGAGCTCTCATTTCTAGGGCATTTATGTAGAGTGTGCTCTCCACTTTGATACATGCACCCTGTGTCTGATGGGGCCCAGATGTACCCACCAGCCCATCCCTGAGGTATCTGTAGTGAGAATGTCATGAGGCAGGAAATCAGGAAAGCAACCTCTTCAGCAAATGGCTGGGTTCTAGCCACCACTGAAGTACCTTTTGGACAGGGGAGGTTGCTAGAATGTTTTGTACTAGGTTGTCTGTATGTTGGTTCCATTGCTCTTAGTGTCCATTTTGGAATCCTCATGTACAGTCTGACAAGTGACACTGTGGTGATGGCCGCAGCCATCAGACCTAGGAGTCTCAGGAATGTCCTGGCTGTGACATAACTGTTGTAGATCATCTGGGCCTGTGCAATCAGACTCTTGGCCCTGTCCTGTGGCAGGAAGGATAGGCTTTGGGCTGTGTCCAGTACTGTCCCTATGTACTGCAGACATTGACAACAGGTAAGGACTGACTTTGGCACATTGACAGTAATCCCTAGAGCATCAAACAGGTGTCTGGTGTGGTCTAGGGTGTGGGACAGCTGCTCCTTGGATTGAGCTTTGAGAAGCCAGTCATCCTGGTAAAGGAAAACATATAGGCCTTCCCTGCAGATTGCTGCTGCTGTCACTACTGCTAAACATTTGATAAAGACCCATGGCACAGATGACAAGCCAAAGGGCAATACTCTGAATTGGTGTGTTCCCCCTAAAACAGGAATCTTACACATCTCCTGTGGGAGGGACAAATCTTGATATGCAGGAAAGCATCCAGGGAGCAAATACAGTCCTCTACTTGCAACAGTGGGAGTAGGCCTTGCAAAGTTACCATTCTGAACTTCTTGTACTCTATTGAAAAGTAACGATCTCTGAGATCTAAAATGGGTCTCAGATCTCCTGCACATTTTGGAACTAGGAAGTACAGAGAATAGAACCCTGTATTCCTTTGTTCCAAGGGGAACAGTTTCAATTCTTTTTTTCTGAAGTAAGGTGTGAATTTCTTCCAGATATAATGAGATGTGTTCTGGAAGGTAATGGGAAGGCACTGGTGGATGGTCTAGAGGTAGTTCTAGAAGTTCCAGAGCATGGCCTTGTGGTATTATCTGCAGGACCCAGGCATCTGAAGTTATCTTCCTCCACTGGTACAGGTGGAGGGAAAGGCGACCCTGGCAACTACCCCTGGAGGCAATGGTGGTGGTAGGATTGGAGGAGTCAGGCAGAGTCAGTTGCTGTGGCTGCTGCTGCAGTGCCACCTCTAGGGCCTTTTGAGTGTGCACCTGGGGTGGTTCTTGCTAGGGGTAGGGCTGCTGCTGCTTTGCCCTTACCATGCTGTCTGATTGTAGACGTATGTCTAATAGCTAGATCTGGTAGTGGCTGGGCAAAGGGACACCCTCTGTCAACTCCTTGGCTGAGTATGATGGAGGGAATGGACTGCTTTCATGGTTCTGCCTGAGGCCTGTAAATTAGAGAGAATGTCCTGCACATCTGCCCCAGACAGCTTATGTGTCCTGAATGGGGCACTGAGAATGGACTGCTGGACATCATTTGCAAAGCCAGCCATTCTGAGCCAGGAGTACCTCCTGAGACATATGGCAGAGGCAGTTGCCCTGGCAGGGGCATCAGAGATGTTATAGGTGGAATGTAGGAGATGTTTGCTTATGTTGGCACCTGCTGTAATAGCTTCATAGCTCCTGCTTAGGAGTGCCATCTGGAAGGGTCTGGGCAGCTGCCTTGGCCTTCCGCCAAAAAGTATTTTGGTATTTATTTGTTTGTTTCTGTTAACCGGGTAAGTGAACTAGACATGGAAATGCCTATTTTCAGGCATGATCCAGGAGAGTACAAATGAGAACAATCGAAATTACAAATACAGCTGTGATACAGGACAAAACAGTATACTCAATAGCAATTGCCAAAAGCATCACAGGCAATGAAACAAATTGCATATATGTAGCATACTATACATTGTAAGCACAACACTGAGGAAGCAAGATATGCAAATTTAAAACAAGGATGTATACAGAAACTGATTTCAACAATATAACAAAAAATAAGGTAGAGCAGTACACATAATGGGTGATCTACCTAAGTGCTTAGTACAACAGTAGGGGGGGATAGCAGAAATTGTAGGATGTAGTTATTATGAAGCAGTCTACAATGAAAAAGAAAAGCAGATATAGACAGGGCAAGGGAGAGGAAGTATGGCAAAGTGATAAGAAGGATTTGAAAGAAGTAGGCAGAGTTTTAAGTGTAGGGAGAGAGCTTTGACCATATGGGCCTGGTAGTTTGCAGTTCTCAGGTGCAGAGAGGCAGGAGCAAATGTTCTTTTGCCAAGGACATCAAGCCTCCTGGACTCCTTATCAGGAGAAAGGGAACTAAGGTGTTTTGGTGCCTTAGACCTGTCATGGGCTGCATTGATGACTACAGAATCCACCATAGCTTGGCTTGTGAAAAAATATTTGCCTGAGGGGTCTGATACATCTTATCTGCCTTCTTGGGTATAGCAGGTATCATGTTGGGTCTATGCCAGACAGCCAGGGTTGCACCCTCCAATGCAGGCAGAAGAGGAGGAATAATAATGGGTGGGAAATCAGTCAATTCTAAGAATTCCACCAAATTCTTTTAAGTAATGTTCTGTTCCTCCAAATCAAGCCCCAATGGCAGTTTGAAGTTCCTGCATCATTGTAATGTAAGAGGGATCTTCAGAGGAGACCTGGGTGTATATACCAGAGTCTTCACTCCCAGTGGATACTGTGGAATTGTTCCTTTCATAGGAGTCCACATAATCCTCTTCTTCCTCTTCCTCCTTCTCCACATAAGGAGTTCTGGGTTGTACTCCTGGTCCTTGACAACATTGTCTAGAGGGTGCAGGGAAGGAGACAGTGAAGCCATTGATGGCCGAGAAGGCATCTGGTATGTCAGCTTAGCAGGCATTGATGCTCGGGTATGCCATGCCGGCCCCATCGGCATAATCCCTTGTATAGAAGGAAAAGGTAGCAGGCATTTAAGAATGTCCATAAAGGATGAAAGAACTGCCTGCATGTTGGCATCTGTGTGGTCGATGGAAAAGCTGAAGGGTGTCGACAGATGAAGTGCTGCCCTTGACATCAACAGCTATTTGTCAGCTGTAATAGGCCTGGTGGTGCACTCTGCATGCTCAGACCATGTTTGAGTGGTGATGGCCAGAGTGGCTGGTGGCATCGTCACTGTAGCGGTTGATGGCATTGAGGGGGTCAAGCAGGAGTGGATGGGCGACCATGAATAAACCGGAGAGGCCTTATCTTTGCTGTGCTTCCTCTCCCAGTGTATGTATTTGTGCTGTGCTAATGTTTTTTCCTAGGACTTCAAGGAATGGGAGCCTGAGGTATGGGCCAGCGATGCAATGGAACTCTTTTCTCTGAACTATATTTCTCCATCCTAGCCATGTGCTGCTTCAAGAGGTGGGTATCTGAGGCCTTCTCATGGCACTGCCATGTAGCATTGTTAAATGTTCTGCAGATCTGGCAGGCCTTCATGTTATGGGCCAAACTGAAGCAGTATATACAGACGGCATGCGAGTTGTCCGAGTATGGCTTTTCACTGCACTCACAGTACTGGAACAGTTTCAACAACTCTTTAGTCAATATACTCTGCATTGAAAATCACTTTGTAAAAAAGTGATCACTAACTAAGGTGAGAAAAATAAATGTAAAAGTCGACAGTGGTGTTTCCGAGGGACGGTCCAACAAGTATGGTTGATGGCAGGAAAAGAACTGAGGAGGAAAGGGGCCACCCACATTTATATGGGAAGTGCCGATGTTGGACATCATCATAGGTGGCTCCTAGTGGGCTGCTTTCAAAACATTTCTGTGTGGTACTAGCACCTGATGGCTATAGTTCCATAGGTGTTGCCTGATGAAAGAGGTATCCTCGATGAAGATCTATACTCACTGGAATCAGATCTGAAAATAGTAGAGGCTGAGTATAAACAGCAAAACCCATCCTAACAAGAAACGCTAGCTTGCCTCATGAACAGCAGAATGCAGCTTAATGAGCACCTCTGAAGAATCGCTGAGCTGGCCTAATACAGTACCTGCTGGGACGGAGGGGAAAAGGCAGGAAAACTCCTGGCCAATATGATCAAGAAAAGGCAAGCAGAGAGGCATGTTGCAGGGCTCATGGATAGAATGGGCAAGATCCACATTGAGACTCAGGCCCTTAATACTACTATTCATTTTGTTTATTTGAACATTGGTGACCTGCAAACGCACAGCCAAGGCTTGTTTCCAGGTGCAACCTGAGGGAAGGGAATAGGGGATACAAAATACCTAGCACAGACATAGTTCACAGTCACAATAAAGAACAATCAGAGAACAAGAATTAATTACAGGAGTAAGATCAAAATGATCAATCAATGTAGAAACAACAAAATAAGGCATTTGTGCTGCCCCTACACTGGGGGCAGAAGGCAAATGCAATGTGAACAGTCAAGTGGAGGGAAAACAGGAGTTGGGGGAGAAGTTTCAGCTAATACCTAAGGCCGCCAGGGGAGGCAGAAGAGTGGAGGGAAGATGGTAGTTGGTTCCAAAGTGATGGGAGATGACAGGATAAGGCTGACTGTCCAGCAGAAGAGTGGGTTGAGATATGGTGACGGTGCAAGGATCCCCAGAGCGGAGTGAGCAGGAAGCAGAGAGGATGAGGGTGAGGAGTGATGAGAGGTAAGAGGGAAGGGATCCAAACCAGTATTTGGATATGAATAAGGCACAGTGCAACTGGCAACATGAGGGTAGAGAGAGAATGGCCAAACAACAAACCCTTACGAACCGCACTCCAGGACACAAATTGATGAGTGCGTATGATTAGAAGTAAGTGGAGACACACTTTGGCTACTATTTCCAAAAATGCTTTATTTCCACAAACCAAATAGCAAAATTTACAAACACGCTCAATACAGAATACTTATAGATTGGCCACTGACCATTACCCAGGTACCCCAGAGGGAGAATGGCTGAAAAGAATAAAGTGAACAATGATGAATATGAGAGGGAGAGTTGTTAAACTGTCAGAAGGAGTTGCAGAGAGGGTCCAATCTAGCTATGGATGTTGAGGGAGCAGGACCATAAACTATGTCCGCATAGTCAAAGATTGGGAGCACCATTTTGGTGCCAAGCTTTTGGTGGACCTGCAGAAACAAACAATCTTTATTGTGGTACAAGGCATCAAGTTTGGTGTGGAGCGTGGCATGGATAGTGTTGATGTGGGTAGAAAAATAGTTTGTTGTCTAGCCACACACCAACATACTGGAAGGACTGAATCACTTCTAGAGGGGTGCCATCCAAGGTGGAGAAGATAGACGGAGTTGAGAATCTGGCCAATTTCTGCTTGGAGCCAAAGGTTAGTGTTGACATGGAGCTGGTTTGATTGGAACCAGCGCAGGACATTGCGAAGTCATGCAAGAGTGGATCTTCCATATCTGTGGAAGAGGGACCGGAGGTGCAGATGACTGTGGCATCTGCATACATGATGTGTGTATGTGAGTTGGCACAAGCTGAGGGGAGGTCATTAAGGAAGATGGAGAACAGGATGGACTCCAAGATGGAGCCCTGTGGGACCTCTGCCTTGATGGAAAGTGGAGCTGACAGGGCACTACCAACCTGTACTGACTGCAGATGACCTGAGAGATAAGACTGGAACCAGTTTAAAGCTGGAGCTGAGAGGCCAGCAGAACTCAGCTTATACAGGGGAAGTGGTAGGGACACCAAGTGAAAGGTCTTGGCCAGATTGATGTAAATTGCATCTGTGATATGCCCTTTGTCTATCCACTGGAGACTGTGGATGGGTTTAAGAAGTGATGGGACAGGTAGAGGGGAGGGTAAGCCTGACCTGGCCCAATACAGGTGGAACATCTGGAACTGGGGACAGTATAACCCAAGGGGGAGGGGGGACACCAAAATCGGCCCTCGGTGCAGGTGTTGAAAATTGAGCAGACTAGAGAGACCATTGGGCCTATTCTGCTAGCATTTTAGTATGTTAGTATTGCTGAGACGATAGAATCAGTTACACACAGCAGGGAGGAGATGGTGCATTGATGCTTTTGGAAGCCAGACTGGAACTATTATGCAGTCCTTCCAACAACCTTCCCATAAAAGACAGTATTTTGTCCTTCTTTGATCAGCTTCTTCTGCTCAGGATCATGCCCCATGAGACAGGTACCATGGATAAGCCCATTAAGCTTCAACAAATGCAGGCAGTGATCCACACACTGAACAAAGGAAAAGCCCTGGGAGGAGATGGCTTTCCCATAAATTTTTATCAGCAGCTTGTGGAGGCTTGCGGAGGTCTGCCTGACCTTACTTCACCTGTTCCTAGAAGCCCTGCAGACAATGTGTGAAGCAGTTATTACTGTGCTCCCCCAAAAAATACAAGGATACCTCTCAACTGGGCAGCTACAGGCCTATCTCACTTATTAATGCAGATACCATAATCCTGGATAAGATTCTGGCATCGTGTTTAGAACCAGTCTTGCAGAGGATCATCTATCGATCCCATGTAGGCTTCATCAAAGGAGTCTGTGCATTTATTTTGGGGTGCTTTAAGGGATTGTTTCTGGGCTCTGTGTTACTGCATGCTCACTATAGTGCTAGTCGATTGCTTTTACTGCTGTTTTTAACTACTTTATGTTGCAAGTCTAGGCTTTAGCTTAGTGCACAGTACATGATTTAGCCTGTCTTATCATGCTCTGTTGTGGTCTCTCCTGGGATTTTGCCATCTTGGCTTCCCTCACTCTCCCAGCTGTGGCCTTCAGACTTGGCACATGCACAGTAGAGGACAAGACAGCAACATTCTGTCCAATACCCTACACATGCACAGTAGCGACTGGAGTCCTCCCACTGCATACTAATACATTCTTTGTCTCTCCTTCCCCTATATTAGACTTCACTGGAACCCCCCCCAACCACAGTCCACTCAGCAGCTGCCTGAAGTAGCTCTCTGGTTGGCGTGGGAACAGCCACAGCGGCGCAAAAGGTAATTGCAGTCTCCTCTCCACACACTGTTTGCTGAGGGGTGTTAGCCCATTGACGCTATGCGTCGACTGCCCCACCCCAAGCCAGACTCTCCCCTTATTGTTGCAGTTAGGTCATGTGACTTGTCACATGATCTGCTCCTCTTAATATTAAGAGTCTGCTTTTCCATCTGCAGGTTATACTCAGTGGCCACTAGGAGTCACTGCTGTGCACCCTCAACCTCCCACTTCCCACTCCTTTCTGCTGCTCCATCTTGCCCACTGCACTCTACTTTCTATAGCTGTCATTGACACCCAGTCTGTTATCACCCGCTTGCTGCCTGCATAGTCACGGTTCCCCATGCTAGATTTGAACCTTGGACCATTGGCATTGATGTCCCTGACCGTTCCACTTTGCCATTGGATGGATACAGAGTTACCCTGTGCTTTTTCTCCATTATTCTTTTCAGCCCCTTCCAGAACCTGCTTTACTAACCTTATCATGACCACTCTCATCATCGTCAACAGTCACTAATGTCCCCTACCTTTTCTCCTACTCTACATCATTATCAGAGTAGATGCCCCTCTGACCTACTGCATATAAGTGCTCTGCCTATACACCCCAGAGTCTGTTTCAGTGAATCTGACCCTCCATCCGTGGATTCCCCCCCCTCCTCCACCATGATCAATAGGACTCCTGGGATCCCTCTGCCCATCTCCAACCATTGTGAACTAGCCCCTACCTCCCACTGGTCGCTGCCTTGTCTCACCTTTCCCTTCTTAAGGGACATGCCCATCCCTGCCTGTGTGCTGCTCCCCACTAGTTCTACTCAGTCACGCTCCAGAGCATTTAAAACACTGAAGCTCACCTCCCTATGGGTATTAATGCTACTCCTCCTGCTCTCTGGAAACATCCATCCTAACCCTGGTTCTACCCTCTCCCTTATGACTAATCAGACTGCACCTAGGGAACTCCGTATAGCCTTCCTTAACATTTGCAGTTTACTAAAGAAACTTGACAACTTACAAGGATGGGTTGTTCAACAACGGCCAGACATTATCTCAGTGGTGGAAACCTGGCTCAATAGCTGCACCCCTGACTCTGCCATAGTTCTGCCAGGGTACACTATACTTTGTGCCAACAGACTAACTAAAAAAGGATGAGGATGTGCAATTTATCTCTTAGAAACCCTCCAAGGTCTCACTCTGACATCCCCAGTGCTTGACCATGGTGCCAAGGCCCTCTCCCTCCAAGTCAGTGTCGCCCCCTTCAGGGCACCTCTCTTCATCTCCTCTGTCTACATCCCGGCCAGGAATCAAAAAAGCACATTCCAATCAGTTCTGACCCACCTCCAGCAACACCCAGATAAAGCAGAAATTATTGCCCTGGGTGATTTTAATATCAATTGGCTAGCAGACACTGCTGCACCCTACAGGGATGCTGTAGCCGCCCTCAGTCTGTCACAAATTGTGCCCACTACCACCATCACAACCCAAAAACAGGTACATTGACCCTCATTGACCTAATTCTTACTAATCACCCTCACAAATTCACCCAGGTCTCTGCTATTTGACACACTGAGTGACCACTCGCCAATACTCAGGCGCTGTTCTTATTTGGCCACAAAGGCCCCTCCAAAAGTTAGCTTTCAGTGAAGACTCAGGCCAGGCAAGCTACTGCTCCTGAAACACCACCTCATTAGCTGGGACTGGTCTCCCATTGCTGCCTCACCTGATATTGACTCAGCTCTGGAATACTTTGTCAATTCCTTCAATGTCGCCTGCAACCTTTTTCCACCCTACAGCAAATAGGTCATTAAAGGAGCGGACACCTCCTTGATGTCCCAGTTCCTGCTGGACCTAATGCGTGGCTGTGACAATCTCTGGCACACTGCCCTGGAGACTGGGAGGCCTGCTGATGGGCAATGCTACCGTGAGGTCAGGAACTGCTACACTTAGCAGGTCCGACAGGCAAAGGCTGAGTACTATAGAGCAGCTCTCACCACTTCTTGGGGAACAGGGTGCAAATTCTGGGACTCCCTCAAAGAGCTTAGTGGCAAAACCTCTACTGCCCTGCTCCCAGATGTCAGTCAATGGTGGTATCTCCACGGACCCCAAAACCATAGCAAATGCACTGAACTCCTCATTCTCAGACCTCAGTAGGATGCTCCCTGCCAACATTTTTGCACCCACCCCCATCACAACACTGACACCTACCCCAGTGCCCCCTTTCCATTTCAAAGTCATTGCCAAGCATGATGCTGCCCCCTCCTGCTAAGGACACTCAGCAAATCTCATTTCAGCAATGACTCTCTTGATCTTAAATTACTAAAGCTGACCCTCTCTGAAGTACTCTACCCCCTCACTGCCCTGCTAAACCATTCCCTTAGGTCAATTTCTATCCATATGGAAAATTGCCCTCATAAATCCTCTCCTGAAGAATGGTGATGGTACCCAGCCTGGAAATTACTGGCCTATTTCAATTCTACCCCTTCTTTTCAAGGTTCCTGAAAAGATAGTCGCCACCCAAGTCATAGACTACCTTGCCCAACACAGTCTCCACTGCCCTGAACAGCATGGATTTCATAAAAGCCACAGCACCACAACCGTGCTTTTTGACTATACCAACACCATCCATGCGATCCTCGATGCAGGTCAGATTGCTGGTGCTAGCTACATAGATCTCTCCAAAGCATTTGACGGTGTCCACCACTCACTTCTCCTAAACTCACTAACCCAAATATGTTTTCCACAGGATGCCATCACTTGGTTCTCAAACTACCTGTCTGACAGAACCCAGAGAGTCAAACTAGCACAACCCAGTCGTCCCCACCTCCAAGTTACATCTGAGGTCCCTCAAGGGTCAGTCCTTGGCCCCCTACTTTTCACTCTATTCCTTAACTCCCAGCCCAAAGCCTGTTCTGGGAGTCTCCTATTATACACAGATGATGCAGTATTATTCAGCACCCATACCAACCTTGCCACCCTCCAAGTAGCCCTCCAAAGGTCATTTAGTGAGGCTGACTCTTGGTTTGCTGACCATAGGCTTGTCCTAAACTATAAAAAAAACAAAGTCCATGCTGTTTGCCCATGCCCAAAATAAGTTAAGCAGCCACTCCCTGCTCATCCATAACTCCCAAAATGAAACCCTGGAACAAGTCTCTAGTTTTAAATACTTAGATGTTACCCTAGAGTCTGGGATTACCTACCATGAACATACCTGCCAACTTAGCATGGCAATAAATGTGCGTATTGGTCTGCTCCACTGCTACAAGCACCGTCTTCCCCTTGAAGCCCTACATCTAGCCATCCCCTCCTCTGTCTTGTCACTCATAGATTATGGGATCATTATCTATGGTGCTGCCGACAACACCTCCCTCAACAAAGTTTGGGTTTCCCAGAATAAAGCCTGCAGGCTGGCTACAGGATGTGACCGGATCACGCACACCTGCACGCTGTATGCAAGTACAAACTGGCTAAACTTCAATGACAGCCTAAAGTACCAGACCAGTCTTCCTGCCAAGAAAATCACAGCCGGCCTCCCGGCCCCTGCCCTTGTGGCGCTGCTCCCCCTGCCTACCAGCATCAGAAGCACATGTCACACTGAGAAAATGCCCTACAGGGTTCCCCTCTGTAAAACCTCTGTAGGTCAAAGAACTTTCAGGTACTATGCTCCCCAGTGGCTGAATTCACTTCCCAAGCCAGTCCTCTCAGTCCCTACCCTGGGACTGTTCAAATCCCATCTCCGTAGCTACATCTTGTAGGACTCAACCTGTGACTGTACCTGACCTACCCACAACCAAAACTGTGCCATGACAATAGACCCTCTTGGTCCTGCCTTCAGAGTACTTGTCCCTGGCCTCTGTCTGACCTAGGCCTCAGACTAGCTGTCATGCACTGGTTTGTGCTGCTTGTATATTCCAGTCATAAATGCATATCTACAACTGCTATATTGTATGTTCACCTCTGTAGATACTGTACAATGTAGTTTTGCCTCTTTACTGCATTGCCTCTGTCTGTTGTAAATATCCTGTAACGCATCTGCCTGTACTATACTCTGTATCAATTGTAAGGTGTGAGATTTCCCACACCACTGTTTGCACTGTAATATCTGCCATTGTACACTTTTGTATTGTTCTTCTCTGACATGGCACCTTTGTAAAGGAGTCTCTGACTTAAACGTATTAATTCAGATATGTTTCAATAAATAATAAATAAATAAATAGAAGGCAAAGCTCGAATCATCTGCACTCCTTGCTGAACCTCATGCACGCCATAAATAAGGCACCTACACCAAGAGTAGCCCTTACGCTAGACTTTGAAAGGGTCTTTGACTCATTAGAGTGGCAGAACCTTCTTACAGCCATGGAGCACAACAGGTTTGGGCCTGTCTTTCTACAATGAGTACAAGTATTAAACAGTACTCTGATGGCCACTGTTTTAACAAACAGTGATTGTCTCACTTCTGCTTTCAGAAAGGGACATGTAGGAATGTTCTCTGCCCCCTCCTTCCTGTTTGTACTGGCTATTGAACCACTTGCCATTGGCATCTGACATCACACCTCTCTCAAAGGGATTTTCTCAGGGGGAGAAGAATGCCATGCTCTTCTGTATGCCAATGACCTGCTTATCCTACAAGAAGACGGATGGGCTGCTCTAGAGACCCTCTTGGAAATGTTGCAGCAGTTTACTGCAGTATCTAGGCTGAAGGTGAACCAAAGTAAGACAGAAGCCCTACCTCTGTCCTCTGACCAGTGTGAGCCCATTCACTGAGAAGGACCTCAAGTGGTGTCCACCAGGAATCACCTATTTAGGGATTATCCACCCCTCTCAAGTTCACACAACTTAACATGGCTCCAATAGCAGAAGCAACCAAAACTGAAATGGCCAGATGGATGTTACTAAACCTCTCCCTAGCAGGTAAGATTGATGGCCTTAAATGTTCCTAGCACCACACATCACACATATCCTCTCACACCTGTTTTTCTGGCTTTCACTGAAATGGTTTCAGAAACTGGACAGGCTCATTGCAGAATACCTCTGTGAAGGCAAACCTTACAGGCACTAGACAGCAAAACTTTGTGCTCACTGGACTGGGGTTGGGGTGGGGTTGGTTTAAATTGGTTTGAAGGATACCACTGGGCATTCACCATGGCACAACCCATATGTTGGTTTCCCCAGCATCACATCTTTCCCCTCTCTGGTTGTACATGGTGCAAGGCTCATCTCAAAACCCTCTTTCTGGCCCATTTCTGTTCTTCTTTCTTCCTTCTCCCCTCAGAGATCACCCCATTATTACCTTTTTGAAAAGGGCTTGAGGGCACATTCTCAAGACCCTGAAGCTACCCCATTCACCTACCCTGCTGGAGCCCCTTTGAGGTAATGAGGCTTTTCTCATTGGCAACTCCCCCCTTCCAAACTCGGTATTCTCATGGTCTGGGATCTCCTTATCCCAGGTGGGTCCCACATCGAGGCCTTCAGCACTTTACAGACACGTTTTTATCTTCCCAAGCAAGACATCTGGAAGAACCTCCAAATCAGAAGCAGAACTGCAGAAATAGATAACCTATGCACACAGCACATATGGGTTCCCGGGATGGCCCTGATTAACACAGGACTGAAGTGCTTAAGAGGCTGAATCAGCTTCCTTTATTGACAAGCATTAGATTCCCTTCCTGATCTGTCTGTTCCCTCCAGAATTGCCTGGGAGCATTTAGTTATTTTATTTTATTTATTTATGACTTTGATAACCGGGTAGGTGCACTGATCCAAAGGACCATTTTCAGGCATGAACTGGGCATTCGGATATCATGGGTGGTGTGGGACTGCTGCCTCTACAGAGTGCACACTGCCTGAAGGAATGGAATATGTTGTCTAATTCAGAACGAGACTCCTCAGTTGGTATCATATCCCTGCAGTTTTGGTAAAGATGGGGCTCCTTCAGCATGATAAATGTTGGAGATGCCATCAAAATGGCACACATCTCACACATATACTTTGGGATTGCCCCAGTACTGCCAGATTCTAGGTGGGCATTAAACATGCCTGCTCCTCTATACTAAACACGAATCTTGATTAGGATGGCCAGTTCTTTCTCCTAGGTCTGTCCAACTCTCAGCTGCTCAAACTCTCTTTTCTGCTCAAGTAGATAGTCACCATCAATCAATCAATCAATCAAAATCTTTATTTATTCAGGCGAACATCATTGAGCATAGCTCATTTACAAGATGGACCTGAGTGGTCGTAACAAAAAGGTTGCAAGTTGTATACAAAAACATGATACTGAATAAGCACAAATACAATCATTTATGAGTGAGACAGATGTACAAATATTTACATATATACAAGGCAAAGGACAGTAAACCTAAAACCTAATAAAGGAGAGAAACAAACAGTTTAGTAGGGATAAGGCTAGGATAATGGTACATGGGTGGGCATATATGTATGAGTTTGATGGGGAACAGGCTAGAGGAATGATAGAAGAATAAGGAGGAGCTTTAAAAGAGGGGGGTGGAGGAGAGAGGGGGTGTGGGAGGAGTGGGGGTGTGGGAGGACTAGGCCTTGTGGAAGCAGTTGCACGAATCTGGGAATAGGCTGGTGTACAGCTTTTTGAAGGATGTTAGAGGAATCAGTGTATCCAGTTTCAATGACTTTTGAAGAGAATTCCAGATAAGTGCCAGGGAATAGCTGATTGCAGCTCTTCCATACCGGGTGCAGGTGATAGGAATCTTCAGCAGGATCAGTTTGTTGATCCTCAAGGTGTAAGGCCTGGATGTGATCCGTTGAAGCAGTCTGAGATGTAGGAAGGGAGTTTGTTTGTCAGAGCTTTGTAGATCCAGATAGCAGCGTTTTTTCTTCTATGTTGCAGGGATGTCCAACTGACTGCATTGTAGAGAGCAATGATGGGTGCTGGAGGGAAGGTCAGTAATGAATCTAATAGCTCTATGATACAGGGTGTCTAATTTGTTTAAATGGGAGAGGAGCAATGACCATAGAGGAAGTCAGCATAATCAATGAGGGACAGGAATGATGCTAGGATTAATCTTTGTTTGGAATCTTTGGTCAGGTAGTGTTTGATCCTATAGAATAGACCAAGTCTTTGTCTTAGCTTTTTCAGGAGCTCTTCAATGTGGGTAGTATAGTCAAGTTTATTGTCTATCCATACTCCTAGATATTTGAATTTGTCTACATATTCCAGATTTTCACCAAGGATGGTAGAGAGTTGTGGGAGGGTGAATGATGGGATAGTGGAAGAGCAGTTCTTGGTGGCAAGAACATAGCTTTGGTTTTCTTGGCATTTAGTAGTAATTTCTTTTCTAATAGGTTGTGCTGAAGGAGGAGAATTCAGACTGTAGAAGCTCACAGGCTTTTGATGGTGAGGATTGCTCACATATAGTACAGTGTCGTCTGCAAAAGGTGGATATTAGATTGTGAGAGATTGGAATCAATATTGTTGATGTAAATGGCAAAAGGATGGGACCCAGGATGGAGCCTTGCGGTTACACTTCTTAGGAGTGGTTTAGAGGTAGATAGATCACCTTCATTTTTACCAGTTGTAATCTTCCGGAGAGATAGCATCTGAACCATTTAAGAGAAGTGAGTCAAGGCCTATGGAGTTCAGAGAGGAAGATTAGAAGTTCATGATTCACAGTGTCAAAGGCTTTGCTTAGATCCAGAAACACAGCACAGGTATTATTCTTTTTGTCTAAGGCAGTCTGCCAGTCATTTGTGACTTTTGCTAGTGCAGAGATGGTGCTATGCATAGATCTAAACCCAGATTGAGCTGGATTAAGGAGATTGTTGGTATCAAGGTAGGCAGTTAACTGAGAGTTTACCAGCTTCTCAAGCATCTTGGATAGTACTGGTAAGATGGAGATGGGCCTATAATTGTTGAGAGTCCGTGGGGTCACCTGCCTTAAGTAATGGAAACACTTGAGCTGTTTTCCATATTGAGGGATAGAACCAGTGGCAAGTGACAGATTGAAGAGGTGGGTGAGGGGCGGTTAAGGCATGCAGTGCTACTTTTAGAAAGTAGGGATCCAGGGAGTCTGCACCTGCACTTTTGGTTATCTAGCTGGAGTAGAAGGTCTTCTACTTCTTGAAGAATATTGATTTGAATGAGAATGTGGAAGCAACCTTTTGTCCCTCAGTAGATTGTAGGTTTAGTGATGATCTTAATAGGTTTGCAGGAGAGGTAAAGCCAGGCCAGCTGTAGTGAAATGATCGTTAAAGGCATTCAAGATATTTTGCTTGTCAGTGATTTCAATACTATTTAGTTGAATTTTGGGTGGTAAGACAGGGTAGAAGTTTGACCTAGGATGCCCTTTATGGTACCCCAGAACCTGGAAGGGTTGTGATAGGAGGCATCTAGTTCAGCTGTGTAGAAGGCAGCCTTGGCATTTCTTACTTGTTTTGTGCAGGAGTTTCTGGCTTTTCTGAATTGAAGCCAGTCATTTGATCCTTTGTCTTTCTTGCCCTTTTCCAGAGTTTGTCTCTGGCAAGCAGTTCGGATTAAGGTTGGCAGAGAACCAGCGACAGGATTTGAGTTTGGTTCTGACACTGGTGAGGTGCATGTGAATTGAGGGCACTTATGATTATATCATTTAAGATTTGAAGAGCTGTCTCTATTGAGGCTGTGAGATAGAATTCTTGCCAGCGTGTGGTGTGGCACAGATCATGAAGATATCCTGAAATATTAAAGTTCTTTTTTGACCTTCGTGGGAGGAATTTTGCAGGATTGGGTGGCTTGATTGTTGATCTAATGGCAGCTATGGGACAGTGGTCACTTATGTCACTGAATAGTACTCCTGCATAGGGGTAATGATGAGGCTTATTTACCAACATAATATCCAGGAGTGTGCTGTTGAGAATATTCTTTGGGTTGATCCTTGTTGGTTCTTTGATTAATTGAGAGAATCCATAGGTGTCACAGAAGGTTACCAGGGGTGCAGATGCATTAGTCAGCCAATTCAAGTTCATGTCTCCTAAGATGATGGTGTCTTCAGGGCCCAGATTAAGTATAGATCCTAGGTGGGATAGGAGTTTGAGGCCTGCAGAAGGGGGCCTATAGCAACCAATCAGTTGAAAGGATGATGTGTTGGAAGGGTTATTTTAATTGACAAGCATTGAATTCTTTGGTTGTGATGTAGAATTGAGGCAGGATGCAGAGATGTTTGCTTTGACATAGATGGCTACCCACCGCCCTGGATAGACGGTCAGATCTGAAGAGCTGGTAGTTGGGAAGGTTTATTTCACTGTCTTTTGTTGCAGATTTGAGCCATGTTTCAGATATAACCAGAAAGTCAGGTAGGGTGTGCAACCCAGGCCTGTATTGATGAGAACTTTTTAGGAGGCTGCAGGCATTGATGTGAAAAAACTCAATCCATTTATGGAGGTTAGGTCAGTTGGAGATCAAGCTTTCAGTGGGGCCAGGATTGATTTCCACAGTGCCAACACAGATCAGCAGAAAGAAGATTAGCTTGATGAGGGCACCAAGCAATAGGAGTAGTGAGCAGTCAGACAGTTTTTTCTTCTTGCTTGGGATCCAATGTATAGTGGGTGATGATCCTGCTGCATGGTTATCAATTTTATCATAGAGTACCAGCTTAATGGACAGGGGTAGGGAGTAATTGTAGTGCCAGTGTGGTAGCAGGGGGATAGAGGAGTTCCGAACTGGTTGTGAGCCTTTTTTTGGGATTCCCAAGGATTATTATGCAGAGCGGTATATGTATGTAGGGGTTAGGGGCATCCACTGGGGACAGTAGAGGGGACAGTGTTGAGTGGTCGCCTAAACACCATGGCATGGGATCAACAGTTATCTCTTCTGGATCCAAGGAAGGTGAGAGGCAAAACAGCAATAGTAGGCGCAGTAGCATGGTGGAGGGTAGGAAAGGGTTAAAGAAACTAAGGTGATGTGAAGAAATGAGCTCGGGAATTGGCTAGGAGAATAACTATGAGGCGGGATAAGAGATTCGGTGGGAAGGTGTGTATAAAAAAGAAAACACCCTGAAGGGGTGGGGTCGGGCAAAAATGTTGCGGCTTTCCAGTACCTTTCTGGCTGTCTCTCGGCCTCCTGGTTTCCCTTCTCGGCTGTGCGGTGGCCGCCACCCGCTGGCAGCTCAGACCCCTCACGGTCTCTGTGCTTTCGAGGCAGGGCCCGGCTAGAAAGGAGGGACAGAGGAGGGGCAGTCAGAAATAGCACACTTGCAGGCAGTGGCTTGCAAGAGGTGCTAAAATGTAAATTGCACAACAAAGACTGGGTGGGTGGGTGGGTGGGGGGTAGAGCGCCTGGCGTCTAGCCCAACACAAAATCTTCCCAAAAGACTGTAATTACTGGTTAAACAGGTAGTAGGCATTTCCCAAAAGTACACAATAAAACAGCAAAAACAGCTCCTTTTAGAGAATTTACAACTTTGCAGTAAAGACAAGTAATCCGGCCAGTTTTGGTGGTGCAAAATACAGCAAAAGTCAATGGGAGAAAGGTGCACCAATCAGAGGCTGGCAAAGTCGGCGGTCGCCTTCTGATTGGCTATGCAGCTATCCATTACCTTTCTGGCTGTCTCCCGGCCTCCTGGTTCCTCTCGGCAGCACGTGGCCGCCACAGCTGGCTCAGAGCCCCTACAGTCTCTGTGTGCTCAGGGCAGGACCGCTAGAAAAGGAGGGGACAGAGGAGAGGGCAGTCAGAAATAGCACTTGCAGGCAGTGGCTTGCAAGAGGTGCTAAAATGTAAATTGCACAACAAAGACTGGGTGGGTGGGTGGGGGGTTAGCGCCTGGCGTCTAGCCAACCTAAAATCTTCCCAAAAGACTGTAATTACTGGTTAAACAGGTAAGTAGGCATTTCCCAAAAGTACACAATAAAACAGCAAAAACAGCTCCTTTTTAGAGAATTTAAAACTTTGCACCATCAGAGTGGTAGCTAAGTGCCTCCTTCTCTGCAAATGGTGCTCCAGCGAGATTCCCTCTGTGTCAGAATAGTTATTGCTGGTAGGTCAGCTGTCTACCTGGGAGAAGATGTCCTTTAGAAGTGCAGGTACCCTACATACTTATTATCGGATATGGAACCCCTACCTGTCCTCTGAGTACTGCAGCCCACCCACAGACTAACTAAGGTTCATACTAAGATTCAGGCTAAGGTTTGTGAAAGAGCAAGGAGGCCAGAGCCCATAAAGCTCTTATACTAAGCCAGATGGTAACAGGATATGTCATAACCTGCATTGACTAATTTATTTAGTCTGTTTTTAGATACTGTTAGTCTCACTAGTAACAACATCTAGTGGTAATCTATTCCAAGGACCCACAGTTCTAAGTGTAAAAAAAGTATTGATGGCTAGAATGTTTAAATTATTTTCTTATTAGTTGTAATGGGTAACCTCTGATATCATGGGCACAGTCTTTAAACTCCAGTCCTAATTCAGTCATGAGTTAAGGATCCTGCACAATGTCAAAAAGAAGCAACAGGTCACCTAGACTTTGACTCTTAGACAATGGGTGGATAAGGACATAAGGTCTAATGTCTTCAGTCTATTATCATATGTTAAATTTTTTAGTCCTGAAACATATTTTGTAAAATGTCTTTGAACCTTTTCGAGTGAATTCCCAGTTTTTTTTTACATGCCAGCATTTACATCACTACAGTCCGAGCTCTTGGGTTGCTGTGGTGAAAATGAGGCCACGTGGATACCCACCTGATCATGGTAAGCCTATCCTTGCTTCTCTCCTGGAGCCACAGTTGGGTAGAGGATGCATTCCAGAGGGAGCGGTATAAGTAGCTGGGTGGACAGGCTGTGTCACTTGCTCAGAAGCACCCAGCTGGTGCCCTCATGCAACTGACTGCACCCCTTGCACTCATGGCCCCTCTCCAGCACAGCAATCAGTGCTGAGAGAAGCCATCTAAACACAAATTGATTGGCACAGGAGGTCTCAACACCACTGTGTGGACTGTCATATGTGTCAGGTAATGGCCGTTTATGGTGTCAGTGAAATGGCATTAAAAAAGAAAAAAAAATGTTCCACTCTGGGGATCACACCCAGGCCCCCTGCCCTCTTCTGCTTGGTAGCCTATAGCTCTACAACTGTACTAAGCATCTATACAGGAGATGCATGGTGTGCCAGGCAATATCCAGCAGGGAGTGCAGACACCCCCAACTCAGCTGCAGTGGATTTTTATAATTAACAATCAGCTTATTTGAAGTAGTGTCAATGACTGAGCTGGAATTTTATACCTTAGCACAATACAGAACTTTACATCTTGTTGTAAGTACTGTATATTACTATCATCATCAATGACATCTTACAGTTTCTCTCACACTACTGTACATAAAATGTAATGTGAGAGAAAAAATTGTTCTGCACTGGGTATAGAACCCCGGCTTGTGTAAGTCTCAAACCCTCTCCAAGACCTAAAAACACTATCACTGACATCATCAGTGACATCGTGCAGCCAAATCACTCATAGTAAATGTACTTTTGAACTTGACTAAATGCAAAAAAGACTATGCATGACCACAACAGGTGGTTTTATGTGATAACAGCAAGTTTACAAGACTGATGATTACATAAAGTGACACAACAACCACCCGACGTCAAAAGGGCAAACTGCACAACACTGACCATTGCAAATAGCAATGGTCGCTTATTTCATAAGAAAAAAAAAGAAAATCTAATTTTTTATGCACCCCCTAACATGAGGGTCAAGCTCCCTGCACCCCCTAAAATAAAGATTAACTTGGGAGGGGAGTGGACTTAGGAGAAAATAGCAACTCCCCCTGGAAGCAAAATACCTTCCTGCATTAGGATCTGAACCCAGTACCACAGGCTTGGAGGCTCCAGGAGCAGTGGCTCAAGCCACTACACCACACGGCCAACTTGGCAGGGCTTGGCCAAATCAATATCTTTTTTCCCTTTCTCACAAGTGTAGCGTGTATCCCTCAGTGCTACACTCGCTATAACCATACGGTGCTCTTTTTCTTCACTCGCTCTTCATGGGAGCGGTATTATTGAGCCGCTCATATTGAACCGCTCAGTAATACTCACCCATATAGGGTGTTACCCAACAGGCATTTACAACTGTACTGTTGCCTAAAAAGGTAGATGGAGGCAGAAAAACATCAACTGATAAAGCTTCTCTATTCCAAGAAAAGGAGCACTTCAGTTTGGGATGTGTGACATGGTGACCCCCTGTCATAGTGGACACCCCTAGAATACATTGAAACCCCTTCCCCAATCAGTTTATATATTTTGTTTAATGTCCAACATGCTGCTGGGCTGGCTATAACAAAACTAAAGAGTACAGTTACAAAATGAGAGGGCTGTCTTAATCTAAGTATAACAAAAACTTGTGTCTGCTTTTTCTAGTTGTTACCAGCCCCCTTCTAAGATAATAGATTCATGCTGGGCTGAAGAAAAGCCTTAGAAACTGTTAAAGCTAAGCAGTTGTCTGACTTACCATTTTGCTTTATATATATTTTATTAATGAAAATAAAATGATAGATGCAACCTTGAGTTCTTTATGCACCTGATTTGTGGTCTGCCTGAAATTGTGTTATCCTAAACTCATGCGCAGTGACATATGGTGTCTGCAGAAGTGTGATCTGCCTGGATGTCTGAGGTAACAAGGGGGAGTCCAGTCAGTTGGTGCCAGACCTTGTACCGAGGATACATGGCAGAGGTGCATGGTGCCAGATGTGATGAGGACAGCACCTGATGGAGATGGTGACCTGGGCGAGGCACCATGGATGGGGCGAGACTGACTCAATGGCCAAATGGAGACCCTGATACGGCTTCTTCACTGGATGATTGGGAAATGGCTGGAGACTGATCGACACCAGAGAGAGGTGGAGCACAGATGCCAGGGGCTACTTGAGAGGTCCCACTCGGAGGATGTCGAGGACGAATCGGTGGAGCAGGATCCATGGGTTCTGAATGAGGAGGACCCCCTGATGGAGCATTTGTGGCCAATATTTGTGGAGATCCCGTTGTTGCCCATTTTTCCAGGCTGCTATTTGGTGGAGGACAGTGATTGAGAGGAGGAGATCCCAGGTAAGACTTTGACTGACAATGTGTTACTGTGGCAGAAGACTTCAAGCAAGATAGAAGAAGCCATTTTGGCTGAAGTGACTTTTACATGTTTTAAACATTCTCCTATGAAAAATTATTGTTCTCCTGATATTGACTGGTGAAAGTTGCAGGTGGGGGATCATGAAGTAACCCAGTTAAGGGGGTATGTAAAAATCAAGGATGGGAGACAGGTTAATGGTGGTGTGGGGGACAGGTTATGGTGGTTTGAACTTAGGAAGGAAGTTCTCTATCATATGAGGCCACACCCCCAGACGAAGCAAGTGGATGCCCAGGTAGTGGTGCCTGTGGCATATAGGAAAAAGGTGATGGAGGATGCACACTCCAGTCACTTGGGGCATCTGAGCCATAGGAAGGTATTGGCTAGACTCACCCTGTATTTCTATTGGCCGAGGATGTACAGGCAAGTGTCAGCATACTATAAGACCTGTTATAGGGGCAGACAGATAGTGACCCCTGGGAGTGATGTGGAAAGAGTAACCCAGAGAGTGAAGGGCAAGAGATGGCACCCTTGGAGGAGGGGGAGGCTCCCACATAAAACAGAAGGGCAAGGTGGTGGCCAACACCACTAGTAGTGTATACGATTTGAAAAATAAACCCAGAGGTTAGGGACAGGCTGTTAGGCATACAGCATGGTATGTTACTTGCCTACCTTTAAATGTCAAAGTGGGGATGGAGCAAGGTAGTTCTCCCCCAAAGGCAGTTCTACTGGGTGCTGGATTGTCCAGCTGTTCGAGTGTATCTGGTCAGGGAAAGTCAGTAGATGGCATAAAACTGCTGTTAGTGGTTCTTTCTCCTAAATGTATGTGATGATATTGTAGTCTACTAATGGAGAGACTCATTTCAGAATAATTTAAGATGTCTCAGGGTATTTGTATTGTTATGAATAGGATATTTTACAAATGTTTATTATGAAAGGGACCCTGAGATGGAGCTTCCAGTGAGGGTGGATGGAAGCTCCAACACCTTCCAGGATGTTAGTTGAGATCTGGACAACCATAGGATGGTTGCCCTCTTGTGCTAGGGGATGTGTGACAGGGAGACCCCTGTCATAGTGGACACCCCTGGGATAAAATGAAACCCCTGAAACCCCTTCCTCAAGCAGTTTATATGTTTTGTTTAATGTCCAACATGCTGCTTGGCTGGCTATAACAAAACTAAAGAGTACAGTTACAAAATGAGAGGGCTGTCTTAATACAAGAATAACAAAAACTTGTGTCTGCTTTTTCTAGTTGTTACCAGACCCCTTCTAAGATAATATTTTGCAGTAGATAGTATGAGATAATATGAAACTACAAGGGAGTTTAAGAGAAGGCAGAATGTTCTGACCTCGGCTCTGACCTTTAACAATGTTGTAAAGAAGTATGTAATATGCTCCAGGTGGCTGCCAAATAACTTTTCTGTGTGGTGCAACAGTGGCTCCTGGTGGCTAGTTTCATGTTGTGTCTGCTGTTAATCAAATGGAAGGGGAAAATGTTTTTTCAATTTCTAATGAGCTTATAAAAAGCCCTACCTCAGTACTGAAAAGATAGGGAGGTCAGCTGAATACTGACTGAGGAAGGTGAAAGACCTGTGTGCTTTCACACTGTTTGATTCATGCTAGGCTGAAGAAATCCTTAGAAACTGTTGAAGCTAAGCAGTTGTCTGACTTACCATTTTGCTTTCTGTATATTTTACTTGATGAAAATAAAATGATAAACGCAGCCCTGAATTTTTTATGCACCTGATGCCCAGTGACAGGATGTATTTTTTTGTTTAAAATGTTTGATTTGATTTAATTTAATTTTGCTTTGGTAAACCAGGAAACTAGTGTGAGCCACACTTCCCCTATTTCCAATAGGCTTGATAGTGAATGGATCTAGCCATTTACCTTTCTTCACAGTTCTGTGCTGGAATCACTGGATCACGCTGCCTCCATTTAATAGCCAGTGATAATATCAAGAAGAGGCAAAGCACTAGCTGCTCCTGTATTTGTTGCCCACCTCTCCAGCCCCCCCAAATATTAAAAAAATGTATTTCAGTTTGCTTGTCATGGTACCACTGTGTGTTGCTGGTAGTACTTACTCACAGGTAGTAATGCAGGAGGAACTAAACTAGGCTGCACTAACTTAATATGATTGCATGTACACTTATTGGTTGCAGAGAAAATTAAGCATAATCCCACAGTCAAGCAGAGAGGAGATTCTGGCTCTCATGCACTGCCTGAATTTGCACACCCACCACTATGTCATCAGTCAGTTCTGAACAACTGCCAGGTGACAGAGAACAGAAAACAATTTGCTTTACAGATATCATTTCCCATGGACTAAATGCTGCAATGGAATGGAAAAGATTGACAGATGTGTAGATGGAAGTTCTATATTATACAATGGGGTCTCTAAATCTGCTTACCTGATTGGTCATCTGGTGTCTTTACCCATGGGTAAATCCCAGCATAACCCATGGGTAAAGTTCCAGCCATCCCAGCTGACCACAGCACCACAACGAAAAATTCACTACCTCTTTGCTGTTTTTTTTTTTTTAAGTTTTCCAGCTCTGATTTAGTGTTAGTGTTGGCTCCGTTCCCAATGTCTCTGAAGTTCTAAAAATTGCAGCTCCACATTACACACCCATTTAGTGTTTTCCAGTCACTGTAATCCCCCCAACTGTCAAAAGAAGAAACAAAAAAAAAACACCAAGTGGGAGCGTCACTACCTCCCAATTGGCACAGCGCTGAAGCCCTGGGAGGCTCTTGCTTTGTTCCCATGGTCCCCATTCACCTAACCACATAATTAAAGTCTGTTAGGAATGCTGGAGTGGGGAAACCCTTTCTTTATTAAAACCAAGGGCTAAAAGTAGTACAAATCATCGCCAAAAAGCCCAGCGCTGATACTGGGCATGCACCTATGCATATGCATAGGTGCATGTCCAGTATCATGGCTCTGTTTTCCCACCGTTAAAGCCCTTGTTTTTAATAAAGACACTGCTGCCCTCACTCGGCATTACTTAAAGCAGCAGTACAAGTTAAATGCTACCTTTGCTTTTTTGGTCCCTGTTGATGGTGTCACTGTCCGATTCAGTGTTCGGTGTTTTTTGTTTTCGGGAATGGCCATTTTCACCCTCAAAACTACATATTTTCTTTTCTTATTTATTTATCCCTATGTCATGATTAGCTGCCATTTTGAGTGTCACAAACCCCAGTGTGAAGCATTCTGGGGAGCATGGCACCATCCCATGTCCCTCCTCTTCCCTTTTCATTGTGGGGTCCTGAGAAGTGGCAGTATCGTGCAGCAGAGGTGTGTGGCACAAGTAATGATGACATCCTCCGATTCAAGCATGGAGAGAGACTTATGCAGGTTAGTGTGAGCACTGGAGGGTATGTTTAATAGTTAACAGGTTATCAGAGATGAGCACTGTCAGTGGGGACAATGGAAGTTAACAATGGACACAGAAAATGACGTATGGGACAAAAACAAAGCCGAATACAGCACCCACCATATTCCTTGTACTGCCACAAGAATAGTAGGGTTTTATTGAGTTAAAAATGTCGGGATCACCAGTCATTCAAAGCTACAAAATCTTAAACCAGAATTATAACTGCAGCTACAGTGGTAGTCATACAAAAGTTGCTCAGTACTGAGGTATACCTGGGTATACTGAGGCAGAATCACATTACAGTCAATGTAAATTAGCCTCAGTATACCTAGGTATACCTCAATAATGAGCAACCTGTGTATGACTACCACTGTATACAGCATAAAAGTAGAATTTTGTAACCACTTCCTGGTTATTCAGTACTGCTGCTTTAGAGACTTCAAATATATCAGTAGCTGAATGGCGATCATGGGTCTTGAGCACAATCCCCCAGAGGCTTCAGCCTGTGGTGACTAGGGCACTGCCACTCTTGTTGTAGGATCTGTGTTCTCCTGCTAATTTATCATGTTAGAATATTTAAGCAATAAACCACAAGGGGTTGTGGGTTATGAGGGGATTTACCATGGCTGGCATAGTTTGACCACAAAGCCATAGGCTGAGTGGCTAAATCCTCTCCAGCTGTGGTAAATCCCCCCATAACCCACACCCCTTAGTGTTTTATTGAGATTATACCTTGGTTGGCTTTATTTTTGTAAAAAAAAAAAAAATATATGGCAAAAATGTTTTTAATTTTTCATTTTAAATTGTTTTTGTTTCCTTTATTGTTGCATGAGATAGAATAGTTCTGGATTTCTGTATTGCCAGCAGTAGTGAAGTGCCGCCACTCGATGTGTTTCCAGGTTTTGACAGGGGCACAGACAGATGCCAGAAACGTGTGAACTGTGGTATCCATCTAGAAATTCTTTTTTTTTTTTTCGTCCGTGTAGAACATTTTTTTTTTAATGGAAGAAATGTATTCTGAAGAGTGAATGAATGTGAATGCCTATGGACTTTGCTTTTTCTGGAGTGGATGTTCTTGATACTCTGCTCAGTTTGTGGTGTCGCCTGGCAGAACAAGGAGGAGTAATGGCAGATAATTTTTGTCAATGTCGCCACTTCATTTCATTTTTGTTGAAAAAGGCAATTATCACTGAAAGTGATTGTTTGGGAAGCATGGCAATGCATGTGGGTATGTGGTCAGAGAAGGTTGTTTAGCAGGGATTTAAGATGGTGGTTTTGCCAGCTATGGGGGTTGGATGGATTTGGGATTTGCCACTGACTGGCACCTCTGCCGTGGGTATATCTTAGGATTTACCATGGCAGAAATGTGCCAGCTAGTCAATCAAAGTGCAGGATTTTGCTTTGAATTTTTATGTCCATGGTGTAATATACATTTCTGTGTAGGCGACAGCCACACTTTTATCAGGAGGGAGGGAGGGAGGGAGGTCTGTTGTAATCACAGACATTTAAGAGGTATGAATAATAGGGAGATGCTGTTTAATTTGAAGTATTCAGGGGCAGTTGACAGATATGAATACAAGAGAGCTGCTGTTTAATTTAGAAATGTTCTCACTTGACCTACAGAGATTGCCTATAATGAGTGAGAGTCCCTACCGATACTAAATAATTTAAAATACAAAAAACTATTTTTCTTTTTTCCTTCCTTTTTTTGACACTAAAAAGGGGGACATTGTATAATTGCAATACACCACTCCAGGGTGTGGGTTATGGTGGGATTTACCCACTTCTGGTGCAGATTTGGTCACTTGGCAGCACAGCAGGCATGGGTAAATTCCAGCATAATCCACACCATGTCATGGTTTATTGCTTAATTCACTCACAGGCCAAGTGCAGCACAGAACTAATCCTTGCAGTGATGTCTTCTGCTACACTTCATACCTGAAAACAGTTACCACCAATATTTGGGATGTAACAGTACTATCTCTCCATACCTGTTGTGCCCTAGGCCTCTTTTTGAGCAGAGTGCAAACAATGGTGATACACAAAGCAGTCAGACACCAGTTGTCCCCTCCATCTAAGCCCCAGCCCCATAAAAAGAAATCACCCTCTTGTGTCTCCCTCCAACAGCTGTCCCCCATTGTTGCCTGCTGGGTAGTCCTAAAAGAGTGACTGGATCCATCTCTGAGTGCCATGCCTCCTTTTTTACTCTCAGTCATGGAGGAAGCACTTCTCATCTTCCTTTTCTAGCTGGGAATCTTCCCTTCCTAGCTGGGTAAGGAAATACATTGGGAAAGATACAGGACTTGATTATGGGTTGCACATGCAGGACTTGTTACCATGAGAAAGACATCTTTTGTGACACAAACTGGACAAATGTTTTACTGTACTTTACTATGTGTTGCCTCTGCAAGGTTTGTTATGATGAGAAAAGCACATTTTTTGGACACAAACTGGACAAACTAGACCAAAAGATACCAAATAAGTCACACTAGAGTGGGATAAAATGGAGAACTGTACTGATGTATGGTGTACTCCAGATTCTGCACTACTAAAAACCAGTGACTCTTGGATTTTAATGTCTGATGAAAATACAGCTTCATCGAAAAAAAAAACTCATTTAGAAACTGGGTTTGTGCAACAGATGAAGTCTAATTTTCACTTTTTTAATATTTGTAATTTGTGGCCAGGAAAGGCACACTGGACCATATCAACTCATTCTCAAGTGCATCCGGGGGTGTTACATGAACATGTTTTACTGACAGCCCAGGTGGAATGATGCCCAGGACACTAGAGAAAATTATCTACTCTTATGAATCTGTCATGAGATCTAAAAGGCTATGCCAGCAGATCGGTGGTCAGAAACTACCAGACACCCCACCTTCCATGAGCTATTTAAGCCAGCTTCCTGCAGCCTCATTTGGGAGCACTATTTCTTTACTGCAGCCAGAGGCCCCTCATTTTCTCCCTGTGTCTGTCTGCCACTTCCTCTGTGCTTTTGGGCTGTCTGGTTGGTTTGTACTGTCAGCGTCTTTCTAGGCTACTATTTTTTTTTGCCTTTTTCTGGCTGTAGCTTATGCTTCCTTCTTTTCTCTCAGTTTGGTAATCCTGCTGCACTCATGTTCTCGTGTAATTCTTGTGTTTCTTTCTGTTTTGGTTCTCGGTGTGCTTACTATTGTCCACAGTATGTCCTACCTGTGTTATTCTGCTGTTTTGGTTTGTGCTGTGTCAGTCTTCTCTATTTGCTCTCCATACCAAGGCACATGTAAACCTCCCTTAGTTTCACTGTATTCTCCTCAATTGATTTCACCTGGCTTCCTAGCATGGCAGCCACTCTCAGTCCTGCTCTGTTCCTTCAATTAGTTTTACTCAGTCAGTCTGCTTCAGCATTTATCACCTTAGTGTTAGCATGCAGGCAGCTTCCAGCATTTCCTGCTTAAGACTGGGTTTTACCTTTTAGTTTGACCTTTGATGTACAATTTGAATACCTTTCAGTTACTGCACATTCCATCAATATCAGTGATTCCATTCAGCAGTCAACATACAGTCATAATTTTGGCTTCAAGTCTTTCCCTCTGTGCAGACGTGCTCTTGCTCCCCTTAGAATATGCATCTTGAGGCTGAGTTCCTCATCTCAGGTGGTGGTCCTTCTTTGTAGGCTGCTTGTCTCCTGCCATGCCTCCTGGCTATCCCACAGGTAGTAAGGTTCAATGCTCTGGGGAAGCTTAAGTCATGCAGACTTTTAGTGAGCAGCACCTCATGTGTAGCATTTAAGACTTCATCTGCCTGAGGGTGGAGCCCTATGTACACAGGGATTCCTTTTGCTGTGTGGATCATGTCTGTAGCACCTTTGAAAGCTGTTCCCCCTGCATCTCCCTATTGTCCACTTAGTCTCATTCTGTATCACCTTCCTTTAGTTTCCAGTCAAGATTAGGCCTCCTCTTCATCCAGAGGCTGGGTGACAGCCTTTCAGTAGTCACTACTGTCCTCAATCCATGCTTTGAGGAGTGGGCCTCTTTGAGGGGGACTTTCCTTTAGCTGCAGAGCTCAATGTGTGGCATCCCACAGCAGTATCCTATTAGAGGGATAGAGAGAGAGAGAGAGAGAGAGAGAGAGTTATCCCTCTAATACACTGACTGACAGTGTAGCCTAGAGGTTAGAGTAACAAGTTGTGAATGAGCTTGGTACAGCCTGCAGACCTGGGTTGATTCCCACAACCTCCACTTGCATACTGGGTGACTCTGGGCAAGTAATTTAACCTCCTCAGTGCTCCCAGGTTTGCCCTGAAAACAGGCACTTGTGCCTAGTGGGCCTTACCTGGTTACAAAAGAATAAAAAAAAAAACACCAAAAAAATAGTTCCCCTAATTTCAAACTCCAGATTAGCAAAGCTGAGCTGTCATAGTAATAAATACCCATGCCAGAAGAGGTGGCAGCCAAGGAAATGGATCTCCAGATATTTCCTCCAAAGTTTTTTTTTCTCTTTTGAGTGTCAAAGGCTGTAATGTAGTGTACATATTAAATATAGCATTTACCCTAGTACTGTAGTAGGATTTCCACTGTTAGTTAGGGTTGGTTGGTGGCTTGTTTATCCTTCAGTCTTGTATTCCCTTTCTCCTTTTGGAAGTCATGCCTCTGCCTGCTATCATTCATCACCAGCTTCAGCTGCCAGTCATTACTCCAATCAGACTCTCTGTTCACCATCTGCTTTGCAGTTCTTTTGCACCCTTTCCTAAGGTATCTTTAGGCAAAAGGAATTATGTTCCCATGGCACATCTAGGGGTGGAACCCTCCTCAAGATGGCTCCTTTGCCTTCGCAGTACCCCAGCAGCATGGTAGTCCCTTAGGGGACAGAGTGTGCGAATGGCCACAGTATCCATGTGTAACAGTCAAGCATCTCACTCATTCAACTACCTCCAGACTATCAACAATGTTGCACAAGCATAACTCTTCACTAAGTTGTGCATACCCGTTGAGCTTTAACATCTACCTGGACAACAAACAGATATGAGTGGAAGGGACCTCAGTTTTAATTTCTCATCTTAAGGATGGCATCTCAACAGTGTAACATCTGCTAGTGCTACACTACAACATCATTACTGGATATTCACCAAAGTTCTTGGTGCGGGACTGGAACCCACTACCTTATGTTCTTCTGGCCCCAGAGTCAAGCATGCAACCTATTAAGCCACTGACAATGCTTCATTCTCAAGAAGGTTACCACCTTGGGCAAACTACACTCAAGCATCCCTTACTGATTTACCTATTTTAGATCCATGAACCCAATTTATCTCTCAGCAGAACAATTAGAGCATACTTCTACACTTGAGTTTACATTTTGAACTTTGAATAGTAAACTAACTTGTTTAGTTCTGTAAGAACAAGAGAGGTCACAGTCTGACTTTGGGTACCATAAAGTAATATTTTAAGAGGCACTCTCAGTAATACATGTTTAGACATACAAACTAGTTAAGCTTTCTTCTAGAGCAACCTCCTGTACAGCCTCTTAGTATATAAGCAGAGGAATGTCTTCCCAGAAATATTGTATGTTGGTCTGAATGTTTTAGAAGCCATATTTCAATCATCACTAAGAAGCAAGGTGGAAGGCCTTTGGATAGCCAACAAGACAAGGAGAAAACAAATCCAATAAGCATCTTCCTTGAAGTAACCAGTTCCCTGTAGTGCTGGAACAAGGTTAACCTGTCACAGCAGAGGGGTGTATGAAGATCAGGTTGCCAACCCACAAAATCAAAGGGAAGGCCCATTGCAGGCCAAATTTATGTCACCATCTAGGCTTAGAACTCTGAAGCGTGGCAGAGTTGAAGTACCCAAGAACTGATGAAGACTGCTGCTTTTTGTCATTAAGGAAATCAAACTGAAGAGTAACTGTTCCTGAAAGGAGGAGCCAGTCCAGTCCTTGATGTCACTGCAGAGAAGTACTGCAGATGCCTAAGGGCCTATTAGGTTCCATGCCATTTTGCATCTCGTACTCATTTGCTTCAAAAATATGATTTTCCATTCTATTATAAATTACTTGTATGATTTCAGCCAATCTGTGCACAGAGCTACTGTACCTCATACTGTGTACAGTGATCTCTTGATCATTAGGAGTGGAGTGTTGTACTTTATAGCCAGGGGAGGGCAACTTCATTTAACTTTTGAAACTAAAGAAATATTAAGAGTTTATGATAAAACAGTCTAGCTAAAGAGAGTGATCTATAATTGGCTAATAGGTCCTCCACATGGTGTCTCTTATGGTGGTACAGTGTGTACGGACTTAAAGTCCCTTGACTAAACATCGCGGTCATTTAGTAGTGGACATAACATCGACGGGACAAAATATCGCTGGAGAATGTGTCGAACTGTCAAAATATCACTGGACTAAATGTAGACCTCATGAAAAATCACTGGACTAAATGTCACGTAGTGCAAGTAATTAGTTAATAGCAGGGAGTATCTGATAAAAGTAGGGACTATTTCAAACTGGTATCTTTTGGCATCTGTATTACCAGTGATGACTCACCCGAGTTAATAGCAGGGAGTATCTGATAACAGCAGGGAATGTTGGTAGTGCTTTCATAAGCACTTGAGTTAATAGCAGGGAGTTTCTGTTAAAAGCAGGTATCGTGTAGTTGGTAGTGCTTGTAGTACAATACTTTATTTATTTGCTCTGTTAAAAGCAGGGAGTTGTGGATGTTGGGAGTGCTTGCAGTACAATACTTTATTTCTGTTAAAAGCTTCTTCACTTTACTCTTTAAAATGCTTTATTCTCTAAAATGCTTGTAATGTGAGATACCCTTTCCTTTGTATAAGTGGATTACCACAGAATAAAATGAAAAAGTGAAAAGTAAAGTGAAAAGTAAGTGATTATTAATTTATTCATTTCAGTGAGACAGGGTTTCATGGGACGGGGGGGGATGATGCTAAAGCTTGAGAAAGCATGAGCGATGGCAACCTCATGACCACGGGGTCAGTTGTTGATCAAACTGCAGAAATGTCACCAGTAAAGTTGTGCTTTGGCAACATTCTGACTGTGACCTCTTAATACGATGCCCAAAATAGCTTCGCTGAATTACCCACAACATATTGTCCGTGGCAAAATATATCATGACGATATGTCTGTATGCCTATTAGAGACTCCTCTAATCAGGTTCTAGCATCCAGAACTGCTCAGCTACTGCTTTGTGGTCCTCTCATCCAAACCTCACATTCAAGTATCTTATATCATAAGTTACATCCAACAGAGGCCCTATTAACTTGTAAAGACTGAAGATGAACATAAGCAGAAACTCTAGAATTGTTCATTACAAATTTACATACAGTACCTGAAATCTGCAGTACAAAAAGGCAGAACTCCTCTTCACCCAAATAAGCTTAAAAATAGAATCCAATGATTTGTTTGGAATGCTCACGCACAGAGAGGCATATAGAGACATTTTTAAAAAGGAGCAAGAAGATCTGATGCCATACAATATTTAGGGATAGGACAACATGTTTCCAACATTGGATCAAATTTGTCTTCCTTATCGTCAACCTATTCTTGCAGTTGAATCGCAAGTGTGTGCCTTTCATTGATAGCTTGTTTAGTTGTACAGTTCCAGCATCTGTTATGGTTATAAGAGTGCCTTGTGCAGTTCTGCCTCACAAAGGACTTCAGAAAGCACTCTGATAACCATAAGAGATACTAGAACCATGCATATAAATATATAAATCAAGTTCTAACATCTGTTGTTTTTAACAAAGGAAATACATTTAAAATCAAATGGTTTACTTATTAGACAATAAGAGAACCTCCTGCCCTGTGTGAAAAATGAACACTGCCAACTGATCTTAGAACTTCAGAATTTTACAACTGTTTGCATGAGCCCTCTTGTGGTTATAACAGTGCCGCAAATGTTTAGAAACAAAATCCTGATTTTGGCAAAAAATGATTTTCATTTAATTTATTTTGAAATTGCAGGTAAGTACTCTGGAATTTACATTCCATTTTCAGGTATGACCTGAAGTCAAGTAAGGTACAACATACAATGTACTTGTTTTAACGATATAAAAATACAGAAATAACAATATTACGAAACATTCATTTATATACACATTCATTCAGACTTTTTAAATAATTAAAAGCTGCCATGTGGAAGATATTAACAGATGTAGATTGCTTAACATTGAGAGGTAAGGTGTTCCAGACAGAAGCCACACAGTAGGCAAAAGTTCTCTTGCCTTTGTTTGATCGTACAAGGGGCGAGACCAGTTGAGACTTTGTAGATAATCATGATTTGTAAATGGAAGAATGCTTGGTAAGGGAATTTTGTAAAGTGACTGAAATTCCAGTATTTATTATTTTAAATGTGAAACAGGACATTGTAAACTTGAAATTATTCTTTACAGAAAACCAATTGAGTTGATTTATTATTTGGCAGTGGTGTGCATGATGGGAGCCAAGAGGGCAAACTTCCCTATTTTTTGTAGTAGTGTTTCTTTTCTAGATACAGTACAAGCAGCAGCAGTATCAATAACCAATGGTGCATAGTTCAACATTGGGAGGAGATTTTGTTGAGCGATAGCAAGACTTGTAACGTGTTTCTTTTGTTAAAAAAATGTAATCGGCATATAATTAATGGTTTCCCTTTTTTCCCCACAAGAAAACTGTGGCATAATTTGCCGTAATGAAGGAGTGTTCATTACGGCAAACACGTGCATGGTTTTTCTCACTGTGCGCATGTGCCCGCCGCACCTCCTCTCTTCACCAACGTCTCTGATCACAGAACCGATAATGGAACAGCAAACTGCCGCCTGGACTAGGTGGTAAGTAGGGGAAAAACAAATGAAAATCTGCCAAAACATTTTAAATTAACCCTCAGGGCTGTGTACAAGATAAAAAAAAAATTAAATTAGTAATCAAACTCCCGACTTCAACCTAACAGGACCGTGGCTGCTCAGCAAAATTTTATTTTAAACAATTGCTGAGTGAAAAAAGGAAAACCCAGCAATTATATAAAATAAAATATGGGTCGGGGTGTGTAAACTTGAATTTTACACACACCCAAGAGATTAGATGCTAGTCATAAACCCCTCGAGCTTCGCTCTTGGGGTTTATGTAGCATCTAACCCCTCGGGTGTGTGTAAACATCTCATTACACACCCTGACCCATACTTTATTCAATTTAATGTTTCTATCTTTGCATGTATCTTAGAAGTGACTTTGTCCATATGAAAATTGAACTTTAGAGATGGGTCCAAAGTGATACCTAGATTTTAAAATGACTCTACAGTCTCAATTGATGTACCTCCCTGTGAGTAAACAGTAAAGTCACTTGAGTATTTTTTTTTAACATCAGATCCAAACAACATAGTTTTAGTTTTTATTTTATTTAAACCAGATTGCTCTGGCAAAAAACAATCTTGAATTTTAATAAACTCATGACTTAGTGTAGAATTAACTTCTAGAACAGATGTACTATGAGACACCAATGCTGCATCATCTGAGTAAAGTATTAAGTCGCAGTTGTGTGATACTTGTGAGATAGGGTCAATAAAAAGAGTAAAAAGTAAAGGGACCAGTATGGATCCCTAAGGGGCTCCACACTGGGCTCTGTGGAATGTACAACAAATCCCATTAAATTTAACACACTGGAACCTATTATCAGGGTAATCCCTGAACCAATTGATAGCGTGGGTTCCATGTCCCACGTGCTCAAAACATAGAGGATAGTGTATGGGCAACAGTGTTGTTCACTTTGAGAAGTTGTCATGACAACCATTGAAACCTCGAGAGCAAAGCTCGAGAGGTTTGAGGGTGTCATGACACCTCGAGAAGTGAACTGCACTGTTGTTGTTCACTGTTGCCCATTCACTATCTTTTATAGTGTATGGGCAAAAGTAACAAAAAAAACTACTTGTGGATTCTTTCGCAGTTGCGCTGTGATGTAGGAGAACTCCCCGCCAAGCCTGTGCCGGTGACACCACTCCTCTTACTCCGGGTCCGCATTTTAAATTAATAATAGTTGGGCTCTGCAATGTGTGCTGGCTAATATTTGAATAAAACAGCACTTACTTTTAAATTAGGAGGTCCTCCAGTGCCTACACTGAAGTGCCATGGCCATTTTAATGACAAATACGAAGCACGGCTTGCACATGGGCAAACGTGGGCAGAGCTGTTGTACCATCGATGTGACATACCCACGGTGGTACAACAACATCGTGACATCACATCGATGGTACAACAAGACTAGGTAAGGTTAGATTTTCAATGAATACTACGTTTTAACATACACTATATTTCAATAAGACGGTATGATCTACTAAGTTGAATGCCTTGGTTAGTTCCACGAACACTGCCCCTGTTAGGCCACTGGTCTTGGTGGCCTTATGGGCAGTGTCCGTGAACCCAACTAAGGTAGTCTCAGTGCTATATCCCCCTTAAAACCCTATTGGTTAGGGGAGATTGGGCTATGGGTCCTGATATAATTGTTTAACTGTGAGCACACTATTTTTTCCTGTAGTTTTGAAAGTGCTGATGTAATTGATATAGGTCGAAAATTACTGACTTCTGACTGAGACTCTGTTTTGTGGATGGGTATTTTAGAAGACTTTTTTCCACAAACTGGGTATTTGTACTGTTTGGAATGATAAGCTAAGTATTAAACTAAGGGGTAAGCAATTTTAGATAATGCACGTGACAAAAGTTTGGGAGGAAGTACATCGCAGCCACGTGCCTTATCAATTTTTAACTTTTTAAGCAATTTTAGTACTTCAATGCTTTTAACAATTTTTAAGTGAAAACTCAGCCTGCTTAGTATATCTTCCTGATCAGCAGTGGTTTGTCCCCACTTACTTTTCCAATATTTATCCAGATTTATGAATTGTAAGTTAAATTAATTGGCAATTAAGATAGGATCAGTCAACACAACTCCATCTTTTTGCCATGATTTATAATCTGCTTAAGATAAATTTTCATTATCTGCATTAGAATCAAGTGCATTTTGAGGCCAAGGAGCATACTTAAGAGATGGCTATGTGTTAATATGTACAGATAGTGTCTCTTATTGTTGTGTTCTTGAGTTCTTTGGGCAAGAGAACTATGAAGTGTAGCTTATCTATTCTGGCACACACATGAATTGAGACAATACTCTTCTAACCATAAGAGATGCTATAACTGTCATAAAGTATGTTAATGACTTTTGTTTTTATGAAATTGCACTTGAATTTTAAATCAAAATGTTTTACTTGGTGCAAAAGAAGTGATCCCCCTACCTTGTGGGAAATGGACTATGATAGCTGAAGTTAGAACTTACAAACCTTGGTTTATTTCTTTACTTACCCTTTTCACACCTGCTTCCTTTCCTGGCTATTTGTCTGCAGCATCCTGACCAGGCCTACCTTCTGTGATCTGGTAACCTATCCCTACTGTCTGTTCATAAATGTTTGACAAATATGGCTGAAGTAAGCAATAAGACATGATGGGGTGTGCATGGAACAGATTTTACCACATGCCCAGGGGCATAATGAGGCAAGAAGCTACAGGTCGAGTGCCTTCAGACCCTGGATGTGTAGTAAATCTGTTCCATCTACACACCTGGAATGTTTTATTGCACTTATATAATGGGTCCCTTTTTAAAAATATTTTTCTCACCATAAAAGAGTATATTTATATGTGTAAAAGCAGAAATCTTTATGCTAATTGTAGGTAAAATAGTCCTTCCATCTGTCATCTTATGTCATAGTATTTGCTATAGGACATTTTGAAAAACACTTTAAACAAAAGATTAATTAACAAAAAACTTAGTTTAAAACAAAGTTAGGGTTCTACATATAGCTCTTCAACCAAAGTGATACAGGTCAGGAAATTGGATGTTAGGGTTTACAACTGTTACATCCCTCCCTCACCAAACCCTACCATTGGAACTGCACCCCCTCACCCTCCACACAAGCATTGGGGTGTGACATGGGGTCATGGGTCCCACTCAACCTCCCACCCAACCTACCCTTGCAATACCACCCCCCCTCTCCACACCAACAAGCATCGGGGTGCGTCATAGGTTCATGGACCCAAACGCTCACCCCATTCTATCTGTAAGGAACCTGACATGGTACAGTATAGGAGAATGGGGTGAGAGTTAGAGTCCATGACTCTAAGGCACACCTCAATGCTTGTTGGTGTGTGAAGGGTGACGGTGGTGTTGCAAGGGTTGGGTCGGGTGGAACCCATGACTCTAAGGCACACGCCAACACTTGTTGGTGTGTGGAGGGTGGGGGTGGTGTTGTGATGGTAGGGTTAACCAAATCTGACATATCAATAAATCTGTCCCTTCTGAAGATGCATGCAAAATTTCAAGCAGATCTGTTGAAACTGCCCAAAGTTACTACCCTGCAAAAACTGGCCTTTATCATTAAATGCTTGCAGGAACCCTAACTATACTGGTGTTACCCCACCAGTATAGTGCCTGAAATAAAGAAATGTGCTAAGGAAGGTTTTTCTCAAATTAATAAGGTACCTGTTACTGTCTGCTGAACACTTGATGCCTGCCTTAGTGCATGAAGCTATACAGAGTTGGGAGAATGAGAAAAAGGGAGAGAACTGGATAGGAGCACAGCAGAAGAGGAGGAGTGGTAAGGGACTTCAGGTGGGGAATTGGAGAAGTGGTGGTAGGGTTTTTACTTCTGTCTCCTACCCCCTCTGCCCCACCCCCCCACACACACAGCAGTGGTGGTCCTGGTGGGTTTCTACTTACTTCTCTCTCCTACCCCCCACTCCACACACAGTGATCAGCGGAGGTCTCATTGTACTTCTTCTACCCCCACAAACAGGATAAGTGGGGAAAAGAGAATGTAGGGAAAAAATGAGACCACAAACTTACTTACAAACACCTACTTGTGCAGTTCCCGCAACTCAATACCTTTATTTTTTAATGTCTGATGTTTTTATAAACTAACTGCTTATGATCTTCACCAATTACTATTTTGTGCCATCAAGTACCTGAGAGATATCTATTTTTAAGAATGAGAGCTGCCATTGAAGGAATCAACCACAGATTAGGAGATGCTGAGTGTCATATCTTATAGTGGACAGGAAAACAAGATTTGAACCTGAACTACCAGTATTAAGGCAAAAGCTGCCAAAAGTGAAAGAAAAGCTGGAAGACTTTGAAGGGAGGTCATGAAGGTATAATATTGTGATTTGTGGCCTGCCAGAGTTCTCAGAAGGTGCAGATCCTATTCCTTTTGCCCAAACTTTGTGAAAATATTGGAGGACCACCACCAAACAACTACTTATATGTAATTGAAAGAGCCCACAGGACACTTCACTCTAGCAAGGCAGAAGCAGGAAACTACAGACCTGTTAGTTTAACCTCAGTGGTAGGGAAAATGATGGAATCACTTCTGAAGGAAAGAATTGTCGAGTATCTAGAGGCCAGAGGGGCACAGGACCCAAGGCAGCATGGATTCACAGTGGGAAGGTCATGCCAGACAAATCTGATAGATTTCTTTGACTGGGTGACCAAAGTAGTAGATCAGGGAGGGGCTGTGGACATGGCCTACCTAGACTTTACAAGGCATTTGACACAGTCCCACACAAAAGATTAATATACAAGTTAGCTAGCCTGGGAGTGGGTCCTAAGATGACAGCCTGGGTAAAAAATTGGCTGGAGAATAGGACACAGAGAGTAATAGTAAATGGAGTCCACTCTGAAGAAAGGGGGGTTACTAGTGGGGTACCACAGGGTTCAGTATTAGGACTGGTCCTCTTCAATGTCTTTATAAGCGACATTGCAGAGGGACTGGAAGGAAAAGCATGTTTCTTTGCAGATGACACAAAGATCTGCAACAGAGTTGTTGCACAAGGTGGGGTGGAATGGATGAAAAGGGACTTGGCAAGGTTAGAGGAATGGTCAAATGTATGGCAGCTTAGATTCAATGCTAAGAAGTGCAAGGTAATGCACCTGGGAAACAAAAACCCAGGGGAAGAGTACACAATGGGGGTGAGATACTAACAACAACAAAAATGGAAAGGGACCTGGGGGTAGTCATATCAGATGACCTAAAGGTGGGCAAGCAATGTGAGAGGGCAGCAAGGAGGGCTGGGGGATACTGGGATGCATAGTGAGAGGCATCACCAGTAGAAAACAGGAAGTTATTATCCCTCTGTATAGACAGCTGGTGAGACCCCATCTGGAGTACTGTGTGCAGTTCTGGAGACCCAGTCTTCGCAAAGACATAGGATGGAAGCTGTCCAGAGGAGGGCAACTAAAATGGTGCAGGGTCTGCACCGGAAGACATATGAAGAGAGACTTAAAGAGCTTAATATGTATAGCCTCGAGGAAAGGAGGGAGAGAGGGGACATGATAGAAACTTTCAAGTACCTCAAGGGAATCAACAAAGTCCAAGAGGGTAGCATCTTTCAAAAAAAGAGGTGTGCAAGAACAAGGGGGCACAATTTGAAGATAGAGGGGGACTCAGAGGTAATTTAAGGAAGTATTTTTTCACAGAGAGGGTTGTGGATGCATGGAACGGCCTTCCGGAGGAGGTCGTGGAGTCAAAAACAGTGGTGGAATTCAAGCATGCATGGGACAGTCATAAGGCAATTCTAGGGGTTGGGGGTAGAAAGATGTAGGCTGCTGGTCAACTAGGATCTGCAGCTTATCCAGTAGGCAGGGAAATGGGCAGACTGGGTGGGCCAAGCGGTCCTTATCTGCCATCAAATTCTATGTTTCTATGTTTCTATACCTTCCCTTGGTGATCCTTGAAGACCCTTCTGCATAAAATCTTTACATTTTCTGAAAAGATCACATATTCTTGCTAAGTCAAAAAATAATAACAATCTTACTTGGGATGGGAAAATAAATCGGGGTATCTCAGGATCTCTCCCAGGTGGTCCGACTGTGCAGGAGGGAATTTTCACCTGCAGTGAATAAGTTAAGCACAGCTGGAATAAAATATAAAATGCTCTATCCCAAAGCTGTCAGTGAAGAAGGACTCTTATACACAAACATTTGACTCCCAGATCAAGCAAAGAAAGAGCTTGCACAGATTTTCCTGACTTTTTTAAGTTGGGGTGAATATCAAGCTGGACTTTGTCAGAGAAGGATCTGCAAATAGTGTCAGTTTGGAATATACATTTAGTTCTACAGGGTTTTAAGGCTTTCTTTCCTTACGCACAGAAGGACATTTGGGACTAAATATGAGATACATTTTATTATTTACAATATTGTGATATTTCATTTGCATGCAAGTTAAATCATCTTAAATCTAAGGTTTTATATTGTATTTTAAGTTCTGAATGTGTCACTGAGTTTAATTGAAAATGCTTACTTGTTGTTAAGTTTGGCTGCTGACTTCAGTAGCTCGGGGGAGTTGGATTGGGAGCAGAAAGGGATTTCTGTACTTTAATAGGATTGGAGGGTATGGATGGGACTCCTATTTTCTTGATTTGTGTAGGGAGACCAGAGAGAAATAGAGGAGGTTGGCTGATATGTTTTGGGGTTGAATTTTGTAAGGTTTGTATGTGGCCTGGTCAACCCTGTGTCCTTTGGATTTGCCGGTTATTTAGGAAGGGTACCAGAATTTATATTCCTTTTGCATACTGCACACTTCATAGCTCTTCTGTTCTCGGTGGTTTAGCTAAGATGCAAGGCCCTTTTGGACTAAGTATTATGTTTCACCAGGAAATAGATATTTGGCATTTCCATGTAACTATGCCTACATTTAGGTATAGTTAGTTGTTTTACTACAGTTTAGTTTACATTTCAATTAATAAATCCTCCGGTGTACATATTTGAACGAGTTTGGCTATATCGGGTTACATTCATTAGGTCTGTATACATGGACACGTCAATTCCAGTAACAGTTAAAGCAGAAGTGCAACAATCTGGTGAAATTTTTGACCTATACTTTTTTATGCTATTTTAGATTGCCACTTACCTCCTGACTTGTATGATGCCCTTCTTTTCAGAATTTGTGTCTGCTTTAGTACTTTTTCTCATGTCTGAAAAAATAAAAGGAGCACTCCTTTTAATATGGCTCGGACCAGGTTTTTATCAGTATTTGCAGCTGTTTTTGAACAAATATTGTTTTGTAATGTCAGAAAACACTGCCTGCTGCATAAGTGTTAATTTTAGTCACAACAGAAGTGATACATAAACTGATGGACAAAAACAGCTGAAAATGCTGATGAAGACCTGGTCTGCACCGTATTAAAAAGACTCATTTTATTATTTCAGACATGAAAAAAGTACTAAATCAGACTCAAATAGTGGAAAGAATGGTATCATACAAGTCAGGTGGCAATGTAAAAAAGCATAAAACAGTATAGGTCAAAATTTTCATCAGATGGTTGCACAGCTGCTTTAAGTTAAGGGGGAGAGAGATTTATCTTTATTTTGTACTGCGATGCAACATATTGATTGGGTTATTTTTGTTTATATGTGATGGTGTGTCTGGTAATAGTTTTACTTTAATGTTGGAGGATTTATTGTGATCTGTTTAGGTTCACTGGGGAGCAAAAGCATGGTTAGGCTTACGCTGAGTATATAATTTTCCTTTGTAATGGCAGTTAAAAAAAATACAGTGGCTGCAACAGAGAAGTTGCCTGGTACCCTGGCATGACACAAGTGATAATGTCCGGTACCTCGGTATGATGCTTGGCATAGAGTCCGTTACTCCGGTATGACACTAGGCATAGAGGCAGTGCATGGCAGTACACTGTTTAATGTGTTGTCACATTAGCTGTCAAAATGCAGTCCCGTAGTTCTACACATGATGGCGATCACTAACTGTCTGAGAGTGATTGCTATCCTGGATTGCAATCTAGTCCATTTTTGTGCAAGAAACACATTGCTTTCAGCAGTTAGGGAGAATGCCTAAATGCGTCAGGAAATTCGGGCCACATCACCACACAGTCAGCTGTTTTGGTGCATTACAAGCTACCACAACAGCTAATTAGTTTCCTCATGGAGAAGGATTCTCCATCGGCCTTTCACAGTCCCCAGAAAGTCGACGGAGAGCCGCCATCGGCTGTTCAGTGTGCATTCCTGGTGAAACATTTCAACAAAAAGAGCCAATGGGGTGCCCAATCCTCCTGTCAGCATGCCCCCTTCCAGTTCAATTTGCCAACAGGAGAGCCCACTCCTCATTGGCATAATGTCCCCCCTCCCAAATTTGTTGTGTGCCGAGGGTTGCCTAATCCCCCTCGGTTCTTGCCCCCCCACACTTATATATGCTGACAGGGGTGCCCAATATCCTGTCAGCATGCCCCCTTCCTGGTAATTTTGCCGACAGGGGCATAATGCTCCCCCCAAATTTCTTGTATTCCGAGTGGGTGCCCAATCCTCCTCAGCTCTTGTTCCCCACAGCACTTGATATGTGCCAACGGGGGTGCCCAATCCCCTGTCAGTTGCAGCCCCCCCAGAGACTCAGGTGGCACACTGGGAGCCCACCCCAGCATGCCAAAATTAAATGTCCCTGCAAAAAGGAAAACCTTCCTGCAAGGTTTTTTTTTTTAATAAACCTGTGAACTAGAAAATGGTCCCTCATTGATTCTGGTGGTCCCTCCCCCAACCCACGCCCACCCTCTATGTACCCCACCTCCCCACACCCCCCTCACCCATACTTACCTCCGAAGCCTGGCGCGATGACCTTCGGTAGACCGGTCACTCGTCTTCACTCTTCAAAGCTGACTGTGAACTGAAGAAATGCCGGTAAGCTGTATAATGGCATTAATGTTTTTTTTTTTTTACTTTGGTGCATATCTCAGCCTTTTTGGGGAATTTTTTCACCAAAGTTTCAACATGGGATTCTTGGAACCCCACCTCATGAACTCTGTCACTGTCATTTTGTTAATAAGTCCCAAAAGGTGATGTTGCGGTCACTGCGTTGGACCACCTTTCAGACTGATTAACAAAATGACAGTGTGAATGAATCTTGAGATAGGTCACAAAACCCTATGTTGAAAATTTGGTGAAAAATTCTAAATGACTGTTTTACTGAAGCATTAAGTAGTTCCTACGCACACTAGTAACTTTGAGCATTTTTAATATTTTCACTCCAGATTTTCAACATTGCCATTTTACCACATCTTCTTATGAACAGTACAGCTGTCATTTTTCACATTTTATCTGAAATGTGTTTTCACACATGTAGCGCACAATGGTGCGGTCGGTGTGCGAAATCAATGTTCAGGACAGATTAAGAATATCACAGTGACACTGTTCATGATGTAGGCCCCCAAAAACCCGATGTTGAAAATTTGGTGAAAACATTCACCAAAATGACTGTTTTATGAACGACCGTTGCGCAGTTCCTGTGGACGTTAAGTAACCGAGCTTTTAATATTTTCCTCCAGATTTTCAGCATTGCCAGTTTACCACACCTTATGAACAGTACAACTGTCATTTGTCACATCCTCACCGAAATGTGTTTTCGCACATGTAGTGCAGAATGGTGTGGTCGGTGTGCGAGATCAATGTTCAAGACAGATTAGGAAAATCACAGTGACACTGTTCATGAGCAGAGGTCTTAAACTGGCTATGTTGAAAATTTGGTGGTGAAAGTCCAGAAAATGACTGTTATGAGCATGCATTGTGCAATTTCCATGCACCCTCGTAAGTTCACAAATTTGTAATCTTTTCAGTCTAGTTTTTCAACATTGGCATTTTTCCGCACCTCCTTATGAACAGTACAGCTGTCATTTTTCACACCCTGGCTGAAATGTGTATTCACACTCCCAGCGCAGAATAGCACAGTTGTTGTGGGAAATCAGTGTTCAGGATAAATTAAGAAAATCACAGTGACACTGTTCATGAGTGGAGGTCCAAAAATGCCTATGTTGAAAATCTGCTGTAAAAAATCTGAAAACTAATTACATTATGGGTGTGCATTGCGGAGTTTCTACGCACACTTGTGACTTCACCAGTTTTTTTATATTGTCACTCCAGATTTTCAACATTGCCATTTTTTTACACCTCCTCATGAACAGTACAGCTGTCATTTTTCACATCCTGTTCGAAATGTGTTTTTGCACCAGTGGTACCAAATGGAGCAGTTGCTGTGCAAAATCACCTTTCAGCTAACAAACTGATAGTGTCACTGTTCATGCAGTGGGATAACAAAAAGTCCATTTTGAAAACTTGGAGTAAAAATACCAAGAATGCCCAGGGTGTTAGGGTTTTGACCATAACACCCTGCCCTGTAGGGAATGACAAGCATCAGGGGTGTGACTTAGGATTATCGACAGTAATGCTCATGCCATTCCACCCCCATGCTGTAGCCAGTGGCAGGCATCGAGGTGCACCTTGGACCCTTTGGCCCCAGAGTTCATCTCATTCTCCTACTCTGCTCCCATTTCAGAGTATTTCCTTATGGAATGAGGTGAGTGTAAAGCCTGAACACTTCAAATCACACCTCAACACTTGTGTCTGCAAGGTAGAGTGAGGTGAAATGTCATAACCGTTATGGGCGACAACCCGAAGGCACATCCCAATGCCTGTTCATCTCTGCAGGGTGGAGGTGGAGTTGGCTTCCATTCAGTACTTCACTGCCATTCCTATACTACATCTGTCTAATTCCTGCACTTCCACTGCTAATGACAGCAAGCAACACTTGGCATTGACAAATGCTTGTTTTGATTTTAGTGCTACCTTCACCATTAGATGTCACTGTATACTGTACCTAACATCTTCATGGCTCTCTTCATGGCACAGATGCTAAGTTTTATACAAACAGCTCCAAACTCTTTTTTTACCTTTATTAGTTGGAGAATGCTTTTTATTTTAAATCTGTCTTGGATTTAATTTTCTAAACCATTTGCGAGTTTCTATATGTACAGTATGTCCCGCATATGGATTTCTGTCACTTACTGCGATCGCCGACAGTCCTCCGATTTCCATGTTACACACTGATATTTGTTAGTCTCTTCATGGTGTCACCTACAGTTACAGTGATCTTTTCAACTGAAATATTTTCTTTTGTTTCTGTCCTTCATTTAGAAAATTATCCAGCTTACCACTTGTAAAATAATCTGCAGTTTCTCACTTGCAACTGGTACTCTCGAGAATCTGTGTCAATGACATGCATAGCTTCATACCAATCTATATAATTGCTTCGTACATTAGGTAAATATTATTAAGAACTTTTTTCTCTCCCTGCCCCCATCACCTACACCAACACATTTTCTCTGTGTTGCAGCCCAATATAAACTATTCATATACAATGTTTTTTAAAGTTGTAATCGGGGTAGTGGTGAGTGTGTGTTAGAGTTAGATTAGTGGATTTGGGGATGCTTCTCATATGATGTATCAGCCTATCCTTTTTATCAAGTCACCTCCCCCCCAAAAAACATTGAATTTGAAGGTTGTATTCTAATGGGTACATCTCAAGGCATAAATGTACCACAGAGAACAGATCCGCTTGATAATGCTAATCCTGCATTTCTATAATACACGTAGTGCTGGGGTCTTTCTGTATGTCCCCATACATGCATTGTCCCACACCTCCTCATAATCACCTGCAGGAAGTGTCTTTCCAATGCTTTTTTTATCTAACCCATGCTTAATCCTCTCCCACCCTGGCCGTCCCCTGGGAATCTGAGCCCATTCCTGAGTTCAGGTCACCTGCATGGCAGGAGGTATGGCACCAAGCGCCTCAGCCCTGCACACCACCAGACCACCCTCGGTAATCATTTTGTTTGCTTATTTTTGTTTTTTGCAATTACCTTTTCATCATTTCATTTTTAATTTGCCAACTACTAGTAAAAAAGAATCAAGAAACCCTTGTATTATGAAGTCAGAAAACCTTTACTAGAAAGCCTAGCAGTGTATTCCAATGAGAAACTGCAAATCTATTTTTAGATTTTTATTGAAGAATAAAGCTTTTTATCACCAAATGTTTATAAATTTAATAAGCATGTGATTTTTTCATAACCTGCAATTGTTTGTTATGATTTAGCAAGTAATACTTTTTTTCTAATCAGATTTTACTTAGGAAGAAGAAAAGAGAAGCCAAGTAGTGTTTTAAAAATTGTAAAATCATGAAAAGGAACCACAATAATGCAAACATATGACAGGCAAAGTTTCTTGCTGAAAGAAGTAAAGAAACAGAAAATATAGTTCTCATTGATTCCGGGTCTTTGATCTACAGTAATAGTTTACTGGTCCCCAGTAGTTCTCCATTTCCTGTGGATTTGATTATTTTTCATCATTTGCCTCCTGGTGAACAAGATTATTATATTACATACCTGGGACTTACTTGCAGAGGAGCAGGGTGACTATGCAGGCCACATCGGTGGCTAGGAGGAGTTGAATGATCTGAGTCAGAGTGCCCAATAGAAAACCAGGGCACCATTTTTAGGACTCATGGCTGGGCCTTTTAAGGGATGAGCCCAGCCACTCTTGGGATACTTTGGACTTACTCACAGAAGAGCCCGGGGGACTGCTCAGACCACATCGGTGGGCTGCTTCTTGGGGGTATAAAGGTCCTGAAGGATGGTGCAGGCCACATCAGCAGTGAAAGAACTGTTGCAGGAGCTGTATCAGGAGCAAATTTGGAACTAGGGATGGCCACATCGGTGGCTAGGAAGAGTTCAGTGATCTAAGTTGGAGAGCCCAATAGAAAGTCAGGGTGCCATTTTTGGGACTCGTGGCTGGGCCTTTTAAGGAACAAGCCCATCTGCTCTTGGGATGCTAGTTTGCCACCCACCACCCCAGCCCCCTCTATTAAATGCTTGGAGGAGGAAGGGCCAGGTAGAGGTAGGTCACTGACTGGCTGGGTGGCTATACTGGGGTTTTCTACAGTCATGTCTCATGCTATTCTTGGAACTGTTAGGGTATGTAACTCTGTTCATGCTCTTTTATTCTGCTTAGTAGCTTGGTCCAAAAGCTGTGTTTTTAATTTCATGGGCTACATCACCCCGTATGGCTGGCTGTAGAGGGTTGTGGGTAGGTCTACCTGGGGGTGGGGACCTGATCAAGGGTGAACATCCAAGAATGTTTGGAGAGGGCCTCTGGGGGTGGCCCCCAGCCACCAGGGCAGGCATCTTTGGCAGGACTGTAGGGTGTACTGGCTGTGTGGAAGCCATGGTCCTTAACTGAGCCTGTAGGGAGGGCAGTCACCCAGTCTGTAGGCAGTTATTGCAGATCAGGTGGGAGCTTGACTGGGTACAGAGGAAACTGAAGTTGTTGGGGGGATTAAACATGTCTGGGAGGGCCTGTGGGGAGCAGGAGGGCAGTGCTAGAGTGCAACCTGGATCTGTTTCATCAGGCAGGAGTGCAGAACCTATGGGGTGTGGGCTAGTAGCAAAGGCAGTAGCTACCTGGGAGGTAACCAGTAGAGGAAACAGGGTAAATCAAAGGAGGTGGGTTGGGACTGACAGGGGGCCTACTGGAGGAGTGGATAGTGGGAAATCAGGACAAAAAATGGAGGTTGGCTTTGATTGTTATAATAAATTTGAGCCATTGAGTAAGTTGGTTGGAGAGGACATGGTGAGGGGGTAGAGGAGGAAAAGGAGGGTGGAGGAGAGCGGGATATGGTGAATTGGATGAGGGTGGGCATCAGTAATTCAAATAAGTATGCTAGCAGTGGAGGGGCAAATCAAGTGTCAAAGAAGGGGAGGGGGAACCAGCAGAGAGAAGGTGTGGAGGCTGTGAGTCAACTCAGTGAGAAAGGAGGAGAGATTGAGATGAGGGAGGGGTGTCCTTGGAAGGGGGAGTATCATACCAGAGAAAGGTCCAAAAGTAAGGGGACCTATAGGTGGGCATGGAAAGGGGCAAGAGGAAAGATTTGGAGGTATGAGGTGGTGATAGTGATGGAAATGCCATGTTGGGGGGACTGGAGAGGTGGGAGTTGGAAAGGGGAGGAGGTCAGAGAAAATGGCTAGACTGGGGTAGAGAGTGGGCTGGAGGCTAAAGTGGGGGGAGCCGGGGAACTCAGTTATAAATGGCACAACAAGAGGGGTTGGGCAGCTAGGGGTTTTCTTGTAGAGGGTCCAGAGAGAAGCCAAGGGAAGTGGTCTTGGGGGGGAGGTGACAGGGGCTGGGGGAGTCCAAAAAGGAAGTGCACAAAAGAGCAACAGGGACACTAAGGTTCTCCTGTTGGGGGACTCCATGATCAAGGGTATTCATTGGGTGGGGCACAGTGAGGGAAAATCCAGTCCAGTTAAGGTAGTGTGTATTTCTGGTCTGATAGTGCATAGGGCAAATTTCATGGTATATGAGCTGGCGAGGGACTGTGGAGGATCACCAGACTTCCTGATGCATCTGGAAACAAATGATATTGAGGGGAATAGTGTGCTGGAAATTCAGGCAAGGTTCCAAAAACTGGCCAGGGTCTGTCATGACAATGGATGCACAGTCTTCTTCTTGGAAATCCTCCCAGTGCCAAGGGCCACTGTGGAGAACAAACTGAAGATCAGGGAGATTAATGACTGGCTTGGGCAGTGGGGTGAAGCACAGGGGATTGTGGTGTTTGGAGACTGGGTGGGAGTTTGGGAAGACAAGGGACTGTATGCCTGGGATAGGCTTCACCTAAATCCAGTAGGGAAGGAAGTTCTCAAACAGGGGATGTTGGATTTCATTCAGGCTAGATGGGGTTTTAACTTGAGAGGGGGGGAGGGGGCACTGCTGGGCTGATCTGGCCATCCATACCACCAGTAGGACTGGCTTGCAACCTCATAGAGGGGGACAGATGGTATCCTTGGGGAGAAGTGTGGACAGATGTATGAAAGATCTGGGGAGGTTATGGTAAAGAGGGGTAGGGACAAGGGTTGGAGGGGGCTTTAATAAATGCCAGGAGCCTGGGAAATAAAATTCCCAAGTTCCAGGCCATGCTGTTTGAGGGTGGGGTGGATGTAGCAGTGGTCACTGAAACTTGAGCCTCCCTTGACCATGACTGGGACCTTAATCTGAGGGGTACCTTGTACTAAGGAAGGACAGAAAGATGGGCAGGGGGGAGAAGTAGCAATGTTCATTAGAGATAACATCAAGATTATGAGGAAGCAGAAGGCAATGTGGAGGCCCTATGGGTCACCTTGAGAACCCCATTGGGAGGGAAGATCAAGTTGGAAGTGGTATATAGGCCTGTTTGCTAACATTAAGGGGCAGTGTGGACTGGAAGGGGAAGGAGTGTTGATGGGGGACCTTAATATGCCAGCTATAGATTGGGGTACTATGACATCCACTGTAACCAGGGAGCAGAAGCTACTGTATGGCTTTCGGGACACGTTCCTCAATCAGCAGGTGATAGACCCAGCAAGGGAGGGTCATAGCCTGGATGTGGTTTTAGCAGATGGGGATCTTGTACAAGATCTGGTTGTGGAAGAACCTCTGGCTGGGAGCTACCACAACACAGTCTGGTTTTGGTTTAAACTTGGGGGGGATCATTCAAGAACAATGACAGTTGATTTTAGGGGGCAGACTTTCAGAACTTGGGGGGAATTCTCAAGGGGCATTTGCGGTAGATAAAACCAGGTTTGGACGTGAAAGATAGGTGGGAGATTATAAAGCGGGGGCTACAGGAGGCCACCAGGACCTGTGCAAGAGTGCAGCACAAGGGCGGTAGGTCTCGTAAACCATGCTGGTGGACCAAAGAGTTCCAGGAGGTGGTAAAGGAGAAGAAGGCTGCCTACAGTAGGTACAAAAAAATGAGAGGAAAGAGGGATAGCGAGAACTATCACCTTGCAACCAGGAAAGTCACCAGAGTGGTGAGGGGGGCAAAGGACTGAAAAGAGCAGAGGCTGGTGCAGGGGATATGGGGTGGGGAAAAGGGGTTCTTTAGGTATATTGATGAGTGGAAGAAGGTCAAGGGCCAGCTCAGTAGGTTGAGGACAGCTGGGGAGTGGATGGGAAGGGACTGGAGAGCAGGTGGTGGTACTGAATGAGTACTTTTCCTCAGTGTTCACTAGGGAGGAGGCTGGTGAACTTCCAATAAAGGGGTTGAAGGACACAGAAGGTGCAGCAGACCTGACTATTGGGGTACCTGCTGAAGAACAAGCCACTGGGGAGGTAGGCCAGGGGTGAGATATCAGGCTGGTTCTGCTGAATGGGGGAGGGGCAGATGCTGATATTCCTATTGGTCGGGTGTGGGAAGCCCTCCAGTGTCTAAAAAAGGCTAAATCTCTGGGGTCTGATGCTATTCATCCCAGAGTACTGAGGGAGTTGGTGGATGTTTTGGCTGCGCCATTGGCAGATCTCTTTAACTTGTCACTCCAGACAGGGAGGGTGCCAAGGGAGTGGAAGCAGGTGCATGTTGTGCCCATCCATAAAGGGGGATTGAGAAAAGAGCCAGGAAACTATAGATCCATCAGTTTGATGTCAGTGGTGGGGAAGGTAATAGAGAGCATACTTAAGGAAAGGCTGGGAGGTTTCTTGGAGATGGGTTACCTGGATGACCGGCAGCATGGGTTTGTGCCAGGTAGATCATGTCAAACAAACCTTGTAGAATTCTATGAGTGGGTGATATTAGCACTCGACAGTGGGAGACAAGTGGATGTACTGTTCCTGGACTTCAGCAAGGCATTTGATTCAGTCCCTCATATTGGCCTAAGGGAGAAGCTGGGGGGGATGGAGTAGGCCCATTGACAGTAAGGTGGATTGGAAATTGGCTTTCAGGTCACACTCAGCAGGTAGTGATCAGAAAGGAGGTCTCATCTCCTAGGGAAGTCATAAGTGGGGTCCCACAGGGATCAGTCCTGGGGCCACTCCTGTTTAACGCCTACATCTCCGATATGAGGGAAGGTATCGGGTGTGAAATGAGTCTCTTTGTGGATGAGTCTAAGCTGCGGGTGGTGGTGGAGGAGGGGAGCAAAGATTGGCCCTGCAAGAAGACCTGGATACTCTGGATAGGTGGTCCTGCACCTGGAAATTGAAATTTAACTCCTCCAAGTGCAAGGTGCTACACCTAGGGTGGGAAAACCCCAACTATGTATACACCCTGGGGGGGAATGAGTTACAGGCCACAGCAGGAGAAAGAGACCTAGGAGTCATGGTGGATGTTAACATGAATAATTCAGAGCAGTGCAGGAGGGCTGCGGTCAGGGCAAATAGGATGCTGGGATGCATCAGTAGGGGGATTACTTCAAGGAACAGGGAGGTGATTTTGCCACTGTACAACAGCCTGGTTAGACCACATCTTGAGTACTGTGTGCAGTTCTGGAGGCTGCACCTAAGGAGGGACATCCAACTCCTGTTGAGGGTTCAGAGGAGAGCAACCAGAATGAGCAGGGGCCTGGGGTATATGACATATGAGGAACGACTAGGGGAGCTTGACCTGTTCTTGCTGGAGGAGAAAAGGGACATGATTGAGGACTTCAAGTACCTCAGGGGAGTAAATAAGGTAAGGTGAGATAGGATCTTTCAACTGAAAGAGGGTGGAATCACCAGATGACACAGTTGGAAGATTGAAGGTGGTAGGATTAGGGGGAAAGGAGAGGAGGTACTTCACTGAGAAAGTGGTGGAACTGTGGAATGCGCTGCCTGGGGAGCTGGTACAGCCAGCTACTGTGGAGGGATTCAGGAGACGGTGGGACAGGTAGAGGCAAGGGGTGTGAAGCAGAGGCTGGTTTGCCCGGGGAGGGGGGCAGGACTGGGGGATGGAGTAACAGTGGAAGGACACAGATAGAGGGCTATGGTACCCAATCACGGTGCTGAAGCATGAGCAGACTTGATAGACCAATAGGCCTACATCTGCTGGTGTTTAGTATGTTAGTATGTTAATATATGCATTGGACTCCTAAGTAGTTGAGAGTTTAGACATTACAAACTCAGAATTCTTTTGAATTATTTTTCCTAGCAGTGTGAAAAGCAAAGACAAAACCCCACTTTGTTGCACTGCACAAACAAATATTTTATTACAGAAGCATAAAATAATTATTAACACATCAAAACACAATATATGGAATAGTAAGTTGAGAATTTACAAGATGTGAACACATGGGGCCTGATTTTCAAAGGGCTCTTAGACTGACGCAAGGTGCATCAAACATCCATCTTGTCAAACCCAGGTGCGCCAAATACCACGCATCGTATTTTGCAAGAAAACATTCTCTGTGATAGTCCCCCAAAATGACATAAGAGGTCTACTGCATCAAAAATATGGGGCAAAAATGATACAAGCTGAGAATGAGGCAAGCTGAGTCAAAATATGATACACGGAGTGAGAATGACACAAGCTGAATCAAAAATATGATGCATGAAGTGAGAATGATGCAACCTGAGTCAAAAATATGATGCATGGAGTGAGAAAGATGCAAGCTGAGTCAACATATGATGCATGGAGTGAGAATGACACAAATAGAATCAAAAATATGATGCATGGAGTAAGAAAGATGCAAGCTGAGTCAAAAATATGATGTCTGGAGTGAGGATGACACATTCTAAATCAAAAATATGATGCAAGGAGTGAGAATGGTGCAAACTGAGTCAAAAATTATGGTGGATGAAATGGCATCTGGAGGAGATATTTTGTATGCCACAGTATTTGAGAAAGCATTATGATGTCTACAGTGCAGGACTCTTGCAGCAGAATACCATTCATAGGCTGACCCAGTGGCATGGGCATGGAAGACTTGAGGCATCAGTGCCTTACCTCCTGCCACACCGGTGACCCATGTTCGCAGTGCAAGCGGGTCACCGGGGGTCAGCTGAGGAGGAAGAGGATCGAGCATTCGGAGGACAGCTCTCTTCTCCTGAGAAGGGTGGATTGACAGTCCCACTGAATCACTACCCCCAGGTGGAGGTCTGAGGGTCATGTAGGTTGGTGATGCCCAACAGAAGGACTCCACAATGTGTGCACACCTCCACATGTGCACATTGACATGCATGCCCCATCAATGGGGAAAGGGAGAGAAACTGGAAAGTAGGGGGAGTGCTGGTGGGCTACCTGAAGCCCAGACTGTGCTCTTGACCCGGGACCAGGACTGGCCAAATTGGATTGTGTGTGCTGGGGGGGTGGCCCTCCCTCCCCCAGCCCACCAAGGTGGGGGGAATCATTGGTGGATTTTCTGGTCATGGGGCTGGAGTCAAGATAGAGCCCATGGATATAGGGGATGGATGAGAGGCTCCCTCAAGGAAGGAGCTGAAGCTGCATGCCTGCACAGAGCCCCGGGGGAAAAACAGAAGAAAAAAAGAATGACATTCATAGTACACTAGTTATGTCTGCCCACCTGCTGTGGTCCACTGTATATACTCTAGTGTTAGTTAGACAAGCTCTGGTTGGTCTAACAATAACATACATCCTAGGCACAACAACAGGACCTACATTCTTTGAAAAACCCAAATAAGGGGATGGTTCACCATGTCTGTGATGCAGGCATCCCTTCCAACATGGGGCAGGCATTTTTTTGATACATGTATGGTATAAACCAGTCTGGCACATGCAGATCTGTTTTGACGCAAGTACCATTTGAAAATCAGAATAGGGGCAAGTTTTGATGCATCCTACTCCTTGTGTCATTTATGTTTGATGCAAGCACTGTGCGACATTCTCTTGTTCTAGAGAATCCAGTCCACACTATTTAGCAATTGTTCTCACCATATCTGTCAATTACATAAAAGCTTGTGTGACGTATCCCCTTGAAGAAGAAGCTGTCACACTGTATTATTTATGCATAAGTAAATGGGTTATCCGAAATGTCTCTTGGCTAATGAAGAGTGTTATCTCAAGACATGTTTGTCTCTGAGAATGGCTGGACCAACACCTCAACTTCTCTGGACATGTTGATGCCATCCTGAAAAAACTGCACCCCCAAGCTTGGTGCCTTATATTGGAACCATAGCGGCATCCCTCCTACGGCCAGGCGTGAACTTGTCTAGAAGGTGAAACTCCCCATTTTTGACTACTGTGACATAGTTTATGGTGTCACTCCCAAGTCCTCCCTGACCAGATTGGACACCCTCTTTAACTCCTTCTGTTGCTTCACTCTTGATGCTCCCTCCCGGACCCATCATTGTGAGCTCTATCTTGCCCGGTCCTTTCCCCCGCTTGCTAAAAGGTGCTTCTTCCACTGCACCAAACTCTCTTCCAAATACTGGTTGGGTGAACTCCCTCCTTACCTCACCACTTCTCTCTCAACCATAATCTCATCTCTCCACTCCCTCAAATCTTCTGACACTCGTACTCTGGCGGTCCCCCACCGCTCCACACTTATCAGTCAGTCTGTCTTTTCTTATCGCTTCCCTAAAGCTTGGAACGCTCTCCCCCCACAAATATACCACTCCTCCTCCTCCTTCTTCTCCCTTGGATCAACCCAACACAACTACCTCTCCTTTAGCTGTTCCTGCTATAATCCACCTTAACTTTCCCCTATAATTTCTGCTCCAATATTAGCCATCCCCTACACTCCCTTTACTCAGATTCTATCTCCATTATATCTATTACCTCCATTATCTCTATCCTACTTCTTTCTCATTACTCAGATTCTATCTCCATTACCTTTACCCTACTTCTCCTTACCTACCCTTTCTTTCTTCCTCCACCCTGTCCTCACTACCTGCTTCCCTCCTCTACCTCTGCCTTGCTCCACTCTTTGTCAGGGTTCTCAGCATCCTGGAGGGGCCAGATCTTGGCAGGCCTCTCTCTCTCCTCCTTTATCTCCCCCCCACCTCTATCTCTGCCTATCCTGACCCCTGACAGAGTTCTCAGCATCCAGTAGGGAATAGATCTCGGAATGTCCTTACCCCTTTTCTTCTACCCTCTTCTACCTCCCTCCTCCTCCTCTCCACTACTTGGTACTAAACTCCACCTTTATCTTTGCCTTGCTTCAACCCCTGGCAGGGTTCTCAGCATCCTGAAGGGGTTAGAACTTCGTAAGCCTCTCTGCTCCCCTTATCGCCTTTCTTCCACCCTCTTCTACCTCCCTCCTCCACCTCCTCATCTCCCTGCTTTGCAATCAACCCCACTTCAATCTTCACCTTGATTCAACCCCTGGCAGGGATCTCAGCATCCTGAAGGGGTCAGATCTTGGTATGCCTCTCATTTCCCTTCCCCCTCCCCTCCTTTCTCCCTCTTCTACCTCCCTCCCTTCCTCCCTCCTCTATTCTGCACTAATAGTGATAGCCCTCAAGTCTCTATTGCACTTGTACGTATTTGCACTTCTGGGGTACCATAGCTCATTGTACTATCTGTGCTACTACCCTAGATCAAAACTGCTAGTATTCCATCCAGTCATTGTCTACTTACACAGCCTATGAGCTTCTTAGTTGTTTGCATTCAAATGTGAATTTTGTGTTATTGTAGCTACCTCAGTAGCATATCCTCCAGTTCCTTAGTTCAAAACTGTTAGCATTCCATTCTGTCATTGCTTACTTTACAGTCTACATGCTTCTTATTTGTATGTATTCAAATGTAAATTTTGTGTTATTGTATCAAATCTCTGTGTGATGCTCTGCCTCCTTGCTTATAATTATTGCATGATATCTGTAAAATAAAATAACTGGTCTGTGTATGAAATTGTCTCACACAAGTTGGAAGATTTAGCTTGTAACTTTAAGTCAGTAGGTGGAACTACAGGAGGTAATTAAACTGACCAGGAGAACCATTTAATTGACTTCCTTGCAGAAAGGCATTTTATTACCTTTTTAAGACCTGCCCTGGCTTTTGTAGTTGAAACCAAATGTGACTTTATGATGTTACAGGAGGCAGGGTAGATGGGCAGGTTCATCTCATTGTAGCAAATAGCTGAAGTGTTTGAAAGAATCATAAAATCCCTCAGATCTCACTGGCACAGGAAATCAACCAAGGAACATGAGTGTGGAATTGTTAAGTTTAAAGAGAAATGTTTAATTAAAGACTGTCATATTTGGGAAATGGCTAGTTACAGATTTTTCAAGGAAATGACTCATATCCTCAGAGACACTTATGTCAGAAAACTAAAATCTAAGGGAGGATCCTGCTGACCTCATCCAAAAGGGGGTGGGGGATGATAGAGGTAAACATGTAACATTGTATATGAAGTGATATATGAAATAGACTCTGACTGGGAGAGCACTTAGAAAGGTAATAGTTAGAAAGCAATTAAGTCTTTGTGGTAGGAGTGTTATGAAACTTCATTTTTGCTTTATAAGATTGTAAGTTGTATGATATATTGTTCTGCATTTAATTTTACCTTTTTATCATATTTTTAGTAAACAACCATTTCTTTGAAATACTGCCTGGGTGTCTTCTCGGTTTAGTTTTGCATGTGATGTATATGAGGTTCAGTCTGACAGCTGTTAAAAAGGCTTGATGGTGTTACTAAGCTTGGAAAAGGTGAGAATATACCTAAGGTCTCTTATAGAGTTTTAAGGGTTTATTTTGGAGACCTGGCTTGGCGCCCCTGGTGAAAGATTGTACTGCAGTCCCAAAGAGGGTACATATCTTAGCCTATAATTGGGTATGCTAGCATAAGGTTCACAGTTTGAATCCCTTCAGAACGTGAGACTAACAGGTGATTTGGACCCAAAGCAGACGGGGGGGTACCCTGTCTGTTACCTGTTCACACTATTGCACTCTGAGGTTGGCACTGTGCGAGCAGAGGGCCTGCCCTGCAGAGTGCATTTGTGACAGATTTGGTTGGCAGCAGTGCAATTTAAAGTATTTTGTAATACAAGCTTTAACAGTTCAATGTATCAGCTTAATACTGTACAGCTCACTTGCAAAATACTGGAGTGATTTATTTTTTAAAAAGAAACAGAACTATATATTTTTGCTTACAGTCAAAGTTGCTACCTCTTTTAATTTTTTCTAAAGTGCAAGTTAGAGTAGCCATAGTTAGGGAAGAAAATGGCTTCCAACTACAGTGGGTACACTGCAGACTACTTGAGGTAGTTGTGCCAGGACAGAGGAGTCCAGTATGAGGGGAAGCCAACACGCAGACCCTCATAGATGCCCTGATGGCAGCAGATGCCCAGAATGTTGAGTCACAGTCCATGATTGAAAAGGGCCAACCCGTGAGCATGGAGGGGCCAGTGTCCAGTACAGTGTCCAGATCTGGTGAGGAGGACAGCAGGGCCAGTGCAAGCCAAGGGCCACAGCAGCAGGAGAAGGCCACCAGTATTCTGGAGTCAGAAGTGATCAAGCTGTAGACTAAGTTGTACAGAATGGAGCTGGAGTTCCAGAGAGAAGATCGAAAACTTTAGCGATAGGCAGAGGAGAAGAGGGAGCAGCTTCCATGAGAGATGGAGTGAGAACAGCGAGAAGCTGAGCAAGAACAGTGAGAAGCTGACCATGAAGAGTGTGAGTGCCAGAGGCAACATGAACTGGAGAAGCTATGACTCCAACCACCAGTACCAGAGCAGGTAAGTGGCTTGGGTTTAACTGGAACTACAGGACTAGGTTACAAATTAAATTCCAAATTCGTAGCCAGATTTAAAGAGGAGGAGGATATGGATGACTTTTTAAATTCCTTTGAAAAAGTTTGTATCCAGGCAAATATTCCTATAGGGTCCTGGAGCTTCCAGCTATCTCCGCTACTTACTGGGAAAGCTCGGGATGCATTGGGTCAAATGGACAATGAGGACAGTAATGATTACAGCAAACTTAAAAAGTATGATTTTAACTGCAAAAGCATACTGAGCTAAATTCTGTAAGCTCAGGAGAAGCCCTGACGTGAGCTATGAGGAGCTAGCCATGAAACAACACCAGTTTTTAAAACTGTGGGAAGGAATTGAAGCAAACTCTGTAGATAAAATTGAAAATGCTGTATTGTTAGAGCAATTTTTTTGGGCATGCCCACTAGAGCTGAAAACCTGACTGGACGACTGAGATCCAAAAATGGTACAAGAAGCTGCTGAACTCTCAGACTGCTACGCCAAGAGCAGACCTGCTCTAAGAGAAAATGGGGCAGGGGTGGCAGCGTAGAAAGGGAAAAGTGCTCCTTCAGGCCAGCTGAAACCCTCATTGTCTCCACTGAAACCAGGTAGCCCCAGGTTTCAAAGAAAAGATTTTTCTGAGAAAAGAAATGAATGTTGGGTTTGTAAAGAAACTAGGCATATTGCCAGACAGTGTGCCAAAAAGGACAAGCAATATGCAAAGTTTTGCTAGGAAAGAAGTGGGTTATTTGTGTCCCTGAAAGCATGCCTGTAAACATGAGGGAACACATGCACCCAGTCACTGTGAATGGTGTACAGACACAGGGGTTAAGAGACACAGGGGCATCCCTGACATTGGTAAAAGGAGATCTGGTAGAGCCTGGTCAGCTTATACCCAATAAATTTGTAACTGTGCAGGGGTTCACTGGGGAGGAGAAAACATTGCCACTTGCTAGTGTTCTCCTAGACTGAGATGAAACAGGGGGGACTGTGCAACAGGTTGCCATAGCAGAAACTTTAGCAGTTGATGTAATTCTCTGCAACAATCTCAGACAGGGTAAACCACTGGGAGGCTGGTTCCCCAGCCTTGGTCTCCTGATATGGAGACTAATGAAAGGGGGTAGAAATTTCCCCAGTAGCAGATAACCAAACAGCTATGGAGGGTTACTCCGAGGAAGGAAGGGTGACCCATTGTCAGAAGGTTAGGGAGGACAGTAATCCTGAGTGCCCTGATGCTAGAGCTAGGGACCCTAGTTTAGATACTGAAGAGGACCTGTCCCATGCCTTGGGAATGTGTAAGGAATTTGCAGCTGCTCAGGAAAGTGACCTTAGTCTAGAGAAGCTGAGGGCTTGGGCAGACTCTGACAGAGCACGGGAGGTGACGGTAAACATAAGGTTTATTGGGACAATGGACCGATGTATATGCAGGATGCTAAGACAGAGGGAGGGGTGATAGGCATGTAGCTTGTTGTTCCTCAAGGGTACCGTGAGCAGTTGCTCAAGACTGCACATGATATTCCCTTATCTGGTCATCTGGGAATTGCACGCATTACACAGCAGTTGGCCCAGAATTTCTATTGGCCCAACTTCACCCAGCAGGTGAAGGAGTATTACAGATCTTGTCACCGGTGCCAAGGAATAGGGAAGGCAGGTAAGAAAACCCAAGCTGCCATAATTCCCTTGCCCATAGTTGAGGAGCCATTCCAGAGGGTGGGAATGGATATTGTGGGGCCTTTATGTACCCCCTGCTCCTCCGGGAAGAGGCTCATCCTGACTGTGGAGGATTATGCCATCTGGTATCTAGAGGCAGTCGTCTTATCCTCACTGAGGACAGACAAAGTGGCACTTGCCTTTCTTGGGATTTTCTCCTGTGTTGGGTTCTGCAGGAAGTTATCACTGATCGAGGGGGTTCCTTCATGTCAGACCTGATGAAATGTTTGTGGGAGAAGTGTGGGGTGGTGCAGAGATGCATGACTCCTTATCACCAGCAAGCCAATAGGCTTGTGGAAAGATTTAATGGTACCCTGAAGTCAATGCTCCAAGCGTTTGCTGAACAGCCTGGGAGGGACTGGGAGAAATACCTTCCCCACCTGTTTGCATACAGGGAGGTGCCCCAAGAGTTGACTGGATTTTCTCCCTTAGAGCTCTTATATGGATTGTGGGTATGTGGGCCCCTATACTTGATCCAGGAGGATGGGGAAGGCAAGCACACCACTCAGGGAACTCCCATAGTGGATTATGTCCTTAGGTTTAGGGAAAGGCTAAAGAAGCTTATGGGGGCAGCTCAGGGCAACCTGGCAGCTGCCCAATGAAAACAAAAAGTGTGGTACAACAGCAGAGCCAGAGCCTGCTTGTACACAGTGGGTCAGGAAGTCATGGTTCTAATCTGAGTCCAGAAAGACATGCTGCAGGCTGAGTGGGCAGGACCATACAAAGTAGTCAGAAAGGTAAATGACGTAAACTATATTATAGAGTTACCTGACAGAAGACATACAGAAAGAATGTACCATGTCAACATGATGAAGCCATATGCTAATTGAGCTGACATGGTGTTTGCAATGTGTAGTCCTCATGAGGGGATGGACGAAGGAGACCTCCTACTGGACTTGCTGGAAGAAAGCAAGCAGGAGTCCTCTGTGGAGGCAATTAAATTGTCACCCCAGTTGGCCCCGGACCAGATCCAGGAAGTAATGGAGGTTTTAGCAGACTTTGCCCCACTGTTTAGCTCCAAGCCTGGACTACCCCCCTTAACAATGCACGACGTGAAGACAGGAACACAGACACCCATACGGCAGACAGCATATAGGGTGTCAGAGGCTGTCCAAAAGGACATTAGGAGGGAGGTGGAGAAAATGCTGGATTTAGGGGTAATCCAGAAATCCCACAGCCCCTGGGCCTCACCTCTAGTCCTTGTGCCCAGGCCAGATGGCTCTACTCATTTTTGTATGGACTATCATGGACTGAATGTAGTCACGAAGTCAGACACCCACGCGATGCGAAGGATGGACAAACTCCTGGACAAGTTGGGAGGGGCGACCTACCTTACGACTATTGACCTGACAAAGGAGTATTGGCAGGTAGAGTTAACTGCCAGAGCTAGGGAGAGGTCACCTTTCATCACTCTGATAGGGTTATTTGAATTTAAAATAATGCCTTTCAGAATGAAGAACTCCCTGGCCACTTTCCAAAGGTTGGTGAACCAGGTGTTAAATGGTGCTGAGGAGTATGCCATGGCATACCTGGATAATACTGCCATCTTTAGTGCCAGCTGGGAGGAACATCTGTCCCACCTTAGGGAAGTGCTGGGCAGAATACAGAGGGCTGGGCTCACTGTCAAAGCTGAGAAGTGCCAGGTGGCCATGGCTGAAATGGCATACCTCGGGTATGTGGTAGGCCGGGAACAGCTCTGTCCTAACCAAGTAAAAGTAGAGGTGATCAAGGAATGGCCCAGACCAGAAATGCAGAAGCAAGTCAGGAGTTTTCTAGGGACAGCAGGGTACTATAGGAAATTTTACCCAATAACAGTACCCTGGCTGCTTCTCTATCTGATCTGGTAAACAAAAAAAGGATGCTTAAGAAAATTACCTGGGAAACAGCCTGTGAAAAAGCCTTTCCCAGACTGAAGGAGGCACTGTGCAGTGCTCCTGTGTTGACAAGTCCTGACTATAGCAGACCCTTTATAGTCCAGATTGATGCCTCAGATGTGGGTATTGGGGCAGTGCTGAGTCAGACATCCAACCAAGGGGAAGATCACCCCATAGTGTACCTGAGTAAAAAGTTACTTCCCAGGGAGCAGGCATACTCTACTGTGGAAAAAGGGTGTCTTGCCATGGTGTGAGCCCTAAAGAAGCTAGAGCTACACTTATTCAGACAGCATTTAGAGGTACAAACTGACCATAACCCCCTGGTTTGGCTGACACAAAAGGAAAAATGAATGGTAGACTATTAAGATGGAGTCTTACCTTGCAAGGGTATGACATGATGATCTCACATATGGTTGGAGCAACCAATCAGAATGCAGATGGCCTGTCTTGTATGTATGAGGAATGAACTGACTTAGGGAGTTCATCCCATACAGGGGATACAGCTCCCAAATTCAGTCTGGGTGGGGAGGAGTGTGACACTCTGTCCCCTTGCTTATGATTGTTGTATGATATCTGTAAAATAAAATAACTGATCTGTGTATGAAATTGTCTCACACAAGTTGGCAGATTTGGCTTGTAACTTTTTTTTTTTAAATTCAAGTTTATTAACATACAATTGGCACACAGGTGAAGAAACCAAACTTTACATAAAATGAACCATGACCACTATATGCCATATACCGTTACCAATAGTAACTTACCAATACATTTTCAAACTAATAATCCCCCCAACCCCCCATCCCCTTCCCAATTTCCCAGCCCCCCTACCCGGGTTGCAAAAGGCCGAGGCAGATCCGCCCGTGAGGACATGAGCCAGGGTCTAGGTCCACTACTCCACCACGGCTAACTATGAATGGAGCAAGTAAAAGGTTTGGAGGGGGGCCCACACCCGATCAAATTTCGTTGGCTTGTAACTTTAAAAGTCAGTAGCTGGAACTACAGGAGGTAATTAAACTGATCAGGAAAACCATTTCATTGACTTCCTTGCAGAAGGGTATTTTATTACCTTTTCATGACCTGCCCTGGCTTTTGAAGTTGAAACCAAATGTGACTTTATGATGTTACAAGAGGCAGGGTAATTGGGCTGGTTCATCTCATTATAGCAAATAGCTGAAGTGTGTGAAAGAGTCCTAAAATCCCTCAGATCTCACTGGCACAGGAAATCAACCAAGGGACATGAGTTTGGGATTGTTAAGTTCAACGAGAAATGTTTGAAGACTGTCATATTTGGGAAATGGCTAGTTACAGATTTTTCAAGGAAATGACTCATATCCTCAGAGACACTTATGTCAGAAAACTAAAATCTAAGGGAGGATCTTGCTGATCTCATCCAAAAGGGGTTGGGGGAAGATAGAGGTAAACATGTAACATTGTATATGAAGTGACACATGAAATAGACTCTGACTGGGAGAGCACTTAGAAAGGTAATAGTTAGAAAGCAATTAAGTCTTGGTGATAGGAATGTTGTTATGAAACTTCTTTTTTGTTTTATAAGATTGTATGCTGTATGATATATTGTTCTGCGTTTAATTTTACCTTTTTATCATATTTTTAGTAAACAACCATTTCTTTGAAATACTGCCTGGGTGTTTTCTCAGTTTCTTTTTGCATGTGATGTATATGGGGTTAAGTCAGATAACTGTTAAAAAAGCTTGATGGTGTTACTAAGCTTGGAAAAGATAAGAATATACCTTAGGTCTCTTATAGAGTTTTAAGGGTTTATTTTGGAGACCTGGCTTGGTGCCCATGGTGAAAGATTGTACTGCAGTCCCGAAGAGGGTACACATACGCGAGATGAGCAACTTGTTCAGCGTACCTTACTGGTAAAACATTTCAATAGATAAATAAAATACTACTGCTTGACAGGGGTCATGCCTGAAAATAGTCAACTTCGGCTAGCGCACCTAACCTGATTAAGAAAAACTAAATAAATAAATAAGGTTCGCCATTTGAATCCCTCCAGAACTTGAGGCTAACAGGTGATTCGGACCCAAAGCACAGGAGGGTTACCCTGTCTGTTACCTGTTCACACTACTGCACTCTGAGGTTGGCATTGTGGAGGCAGAGGGCCTGACCTATGGAGTGTGTTTGTGACACTCCGTAGTCAATCTTCATGTTCCCCCCCCCCAGGTCACACCACGAGATGAGCAGCTTGTTCAGCGTGCCTTCCTGGTGAAATATTTCAATAAATGAATAAAATACTACTGCTTGACAACAATTTCAGGTTTGAAATAAAAAAAGAATACAGAGTGCCATTGGACCACTCTGTGTGTAGCACATGAAGACCTCTTGGCTGTATACGATGACCTCATGCTTCACTGCCTGCAATACATTTCTATAGCAGGAAGAAAAGAACTGCATTATAATCTTCTTAAAGGGAAAATTACCAAGACAAATCAAATGCTTGCTTAATTTTTGCTAAGCCACTAATAAGAGACAAGTTCCCCCCCCCCACCCACAGTATGGATTAACTCTGATTCAAGCATGCTTTTAGCTACAGTAGGCACCCTACTAAGCGGTTTTACGTTGCACCTTATTTTGGATTTGCAAATCTGTCATTGTGTTTGTGACAGACTGGTCCTTCCCAGACTTGGCCTCTATCAAAAGCATCAGCTTTCTCAAGACTGTGGTAGCTGCCACCACTCTTCTTAGACACTTTTTTGGGGAGTCTCCAGGTTTACATCCCTTCAGAACCACTGCTCCTTGCTCAAGGTCACACGACCACCCCCCCGTCACAGGTGTGAACACCTTAGTTTGGAAATAGTATCTGATAAGGGTAGCCTTCTCCTTGATGGCAGAGAAACAGTTCTTGTCATTTATAAATTGCTTAACTGTACCTCAAAAACTTTAATCACAGACTATGAAATAGAAAAATAATATTTTTTAATATTTCAAGATGACTACACAGATTCTACAGGATATTACAAACAATAAACTAAATGGAACAGGAATATCAACAGAAAAGGAAAAGAAACTTGTTTCATCAGAATTCACACAGAATAACTCTTAACTCTCTCTCTCTCTCTCTCTCTCTCTGTTTCTCTCTCATTCTCTCTACAAGGCTTAGCTTACTAGCTGATTCCCTGTTCTCTGCCTGACTGCCCTCAGAGCTCCGATCAGAGATAAAAAAACACCCTCTCTCCCCCCCGATGCATCATCTAGTATATCGCTCCAAGATCACAGATTCAAAAATCTTTGTCTACAACTATCCATTAGGGAAACTTTTAGTTGGCTAAGTCTGTTACATTGTGGAATGTTATCTTATTTGTGTCTGGCTGACATTAGAGGTCCTGGTATGTATGACCAGGCCTCTGCTGTTCAAACTGCCCGAAGCTCTCACCAGTCTACAATGAAACTTAAAGCCATAGCAGTGTTGCAGTTTGCTCACTATTGTTTGCCCATTATTCCTTTTTTGCACTGTTTTGTCACTGTTTGTGGTGACTGCTCAAATGTTATTGTACTTTTGCTGTATACTCATCTCTGTACTGTCTGGGTCCATTACTCCAGGATGCATCTGGAATGAGCTGTTGCCAGCTCAGTATGTCTTTCCTGGTAAAACATTTGAAATAAAATACTGCACATCATTTACTGCAACACTTTAGAGTCTGAAAGTAATATTAAATGTTAAAGTCTGTCAACTGTTACTTTTTATAAGTGAAGAATGTTTTCTTTTAATTACTGTTACTGATTTTCTACCTGACAGTACTAGGTATGAGGTATAGAACAATTCTATGTCTGGAAGCTGGAATATCTTGTTTTATTCGCCTCCACGCCTCATCGGCATTAACTCACTGACTGTGACATCATAGCTGAGCAAGGAAAGCCACTTGGCTGCTGCCAAATTAGTCTCTTCTGATGTCACAATGTGTGATGTTCTTGTGCTGATGAGGTATGAAGAGGAACAGAACCAGACAGGGCAGCCTCCAGGTATAGTATTGCTTTTCACATCAGACCTAGCCCTGTATGGCAGAAAATATTCTGATGAACAAAATAAAAAGGAAAAATGCTTCACAAATAGAAAGCAACATTGGGCTACTTTTAAAAATGTATAATATTTCCCTCTATTATTTTTGGGCGCTACTAAATCTTTAACAATGGCATGTGAACTGGAAAGACCATCAGATATTTCCAGGTTTGTGCCATACTGCTTAGTACCAGCTATAATGGATCCAAACTGGAACAGGCAGCATTCTGTTACACATTCAGCTTAGGGGAGCAGAATGGAAGGGATGCCTTCCTTCTTGGCTGCAGTGGGGACCTGGAAGGATGCTGCAGAAGTCAACACCCAAGACTCGGGAATCATGATAAGGATCCTGGGCCCACAAAAGCCGCTATCACAATGAGGGAAGTCCAAAGAAATGTGGCGGTGAGACAGGCATCTCAAGCACTGGCTATACCTATTAGTGACAGGCGTATCAGCAACAGTGAACATCTTCATGCTCTTGTACTTAAAGCCCAAGGATTTTGCAGCAAACAAGTATATCTGTTGGATGTCTTGTTTCAGTTTCTGGACATATTTGTCTCCTAATACTCTGTCAGTAGTAGAAGCACACAAATCCAGAAGTAGATGTTCTGGTAATCTCATTAACATTCCGGTCATGACCTCAAACGGGGTACATTTTGTACTTTTTGAGGGTGTAGCCCTTATTGCCATAAGAAGCGAAGGTAATAAGGAATCCCAGTTCTTGGGATTTTCCTTAGCAAATTTACATATAACATAAGCTTGATCTGTCTGTTTGCCCTTTCCACCTGCCCTGATGATTGTGAGTGGTAAGGGATATGAAACTTCTGATTGACTCCTAGGAGTTTCAGAGTTTCCTGCATCAGTTTGTGTGTGGAACTAGAACTTTGATCAGAGTCTGCCTTCAAGGGGAGACCCCCATCTGATGAAAAATTGTTCTACCAGAACCCTGGCAGTTATTTTTGCAGTGTTGTTTTTCATTGGGAATGCCTCTACCCATTTAGAGGACATATCAGTGACCACCAAAGCAAACGTCTTGTTGTTTTTGGTTATTGGGAGTGGCCCAGTGTAATCAATTTGAATGGAATTCCAGGGGCCTCAGTGCCTCTGGGGTAACATTTTGGCATTTTTCTTGGCCAACATTGGGTTATTCTGTGTGCAGAGCAAACAATTATTGATGTAGTGTTTCACATCATGTTTCATGTGTAGCCACCATCCAAACGTAGTTAATCTATCCAGGGTTTTTTCAACTCCTTGGTGCCCTCCAGTAAGAGTGTCATGCACTTGATGGATAAAATCCATCCTCAGTTGTCCTGGAATTACCCAGAGTTTCTCAGAATTGTTGGGGTTGTGATACCATATGAGTAGGTTATCACTTGAGAAGTGAAGGTGATCCATTACCTTCTTGTAGGGAATGTGTGGTGGAAGTTCTTCCTCAGTACCTTTGTCAAGGAATTTAAATACTGCTCTCAGATGAGAGTCCTGTTTTTGTGCAGATGCTAGATCTAGTGGCACAGAAGGTGTTTGCTGTTTCACAGCAGCAATCCATACAGTACATATAGTAGAGAAGGTTTTCAGTTCCCATTTGTTCCCTCCTCAAGAACCGGCTTTTGCAAGAGAGTCAGCATGGTCATTGAAAGAATGGTAGGACTCACTCTTAGATTGGGCATGAATTTTGTGGATTTACAATTTATGCATAAACTGGCGTGCTAATTTTGTGATGTACACCAACAAGTCTCTGTATTTTACAGGTATACCATCAGAGGATGCAAAGTTTGTTTTCTCCCAAAATGGTAGGAATTCAGACAGGGAGGAACAGACCCAGTTAGTCTGTAAAGATGATTGTGTCTGTAGTGCCTTGTTTTAGCAATTCCAGAGCACAGGCTGCAGTTGCCAATTTGGCATACTGTGAGGAAATGACAGTACAGTTCCGGGCAATACAGACTGTGTTATTGTCAGGATGCACAATGAATACCCCAAATCCCACTAACTGATCCCCATTGTTGTATGAGGCTGAACCATCAGTGAAAACATGGCACAAGTTGATGTCATTTAGTACTTTTGCTGTTGCTGGAAGAAAGGGTCCTGAGTCAGGCAGGTCAGGCAGTTGGAGGGAGCATTCATATGTGTCACCTGTATATAATAGACCATGGGCCAACAGGGATGGTAATTTTGTAGAGTGTACAGTAATGTTATGATCCTGTAAAAGAAGAGACCAGTGTATTAGTCTGGTGTTAGAAACAGAGCCACCTTTAACTCTATCTGACAATAGAAAATTAGTGAGTGTTTGATTGGTATGCTGAACAATGGGAGCATAACCAATGATGTATGAAACGTGTTTCATAGCCCAGTAAGTAGCAAGGAGATTCCTTTCACAGAGGTTATACTTTCTCTCCACTGGAGAAAGCGTTTATTGTACATAGGCAATAAGCCTAAGGTATCCATTGGATTTCTGTGCAAGAACTGCTGAAATGGCTACACCTGTAGCTGTTGTTTCCAAATGATAGGGCAAATATGGATTTGGATTAACCAAAGCAGGAGCTGAGGCCAGTGACATTTTCAGGCTGATTACAGCTGCTGTCTGTGTTGGATCCCATGTCCTGGGGATGTTCTTTTTCAGTAACTCATACAGAGACGTAGCTTTCTGTGCAAAATCACAAATAAAATCCCTACAGTAGTTTACCATGCCTAGAAAATGTCTGAGTGTTGCCACACTGGTTGGTAGGGCAAGTCTTGTAGTCCTTGAATCTTTTTAAAGTCTGGGCTTCTGCCTTTTTATATCATGCAGAGGCCCAGAAAGGTGACTTTTTTCTGGTACAACTGTGCTTCAGAAGGGTTACACTTGACGCCTGCCCTCTGTAAGAGGGTCAGTAGCTTATCAAGTAGAACTAAATGGTATCTGTGGACAAAAGCAAATCATCCATGTACTGCAGAAGGCATTCAGGGGCTGAAAATCCACATAATGCATCTTTCATGTGAAAATGAAAGAGGGAGGGCCTATTATGGAACCCCTGAGGGAGGCAAGTCCATGTGTACTAATGCCCTTCAAAAGTGAAGGCAAATTTATATTGGCTGTCCTTAGCCAGTGGTAAATACCAAAATCCATTGGAAATCTCCAATGCAGTGAATCATTTGTGGTCAGATGTTAAGGATGTTAACACATCTGGTGCTGATGCCACTGTTGGGGCACAGCTTGGGGTTACTTGATTAAGTTTTTGGTAATCAATTGTGAGTCTCCAGGCGCCAACTGGTTACTTCACAGGTCAAATGGGGGAGTTTACAGTTGAAACACATGGTCTAATCACCCCCTGTTGAAGTAGAGACTGGATAGTCTCTGTCAATTATGGCAGGGCTTCTGCAGGAAGAGGGTATTCTTTTTATCTAACAGGGTCTAGGCCTGTTACTTCAATGGATGTTTTCATCCTGCCACAATCATGTTTGTTTGTTGCAAACACATCTTGGTGTTTTGCAGGTATACACTGCAGCTCACTATATGAGTCATGATCTTTGTAGATATCTATGATGTCATACTCAGTGTCATCGTGTGTAATAGCAAACGGGACATGTGAATCACATATCATGATGATCACCTCCCACTCTCAGCCATCTGCTCATCTTTTCTTACCCATTGTGAAGCACTTCATGCCCTCCTCAGCCTTGGCCCAAAAAACCTACCTATTGTGTGTGCATATAACCCCCTTCCTGTGGCATAAAAGGGCTAGAGGAGTTGCTTGATGAATCCTCACTTCTTTCTGGGAGAAACAAGGTCCTCATACTTGGTGACCTCAACTTAAACTGGTTGGGACACCAACAATCCTCATTACTTAACAAGATCCAATGTTTCAGCCTCCACCAGTTGATCAGTGAACCCATCAGAACTGTTCAGCTCTCCACCTCAAGTACTCTGCTAGACTGGATTATGACCAGTCACCTGGAAAATATTATCTCCTCTGGCATACTAGCTGATGCCATCACTGACCACTCCACCATCTTTTGTATATGAGTCAAGGGTAGGCCACCCCCGTCCAAACCTCAATTTATCAAATTTTGGAACTACTCGAACCTTGACCCTCAGACCCTCCTATTAGACATTGTCTCTATCGATTAGACTCCCCTGTTCAATTCTAGCTATGCCCAGTCCACTCTAAATCTATTCCTGACTCACTTTATTGCTACCCAGGACAAACACTGCCCACTTATAACTTGCCGTGTAAAAAACAAGCACACCCACTGGCTTAAGTCAGACCTTCTCTCCAAACCTCACCTGAGAGACAAAAGCTGGCTCCTTTACAAAAGCTCAGGACAACCAGCCAATCTAAACTCCTATAGAACCCTACGTAATTCCTGTAAGAAGGAAAATAAAAGGGCTAAGAGTGCCTATTGCAAGGATCTACTAACAAAATACTATGGTGACTCATGAAAATTCTGGTCCCATATAAAGTGCTTCCTCAGTTCAAATCCGGCTCCCACTGCTATCAACATGTCCCTAAATGGTGTTCACTGCAATAACCCCCTAATTATTGCCAACTATTTTAACACTCAGTTTTCTGACCTTAACAATTACACCTCCTCCTTCCCACAAATCCGTGCTTTACTGACCAACCTGATGACACCGCGCCCAAATTTCTTTTCAAGGCTGTATCTAGTGATGAAGTACACAAACTGCTTAACAACATCTCGGAGTTCACTGCTGCTGGGTCAGACAATTTGAAACCTAAGCTCCTAAAACTAGCTGCCCCATATATTGCCAAACATCTCGCAAAAATCTTCACCCTCTCCTTATGCCAAAGCCATGTTCCTGACATCTGGAAGTCAGCATGGATCACCCCAGTTTTCAAAAAGGACAGCCGCACAAATCCTACAAACTATACACCCAAAGCCATTCTATCCATTTTCAGCAAAATTATTGAGAAGCTTGTAGCCACACAAACCATTAACTTCCTGCAGAAAAATTACCTTCTTACAACAGCGCAGCATGGATTTTGTAAGGTTTACAGTATCACCACTGCATTACTCAAGTTTATGTCCGATACCCTAGTTGCCATGGACTCAAGTCTTCTTACTGGGGCAGTTTTTATTGACATGATGAAAGCTTTCAACATTGTTGACCACCCCTTCCTCCTTGCTGCACTTAAATCATCAGGTTTCTCACCTAATGTCGTTGGGTGGTTTGGTAGCTACCTTTCGGACAGGACACAAGTTAAATATAACTTCACCTTATTTGACAAAGCAACTATTAACATTGGTGTGCCACAAGGGTCTATCCTTGGTCCCTTGCTCTTTACCATCTTTATAAACAACATCACCACCAACCTTCACCAGACTGCCTCCCTGTTATATGCCAATGACATTGTTCTGTACGCTAGTGCGAATACCGTAACTGAAATAAATTAGCATCTCTCCCAAGATTACCTCCAAATTCAACAGTGGTTGTCTAACCATAAACTTGTCTTCAATGTATCCAAGACACAGGCCATGCTATTTGGCTCTAAGGCAAAGCTCAAACACTCTCAGCCTAATTTCAATGTCCCTGGTTTAAATGGCTCATCTGTTTTGGTGCTACCCTCTTTTAAATATCTTGGTGTCACACTAGATCCATCTCTTTCCTTTGATCTCCACATCCAGCAGACCAGTAAGATGGTCAATATGAAACTTGGCATTTCCTATTGCTCCAGCTATGTGCTCACCCCCTCTGCCAGGCTTGCCATAGCATGTTTTATACTTCTCTCATCGCTCACCTTAGGAGTTGCTACTTATGCCTCTGCAGGTAAATCTACACTTCGGAAATGGGATATCACTTACAACAATATCTGTCGCTATGCTATCTCTCCACACCGGTTGAAACACCACTGCCTCCTTTACCCCAAACTGCATTGGCTTTCCCCATCTGCCTCTAGAGCCTATGCATATGGCTCAATCATAGATAGCATAATCAGAACCCAAACACCAAAGCCACTGGCAGGACTATTCCTTAGCCAAACATCCAGCTATGGACTATGCTCAGCGGCCAATGCCCCTGTCCTTGTTCCCTGGCACACCTCTTCCAAAGGTGCTAGCACTTTCTCCTGTCATGCCCCTCAACACTGCAACTGCCTCCCTCTAACTGTGCACCAAGCTCCATCCCATGCCTCTTTCAAAAGACTGCTACACAACCATCTCACAGAATCCGGCTCACATCTCTCCCCTACCTCTTGCACCCTTCAACTACCCACACCAGAATCTGCCCCAAAATTACACTCAGCACTTTCTCCTTGTCACCTTTCTGCCCCATCCTCCAATATCCTTCCTGCTTTGACCATTTATAGTATTTTAGTCATCATTGTATTACCCTACTAGATTTGTCCTTCTATGTTGCCTTTCTGCCCTGTTTATTGTATTGCTTTTGTATTTTCTTTAGACATTGGCTACTACAGTCAATTATTACCTGTTGTTTTTCCCCTGCCTGCACTGTATTCCTATTGTACAAGTATTGGTTATTTTATTGTCTACACTGCACTGTATTCCTCATGTACTAGTATGGATTGTTTCATTGACTACACTGCTACTCTTGTTTCTCTTATGTATTGTCTCTGTAACCTCCCAGGTCATGCCTGAAAATAGTCATTGCCATGGCTAGTGCACCCTACCCGGTCAACAAAAACTAAATAAAATAAATAGTATGGTACTGTCCTGGAATCTGAATCATTAGCCTGTTGGCTGAATCCACAACACAGCCATGTTGTGCAAGGAAATCAATCCCTAAAATACTGGGATGATGATGACATAATATCATGAGGTCAAAAGTGAACTGGGCATTTAGGATACCCACTACCACTGGAATGGAGATGGACCTGTATGTCTGCAATATGGTACCATCCACACCTTGAGCACTGGTCAACCATCAAGTGGACCAGTGTGAGGAAGCTGGATCCTCATCATGTAGTACTGACATAGCTGCTGCAGTATCAAGCAGAATTACCTGTTGGCAGCCCCCTACCATGGCCTCTACACAAGGCCTTCCACTTGTATGCACAACCAAAGGGGAATCAATGTGGACTGGGACCCCTAATTGTCATTGTGATGTATTAGGGCTCCCCCTGTGAGTCATGCAACTATTGCTTACACTTTCTGGCCAGTTCTGACTTTATTCACATTATGAGCTGGGAGTAACTTACTTTGGCTAGTACTAGCCACTGCTGCCACAGGCAATGCTCCAGTGGCAGGTGTTGTTGGAGAGGGCTGCATTGGAGGTGGAGCTGGTGCTGGTAATGTGGGTGGTGGGGGTGGTGTTGGAGCAGTAAAAAGAGGTTGCATGTCCTGGACTGTCTCAGGCCCTGTGCCCCTTCCTATCATGGGCTGAGATGCTGGAACAATCATTGCCATGATGCGGTCATTATCAGGTGCTCTAGCAGATATGACTTGATCAAACAGCTCTCTTAACCTTTTATTGTTCTCAGAAATCTGTTTGTATGGTGGCCCAGTCTGGTAATTCTGGCTGCCTGTATTAGTCCCAGATTGATTAGCACTACTATGTGTCTTACCCTGATAGTTGTTCTTGTTCTTTTTACCATGCCCATTTTTGTTGCCCCCCCCAGGTCGGGGTAGTGGTGGCAGCTGATCTGGTTGGTGCCTTCCCCCCTTCCACTGCATAAGTGGTGTTGCCCCTGGAAAGCTGCTGTTTGGCAGCAGCCTTGTTTTTGTCTTTAAAATTGAGAGATCGGTTGTAAATCTGATACAGCCTCTCTGTTACTGTTTGAATTTTTTCAGAACTGTCTTGTTCTGGGAACACTGCACACTCAACCCTCTCATGCAGGGCTGGTGTCATGTTTCTGATATACAAATCCTTGTATTCAGTCAGGTTTGTGTTATGCTCCTCCTTTGCAAGAAGCTTGCCTGTTTGATAAGCCATGCACAAGCATGAATGGTAGGAGGCAGGGTATTCCCTAGCCTGTTGTCTCACATTTAATGCTAAACACACACCCACAACTCCTGGGTTGGCTGCAGATAGCAAATTAGTACAGATATCAAAATCCATGTCATCACCGTTCCATACAGTTTCCTTGAGTGTGGACCAGAGACCAAGGTCAATTGTCAATCTTAAGACTTTCACCTTACAGTCCTCTGGAAGGCTAAGCATTTCACAGTGTGAGTGCACATTTGTCAGATGACAGCTCAAATTATCATTGGGCTGCATATGCCCAATGCTGTCAGCAATCTGTTGTGCTGAATGGGCAACTTGTGTGGGGTTGTCTGTAGTTGTTTTTTAGCCAGGGACTAGAGCTACAGCTGTGGAGGTTTTATGTGCAATCTCACGCTGCAATCTGTGCTACTGACTTGAGTATACTTTTCTGTGAACTAACTTCCATTATCATTTTGTCAACCTCCTCTCTCAACTTGCCTTGCTGCTCTTCAGTGATAGCTATCCTCAGTATAACCTCATCAATCATAGCATTAATCTCTATTCTGTCTTTAGAATTAAAAACAGCAATTGCGGGGGGGGGGTAGGATAGCTTTAATTTATCCTTGGCTTGAATATGCCAGATGTTAACTGGAGTGCATTTCCAGCATCCACTTCTAAGAGTGGGGTCATTCTAGATGCCCTACAGGGGGCATGCCTTAGACAACTTGTATTAGAACCCACTTGAGAAGGAGCAATCTTAGACCTGGTACTCTCAAATGGAGATGGTGAGAGGATCACAGTTTTAGAAGTGGGTAGCCATCTGGGAACTAGTGACCATCAAACAGTATGGTTCACGATAACCACAGCAGTAGAGTCAAGCCATACAAAGGCAAAGGTACTGGACTTCAGGAGGGCTGACTTTGCCCGAATGGGTGAGTGTCTGAGGAATGCACTAGCAAATGGGCAAGAAGGATGGGTGGAAGAACAATGGGGAATAATCAAAACTGCCATCACAGAGGCAACAAGCCTTTGTGTGAAGCAAATAAACAAAACAAAATAATGTAAGAAACCACTGCATTTCTTAAAGGAGGTGGCAGGAAAAGTTAGGGAGAAAAAGAAAGCATTTAGGAAGTACAAGGAATCACAGAAAGAGTAGGACAGAGATTTGTATCAATTAAAGCAAAAAGATGCAGGGAAGGCAGTCAGAACAGCAAGGCCCAAACTGAGGAAAAGATAGCCAACTCAGTTATGAAGGGGGATAATACCTTTTAATAGGTACATCAGGGAGTGAAGGAAGACCAAGGGAGGGATAGTGAGGCTTAATAAAGAGGAGGGGGTGGGCAGAGGGTGACTGTGAAAAGGCAGAGATATTAAACAAATATTTTTGCTCAGTATTCACAAATGAAGAGGGGGAAGTACCAAAACCAAACAATAGAAACACTCTAGATATGGGCATTGATACCAGCCCATACACAGAAGAAAGGGTTCTGAAGGAACTCTTAAAACTTAAGGTGGACAAAGCAATGGGGCCTGATGGGAATCATCTCAGAATTCTAAAAGAACTAAAGGGTAGAACTAGCAACACCACTGACTACCATCTTTAACAAATCATGGGAGGATGGGGTGGTACCTGAGGACTGGAGGAGGGCAGATGTTATTCTACTTCACAAAAGTGGGAGCAGGGCAGAAGCAGGAAACTACAGACCTGTTAGTTTAACCTCAGTGATTGGGAAAATTATATAATCACTTCTGAAGGAAAGAATTGTTTAGTACCTAGAGGCCAGAGGGGCACAGGACCCAAGTCAGCATGGATTCTCAACGGGAAGGTCATGTCAGATGAATCTAATAGATTTCTTTGACTGGGTGACCAAAGTAATAGATCAAGGAGGGGCTGTGGACATGGTCTACCTAGACTTTAGCAAGGCATTTGACACAGTCCCACACAAAAGATTAATTTTTTTTAATTCAACATGTTTTATTAGGCATATCACAGTGCAAACAAAGTCTGAGGATTGAAAGTTGTACCATCCATGTACACTGTCCAAAAACCCTAAAATATCTCCCCTCCCCAAAATCCCCTCACCCACCTCCCCACGGTGCACTCTCCTATCTTTATTATCCTAAAATTAGCCAAGGAACAGCAAGAGAAGTCATTGAGATATAGTTAGAGAGGGAGGAGAGGTTCGTGAAGACAACCGGAGATGTCATATCAAGATAAATACAGAGCATATAACTTCCCCAATTTTTTGTTGAAAGATGAGAGGCGATGGCGCACACTCGCAATTAAATGTTCTAGGTGGAGTGCAAATGATATTTCATGCAACCATTCAGCATAGGAAATGGTAACTTGATCCGTCCAGTGTCTAAGCACTAATTTTTTGACCTCCATAGAGATTAAAGCCATATGAAACCGTCTCTCTTTCACTGGAATTCTGGAATAATCCCCCAGAATGCATATGACAGGGGAGAAAAGGCCCTGAAGGACCACAAAGGATCCAGAGTGGATTCAATTTGGTTTCACAATGGGGATATCCTTTCACAGGACTATAGTATATGAAGGAGTGAGCCTTCCTCTTTATTGCACCTAGTACACATATTGGAGGTAAGCCTCTTCATTCGGGCCAATTTTATTGGAGTATGATACAGATTATTTAGAATACAGTATTGTGTAAGTCTGTATTGGTCCTGGGTGAGATATGTGTATAGGCCCGTCCATATTGTATGCCAGTTAATAACTTCATCAGGGAATGAAACCTGCCAGACTGGAGAACCGGCACTTGAGTGAGACTGAGAGAAAATGAGAATCAGCTTATATACCATGGAAATGCAGTGGGATTTACAAACCAAAGTCTTTATTTGTTTGAGAAAAACTTCAATACGAGAAGGGTTACACTCTTTCCCTATTACCTTAACTAGTAGGTGTTTAAGCTGTAAAATTTGAAAGGCTGACCATGAGTTAAGGCTCAGATTAATGAGGATCTCCTCAGTAGATAGTATAACACCATTTGAGTAGAAATCTGCCACTGTGAGCTCAGGGGAAAGGGGTAGCCAATGTCTGGTTATGGAGGTTCCCCCTGTTTTAAGATTCAAATTGGCATAGAGCAGCTGAGAAGGGTCCGAACTCAAATGCACCTTATAGAATCTGAACATTTGAGAGAGAACTCTTAGCGAGGTACCTAGTGGGAAGGGCTGCAGGGATTTTGGCAATTTTTTAAGGGGCGTATAAAAAGCGCGAGGGGCTACATTATGGGTAGCGAGAAAATCAGCCTCTGTAAGTAGCCAAATAGGAACATAGTCGTGGTGAGCACAGAGATCAGTTAATGAAAGCCATTTCCACACTTGTTAAGGTGACAAGCCCAGTAGTAAAACAAGAAGTTAGGAAGACGTAAGCCCCCCATCTCCCTGGGTAAAGAGAGCTTACTGTAGGATCTTCTAATCGCCTTGTCCTGCCAGATAAAGGAACTAATTTCAGAGTGAATACATTGAAAGAAGGACAGGGGTAACCAGACATCCAACAGATTTAATGGGTAAAACAGTCTAGGGCGGACATTCATCTTGATGGTATTGATTCTACCCCAAAGCGAGAGTGGGAGCCTATTCCATCTTGATAAGTCCTGTTGAATGTTAGACCATAAATCTTCTAAATTAAGTTTACGGAGTAATAATAAATCTGAGGTAATATAAATGCCAAGGTATTTAATGGACTTGGGAGTCCATTTCATACCAAAATCACTGAAAGCTGAGCTATATGTTAATGAATTAAGGGGACAAATTTCAGTCTTAGTAATGTTGAGTTTGTAATTTGAAAATTTACCAAAAGTATCAATAATACGCAATGCTTCTGTTAAAGAGGAGACCAGATCCGAAAGGTGAAGCAAGATGTCATCCACATAAACCGAAAGAGCGAGAGTCCTATCCCCTATTGGAATACCAGTGATTAAGGGGGAGGAGTTTAGTCTCCTAATCAGGGGTTTGAAATATATGTTAAAAAGAAAAGGAGATAGCGGGCAACTCTGTCTTGTGCCCAGAAAAAAAGGAAAAGCCTCAGACAGCTAATATTCTTCAACTGAAACTACCTCTGTCTGGAAGCTGCAATACTGAACATAGGATTTGCAAGAAAGCGAGTTGTGCTCACAACAGAGGGAGGTGAACCTTACAATTGTCTTTGGTTTGTAGCAGATATTCTGCAGGTGGAGGCTACTTCTAACTGAAAGGTGAAATAAGGAACTTAGAATTATCAGGAAAAGACAGTCTTTCAAGCAACAGGAGGTGGATCTAGCTTTATGTTTGTTACAATTCTTAAGATTTTCAGTGCAGGAAGAGTTCGCTCTTGCTGACTTATTTTGGGGCTGACTGCATTCAGAGCACAAACCACCAGGCTGTTTTGGGGCTGGGGAGGTTTACCTGTGTCTGACTTGGATGTCTGGATTTGTCTCTGTTTGATTAGCAGGGTATTTCTCTGTCAAATCGTTGTGTAGGGCATCTTGCTGACAGGAAGGCACTCATGCAGTGGGGGCAGAGCTCTTAGCTGATTGTTTTGTGAGGGCACAGTTAGGCCCAACCCATTCCCACCCTCACCCCACCCACCCTGAAATAGTTCCTTTATACCTGGGGTTCTGACATCATTCTCAAGAGTGCAAGGTGCATATCACTGTCATATCCTCTCCAGCACACTGCACTGACAATATAAGCATACACATTGTATAATATATATATTTCTATATAACAAACCAATCACACACACAAACACACAAACACACACAAAAAAAGTAGATAAACATGTGGGGAGTAGTGCAATGTAATGGCTGTGGGGCAGCAGTCTTCTGGGAGTCTTTCTGGAGGTTGAGATGCTGCCCTATTTGCAGACAACTCTCTGCCCTGAGGGAGGAAGTTGACCATCTTCAGGCCACACTGGATAGTAGTAAGAGAACCTTCCCCCAGGCCACACTGGATGGTAGGAAGGGAACCTCCTCCATCCAGGGAGCACCAGAGCCAGCACCACTACCTCAGAGGTTGTGAAGAAAGCACAGCAGTTGGACCACAGTGGGCTCAGGGAGGGTGAGGATGGTGGAACAGAGGCACACGCAGCCAGTTGTTCCACTCCACAATCCATACACCATTCTGGGGGAGCATAGCTCTCCTATGGAAGCACCTGCAGAGGAGACTAAGGAGGCTGAGGACAACTGTTACAAGGGAGGCCCACAGGAAGGAGGCAGAGGACACCACAAGGAAATGAAGCAGCTCCTGGTGGGAGACTCAATTATTAGGGGATAGAACTTGGGGGAGCAGGAAAACTGAAGTAAGGTGCCTGCCTTGTGCCATGGCTTGGAGGGACAGGAAGCGCATCCTCAGGATCATGAAAACAGCTGCACGGGATTCTGAGCTGGACGTCATTGTCCACCTAGGGACAAATAACTTGGCTCAACATGAGATTAGAGCAGTGCAGAAGGACTTTGTAGAATTGGGGAGGGGCCTAAGACAAGTAGCACACACAGTATCCTTCTCAGAAGTGCTGCCTGTCAATGGCATGAGTGAGGCGAGGGTACATTGCACCATGCAGTTTAATGAATGGTTGAAAAAATGGTGTGGAGCACAGGGGTTTGGCTTCATTGGGGACTGGGGTTCCACCTGGAGGGACATCAGCCTATACTGGCAGGATGGTCTGCATCTGTCCAGGAAGGGAACAAGTCTTTTGAGCAATCGGTTTAAATGTTTCATTGGCAAGCTTTTAAACTAGTCGGGGCACTGATAAGCAGCAGGAAAATCCCAGCCTCTCCCTACAAAACAGGGTACTAAATGAGAAAAGACCGAGGTAGAAAGGTCAGTGGGGGATGCTGCAACAGAAGGTAAAGCCATCAAAAAATGGAGAGCAATGAGTACCAATGCCCATAGTCTGAGCAACAAGTTTCCTGAATTAGTGGCCTTGATGGAGGAGGAACATCTGGATATCATGGCAGTCACAGAAACATGGTACACACAAAACCATGACCGGGACATAAACATACCAGGATACACTATCTACAGGAGGGACAGGGAGGGTAAAAGAAGAGGAGGAGTAACTCTTTACATAAGGGAAGGCATCAAAGCAACAGAACAAAATAGAAAACAGGGAGGAGAAGAAGCACTGTGGGTAAATTTGGAGACCAGCAATGGCACCACAATCCGCACAGGGGTTGTATACAGACCCCCTTCTCAGGGGAAGGAAATGGACACAGAAATGATAGAAAGTATACTTAGAATGGCAGAAAAAGGGGAGATATTGCTGATGGGTGATCTGAATATGCCAGATGTTAACTGGAGTGCAGTTGCAGCAGCCACTTCTAAGAGTGGGGTTATTCTAGATGCCCTACAGGGGGCATGCCTTAGACAACTAGTATTGGAGCCAACTCAAGAGGAAAAATCTTAGACCTGGTTCTCTCAAATGGAGATGAAGAGAGGATCACAGATGTAGAAGTGGGTAGCCATCTGGGAACTAGCGACCATCGAACAGTATGGTTCACAATAAACACAGCAATAGAGTCAAGCCATACAAAGGCAAAAGTACTGGACTTTAGGAGGGCTGACTTTGCCAAAATGGGTGAGTTCCTAAGGAATGCACTAGCAAATGGGCAGGAAGGAGGGGTGGAAGAACAATGGGGAATAATAAAAACTGCCATCACAGAGGTAACAAGCCTTTGTGTGAAGCAGCCTGTTAGTTTAACCTCAGTGGTAGGGAAAATGATGGAATCACTTCTGAAGGAAAGAATTGTTGAGTATCTAGAGGCCAGAGGGTCACAGGACCCAAGGCAGCATGGATTCACAGCAGGAAGGTCATGCCAGACAAATCTGATAGATTTCTTTGACTGGGTGACCAAAGTAGTAGATCAGGGAGGGGCTGTGGACATGGCCTACCTAGACTTTAACAAGGCATTTGACACAGTCCCATAAAGATTAATATACAAGTTAGCCAGCCTGGAAGTGGGTCCTAAGATGAAAGCCTGGGTAAAATTGGCTGGAGAATGGGACTGAGAGTAATAGTATAGGTCCCTCTGAAGAAGGGGGTTACTGAGTGAGGTACCGCAGGGGTTCAGTATTAGGACGGTCCTCTTCAATGTCTTTGTGTAGCGACATTGCAGAGGGACTGGAAGGAAAAGTATGTGTCTTTGCAGATGACACAAAGATCTGCAACAGAGTTGATGCACAAGCTGGGGTGGAAAGGATGAGAAGGGACTTGGCAAGGTTAGAGGAGTGGTCAAATGTATGGCAGCTTAGATTCAATGCTAAGAAGTGCAAAGTAATGCACCTGGGAAACAAAAACCCAGGGGAAGAGTACACAATGGGGGTGAGATACTAACAACAACAAAAATGGAAAGGGACCTGGGGGTAGTCATATCAAATTACCTAAAAGTGGGCAAACAATGTAAGAGGGCAGTAAGGAGGGCTGGGAAGATAATGGGATGCATAGGGAGAGGCATCACCAGCAGAAAACAGGAAGTTGTTATCCCTCTGTACAGACAGCTGATGAGACCCCATCTGGAGTACTGTGTGCAGTTCTGGAAACCCAATCTTTGTAAAGACATAGACAGGATGGAGGCAGTCCAGAGGAGGGCAACTAAAATGGAGCAGGGTCTGCACCGGAAGACATATGAAGAGAGACTTAAGGAGCTTAATATGTATAGCCTCGAGGAAAGGAGGGAGAGGGGAGACATGATAGAAACTTTCAAGTACCTCAAAGAAATCAACAAAGTCCAAGAGGGTAACATTTTTCAGAAAAAGAAGTGTGAAGAACAAGGGGTACAATTTGAAGATTATGGGGATGGCTCAGAGGTAATGTGAGGAAGTATTTTTCATGGAGAAGGTTGTGGATGCATGGAACAGCTTTCCTACCTGAGGAGGTTGTGAGTCAAAAAAAGTGGTGGATTTCAAGAATGCATGGGACAGTCATAAGGCAATTCTAGGGGTGGGTGTAGGAAGAAGTAGGCTGTTGGTTAACTAGGATCTGCAGCTTATCCATTAGGTAGGGAAATAAGCAGACTGAGTGGGCCAAGTGGGCCTTATCTGCCATCAAATTCTATGTTTCTATGTTTTTATGCTTGCTGCCATCAGCCATCTTGGAGGGGGGTACAGGTTGTATGGGTGCAGCTATCTTGGAGGAGGCCAGAGCCATTTTGTGGATGGCACTGGTGCACAAGATGTTGACATCCACCTCCATTTTGTGAATGAGAACATCCACCATCTTGTGACAAAACAAGAGCAGGGACAGCCATTAGGCTTGTCTGCTCTGATTGATTTGTAGAACCCTCTGCATCAGAGTTCTCATCCCCAGAAGAATAAAAATCAATGTAGGCATAACTAAAGCCCTTCATAGTTTTAATGTGACCTTGTAAGAGGAACCTTTGTTGGTGCAACTTTGCCATTTTAGCATAACATTTGTCATGATTAACTTTTGCATTTGTAACAAACAAATCTTTAGACACATCTTTCTGTAACACCCTATATGTGATGGAAACTGCAACGTGATCTATCCTTAACTGTTCTAAATCATGACTTACCTGTTTGCAATCAGCTTTCAGTTCGTCATTCTCCTGAATCAAAAAATCATTAGTTTTAGACAGTAGATCATTCATTTGTAAAACCTGCTGCCTATCAAGCTGCAGCTTATCACAAACTTCTCTCGGTTCATGCACTTCTTTGTTAGAGTTTTCATCTGAAGCTGCCAGCAGCCTGTCATTCTGCTGATGCAAGGCTTGTAGCTCAGACTGAAGTCTGCTGACATTCTTCGAATGCTCTGCAGTTTACTTTCCTACAGAATTTTTATAAACAGTGAAACTGGACTTCACTGAGATCAGCTTCCTTAAGGAAGCATCTAAAGATGCCACAATAGCAGCGACAAGAATTCCTTTTGCAGACTGCTCCTTAGTTGACTGCCTCAGTTCAATATACTGCTTACAAACTGACTTAATTGGATCCAATTCATTTTTAGTTAACTCATCTGTAGTCAACTCATTAAAGCACTCCCACCCACCGTGTGTGGTGAGATAAGATGAGATGTCTTCTTTCAGCTCTATGCAAATTTCCATAGACATGTCTGTTAAGTAGGGGAAATCCTTAACCATTTGTTGGTCAGCTCCTGTGTTTTGAACCACAGGAAATGAACACTGGCAAATGGGTAGGTGTGTGTGTGGATGACTGTAAAAGAAAGAAAAAGTTTCCACAGGCTGCGTGTTTTTTTTTTGTACTTCTCACTCTGCTGTTTGTTTATCCAGTAGACAAAGGCAGCCCTTCTAAACAGAAGCAAAGATGCAGAGCAGTGGTCACTGGTGCCTTGTGCATCACACTGGAAAAACACAGACCGAGAAGAGTTAAACAAAAGCTACTTGCAGCATCTTGCTGGTCAAATGAGAAATTACTTTTCCAACACTTAATTCCAAAAAGCGAGAGTGATTACTTCTTCACTAGCTACTGCATTTGTCACGCGGTCGCCAATTGATACTTATGAGTCCTGCTCATAGTTCAGATTCTTGTATGCAAGTGACTGAGTAAAGAAAACACAGGGCAAGTAAGTAATAAAGAAAAGTTTATTACTAAAATACTCATGCAAAAGCATGTAACAAGGAGTTACAAAGAGGATGATTTTCACCAATCAGCTCCGTGGTTACATGTACTATATAAATCTAGATCTAGAAATAAAACAGACATGAACAATTGTATGGGAAGACCACCAAAATCTCAGAGACTGAGGAGGGGCTGACTGGCATTACAGTTATACTGCTAACGGTGCAACATTTGGATAAGGCAGATGAATACAGCCGGATATAATATACAGTGTGTAATATCTGGGTGGAAACATCAGAAAACAAGAATACATACTAGCATAAAACTTGGAACAATGGAAATTCATAGTCAGCAATAAATGGAATAATTTATCAGTTCTCACTGGAGACAGTGAGACTGGCAGTACTTGCAAAGTAATCAGAAAAGTGTACAACATGTTACAGTGGTGTAAAATACAAAATGGGAATGATTATATGATTATAGCAGAATATATGTGGAAACTAGAAACAATATATATGGCAGAAACATATCAACAAGATAAAACATTATGAGACTGTGGTAAGGCACTAACACTTGTAGGTATATAAGGTTATGGTTACATGTGGGTCAACTGGTGGTATATAACCCAGGCATAACAGAAGGCAGCTTGGCCTGCAGAAGTTTTCATTGAGGGAAGGGAGAGGGAGTGAGAAATAATGCTACAGGGAGGGTAGCAGGTGAGAGTGGTGATGATAAGAGGGTGGAAAGGTAGGGGGAGAGAGAGAGAGAGAGACAAACCAGAATTTGGAGGTGAAAGAGGCACAGTGGGCAAGGCATCTGGGATCAAGAGGAGGGAAAAGGAGGTATACAGGAAGCAGTGGTGAGTACGAGGAGGGCAGTATAATGCAAAATGACAGAATGAATGGAAGAGGTGGTCCAGTCTGGCCAGGGTAGACTTGGAAGCTTCACTATAGACAGTGTCACCATAATTGAAGATAGGGAGGATCACCTTCATAACTAGATACCAGTGTGCAGGCAGAAGAATGCTGGCTTTGTTTCTATAAAGTATAGCCAGTTTGGGGTGGAGCTTGAGGTATATGGTGTCAGTGTGCACTAAGAAATATAAGAGATGGTCCAACCAGGCTTCCAGGTCCTTAAAGGAGGAGACATCCTCAAGTGCAGTACCATCAAGGGTATAGGGCAGGAGAGCCTGGCGGGCTTCTGTTAGGAGCCAAAGGTCATACAGACCTTTTTGTTAGCACTGAGGGATAGCTGGTTGTAACAGAACTGACACTGAACACTGTCCAAATACTGTTGGAGACAGAAAGCAAGATCAACAGTAGAGGAGTCAGAGACAAACAATGCAGTGTCATCTGGGTACATATGGATGGATGCAGAAGAGCAGGCTGAAGGAAGATCATTAAAGAATATGGAAAAGAATGTTTGGCCTTGAACAGAAACTTGTTTGAATGCCTGAGCAGATATGGGAGTGGAAGGAAGGGTGTCTCCAATATGGACAGCATGTGACCTGCCCTCAAGGTAGGAGCAGAACCTACTGATTGAGGAGGCAGAGATCCCTGCTGCATTAAGCTTGTCCAGGAGAAGGGGGTGTGACACAATGTCAAAGGCTTTGGCCAAATCAAGAAAGATGCTGGAAGTGAACTGTCCCTGGTCCATATTGGACAAGATGGAGTCAGTAAGCCAGAGGAGGGAGATGGATGTAGAGTGGGTCTTCCTGAAATCAGATAGGAAATGAAAGAAAAGGAGGATTTGTCAAGGAAAGGGGTGAGTTATGAGAGAATGGCATGTCCTTGGGATTTGGCCATGTGGGGAGGAGAGAGAGAGAGAGAGAGAGAGATGGAATGAAAGTAACCAGGAGAGGAGGAATTGCCTCCTTTAGGAAGGGGGGTGGCAGTGGCCTGTTTCCAGGCATCAGAGACATAGGCACTGGAGAAAGAGAAGTTGTGCAGAAAGGTAATAGGGAAGGTGATGGTTGGTGCAAAGAAGTATAGAAGCTTGGGGTCAAGGCCATCTGGGCTCGTACCCTTGGGTGATTAAGATCTAGAAGGGCCTTGACAGAGACAGAGGGAGTGGTAGGAGAGAATGAAAAGGAGTATGAGGGAAGAGGGAGATGGGGATGGGAGGAGGGGGAGAAGGAGAGGATTGAGAGAAAAGGGCACATGTCATGAAGAAGTTGAAGATGGAAGCAATGGTAGCAGGAGTTATCAACCTTCAGGATGGGGGCAGGGGGAGGACTGGGTCAAGCAAGAGTAGAGGGAGTGAATAACTTTCAGAACTTAGTTGGGTGATTACAGTTGTTTTGGAGCGTGGACGTGAAGTACTCAAATTTTGTAAGCCTTGTGTCTTTGGTACAAGCATTGCAAAGGGTCTGGTAGATTTTAACAGGGCAACAGAGGAACCAGTTATCTAATAGGACCACCAGGATGGGCCATGAGCATGTAAGTAGGCCAGCAGCTCATTGGAGAGCCAGGAAAAGTGGGAGCCCCGAACCCTGGTTTTTCTGAGGGGTGCATGGTGGTCCAAGACATAAATTTGGAATGGAAGAATTTGAGTTTATGTCAGTGAATGTAGAGATGTGGGACCAGTCAGTGATCGAAAGGTCAGCATTGACAGAGGATAGATCTAGCTACCTGAAAGATCCACAGAAGATAATTCAAGGGGTGATTTTGGGGCAGTGGATGTTATGCACACACATGACTATATAATGGTCACTGAGGGCATCGGGGAGGATACCTCCATCCACAATATGGTGAGGGTGGGAGGAGAGTACCCAGTCCAGAAAAGCATGAGTCAAGGATTTATGATTAATGCAGGGTGTGGTCTGAAATTAGTTGGGATAAGTGGAATGGATTTAACATTTTGACAATATTTGTACACTGATGGAAAGAGCCAATAAGTGTTAAAATCACCAAGTATTAGAAATTTACCAGAGGAGGAGTGGAAGCAGATGGAGGAGAAAGAAGTTCAGTGACTGTAGCATGGGACAAGCCAGTGTAGCAGTAAACTTCTACTATGAAATGAGGGGTGATACAAAGGAGAGTAAGTTTGAGGAAGAGAAGTTCACATTTGAAGTGGGAAAAGACAGATTGTACAAGCACAAATTGAATGTCAGCAGAGAGGTAGACTGTGATATGACCACCTCTCTTGGAGCAATCCTGTCAAACTATGGTGTAACCAGGTATAGATACTGCAGAGTCTTGGATCTTGTGGTAGAGTTAAGACTTAGATGTGACACTTGGACAGCTAATTCTGATCACTGTATCATTTTTTGTAATATAAAAATGTGTTATGGACTGTCTCTCATGAGAAATGCTAAAACAGCATGTGAGTATGACACACACACACAGGTTTTAGATACAAGGTGTTACCTGGAAGGCTAGAAGCTAATTATAGAGTAGAACAGGCCTTGATCAAGGATCTCCTATCTATCTAAGTTAATTATAGCTGTAGTTGCTAAGAGGGAAATCATAAACTTTTATGGCATTTAGGGGAAGAGTGCAAGATTATGTGACACTGCTGCAAAATCATAAATGCATTGATGTCTGTGTGAAAGAGAATACTGCTTATAGATGAAAGGAAATTTACAGACTTGATTGAAGTCACATGGGTAAAGGAGTTTCTGCTGATGTAACCTTCATTATCTTACCTTCTAATATGATAAAATACCCTGGGTGCATGATTTTTCATAAACAGAGGAGGAGCTAGGTGACCTCATGCAAACAGGTAGGCAAAGCCAGCTTTTAAACAGAATTCTGTTTTCCTTCAGAGACTTATCTACACTCTGACAAAGAAACATCTTTGAGCACTTTAAGCAAGTATACAGGTAGAGAGAGACAAAATCTAAGTACTGTAGTAGGAATTGTACTGTTAAAACCTTGTTCTTTTAAAAGATTTGTATGTTTTGTGATAGATGGTTCTGTATTTTATGTTTTACATATTTTTTATCTATTTTAGTAAAACTCTATTTTTAGAGCCTACTTGGTCTGTCTCTGAATTTCTTCATTTAACAAGTGAAATATGTATGGTTAAAGCAGACACTATGCATAAGCTTGAATGGTGATACCAAACTGGAAAAAAGGTAAGATTAATCTGAGGTCTTTATTAGAGTTTTTAAGGGTTCATTTCTGTACACCTGGTTAGGTGCCCATAGGCAAAGATATCTGGCCCCCCAAAGACAGAATTATCTGAGCCTGTGCATTGGGTATGCTAGCAAGAGGTTCACAGTTTGAATCCCTCCAGAACTGAGACCAAAGGTAGAGTCAAACCCACAAAACAGACAGGAGGGTTGCCCTGTTTCTGTTAACTGTTCACAAGACTAAACTCAGAGGTTGGCACTTTGGGAGTAGAGGGCTGACCTGCTGAATGGGTTTGTGACAGATTGGTTGGCAGCGGTGGCATAATTGTTGGTATTACACGATTTTACTGTTCAGTGTGTCAGCTTGAGACCGCCAGCTCACTTGGAAAGAAAGAAAAAGGCAGAGTTTTATTTTACAAGGAGACAGAACTATATCACTTGGTGTACAATCAAGTTCCTACCCATTTTCTTTTCCTAAAGTGCAATTCAGAGTGGCAGTAGTTAGGGAAGATGGCTTCCAACTACAGCAGGCACACTGTAGGCTACTTAAGGCAGTTGTGCAGGGACAGTGGAGTCCCGTTTGAGGTGAAAGCCAGCAAGCAGAACCTCATAGATGCCCTGATGGTAGCAGATACCCAGAGCAGCGAGTCACAGACCATGACTGAAAAGGACCAAACCGAGAGTGTGGCAGGGCTAGCGGCTAGTGCAGTGTCCAGATCCAATGAGGAGGGCAACAGGGCCACTGTCAGCGTGGAGCCACAGCAGCAAGGGAAGGTAACCAGTATCCTGGATCCAGAAGAACTCAGGCTGCAAGATGAGTTGCATAGAATGGAGCTGGAGTTCCAGAGAGAAGAGAAACATGAACAGCAAGCTGAAGAGGAGAGAGAGCGAGAATGCCGGGAGGCAGACCATAAGGAGTATGAGTGCCAGCCAGCTGCAGAGGAGAAGAGAGAGTGAGAATGCCAAGACACAGACTGTGAGGAGCAGGAGCACCAGAGTCAACATGAACTGGAGAAGCTACGAGTCCAACTAGCGGCACCAGAGCAGGTAAGTGGCTTGGGTTAAACTGGGACTGCAGGACTGGGTTACAAATTGAATTCCAAATTAATAGCTGAATTTAAAGAGGTGGAGGATATGGATGCCTTTTTAAATTCTTTTGAAAAAGTTTGTATTCAGACTAAAATTCCTAGAGAGTCCTGGAGCTTCCAGCTATCCCCGCTACTTACCGGGAAAGCTCAGGATGAATTGGGTCAAATGGACAATGAGGACAGTGATGATTACAGCAAACGTAAAGCTGCACTGTTAAAGAAATTTGAATTAACTGTTGAATCATACAGAGCTAAATTCCGTAAGCTCAGGAGAGGCCCTGACATGAGCTATGAGGAGCTAGCCACGAAACAATGTCAGTTTTTAAAACGTTGGTGGAAAGGAATTGAGGCAAACTCTGTTGATAAAATTGAAAATGTGATTTTGTTAGAAGAGTTTTATTGGGCATGCCCAGCAGAGCTAAAAACCTGGCTGGAGGACCGAGATTCCCAAACAGTGCAAGATGCTGCTGAACTCTCGGACTGCTATGCCAAGAGCAAACCTGCTCTGGGAGTGAATGGGGCAGGTGTGGCAGCACAGAAAGGGAAAAGTGAGCCTTCAGGGCAGCTAAAACCCTCACTGCCTCCACCAAAACCAGTTAGCCCCAGGTTTCAGAGAAAAGATTTCTCTAAAAAGAGAAGTGAATGTTGTGTATGTAAAGAATCTGGGCATATTGCCAGACAGTGTCCCAAAAGAATGAGCAATAATACACAGAATGGTACTAGAAAAGAAGTGGGTTGTTTGTGTGTCCCTGGAAGCATGTCTGTGAACATGAGGGAACACATGCACCCAGTCCTGGTGAATGGTGTACAGACACAAGGGTTAAGTGACACAGGGGCATCCTTGACCTTGGTAAAAAGGGATCTAGTAGAGCCTGGTCAGCTTATACCCAATGAATACATCACTATACAGGACTTTACTAGTGAGGCAAAAACATTGCCCCTCGCCAGTGTTCTTCTAGACTGGGGTGAAACAGGGGGAACTGTGCAACAAGTGGCTGCAGCCAAAATGTTAGCAGTGGATGTGATCCTGGGCAACAATCTCAAACAGGGGATGGTATGTGCAGTTATCCATAGCCAAGTGGCAAGGGAAAATTGTAGTTCCCTGAACCCCACAGAAACCATTGTGGAAATTGCTGAGAGGCTAGTTCCCCAGCCTGTGTCTCCAGATGGGGAAACTAATGAAAAGGGGGTAGAAATTTTCCCGGTAGCAAGTAACCACACAGCTACAGAGGGTTACTCTGAAGAGGGAGGGGTGACCCATTGTCAGAGGGTTGGTATTGACAGTAATCCTGAGTGCTCTGACACTAGTGCTAGGGACCCTAGTTTAGCGATTGAAGGGGACCTGTCCCATGCCTTGGGAATGTGTGAGGGGTTTGCAGCTGCTCAGAGAAGTGACCCTAGTTTAGAGAAGCTGAGGGCTTGGACCGACTCTGATGGTGCACAGGGAGGTGATGGCAGACATAAGGTTTATTGGGAAAATAGACTTATGTATACTCAGGCTGTGCAGACAGAGGGAGGGATGCTAGGCAGGCAACTTGTCATTCCCAAGGGGTATCATGAGCAATTGCTCAAGATTGCACATGATATTCCCTTGTCTGGTCATCAGGGAATCGTGCGCACTACACAGCAGTTGGCCCAGAATTTCTATTGACCTAATTCACCCAGCAGGTGAAGGAGTATTGCAGGTCTTGTCACCGGTGCCAAGAAATAGGGAAGGTGGGCAAGAAAACCCAAGCCACCCTGATTTACTTGCCCATAGTGGAGGAGCCATTCCAGGGGGTGGGAATGGATATTGTGGGCCTTTTAAATATCCCCAGCTCCTCAGGGAAGAGATTCATCCTGACTGTGGTGGATTATGCTACCCGGTACCCAGAGGCAGTTGCCTCATCCTCACTGAGGACAGACAAACTGGCAGTTGCCTTACTTAGGATTTTCTCCCATGTTGGGTTTCCACAGGAGGTTATCACCGATTGAGGGTGTTCCTTCATGTTGGACCTGATGAAATGTTTATGGGAGAAGTGTGGGGTGGTGCAGAGATGCATGACACTGTATCACCCACAAGCCAATGGGCTTGTGGAAAGATTCAATGGTACCCTAAAGTCAATGATCCAGGCGTTTGCTGAACAGCATGGGAGGGACTGGGAGAAATACCTTTCCCACCTGTTGTTTGCATACAGGGAGGTGCCCCAAGAGTCAACAGGATTTTCTCTCTTCAAACCCTTATATGGACGCAGGGTACATAGGCCCCTAGACTCGATCTGGGAGGACTGGGAAGGCAAGCACACCACCCAGGGAACTCCCATTGTGGATTACATTCTTAGGTTTAGGAAAAGGCTGAAGGAGCTTACGGGGACAGCCCAGAGCAACCTGACAGCTGCCCAACAGAAACAAAAAGTGTGGTACAACCACAGAGCCAGAGTTCGCGAGTACATGGTGGGTCAGGAAGTCATGGTCCTTATTCCAGTTCGGAAAGACAAGCTGCATGCTGAGTGGGCAGGACCATACAAAGTGGTTAGGAAGGTAAATGACGTGAACTACATTGTAGAGTTACCTGACCGAAGACAGACAGAAAGGATGTACCATGTCAACATGATGAAGCCATATGCAAATAGAGCTGACAAGGTGTTTGCAGTATGTAGTCATGGGAAGGGGATGGACGAAGGAGACCCCCTTCTGGGCTTGCTGGAAGAAAGTAAGCAGAAGTCCTCTGTGGAGGCAGTACAATTGTCTCTCCAGCTGGCCCCAGACCAGATCCAGCAAGTAATGGAGGTTTTATCAGACTTTGCCCCATTGTTTAGCACCAAGCCTGGACTAACCCCCTTAGTGAGGCATGATGTGGAGACAGGGACACAGACACCCATGCTGTGGACAGCATATCAGGTGTCAGAGGCTGTCCAAAAGGATGTTAGGAGGGAAGTGGAGGGGATGCTGGATTTAGGGGTAATCCAGAGATCCCACAGCCCCTGGGCATCACCCATAGTCCTTGTGCCTAAGCTAGATGGCTCTACTTGTTTCTGTGTGGACTGTCATGGACAGAATGCAGTCACGAAGTCAGATGCCCACCCAATGCCCTGGACGGATGAACTCCTGGACAAGTTGGGGGGTGACCTACCTTACGACGATTGACCTGACCAAGGGGTATTGGCAGGTAGACTTGACAGACAGAGCTAGGGAGAGGTCGGCCTTCATCACTCCGATAGGCTTATTTCAGTTTAAAGTAATGCCTTTTGGAATGAAGAACGCCCCAGACACTTTCCAAAGTTTGGTGATCCAGGTGTTAAATGGTGCTGAGGAGTATGCCGTGGCGTACCTGGATGACATTGCCATCTTTAGTTCCAGCTGGGAGGAACACCTATCCCACCTTAGGGAAGTGCTAGGCAGGATACATAGGAACAGGCTCACTGTCAAAGCCTGGAAGTGCCAGGTGGCCATGAGGGAAGTGGCATACCTTGGGCATGTGGTAGGCCAGGGACAGCTCCGTCCTAACCAAATAAAGATAGAGGTAATCCAGGCGTGGCCCAGACCAGAAACACAGAAGCAGGTCAGGAGTTTTCTAGGGACAGCAGAGTACTACAGGAAATTTGTACCCAGTTACAGTGCCCTGGCTGCTCCCCTATCTGACCTGACAAAAAAAGGATGCCCAAGAAAATTACCTGGAGCCCAGCCTGTAAGGAAGCCTTTTCCAAACTAAAGGAGGCACTGTGCAGTGCTCCTGTTTTGACAAGTCCTGACTATAGCAAAACCTTTATAGCTCAGACTGATGCCTCAGACATGGGTAATGGAGCAGTACTGAGCCAGACATCCAGTCAAGGGAGGGATCACCCAATAGCCCACCTGAGTAAAAAGTTACTTCCCAGGGAGCTGGCATACTCCACGGTGGAAAAGGAGTGTCTTGCCATAGTGTGACCCTAAAGAAATTAGAGCCATACTTAAATGGGGCAGCATTTTGTGGTGAAGACTGACCACAAACCCTTGGTTTGGCTGATGCAGATGGGGAAAAACAATGGTAGATTGCTAAGATGGAGTCTTTGTAAGGGTATGATCTGACAATTGTACATAGAGCTGGACCCAAAAATCAGAACTCCAATGGGCTGTCTCGTGTGTATGAGGAGTGAACTGATTTGGGAAGCTCATCCCATGCAGGGGATAGAGCCTCCAAATTCAGTCTAGTTGGGGAGGAATTGTGACACTTGGACAGCTGGTTCTGATCACTGTATCATTTTTTATAATATAAAAATGTGTTATGGACTCTCTCTCATGAGAAATGCTGAAACAGCATGTGAGTATGACACACACACACACACACACACACACACACACACACACACACACACACACACACTCAGGTTTTAGATACAAGGTGTTACCTGGAAGGCCATAAGCTAATTATACAGTAGAACAGGCCTTGGTCAAGCATCTCCTATTTATCTAAATTAATTATAGCTGTAGTTGCTAAGAGGGAAATTATAAACTTTTAGGGAATTTAGGGGAAGACTGCAGGATTATGTGACACTGGTGTGAAGTCATAAATGCTTTGATGTCTGTGTGAGAGAGGGTACTGCTTATAGATGAAAGGAAATTTACAGACTTGATTGGGGAAGTCACATGGGGAAAGGAGTTTCTGCTGATGTAACCTTCATTATCTTACCTTCTAATATGATAAAATACCCTGGGTGCATGATTTTTCATAAAAGAGGAGGAGCTAGGTGACCTCAGCGCAAAGAGGTGGACAAAGCCAGCTTTTAAACAGAATTCTGTTTTCCTCCAGAGACTTTTATCTACATTCTGACAAAGAAACATCTTTGAGCACTTTAAGCAAGTATACAGGCAGAGAGAAACACAATCTAAGTGCTGTAGTAGAAATTGTACTGTTAAAACCTTGTTCTTTTAAAAGATTTGTATGTTTTGTGATATATTGTTCTATATTTTATGTTTTACATATTTTTTATCTATTTTAGTAAAACTCTATTTTTAGAGCCTACTTGGTCTGTCTTTGAATTTCTTCCTTTAACAAGTGAAATATATATGGTTAAAGCAGACACTGTGCATAAGCTTGAATGGTGATACCAAACTGGAAAAAGGTAAGATTAATCTGAGGTCTTAGAGTTTTTTAAGTGTTCATTTCTGTACACCTGGTTAGGTACCCATAGGCAAAGATATCTGGCCCCCTGAAGACAAAATTATCTGAGCCTGTGCATTGAGTACACTAGCAAGAGGTTCATAGTTTGAATCCCTCTAGAACTGAGACCAAAGGTTGATTTGAACCCATAAAACAGACAGGAGGGTTACCCTGTTTCAGTTAACTGTTCACAAGACTACGCTCGGAGGTTGGCACTTTGGGAGTAGAAGGCTGACCTGCTGAATGGGTTTGCAACATTAGTCATCCTCCAGATGGATGTTTGTATCATCTCTATGAAGGACTACAACAGATCCAGCTTCGGGAGGAGGCTATGGATCTTAAGATGGCAACCAGCAATTCTTTGGGAGGCTGTATAGGTAAGGTGGGGGCAGGACTAGGATTAAGCTTGATGTTGTATGCCACCAAAAGTAGCAAGTTTATAAAGAGTTTAATTGAGCCACAGAACAGCTAGGTAGGAGTAGGGTGTGGGGTGGCATGGGGGAAGTGGGAAGGAAGAGGAAAGCTTCAAGGTGGAACCATGGAGCAGGTAGAGATAGCACCCAGGATGCCAGGGGTAGTGGGGAAGGGGTGGTAGTGATGAAGATGGACAGATTGGGGAGGGAGAGTGGAGGAGGGAGTGGGAGAGAGGAAGGGAAGGGCAGTGGATGTGGGAAAGGAGGAAAGTGAGAAAGGAAAGAGGAGTAAACCAAGGGTATGGAGTAACATGGTGGATGATCCTAACAGTACAAGGAGCAGAAGGGGCACAATGGGCTGGTCTGACAGACTAGGAAGTCAGGGTTAACATAGGGCTGTCACAGATAGGTGGGCTAGGGTGAGTGTAGGCCTGACCCAGACAGGGAGGTTATGGGGAGCGTAAGTCTGACCCAGAAAGGGAGGCTATGGGGAATGCAGTCCTGACCCAGATAATGAGGCTATAGGGGAAGAAGGCCTGACTCAGATAGGGTGGCTATAGGGAGAGTAGACCTGATCCAGATAGGGAGGCTATGGGAAGCATAGGAATGACCTAGATAGAGGCTATGAGGAGTGTTGGCCTGATCTAAATAGGGAGGCTATGGGGAGCATAGGCCTCACTCAGGCAGGGAGGCATGGGGGAGTAAAAACATGGACAACAGTAAAGGTTTACATTATGGAGCATTTCCACACACATAGAACTCAAAGCAAATGCAATTTTAAGAAGCAATTTCAGCAAAATGCAATTTATTCAACAAGGCCCTGGTCAAATAAATTGCATGTTGCTGAAATTGCTTCTTGAAATTGCATTTGCTGTGAGTGCTATGTGTGTGGAAATGATCTGAATCCTGGGGTTGCAACCCTTCACATAGCACCAGCCCATAGCTTGACTCGCAACAGCTGCTTCTGGACTTACATTATGGAGCAAATGGAAGCAGTAGCAAGAATATTTAAAAAGCAAAAAGCCCCTAGGGAGTTGGCCGGTGGTGCAGAGGCATGAGGCACTGTGCACCTTACCTCTCATCACACTGGTAACCCAAGTTCGCAAAGAGCTTGGTTTGCTGTGTGGTCAGCAAGGGGCAGAGGCTGGGAGAGGATTGAATGGCCATCTGGTATCTCTCTTTTCCCTGGTTCGGGTGGTGTGCCTTCTCTACTCTTGACTGTCACCAGATGGAGGCCTGGTGGTAGTGCTGACACGAGTGGCATATAAGTGTCAGGGGAGAGGGAAGCCATTGTTCCAGGATATATGGACGCCTTCACGTACGTGCATATCCCTTGTCGCTGTGGCTAGGGAAAAGAGAAAAAATATGGTGGAAAAATACAGTGAGGCAGGCATCAGTGACATTCTGTGCACTGGGCTCCCACCCATCTTATCACCAGGAAGCACCTGCTGGCTGAATTGGTTTTGGAATTCAGAGGAGGAGGAGGTTGGCCCTCCTACTCTTGACCTTACTATGGAGGACAATCTGTAGGGTTACCCAGACTGGTCAGGTGAGCTTGGAGAGGTGAAGGATGGTGGGGGGGGGCAGTGAAGCAGGGCAGAAGGGAGCACAAGCCTGCTTTGGCTAAGAAGGAATTACAGATGATGGAAAAAAAGCCCCAGGGGTACAAAACGATTGTTGATAGTTAACTAGCACATGGTAGCACAATACAGTGCAATTACCAAACAAATGGTGGGAGTGTAACAAACAAACCTGAGTTTAAACAAGGTACAGGGGAGGACCCTAGGAACCAGCAAGGTGAAGAATGCAGCAAATGCTGACTAAACAACAATGAACTAACAATGAACTTACTGGTCGCAAAGCAGAGCTGAGTAGAGTCTCCTCGTGGCCTCGAATGATTAAATTCTAAAGCCCTTTCTTAACAATTAAACTTGCATTTTTATTTAATATCATGTGTGTTTCAATTATAGAGGATTTTGTACTGTATACTTGTTAGTCTGTATTGAATAAATGTCCTGTTGAATGAGCGTATGAATGCTGCCGCCTTCCAGCCCTGCTCCTTAAATGGGACAATGCCTGTTATGAGTTCATGACCTCTATTGTTTCTTAAATCCTTAATATCTAAGCTTCTTAGAAAGAAAAAAATATCTGTGATTTGTGTCCAGAAAAGGCACACTGAGTTGTGGCAGCTCATCTCCAGGTGTGTCCTGGGAGGTAGTCAGTTCTGTAAAGAGTACCACGAGATCTTTAACGTCCACCTGGACAGCCTTCAAAGATGGGTAGAAGGGATCGTGGTTTAATGTTTCATCTGAAGGAGGGCAGTTCAGCAGTGCAGGGTATTAGTCCAAATTCCTGGTGAAGATCTAGAACCAATGACCTTCTGATCTTCTGGTCCCAGAGGAGAGCATGCCACCTCCTGAGCCACAGACACCACAAAGAAAGGAAAGGAAAAGAAAACAGAAACAGTGAAACAATCAACCTACAGGATCTTTGCACATTTATCAGTAGTTCAGTTGTTGCTGCGGTGCTGTAGATTCCGTTGTCTTTTCCAGTAAAGCCTATTTACCCTATTCATGAATATTTTCAAGAAGGAAAACTAATAGTTTTGCTCCTGGGCTGGAGATCAAGACTGTGTGGCTTTGAACTCCTGCCTAATTGATATCACTGAACTGTTTGATAATTATTTGTGAACTTTGTGGGGAAATACTCAATTGCAGTGAGGTTATAAAGTTACTTGTCTGTAAAAACAGAGGAGGATTTGCTGGATGCTGCTAGCGCAGCTGCTTTTCATAAGGAGAAATGCTAAAGAGACCTACTTGCTAGACAGAAGAAAGTATCGTCACTCAAGATGTTAGACATTGTCTGGAGACATTCAGTTTTGTTTAAGTATAAAGTAGAACTGGCAGGAATGCAGAATTCCATAAGTGAAGTGGCAATTCTGCTTCCAAAATACTTTTTGGAATTTCTTAATGCCACAAAATTTGAAAAAAAGCATTTTTATGTAAACCACAGAATACTATCCCGTGAATTATGTAATGCACAGAATATTGTTCCATGGTTTGCAGGAATTAGAAAAATAGAGAATAATGTATGGGCAACCATACACAACAAGGCTGTGTTTCCATCAAGTGGCTGAGATGACAGCATGTGACCCTCAAGAGTGACATGCAAGAGGTCCATGCTGTCATCTCAACCCCAAGATGGAAATACATGCTGAGTTGTGTGTGGTTATTCATATTTTATTTTTTCTAGTATATGATTTTATTTACTCAACAGTTTGGATGTTACTTTGAGGAACATTTGAACTAGCTGAGGGGGTGATGGAAGAAACTGGATATGCAGTAAATGCCTCCCCCCACACAGGCTGAAATAGAAAGTAGGGAGAACACAAGGGGAATGGAATCCACCAGGGTGAAAATTAATAAGAGATACAAGGCAACAGAAATGAAATGGGATAAGAAAGGAATCATTAAAAAGAGAGAGGGGAAGGAGAGAAAGGACAAAAAAAAAAGAAGGGGGGTAACAAGTAGAGTGGCAACAAAATTTGGAAGGCCATGTGTGTGAATGATAGAAGTCTAGGAAATACGATTCTGGACCAAGAGGCCATAATGGGAGAGCCTGACCTGGATATTGTGGCCATTACTGAGTCATGATGCACTGAAAACTATGACTGGGACATGTACTTATGAGGTTTACTCTGTTCAGGAGGGACAGGGTGGGAAGGAAAGGAGGAGTGTGATGCTTTATGTAATGGAAGATATAAAAGCAATGGAGATACAGGGGGAGGCAGAGGTACTGTGGGTCACCCTTGAGATGGGGAATGGAGACTATTCGCATCTTCATGATGTACAGACCTCCAGCACAGGGGGAGTAGTTAGATAAAGTGCTGGTGTAAGCTATTGCCAAGATGCCAGAAAAGGAGGTGGTGCTGCGGGACTTCAATTTGCCAGCTGTAGACTGGGATCTCCCAGCTGTGGCTTCAGCTAGAAGCAGGGATATGCTGGACTCCTTTCAGGGGGCATTCTTCAGGCAACTAGTCAGTGAGCCCACTTGTGATGGGGCAATACTGAACATGGTACTCACTAATAGGGACAGTGCTGCAGACATCAAGGTAGGAGGCCACCTGGGTAACAGCAATCATGGTACAGTATAGTTCAATATAAGGAAGGCTGTGGCACTGAACCACACAATGGCGAGGGTCCTGGACTTCAGGAGGCTAGATTTTAAAAAGATGAGCGAATACCTCAGGGATGACCTGGTAGAGGGGGATGACCTTGGCGAGGTGGAGGAACCATGGGCAAAGCTAAAAAGGGTCATGGGAAAGGCAACAAACCTCTGTGTCAAGTAAGTGAGCAAAATCAAGAGGAAAAAGAGATGGCTATGGTACTTGAAAGAGGTGGCAGAAAAGACAAAGGCTAAAAGGGTAGCATTCAGATGGTATAAAGAGACACAGAGGGAGGAGAATAAGACGGTGTATCTGGGAAACAGAGGGAAGTAAGAAGAGTAGGAAGTAGCGTGAAGGCACAGACTGAAGAGAGAATAGTCCAGCAGTGACAAAGGGGGCAAGTCATTTTTTAGGTATGTATGCGAAAGGAGGAAGACCAAGAGTGGGATTATAAGATTAAAAAGGGAAGGGGGGGACTGTGCAGAGGAAGACCAGGAAAAGGCCGGCATTCTGAACAAATACCTTTGTTCAGTGTTCACAGAAGATGGAGAAGGGTAGGGGACACAAAAAAAGGTAAGAGGAGCATTGGCATGAGGGAGGTGGACACTAGTCCATTTTCAGAGGAGAGAGTCCTGAAGGAACTCGCTACTCTGAAAGTGGACAAAGTAATGGGGGAGATGGGGTGCATCCATTGGTGCTGAGGGAGATCAGGGATGTTCTGGCTAAACCTCTGGCAGCCCTCTTTATCTTCTAATTGGAAAAAGGATGGGTTCCAGATGACTAAGACAGTAGATACAAAGAAACATGACAATAATGGCAGAAAAATACCAGAGATCCTTCCAGTCTGCCCAAGTTCCCTATAATTACATAGAAACATAGAAGTTGACAGCAGATAAGGACCGCAGGGCCCATCCAGTCTGCCCATTTCTTTTTCTACCTTATGAGTGTGCCATAGGCCTTTGCTCTGTCAATGGCCTATCTATTCATACTAATCTGTATTGCTCCCTTATGCCTATCCCATGCCTGTTTGAAGCCCTGCACTGTATTCATATCCACCACTTCGTGAGGTAGGCCATTCCATGCATCCACCACCCTTTCTGTGAAAAAGAACTTCCTCACATTACCCCTTAATCGGCCTCCCTCTAATCTCATGCTGTGTCTTCTTGTCCTATATGTATGTGTATATATATGTATATATGTATATTAGAGGCAAAAAAACTCTGTTTAATGCATTAGTTAGGGTTGTTCCACAGCAACAAAAGTGAGGAAATTCAGTGTTACAGTTGAAAGCCCACCTTTGACCCCCCTGTCCACACCCCCAACCAACATCGGGGTGCGAGTTGGGGTTGTCGGCCCTAACTCTCACCCCATCAGAGGTGTGAAGAAGCAGAGGTATAGGAGAATGGGGTGAGAGTTAGGACCGACAACCCCAACACGCACCCGGATGCCGGTTGGGGGGTGTGTATGGGGGGGGTCAAAGGTGGGCTTTCAACCCTAACACTGAATTTCATCACTTTTGTTACTGTGGAACAATCCTAACTAATGCATTAAACAGAGTTTTTTGCCTCTAATTTCCCTTCTTTTTGAGAATGACAATGAGAAATAGTGAATGTAATCCCGCCACGTGATGTCTTGTCACATAGTAACACAGTGCCCACAAATGTAAATGGTAATGTGCATGGTGACGCAAAGCAAAACAGAAAGATAAACAGTACTGTAGACACAAATGGTTAAAATAACGCAAACGCAAGTGCAAATGAAAATGCAAAAGGTAACGCACATGGTGCCGTAGATGGGAACGGAAAGTGAAACAGGTACGGAACCACAAGCGGAAGTGGTAAGGGTAACAGTAATGTAAGCACACAGGCTGGTTTTCCCCAAAAGTTGCATAGAGAAAGACAGTGAGTACAAAGAATGCATGCATAATAATGAGTTCTCGGAGCAGAAAATGAGAGTTGGAATACTAAATTGCTTATATCTCAGGAACCGTGCAGAGAAAAAATGTAAAAGTCATATGATGTCACGACTTTCCTGGCTAGTTTTGTATAGCCCCCAGTAGGGCTAAGTATTTTTCGGACAAAAAGTCCATATCTCACACCGTTTCTGAGATATGGGCCCTGAAAGGCGCGGCGAATGCCGTAATGTTATCTTATGGGAAAAAAAGAGAAGTTCGGAGTGCAATAACTTTGGCTCCCTGTAATATTTTTCACCAAACCACTGAAAGACACATCTGTGGAACATTGCCTTTCTTTCCTCCAAATTTCAGCCCAAAAGACCAAACCGTTATTTTGCGGCAGGGCGGCAAAGATTTCTGTAATGTGGCAGACGCCGTAATGTTATCCTATGGGAAAAAGCATCAACTTTGGAGTGCCATAACTTTGCTGCCCTGTAATATATTTTCACCAAAATACTGAAAGGCACATCTGTGAGATGGTGGCTGCGTTCTCTCCAAGTTTCAGCCCAAAAGACCAAACCATTCTTTTGTAGCAGGGTGGCAAAGAATCTCTGTAATTTTGCCATAGCCTGGAAAAGTAGTGTCACAAATTGCGAAAGCTTTCACAAAAATTTGCTACACTTTCATGAGTGCAATACTACTTTGCGAAATTACTTTTTTCAGAAACTTGAAAAATGTATTTCTAGGGTGTTTAACCTCAAAATAAAGACATGCCTAGCATCCTCAGGGTCCAGCTAGGTAAACACAAAAAGAATTGTGTTGCTAGGAGGTCCCAAATTTAAATGCCAAGCATTTTTCTGATCACCAACTGAAAACAAAATGGTGGATTTGCGAAAGTAAAAGGGCCATTTGCGAAAGTAAAAGCTGCATTTGCGAAAGTGTTTAACTTTTTGTTAACTTTTCCCATTGACTTATAATGGGAAACTGTTTCTTGAATAACTTTTGAACCGTTTAATTTTGTTTCACAAAATCTTCAAAAGGCACATCGGGGATGCCAGCCACATGTTTCCTGAAGTTTTTGGACTGGTCACGAAAACCCTGCCACCTTTAGGCGAGAGCAAAGCATTTGCAAAAAAGCATAATTGTACTTTTTGTTGTTGCTTAATAACTCCGCAGCTGTATATCTGACCTGTATGAAAGTTGGCATTTCCCAAGATCTACTATGCCCAACAATGCCTGCCAAATTTCAGGCAAATCCATTGAACAGTGGCAAAGTTATTAAAAAAGGCACATCGGAAACTCCGGCCGCATGTTCCCCGAAGATATTGGACTGGTCACGCAAACTGTGTGACCTGTAGAGATGACCAAAGAATTGCGAAAAAGCATAGACATGTGCGCAGATCATGCTTAATAACTCCGCAGCCGTATATCCGAACAGTACAAAAGTTGGCAGATCCCAAGATGTATGGTTCTTGATTATGTATTCCAAATTTCTGGAAAATCTGTTGAACGGTTGCAAAGTTATTAAGGTACAATATTTTAGGGTTAACATGTAAATGGCTCCTCAACCCTAACTATGGTAGCACTACGTTACTACACAATATATATATATATATATATATATATATATATATATATATATATATACAGTATATGTATATGTGTGTGTATATATATATGTGTGTGTGTATATGTATATGTGTGTGTGTATATATATATTATATGTGTGTGTATATATATGTGTGTCTATATATGTGTGTATACAGTATGTGTGTGTGTGTATGTGTATATATATATATATATGTGTATATTTGTGTGTGTGTATGTATATGTATGTATGTGTGTGTGTGTGTGTGTGTGTGTGTATATATATATATATATATATATATATATAGGCAAAAACTCCATTTAATGCATCAGTTAGGGTTGTTCCACAGCGACAAAAGCAATGAAATTCGATTATTGGGGTTGAAAGCACGCCTTGGACCCTCAGCCAACTCCCAACCAGCACTGGGGTGTGCGTTGGGGTTGTTAGCTCTAACACTCACCCCATCACATGTGTAAAGAAGCTGAGGAATAGAAGAATGGGGTGAGAGTTAGGACCGATGATCCCAACGTGCACCCCGATGCCGGTTGGGTGGGTGGGTTGGAGGGGTCCAAGGGTGGCTTTCAACCCTAACACTGAATTTCCCTGATTGTGTTGCTGTAGAACAGCCCTAACTGATGCATTAAACAGAGTTTTTTGCCTCTAATTTCCCTTCTTTTTGAGAATGATGATGAGAAATACTGAATTTAATGCGGCGGCGGGAAGGGCCCCACGCTCCTGCCACGTGATGTCTTGTGACATAGTAACAGGAACAGCAACACAAACAGAAGCACCAACAGTGGTGCACATGGTAATGTAAATGTAGATAGTAAAGGAAACGTTAATAGAAACGCAAGCGCAAAGTCACGCTGAAGCGAACAGTGACGCAAACGGACATTGAAGCTTGTATGGAAATGCAACTGGTAACGTGAACAGTGATGGCAGCAGTATTTTGAATGGACATGTTAAGTGTCACAGCAAAAATAAAGTGAAAGGGAACAGAAACGGAAATGTGAATGCAAGTGCACACGTAAACGCAAACCGTAAGGCACACAGGCACGGTACCACAATTGTAAATGCAAATGGTAAAGTTAACATGAAGAATAACACCAAAGGAAATAGAAACGGGAACAGAAGTGCGTACAGAAATGCAAACTGAAATGCGCATGGGCACAGTACCGCAATTGTAAATGCAAATGGTAGCGGTAACAGCAACAATAACAGTAAAGGAAACAGAAACGCAAAAGGAATCGCAAAAGCATATGAAAACTCAAACCGTAATGCGCACGGGCACAGTAACACAATTACAAATGCAAATGGTAACAGTAACAGCAAGAAAGATGGAAAACAAAAGAGAAATGGAAATGCAAACAAAAGGGCTGCTGGAAATGCAAATGGCAATGCGCATGGTGATGCAAACAAAAACACAAACAGAAACAGTAGTGGAAACGCAAATGGTAACAGTAACAAAAACACAAGCGCAAATGACAATGCAAAGGGTAATGCACACGGTGGCATACACGGGAGCTGTAATGCAAACGGGGACATAAACGCAAGTGGAAACAGTAACTGTGACGGTAACGGCAGTGCACACCCTGTTTTTGCCGAATAGGTGCATAGAGAAACACAGTGTGTACAAAGAATGTATGCACTGTAGTGGGCATCGAAGCTGAAAACGAGCATTGGAAGTACTTAATTGCTAATATTACTTCCACTTACATACTGTGTGACCCTGAGCAAGTCACTTAACTTCTCTGTGCTCCCAGGATGCTCCTGTTAAAAAGCTTTCAGCTTAGTGTGCTACTCCTGGTTAAACAACTCAAAAAAAAAAAACATAAAATCTCAGCAACTGCATGACATAAAAAAAATTAAAATTTCACAAACATCATGATTTTCCTGGCTAGGTTTTTGCTATTACATAGCCCACAGGGCTATGGAACTCAAACAAAAAATCTGTATCTCGCATCGTTTTCGAGATCCGAGCCCCGAAAGGAGAGGCATACGCCACCATGTTAGTCTATGGGAAAAAACACCAACTTCAGAGTACTGTAACTTGGCAGCTGTTCAATATTTTTTCACCAAACCACCAAAAGGCACATCTGTGAGATGTTGGCTGCCATCTGTCCAAATTTCAGCCCAAAAGACCAAACCGTTCTTTTGCAGCAGGGTGGCAAAGAACTCCTGTCATTTTGGACATAGTCTGGAAAAGTAATGTCACAATTTGCGGCAATTTTCGTAAACATTTGCTAAAGTGTTGCAAGATCAACACTACTATGCGACACTACTGTTTCCATAAATTTGAAAAACATATTTCTGGGGTGTTTTACTCCAAAATAAAGACATGGCTAGCATCCTCAGGGCCCGACTAGGTGAACACAGAAAGAATTGTGTCCCTAGAGGGTCCCAAATTTAAATGCCAAGCATTTTTCTGATCACTAACTGAAAACAAAACGGTGGATTTGCAACACTACTAGGGTAATTTGAGACACTAAAAAGTGCATTTGTGAAAGTGTTGCACTTTTTGTTAACTTTTCCCATTGACTTATAATGGGAACTTGTTTTTTGAATAACTTTTGAACTGTTCAATATTTTTTCATGAAATCTTCAAAAGACACATTGGGGATGCCAGCCACATGTTTCCTGAAGTTTTTGGACTGGTCACGAAAACCCTGCCACCTTTAGGCGAGAGCAAAGCATTTGCAAAAAAGCGTAATTGTACTTTTTGTTGTTGCTTAATAACTTCGCAGCTGCATATCTGACCTGTATGAAAGTTGGCATATCCCAAGAACTACTATGCCCAACAATGCCTGCCAAATTTCAGGCAAATCCATTGAATGGTGGCAAAGTTATTAAGGTGCAAAATGTCACCCTTTAACCTTAAAAGGGCTTCTCAACCCTAACTATGGTAGTACTACCGTGCTACCATAATGTATGTGTGTGTGTGTGTGTGTGTATATATATATATATATATATATATACAGATATATATCTATATATATATATAATGGTAGAACAGTAGTGCTACCATAGTTAGGGTTGAGGAGCCATTTCTATGTTAAACCCCAAATTTTGCACCTTAATAACTTTGCAACCATTTAACGGATTTGCCTGAAATTTGGAATACATGATCAAGAACCATAGGCCTTGGGATCTGCCAAGTTTTGTACTGCTTGGATATACGGCTGTGGAGTTATTAAGCATGATCTGTGCGCTCGTTTACACTTTTCTGGAATTCTACGGTCACGCCTACAGGTCGTATGGTTTGCGCGACCGGTCCGAAATATTCAGGGAGCATGCGGCCAGGGTCCCTATGTGCCTTTCAAAGATTTCGTGAAAAATATTAAACGGTTCAAAAGTTATTCAAAAAACAGTTTCCTATTATGTCAATGGAAAAGTTAACAAAAAGTTCGACAGTGTCGCAAATGCACTTTTAGTGTCGCAAATGGCCCTGTTAGGTGTCGCAAATCCGCCATCTTGTTTTCAGTTGGTGATCAGAAAATGGTTGGCATTTAAATTGAGACCCTCTAGCAACCTAATTCTTTTTGTATTCACCTAGTCGGCCCTGAGGATGCTAGCCAAGTCTTTATTTTGGGGTAAAACACCCCAGAAATATGTTTTTCAAATTTCTGGAAAGATAGTGTCATCAAAGTAGTGTCGCACTTATGGAAGTGTTGCAAATTTTATGGAAGCTGAAATCATCACACTACTTACACTATGCTCAAAATAACAGTAATTCTTCGCACCCGGCAAAAGAACGGTTGGGAGTTTTAGGCTGAAATTTGAGGGAACGTAGAAGACATCTCACAGATGTGCCTTCAGTGTTGTTTTGAAAAATATTACATGACGCAAAGTTATGGCACTCCAAAGTTGACGTTTTCCCATAGGATAACATGACGGGCGCCCAACGCATTGCAGAAATCTTTGGCACCCTGCTGCAAAATAACGGTTTGGTCTTTTCCCTGAAATTTGGAGGGAAGACAGCCAACAGTCCACAGATGTGTCTTTCAGTGGTTTGGTGAAAAAACATTACAGGGAGGCAAAGTTATGGTGCTCCAAACTTTTCTTTTTTTCCCATAGGATAACATTACGGCATTCGCCGCGCCTTTCAGGGCACGTATCTCGGAAACGGTGTGAGATACGGACTTTTCGTCAGAAAAATTCTTAGCTAGGACAGTTGTAAATAATATGACTTTTAAATTTTTTTTCTACGTCATACAGTTCCTGAGATATAATGTATTTAGTATTCCAAGATCTCATTTTCTGCGCCGATACTCATTATTATGCATACATTATTTGTACTCACTGTCTTTCTCTATGCAGATTTTGGGAAAACCAGCCGTGTGCTTACATTACTGTTACTGTTGCCCTTTCCGCTTGTGGTTCTGTACCCATTTCACTTACCATTGACGCTCACGCCCACCATATGCGTCTATCCTTTGCGTTTTCATTTGCGCTTGCGTTTTCTGTTATTTTTGCCATTTCTGTGTACAGTACTGTTTCTCTTTCTGTTTCACTTTGCGTCACCATGCCCATTGACATTTCCGTTTGCAGGCACCATAACATTGTGACAACACATCACGTGGAACCATTCCCGTCTCGCCACCATGTGTGTTACCCTTTCTGTTCTCATTCGGCAATTGTGTTACCATATGCGCTACAGTTAGCATTTCTGTTTGCATTGCTGTCCCTGTTAGTATGCCACAAGACATCATAGGGGCTCAAGGCCCCGCCACGCGCATTATGCGGCCACTCCTGCCGCTGCATTACATTCACTATTTCTCGTTATCATTCTCAAAATAAGGGAAATTAGAAAAAACTCCATTTAATACATTAGTTAGGGTTGTTCCACAGTGACAAAAGTAGAAAATTTGCTGTTAGGGTTGAAAACCCCCTCACCCCACCCACCTCCCCAACCGGCATTGTGGTGTGCATTTGGATCGTGTGTCCTAACTCTCAGCCCCATTTTCCTATACTTCTGCTTTACACATGTCATGGGGTGAGAGTTAGGGCTGATGATCTCAATGCACACCCCAATGCCACCACGTGTGTCATCTTTTGCGTTTTCATTTGCACTTGCGTTTCTGTTACTGTTTTGCCATTTGTGTGTACCGTATTGTTTCTCTTTCTGTTTCACTTTGCGTCACCATGCCCATTGACATTTCCATTTACAGGCACCATGTTACTATGTGACAAGACATCACGTGGCACACTGTTCCCATCTACGCCACCGTGTGCATTACCCTTTCTGTTCTGATTTACGCTTGTGTTACCATGTGTGCCACTGTTAGCATTTCTGTTTGCGTTGCTACTCCTGTTAGTATGCCACAAGACATCATGTGGCGGGAGCGTGGGGCCCTTTGGGCCCCGCTCCCGCTACTTATTCACTATTTCTCATTATCATTCTCAAAGAAGGAAATTAGGCAAAAAACTCCATTTAATGCATTAGTTAGCGGTTGTTCACAATGACAAAAGTAAGGAAATTCGCTGTTAGGAGTTGAAACCCCTAATTCCGACCCACCCCCCAGCACCAGGCACACACAGACACACACACCAAATTCAAGGTATGGGGAGGACCAAGTCAACACAACTAATGACAGACATCCAGCAGCAGGTGACAGAAATAACAAACAATTGTCTAAATGTACTATAGACATACCCACCCACCTGACCAGGTACTGCATGCTCAGTGGAGATCAACAGCAAACTGAGGCCATGTACACCAAGCATTCACCGTCCTGATTGCAGCTGCACACAACGTACCACACTTAGTAGTTGCATGGCCTTACCTACCGATGCCCCACACCAGGCCATGTAAGGGATGTGTACGTTTGGTGCACTTGTGGTGGGCCACCTGAGCAACAGAGTTCAGCAAAACCAAGGAGTTGTACAGGTATAATATCTCTAATTATAACAAGGGTTTGAGAAATGCAGCTTTCTAATTGACTGTAAACATTGTAACAGCCTTATGTTTAGTTTTTATTAACATACATATGAGCCTAACCATATGATGAACATGGTTTAATGTTGTTTAAAAACAGTTTTATTATGATAGCAATAAGCCACTCCCAGGTATTATGTCAATGGTCAGTTTATCACTGTCTAGCGACATGGCACTCGGCTATGCCTCATTCAACATTAAACCCTACAAAGCGATTAACAGACCATTTAACATACTGTTGGTCATGCCTTATTGCTTAATTGTCTTTATAAGTAGATACTCTCCCTCTGCTAGGCACTGCAGCAGCTTGCAACACAGTGCCCACCCAGTTACAACACACACTGTCTAGTTACTGGAGAATGGCTTGTGAATATGAACTCATGAATGAACAGTGTAACTTGAGATCATTACAGTCATCGAAACCTTAGTGTGATTATACTGAGCAAGTCAGTGATAGAGGATAATCCCTGCTGTCCTAGTACACTTACCCCCATTGTGAGTTAAATCAATACTAAAGACATTCTGTTTATATCTACACCATACCTACTTGATTCCTGTTGTACCACAATTAACATAGTTATCACTTTGATAGCATCAGTGACAGAAGTGTGGCAAACCCAAACAGTAGGCATACAGCATGAGTATGAAACAACTGTTAAAAAAACACACTGTGTCCATAAATGGCATAGATCACTCATTGCAACAATTGTAAATGTATTACTATTTGAATAAGTTAGTCATCACAGATGCAATGAGATTGTCTTTATCAGGTACAACATACTCAGTAAAGTGCCTACAGGAAAATCTATCCCATATACATCTCCGATACAGGTACATCATTGTTGGCTCAGTAGTGCTATGATATTTAGAAGTTGCTTGGCTTGATCCATGCACAGTACAATGTTTCTTACAAAGAATACTTACTGCATCTTTAGTATTGAAAACACACTGAAGGTCTGTGTATGTACATCAGCAGTACACCTTCATCCAGTAAGAATGCATGTGATAACCGCAGTCACAGAATTTCACAGCGTTGAACAGGCAATGTTTTCCATACGTTTACATCAGCCTCTCTATGTTGAGTAAACCATTGCAGTGAATATACTACTATGTAAATCACCTACTAAATGAATCACTACTTTATCTTGAGCATGCTAGTGTCTTGTAGTTGATTATATGCTTCTCTTAATTAATGTATACTCACTAGTGTTAAAACCTTTCTACAACTGTCATCATGCACCTTCAGCATTTATATTGAATAACGGCACAGTACCAGTTGTGGTGTGGTGTGGGGCATCAGTGGGTAAAGCCATGCAGCTACCAAGTGTGGTATATTAGTGTGCAGCTGCAATCAGGGATGTGTCGTTTGGTGTACATGGCCTCAGTTTTGCTGTTGATCTCCACTGAGCATGCAGTACCTAGTCAGGTGGGTGGGGATGTCTCGTAGTACATTTAGACAATTGTTTATTATTTCTGTCACCTGCTGCTGATGTCTGTCATTGGTTGTGTTGACTTGGTCCCTCCCCCATACTTGAATGTGTGTGTGTGTCGTGTGTGCAGCTGGGGGTGACTCGAGTTAGGGTTTTCAACCCTAACAGAATTTCCTTACTTGTCAGCTGTGGAACAACCTAACTAATGCATTAAATGGGTTTTGCCTCTAATATATATATATATATATATATATATACTTATATTATGTAGAACGCAGTAGTGCTACCATAGAATTGGAATTGAGACAATTCTATGTTAAACCCCAAAACTTTGCACCTTAATAACTTTGCAACTGTTTGATGGATTTGCCTGAAATTTTGGAATATATGATCAAGAGCCACAGGCCTGGATCTGCCAAGTTTTACCAGTCAGGTATATGGCTGCAGAGTTATTATGTGTGATCTGTGCGCACGCTTACGCTTTTCTGGAATTTATGGTCGCCACCACAGGTCATACAGTTTCGTGTGACTTGACCCAAAATCTTCTGAAGAGAACATGCGGCTGGGGTCACAATGTGCCTTTTGAGATTTGGTGAAAAAATATTAAACAGTTCAAAAGTTATTCAAAAACAGTTTCCCATTATAAGTCAATGGGAAAAGTTAAAAAGATGCGACAGTGTCACAAATGATACATAGATACATAGATACATAGATACATAGACAGTGTCTGCAGATAAGGGCCTATGGCCCACCTAGTCTGCCCATTTCAGCTTGTAAGTTCTGTTTGTTTTCCTAGAAGTCTGTTTCTCCTTACCCCTGCCCTCTAGAATTCCTTTATGTCTATCCCATGCATTCTTAAATCCCGTGATTGTTTCAGCCCCCACCACTTCCTCTGGCAGAGTGTTCCACTTGTCCACCACCCGTTCTGTGGAAATTCTTCTCATGTTTCCTCTAGAACGATCCTCCCTCAACTTCATCCCATGCCCTGTCCTGAAACATCTTTTTCGGCTTAAAAATAGTGTTTTCCTGCACCTGTTCCTCCCTGAAGATGCTTGTATGTCTCTATCATATCCCTCTCCTCCTCTCCTCCAGGGTACATGTTCAGTTCCTTCAACCTGTCTTCATAGGACTTGTGATGCAACCCATGCACCATCTTTGTTGCCCTCCTCTGAACCTTCTCTACCCTGTCTATGTCCTTACATGTATGTGTCTCCAGAACTGTACACTGTACTCCAGGTGGGGCCTCACTAGTCTCTTGTATAGCGGAATTATGACCTCCCTTTTCCCGCTGGTGATGCCCTGCCTATACATCCCAGCATCCTATTAGCTTTACCTGATGCCTTGTCACACTGTTTCCCTACCTTGAGGTCATCAGAATGACAACCCCAAGATCCTTTTCCTGCTTGCATGCATACTATCCTCACCACCCCAACTGATATATATTGTGCCAGGGTTTTTGTGCCCCATATGCATTATCTTGCACTTTGCATTGACTAACTGCCAAACCTTGGACCAGTCTCTCTTCTGCGTTCTTTGCAGGTCCTTCTCATTCTGTCTACACCCCTCTGGTGGTGTCCACTCTGTTACAGAGCTTTGTCATCAGCCGAACAGTGAAATTCTGCCTTCTAGATCACCTGTGCAATGTCACTCAGTGAAGATGTTAGAAGGACCGGTCCCAGCACTGATCCCTGTGGTACCCCACTGGTTACTCTTCCCTCCTGTGGGTGACAGCCATACCACCACCCTCTGTGTCCTGCCACCCTGCCAGTTACCTACCCACCACACTACCATCCTGCCCACACCCATATTCCCCAGTTTGTGTAATAGTCTTCATGTGGCACAGTGTCAAAGGCCTTGCTGGAAGTCCAGATAGCCATGTCCACTGCTCTCCCTGATCCACCTCCCTAGTCACCCAGTCAAAAATTCAATGAGGTTGGTCTGACACTGACCTCCCCTGGTGAAACCATGCTGCCTTAGGTCCTGTAGTCCAGTGACAACCAGATGTTCCACCAATCTCTCCTTCAGTAGTGCTTCCATGATCTTTCCCACTACCGGGGTGAGGCTGACTGGATCTAGGTTCCCTGCTTCCTCTTTGTTCCCACTTTTGTATAAGGGGACTACATCTGCTGTCCTCCAGTCTTTGGGTACCTCCCTGTGTCCAGTGATTGGCTGAACAGGATAGCCAGGAGGTTCCAGCCACCACCTCTCTTAGTTCTTTAAGGACCCTGGTGTGCACCCCATCTGGCCCCATTGCTTTATCAGCTCTTATTACTTCCAGTTCCTTCAGGACCCTTTCTGTGTAAAGGGACATTGTGTCCATTCTGCAATTCTCACCCTTGTACTCCTTCAAGACCATTCCCCCTCTTAGCAAATAAAGACTGAGCAGAAATACCTGTTCAATATATCAGCTTTATTGTTGTCATCTCCACAGCCGCTCCACATCCTCCCCTTCAGTCTCACTATCACTCCCTTTGTCTTTGCTTTTCACTATGTACCTGTAAAGGTTTGTCCCCCTTTACCCACTAGATTTTGCAATGTGTTCTTCTGTCTGAGCTTTGGCTGCCCTACAACTTCCCTGCCTCCTTTGTTTCTCCTGGTACCTCCCTATCCCTTCTGCCTGAATGTCTTTTTGTATTGCCTGAATGCAATCTTTTTAGCTTTCACTCTTTGCCACCCTTTGGAAACCAATGGTCTCTTCCTTTTCCTCTTCACTAACCTGCTTAATGCATAATTCTAGTTGTTCTTATAATCCCCATTTTAAATACTGCCCATCTTCTCAACCACTGATTCCTGTCATTCCCTCAATGCCTCTTTCAAGTATCTCCCCATTTTCCAAAGTCTGCCCCTAAAATCAGGATACGTGTTTTTGTGTGGTTCCAGTTCTGCTCTTTCTGTGATTTCAAACCACAATGACTGGTGATCAGCCACCCAGGTGCTCCCCAATGTTACCCCCCATCACACTGTCCCTGTTTGTGAGCACAAGGTCCAGTATTGCCTTCTGTTGAGTTGGTTCCATGACCAGTTGCTTGAGGAAGGCACCTGAAGGAGTCCAGGATAAACTGCAACCTAGTTGAGTGCTGCAGGATAACTCCAGTCCAGTCTGGTATATAGGAAGTCTCCAACCAGTACCACTCACCCTTGTCTGCCATCCTTTGGATGGCTAGCATCAACTCCCTATCTGTTTCTTCCTCCTGGGCTGGTGGTCTATAGACCACACCTGAATGAGATACTTGGCCACATTTTCCTTTCCAGCTTAACCCACAGTATCTATCCCCATTTTGTTCCTCCTGGATCTCCTTGGCCCTTATGTCATTTTCACATACAGTGCTCCTCCTCCTTCCTGCCTGCTCTGTCTCTTCTGAATATGTTAGCCAGGTATGGCCATCTCCCAGTCATGGTTATCATCACCAGGTTTCAGTGATGGCCACAATGTCAAGTCTGACTATTCTTGACAACTCTCAGATCTTCCATCTTGTTACTAAGGCTCTGGCATTTGCACTCATAGCTTTCCATGATTTGACACTCCTAGACTGCTTCACTGTTCTCAGCCCCTTCCTTGGTTGTCATTTATCCCTGGTTCTCCTTGCTGTTTGCCCTTCTGCCAAAATTTTGCCCCTTTATCTGCTTATCCACCTTTTGACACTAATCTCCATCTTTTACATTTTTACTTATGAAATGGGCCGGTACATTCATAAATCAGCCATTTGTTTTCAGTTGGTGATCAGAAAATAGTTGGCATTTAAATTGAGACTCTCTAACAACCTAATTCTTTTTTGTATTCACCTAACTGACCCAGAGGATGCTTGCACCATGTCTTTATTTTGTAGTAAACACTTAGAAATATGATTTTCAAATTTCTGGAAAAGATACTTTCAAAATTACTTTCGCTCATGAAAGTGTCCAGACTTTTACTACAAGCTCGCAGAAATTAAACAGTAGTTTTCCACTCAGGGACAGTGACAGCGATTTCGGTACTGGCGCTGCAAAGAACTGTTGGGAGTTTTGGGCTGAAATTTTGAGAGAAACGGGCAGACATCCACAGATATGCCTTTCAGCATTATATTAAAAAATTACACAGCAGCAAAGTTACGGCACTCCAAAGTTTACAGTTTTCCCATAGGATAACATTAACGCGCCCAACGACTAGAAATCCTTTGGCACCCTGCTGCAAAATAACGGTTTGGTCTTTTTTTCTGAAATTTGGAGGGAAGACAGCCAACAGTCCACAAATGTGCCTTTCAGTGGTTTGGTGAAAAAACATTACAGGGAGGCAAAGTTATGGTGCTCCGAACTTTTCTTTTTTTCCTATAGGATAACATTATGGCATTCGCCACGCCTTTCAGGCCCGTATCGGAAACGGTGAGAGAATGGACTTTTCATCAGAAAACTTACCCTTTGGCATTAAAGACTCAAATTAACCAGGACAGTTTAAATAATATGACTTTTATTTTTTTTCTACATCACCACGGTTCCTGAGATATAATGTGTTTAATATTCCCAAGATCTAATTTTCCCAATAGTCATCGCTATGCATACAGTATTTCTACTCACTGTCTTTCTCTATGCAGGGTTTGGAAAACCAGCCTGTGCGCTTACATTAACTGTTACTGTTGCCCTCCGCTGGCGGTTCAATTCGCTTCACTTCCCACTGCTGACGCCTGGGCGCGCCCACCATGCTTATCCTTTATGCTTTCATTTGCGCTCATGCTTTCTGTTATTGTATGCCATTTCTGTGTACAGTACTGTTTATCTTTCTGTTTCACTTTACATCACCATGCCCAGTGACATTTCTGTTTGCAGGCACCATGTTAACTATGTGACAACACATCACATGGCAGACCATTCCGCCTCACGCCACCATGTACGTTACCTTTCTGTTCTCATTCATGCTGTGTTACCATATGCGCCACTGTTAGCATTTCTGTTTGTGTTGCTGTCCCTGTTAGTATGCACAGACATCATGGGCCCCAGCTGGCCCACCACCGCGATTATGTGGTGGGGCCCAGCTCCCGCTGCATCACACACTGTTTCTCATTATCATTCTATAAAGAAGGAAATTAGGGCAAAAGAAAAGCCAGTTTAATGCATTGGTTGGGTTGTTCCTGGTGACAAAGTGAAGAAATTACAATGAGGTTGAAAACCCCTCACCCCCTTACCCCACTGAACTGGAATTGGGGTGGGTATTACCGGGTCCTAACTTCACCTCATTCTATTATCTTGCTGCTTTACATGTCATGGGTGAGAGTTAGGGCTGATAATCCCAATGCACACCAATCACGTCACGATCATCTTTGCATTTTTCATTTCTTGCGTTGCCTGTTACTTTTACCATTTGTGTACCATGCTGCTTTTTCTGCCCACTTTGCGACCATGCCCATTTCCATTACAGGCATGTTTATGTGACAAGACATCGCGTACACCATTCCCGTCACACCGTAAAGTACCCTTTTCTGTTCTATTCGCGCTTTGTGTTACCATGTGTGCTAATGTTAGCATTTCTGTTTGCTGCTCCTGTTACTATCCTACAAGACATATGGCGGATAAATTCATTCACTATTTCAATATCACTCAAAAAGAAGGAAATTAGAGGCAAAAACCCGTTTAATGCATTAGTAGCGTTCACAGTGACAAAAGAGGAATTGGCTGTTAGGGTTGAAACCCTAACTCGATTCACCCAGCACCACACACACAGGGGTGTGCTGTGAGGTGTGGCTGAGTGGCATGTCTCTAAGATGATTGATGACCATTGACACAATTTTAGGAGTGACTTATGCTATAATAATGAAACATGTTTTTAAACAGTTTTAAACCTGTTCAGTATATGTCAACCCTTCATATGGTATAAAGATGAACAAAAGGTTATTAGATGTTTGCAGCCAATGATATCATTTGTAGACTCAGCACATATAGTGACTGAATGGTACATGTATAGTCACAGCTGTGACCTGTTGTGCCACCCAACCGGTAATAATGACTGCATAGGCACAGGAAAAGTAAAGTACATTGCTGAGTTTTACACTGTTAGAATTCTGTCAAATGACATGCAGTACCACATAATTACATATGCTGTGATACTGATCAGCATATAGTACCAAACAAATTGATGGGTATAGTTGTAGCAGTATTAGTAAACATTGATTGTATGCAGAATCATAGACACTTATTTTATGTCATAATGGTATTTAAAGCAAGGAGTAACAGGTGTTATGGTTTAAAAATTTATGCCAATTTGTCAAATGGAGAAAAGGTCAATCAAAAGTGAAATTTAGTTAACAGAAGAGTCCACTGACAATCTTGTATGTATACAATCATTGCTTGTCAAATATGTAAATGTGTAAAATAATAAGAACTACATAATATGGATTGGAGTAAGTGTATGATATAACAGAAACTAATCAGGTGTTGTGTGTTTCTAGTTATGTTTAGCACTACTACCTTTATGTGAGGAAGTAGTTTCGACATTCGACTGGAATTCTATTAGTCAGGCTGAGCTGTAGCATATTATATATTTACTGCATATGAGATGGGTTTGTAAAAATGTTACTTTTAAAAATGGTTGTATGTTGTAATTATGTGCAGTACATACGTATTATGTTAATAAGGCAATGTCAGAAGCGAAGTGATTACACAATACGATAGACAAGGTTTTGTTGTAATTGTGACTGCTACTGTGGATGTTCCTGGGTATGAAACCATATGCTGACTGTCTGTTAGTACAACACACACAAATGTAAGTTTTGTGACATTTGATTGATATTATTTAATAATATGTCATGATAAGGCGCAAGGAAAATTCCACCTGACCCTCAATTGAGGTATGATCATAAACATTGCCGGTAGAAACAGGTATGCAGTTTGTTGTGATCAGCAACAGTGCCTGATTTACACTGTCATTAATTTTACATACTTGTAGAATAATCATGACAAGTTTAAAAATATATAATGTTTTACATGAACAAATGACATATTATCAATTTTATTGGCTTCTATGTAAATTCTTAACTTATAAATACTAAACTGTCATGGAATGCATTTTTTAACAAACTTATAGTTAATTAAATGTGATACTATAGTGCTGAATAATATCTAAAACATTCACTTTACTTTAGTACTAACTACTATTTTAGTACAAGTATCAAACTAGTTGTTTTAATGTACCTTGAATACAATGTTTATATTATGTACAGTACCTTAAACACATGTAAAGCAGAAATGATTCAGCAATTGGTTAGTATTACAGTTGTGTAATTCAGCTTTGCATTATCAATAAAGGTAGCTGTTTTACATGTTTAATACTAGTACGGTGGCCACCTGAAACAACAGAGTTCAGCAAAACAAGGTTGTACAGGTATAATATCTAATTATAACAGTTTGAAATGCAGCTCAATTGACTGTAAACATTGTAACAGCCTTGTGTTTGGTTTTATTAACATACATAAGAGCCTAACCATATGATGAACATGGTTTAATGTTGTTTAAAAACAGTTTGTACGATAACCAATATAAGCCACTCCAGGTATTGTGTCAATGGTCAGTTTATGCTATCTGGCGACATGTGGCACTGGCTATCCTCATTCAACGTATAAACCTAGGCGATTCAGACCATTTAACATAACTGGTCATACCTTACTTAATTGTCTTTATGGGACACTACTCCTCTACTAGGCACAAGCAGCTTTGCAACACAGTGTCACCAGTTACACCATACACTCTGATTTGCTGGAGATAAACATGAATGTGAACTCATGAAGATGAACGGTGTAGCAGTCATTACAGTCATGACCTAATTGATTATAACTGACAGAGTCAGTGATGAGGATAACTCCTGCAATAAAGTACACTTACATTGTGAGTTAAATCAATACTAAAGACATTCTGTTTATATCTACACCATACCTACTTGATTCCTGTTGTACCACAATACATAGGGATCACTGATAGCATCAGTGACGAAGTGTAGCAAACCACAGTAGCATAGCATGAGCAAACAACTGTTAAAAAAATCACACTGTGTCCATAAGTGGCATAGATCCTCATTGCAACAATTAAAGTATTACTATTTGAATAGTTAGTCATCACAGATGCAATGAGATTGTCTTTATCAGGTACAACATATATGAAGTGCCTACGGAAAATCTATCCCACATGCATCTCGATGGGTACATCATTGATGGCTCAATAGTGCTATGATATTTAGAGTTGCTTGGCTTGATCCGTACAATTACAATGTTTCTTACAAAATACTTGCATCTTTAGTGAAACACGAAGGTCTGTGTATGTACATCAGCACTACATCAGTAAGAATACATATGATAGACGATACAATTTCTGGCGTTGAACAGGCAATGTTTTCATCGTTTAGCCTCTCATGTTGAGTAAACCATTGCAGTAAATATACTATATAAAATCACCTACTAAATGAATCATACTTTTATCTTGAGCATACTGGTGTCTTGGTTAATTTATTACTTCTCTTAATTAATGTACACTAGTGTTAAAACCTTTCTACAACTGTCATCATGCACCTTCAGCATTTATATTGAATAACGGCACAGTACCGGTTGTGGTGTGGTGAGCGCCAGTGGTAAAGGCCATGCAGCACCAAAGTGTGGTATGTTGTGTGCTGCAATCGAGGGATATTAATAGACGTTATTACATGGCCTCAGTTTTGCTGTTGATCTCCACTGAGCATGCAGTACCTGGTCAAGTAGGTGGGGATGTCTCGTGATACATTGAACAAGTGTTTGTTATTTCTGTCACCTGCTGCGGATGTCACATTGGTTGTGTTGACTTGGTCCTCCCCATACAGAATGTGTGTGTCTGTGTGTGTGTGGTGTAGGGGGTGGTCAGTTAGGGTTTTCAACCTAACAGACGCTCATACTTTAATACAATGAACAACTAACAAATACATTAAATGAGTTTTTACCTCTAATATATATATATATATATATATATATATGTATATTATGGTACACAGTAGTGCTATGAGTCGGTGAGAGCCATTTCTATTAAACCCCAAAACTTTGCTGTAATAACTTTGCAACTGTTTGTTTGCCTGGGGAAATTTGGAATATATGATCGAGCCATAGGCCTTAGGATCTACTTAGTTTCGTACAGTCAGGTATATGGCTGCAGGTTATTATGTGTGATCTGTGCACGTGCGTTTCACAAATTCATGGTGGCACAGGTCATACGGTTTCGCGACCAAAATCTTCAGAGAACATACGTCAAGTCAATGTGCCTTTTAATTTGGTGAAAAAATATTTAACAGTTCAAAATTATTCAAAAAGATTCCCATTATAAAGTAATGGGAAAAGTTAAAAAGTTGACAAGTATATAAATGATACATAGATACATAGATACAGATACATAACAGTGTCTGCAGATAAGACTATAGCCCACCTAGTCTACTTATTCAACATAAGACTGTTTGTTTCCTGAAGTCTGTTTCTCCTTACCCTGCCTCTAGAATTCCTTTATGTCTATCCCTGCATTCTTAAATCCGTGATTGTTCAGCCCACCACTTCCTCTGGCAGAGTGTTCACCTCCCACCACCGTTCTGTGAAGAATTCTTTCTCATGTTTCTCTGATCGTCCTCCTCAACTTCATCCGCCCTCTAGTCCAGAACATCTTTTCGCTTAAATAGTGTTTTCCTGCACCCTGTTCCCCTGTAAGATACTTATGTCTCTATCATATCCTCTCCTCCTCTCCTCCGGGGCCACACAGTTCACTAACCTGTCTTCCTGGGACTTGTGATGCAACCAGCCACCATCTTTGTTGCCCTCTCTAACCTTCTCTACCTCTATGTCCTTACGTAGGTATGGTCTCCAGAACTGTACACTGTACTCGGTGGCCCCACTAGTGTCTTGTAGCCAATTATGACCTCCTTTCCGCTGGTGATGCCTGCCTATACATCAGCATCTATTGCTTTACCTGATGCCTTGTCACTGTTTCCCTTGAGGTCATCGAGACAACCTTCAAGATCCTTTCCTGCTTGGTGCATGCTATATCTCACCCCAACTGATATATTGTGCCAGAGTTTTTTGCACCCATATGCATTATCTTGCCTTCTTTGTTAATTTCAACTGCCAAACCCTTGACCATTCTTCAAGTGTCTGCGGTCCTTCTCATTCTGCACCCTCTGGTGTGTCTACTCTATTACAAACTTTGTGTCATCAGCGAACAGTGAAATTCTGCCTAGATCCTGTACAATGTCTGATGAAGATGTTGAATAGGACCGGTCCAGCACCCATCTGTGGTACCCCACTGGTTACTCTTCCCTCTGTGGGTGACAGCCATTTACCACCACCCTCACCTGCACCCAGCCAGTTGCCTACCCACCACTACTGTCCTGCCCACCCATATTCCCAGTTTGTGCAATAGTCTTCTAGCAGCACAGTGTCAAGGCCTTGCTGAGTCCAAATAAGCCATGTCCTGCTCCCAGTCCACCTCCTAGTCACCCAGTCAAAATTCAACCAGGTTGGTCTGACGCACCCCTGGGTAAACCATGCTGCCTTAGGTCCTGTGGTCAGTGACAACCAGATGTTCACCAATCTCCTTCATAGTGCTTCCATGATCTCCCACTACAGGGTGAGGCTGACAGTGCAGTTCCTGCTTCCTCTTTGTTCCCACTTTTGTAAGGACACATCTGTCCTCCAGTCTTACGTACCTCCTGTCCAGTGATTGGCTGAACGGATGGCAGAGTTCGCCACCACCTCTCTTAGTTCTTCAAGGACCCAGGGTGCACCCATCAGCCTTCTTTAGCACCTATTACTTCAATTCCTTCAGGACCCTTTCTCGTGTAAAGGGACTTGTGTCATTCTGCACCATTCTCACCCTTGTACTCACTTCAGACCCATTACCCCTCTTCCTTAGTAAGACAGGCAAATACCTGTTCAATATCAGCTTTATTGTTGTCATCTCACAGCGGCTCCATCTCCCCCTTCAGTCTCACTATCATCCCTTTGTCTTTCTTTTTTCATATGTACCTATAAAAGGTTTTGTCCCCTTTACCACTGATTTTACATGTGTTCTTCTGTCTGAACTTTGGCTTCCCTTACTGACTTCCTGCACTCCTTGTTTCTCTGGTACCTCCCTATCCCTTCTGCCTGTGTCTTTTTGTGTGCCTGAATACAATCTTTGGCTTTCACTTTCTTTGCTACCTCTTTGGAAAACCATAATGGTCTCTTCCTTTTCCTCTTGCTAACCTATGGCATAATTCTGTTGTTCTTATAATCCCATTTTAAATACTGCCCTGTTCCTCAACCACTGATTCCTGTCCCAGTCCTTAATACCTTTTCAAGTATCTCCCATTTCCCAAAGTCTGCCCCTAAAATCCAGGATCGTGTTTTTGTGGTTTGGACCTGCTCTTTCTGTGATTTCAAACCACAATGACTGGTAGTCACTATTAGGTGCTCCCAACTGTTACCCCCCATGTCTGTTTGTAAACTGGGTCAGTATTGCCTTCTGCTAGGTTGGTTCTACATGACCAGTTGTAGGAAGGCACCCTGGAAGAGGTCGGATAATCTGCTCTAGTTGATGCTGCTGGGATGCTCAGTCCACGTCTGGTATGAGTCTCAACCAGTCTACCTCCCTTGTCTGCCATCCACCGGATGGCTAGCATCAACTCTATCTGTTTCTTCCTCCTGGGCTGGTGGTCTATAGACCACCTGTCGGATAGCTGGCCCCATTTTCCTTTCAACAACCACAGTATCTCTCCCCCATTTGTTCTCCTACTCTATGGCCATATGCATTTTTTACAATTGCCCTCCTCCTCCCTTCCTGCCTCTCTGTCTCTTCTGAATATGTTGTAGCAAGTATGGCCATCTCCAGTCATAGTTATCATTACACCAGGTTTCAGTGATGGCCACAATGTCAGATCTGACTGTACCATGGCCTCAGTCTTCATCTTGTTACTAAGGCTCTGGCATTTGCACTCATAGCTTTCCATGATTTGACCTCCTAGACTGCTTCACTGCTCTCTCAGCCCCTTCATGGTTGTCATTTATCCCTGGTTCTCCTTGCTGTTTGCCCTTCTGAAGTTTGCCTGCTTATCCACCTGGACACTAATCTCCATCTTTTACATTTTACTTTCACAAATGGGCCTGTTACTTTCATAATCAACCATTTGTTTTCATTGATGATCAGAAAAATGGTTGGCATTTGTTGAGACTCTCTAAACCCTAATTCTTTTGTATTCACTAGTCAGGCCTGAGGATACACCATGTCTTTATTTTGTGGTAAAACACCCCAGAAATATGTTTTCAAATTTCTGGAAAAAGTACTAAAGTACTTTCGTTCTCATAAGTGTAGAACTTTTCTGACTTCGAGCAAATTAGACAATAGTTTTCCATCTGTGGGACAGTGACAGCGATTCTGCATGCTGCAAAAGAACTGTTGGGAGTTTGGGCTACAGAAATTTTGAGAGACAGAACCGACATCTCCCAGATATACCCTTTCAACATTATATTAAAAAAAATTACACAGCAGCAAAGTTACGGCACTCAAGTTTACAGTTTTTCCCATAGGATAACATTCACGAGAGCGCATTCAGAAATCACTGGCACCCTGCTGCAAAAACGGTTTAGTCTTTTTTCAAATTTGGAGGAAGACGTAACGGTCCAAATGTGCCTTTCAGTGGTTTGGTGAAAACATTACAGGGGCAAGTTATGGTGCTCGAACTTTCTTTTTCCTATAGGATAACATTGGAATTAACCCGCGCCTTTCAGGGCCGTATCTCCGAAGCGGTGAAATCGGACTTGCTAAACCGAAAACTTCTTAGCCCCTAACAGTATTAAGACTCAAATCAACCAGGACAGTTGTAAATAATATGACTTTTAAATTTTCCACATCTTCGGTTCCTGAGATATAATGTTAGTATTCAAGATCTAATTTTCGCCGATAGTCATTATCATACATATTTGTACTCTGTCTTTCTCTATGCGGTTTTGGGGAAAACCAGCCTGTAATAACGCTTACATTACTGTTTTCTTTGCTTACCTTCCGCTTACTTGGTCCGTACCATTCACTTACCCGTTGGCGTCCTGCATACCATGTCTTATGCGTTATCCTGCGTTTCATTTGCTTGCGTTTCTGACTTGTTTTGCCATTTCTGTGTACAGTACTGTTTATCTTATTTCACTTTACATCTGTACCCATTGTATTTCTGTTTTGGGCACCATGTTACTATGTGACAACACATCATGGCAGACCATTCCGTCCTACGCCACCATGCGTTACCTTTTCTATTTCATTCATGTGCGTGTTACCATATAGCATCTGTTAGCATTTCTGTTTGTGTTGTCCCTGTTTAGTATGCCACAAGACATCATGTGTGGGCCCAGCAGCTCCCCACCCGCATGGTGGGGCCTCCACAGCTGCATCACTCACTATTCTCATTATCATTCTCAAAAATTAGGCAAAAACTCAGTTAATGCATTAGTTAAGTTGTTACAGTGACAAAGTGAAGAAATTAGCTGTTAAGTTGAAAACCCTGCACCTGCACCCCCCAACTGGCACTGGTGTGCATTGGGATGTGGGTCTAACTCTCACCCCATTCTATTATACTTCTGCTGCTTTACGCTGTCATGGGGTGAGAGTTGGGTGATGATCAATGCACACCCCAATCTTTCCTCACGACAAATCATCTTTGCATTTTCTACCATTTTGGCTTCGTTTCTGTTACTTTTTGCCATTTGTGTGTGCCGTGCTGCTCTTTCTGTTTCACCTTTCGATCATGCCATTGACATTTCCATTTACAGGCACCATGTTACTATGTGACAAGACATACGTGCACACCATTCCGTCTCGCCACCGTGTCGTTACCCTTTCTGTTCTCATTGGCGGCATGTTCATGTGTGCCACTGTTAGCATTTCTGTTTTGGGTGCTCTACCTGTTACTATTTTACACAAGACATCATGTGGGCGGGGGCCAGTCCCACTATTTCTCAATATCATTCTCAAAGAAGGGAAGCAAAAACTCCGTTTAATACATTAATTAGGGTTGTTCCTGATGACAAAGTGAGAAATTAAGCTGTTAGGGTTGAAAACCCTAACTCAAGATTCACCCAACCACACAGGGGTGACCTGTAGCCTGGAGTGGCTGGTGGCACATGTCTCTCAAGTGATTGATGACCATTGACACAATTCTTGGGGTGACTTATTGCTATAATAATGAAACATGTTTTTAAACGATTTTAAACCTTGTTCAGTATATTGTCAACCTCTTCAGCATGACAAAAAGATTAACAAGGTTGTTAGGATGTTCAGCCAATGAAATGTCATTTGTCAGACTCTGAGTACACATAGTGACTGAAGGCACATGTATAGTCACAGCTGTGACCAGTTAACTGCTATTATTGGCACCTTGGTACAGTAATAATGACTGCACAGGCACGGAAAGTAAGTACGTGCTGGTTTTACTGTTAGAATTCTGTCAAATGTGACATGATATCACATCGTTACATATGCTGTGATACTGACTGTATATCTGGTACAAACAAATTGATGGAGGTATAGTTGTAGCAGTAGTAGTAAACATTGGTTGTATGCTTAGAAGTCATAGACACTTATTTTTATGTCATAATGGTATTTAAAGTAAGGAATTAGGCACAGTGGTTGGTTTTAAAAAATGTATTAATTTGTCAAATGGAGAAAAGGTCAATCAAGGTGAAATTTAGTTAACAGAAGCAGTCTCACGATACAATCTTGTATATACAATCATTGCTTATCAAAATATGTAAATGTGGAATAATAAGACATATAATATGGATTGGGTAATGTGGCGATATAATGAAACTAATCAGGTGTGTGTTTCTAGTTATTTCCAGTACTCACTCTCTTTATGTAGTTTCGACATTCGACCTGGAATTCTAATAGTCAGGCTGAAGCTATGGCGCTTCATTATATATTACTATTGCATGAATGGGTTTGTAAAAATATTACTTTTTAAAATGGTTGTATATTTATAATTATATGGTGCATTACATTAGCGACATATTAATAAAACAATGTCAACAGGTTGTAAGTGTGATTACACACAGTAGACAAGTGTTTTGTTATTGTGTGACTGCTAATGTGGATGTTCTGGGGTGGGCACCATAGACTGTCTAAGTAGTACAATAAAATGTAGTTTGACATTTGTTATATTATTTAATAATATGTCACTGACTGGTAAATGGAAAATTCACCTGACCCCTCAATTGAGGATCATAAACATTGTCAGGAACAGGTATGCAGTTTATTGGGATCAACAACAGTGCCTGATTACAATTGTCAATAATTTTTCACATCGGTGAATTACTTGTGACAAGTTTAAAATATATAATGTTTTACATGAATGACATAATATCAATTCTTACAGTGGCTTCTATAAATTCTTAACATAAATACTAAAACTGTCATGGAATGCATTTTGCAAACTTATAGTTAATTAAATGTAGTTACTATAGTGCTGAATAATATCTAAAACATTCCTTGTGCGCGTACTACACTATATTTTAGTAGTATCAACTAATTATTAACAATGTACACTTGAACAAATGTTTATAGTATGTACAGTAATTTTAAACACATGTAAAGAAGTCAGTAAATGAAATTCAAATTGGTTATTATTTACAGTTGTTATTCAGCTTTTGCATTATCAATAAGGTAGTTGTTTTACATATATTTAATACTAGTATTACGCATGAAAGTTCAACTGTTGCATGGTGATCGAATGATGTTCTCTATATGTCAGAGTCAATAACAAATTAGTGTTGATAGACAACTTGTGACAAGTGAATGTTTGCTGAATATTAGGAAAAGTAGCTAGTTATCTCTGATAATAACGAGAAGTTCTCTTTGTTTGCAAAGAGTAGGCTTATAAGTCAAATCAATTTATTGTTATATAAGTTATACATGGATTTTTAAAGAGATGTACAGGAGGAGGCAGTAAGTCCTCAGTTTTTAGATATACAATCTTTGATAGACATGTAATCATAGTTTCTCTAGTGACTGTAGATATTGTTGGCGCCCGATTGAAATAATACAACAATTTCATGTAGTCACTGATCCACAAGATCAACATATTACAGTGTATGTAATAATATATTAGAATACCATTTGTTAATTGTATTGTTTATTTAGATCGTACATTATAATATTGTAATGAGGCATGAATTTTTGGACAGTAGTCATTTGATACAACATGTTTGTCTATTCTTCTAAATATGAAGGTTGTCATAATTCTTCAATATTAGGTATACATTTTCAAATGCTGTGGCAGTCTCTGTTTAAAAGTCATTGTAAGTGTCACCTCTAACCATCCAGTTCTGCACTAGTAACGGTGTAATGCCCAGAATGCATGGATTGACCATGGTGATAGATTATACTGTGGTGTCAAACAGTGTTGGTTGAAGACTATTCTACTAGCTATAATCTGTGATGAGTATCACTCTGAGCCAGGTCAAATCCCAGCCAACACAAGCAACAGATATTGAGATGAACTCCTTAGGCATATGGATGAGTCCATCTGCCTCCAGCACCTTCCACAGCATGACTACATTCCATTAGTGAACACTGTCGAAATTTGACACTTTTGGTTTCAGGGACAAAAGTTATCCACAGCATGTCTTGTGTGGTTTCAGCTGTAGTGCCACATGAAACGACATATTTTGTAACATATGTTACTGTGATACTGCCACATTAAGGTACGTCTTCATCAGGTTGTTATGACAGCCATCATAAACTCAGTAGTGTCTTGCTGTGTCTTCAGCAAATGCTACATCAGCATATGTAGCTAACACCTGTAATGATGGTGTTAATGACTATACATTAACAGAGTGGTCGAAGTCATTGATAATCTGCTCAAGCGTTTGATAGGATTGTCTTGTGAAACGATATGCCTGCACAAACTGCGGCATGTGAAAAACTGCATAGCTGAGTTAACAGTTACTCTGCTGTTGTCAAAGACTGGTACAACAGCTGCACCAACTGATTTCTGATGGTGCTGGTTGTGAATGTTTGCTGAAGTTGGCCCAGGCGCGCTGAACTCTTTTGTCGAGCCTTACTTTGGAAAGCTTGCTGATGTTTGTGCCTACCTCTAGCTGTGACTGGTGTGTGAAGAACAGATGTAGGCAGTGGTATTAAAGACATTTGTGGCTGATGTAGATCGTAACCTGTTGTACTTAGAATACATGGCTTGTCAACTTGTATTTCTGAGGTGCTATATAATGATATGCAATCCAGAAAGACGTGCATTAAGTGAAGCAACCAGCTCATGCCATCTTTGAAAATGTCTGTACCTATGCCACCATTGCTAGAAACCAAACTCAATCCCAAGTTTGTGAATGGAGAGAACATATGCAACACATAATGGGAACTGTTTCTGTTTACGTGATATCAACAAAACCTGAATTTAACACGGTTCAATCTATGTACAGAGTGTTCCATGTGTCAGTGCACTACAAGTGACTAATATAACTCTTCTGGACATTACGACAAATCGTGATGTTTCCCATGGCACCGTTTACCATACCTTGTTCTACGTAGATTACGTCGCGGCATGATCGTGCATTCACACAAACTGTGAGAACAGCTTCTAGGCCAGCTGTTATTGAAACATCTGACTTCAGTTCGCCCAGTCGTTCAGTCATCTTTGCTACAGCTTTAGAGCTAGATAACCATCAACTATCAACTGCATGCAGAGTTAGAATCTTGGTTTCTCTTAGCATTAGATTGTTGAATTCAGCGCATTTCTTCAGTAAGTGGCATAACACACTATGTGTCTGCCAGTAATGTATATCCTGAAGACGGCCCACGCTGCTTCTATGCATGTACTGTACTATGATTTTCGATCATTTAACATACAAACATGTTCTGGTGATAGAAACCTGTGAAAACATCTAAAGGGATTTGTAGCTAGATCACCACTTTGCGCTGTTCTCAGACAACTCAACATGGTAAATAATTCCCATCAACTATAACCTGCAATGCAACCGAGGATATTCTTTGGAACAGCAGTCAGAGTTGTATACATACTCTGCATGACTGGTGCAAGTTGTAGGTCTCCCAAAACAAGTACCTTTTGCCACCAAATGACACTCATCGTCCGTACCCAAGATCTGCAGACGTAGATGAATACAGGCAAACATGACACTGGAACCATACTGATTTATCAACAATGAGTAACCACTTTGTGAACATGGAGCAGACTGAGATGCAACCTCAAATGACAGTTTACAATACTCAGTTCTCCATGTTCGACTGGCAACATAAAGAGACAGTGTAATGTTACTCACCAATGTTGTATGCTACTAGTCCTGGAGCAGTCACAGCAACAGACATGGAAGAGCCTGTCACCTCAGTACTTCTGCAGTGATGGCTTCAATCGGAAATGCTAATGTAACTGAACCACTAACAAACATTAGTAGTAGCTTGTACTGAGTGCAGTCACATTGTTTTGTTTCAGGTATATGCTGGACAGCTTCAACCACTTGAGGAGTGAACTGTATGCTGCAGCTGATTTAATCTTTCTCTTAAGTCAGCTGGGTTGACCATAAATTATGTGCCATGTTGCATGGCTGTAATTTCTGACATTAACACTAGGGCATTTAAGGCAGAGGTCACCTAGAACTTGTCCTTCTGGATCAGGTTGTCTTGAGAAACTAACTTTGGTCTCTTCTAAGTTATTCACTACCTAAAACACTATTTCTCAGCTTTTAGTCTTTGTATATATGTCTGAGAGTACTCAGTTGGAAATTCTCTAAGTGAGATTGAACTGATCTTGATAATGTCAGTCTGCAATTCAGACTCACTTCTCCAGGGGTCCTAAATAGAACAGGAAGCAAAATAATGGCCTCTCTCACATGCCTAGATACAGTTTACAGTGATCATAAGCCATGAAACATGCCTCTTCCAGACAGCCTCAGTCCATTGACCTTGTAAATGTGTCATGTTGGGTCAGATTGCTGCACCTGTCTTGATCATACCGCCACACCTCAAACAGACACATATATTCATGGGTGTCTACATGGGTAGTATGTGTCTATCAGTTATTCTTCAAGATATTTGAGATGTATTGACAGCGAGCTCTCAATTTAGGCATGAGGTCAGTACCTTCCATTTCTTTTGGTTACTGAGAAACATACAGCGTCAGACTTCCAGTAGATGTGTACCCATTAACGGTCACTGGCCGTAGCTCCACACTCTCTGTGAAAAGTCTTCAAACAATGACCACACTGAGATGTCAGGCTTTGCTTAGTGGCAATATCTTCAAAGATCTTAGCTAGTCTATTCATGTTTGGACGTATGCAGTGACGTGCAGAAGGAGCCAGTGATTGTCAACCACAAACTGAACATCTATGTTGCCCCCCACATTAGGAAAAGTTGGGTTATAGTCATTGATGTACCACCTTTTCATCCTAGGTAACTCATATACCCTCTTGGTTGATTTGCCTTCAAGTGGTGTCACATTGTGAAAGGTCATTCATGGCACCATTCTGACAAACTCGTCAAAATCCAAAGCGACACCATTAATGTACCAATTAGATTTGTTCTTTACTACTATGACAATATTTTCTGAAATATGCTGTGAACTGTACCCTTCCATAGTGTGGGACTGTCATACTTGTGGGATAATGATGATATATTTTTGATGAATGATAGCACTTCTGCTGCTTCATGTTACCAATCATGGGCATCCTTGATCCACAATAACATATGGATATAAGGCACCTCGTGCTTGATATTCTGTCCTCAAAAAATGTTCTACAATACCTAGAGGATTGTCCTAGACAACAAAAAGTGAGAATGTCATGGAACTGCTTGTGAAATGTCTTGCTGACAGACACAGGATCAAGTGAACACATTTCTCTGACAGTCATCGTGGATGCCTTGGAGCAGTAGATTTGCCCACTTCAACAGTTCAATGTACGTCCCAGGCATATTCAGCACAACTAAGTGTGACAAACCATGTGGCTGCACCATACTCTAGTAGCATTGTCATCACTTCCGAGTGTCTGCGATACCAATATTCTTTGGTGCCACGCTGGAGCTTGAAAGTATGGAAGACGGAATATCCTTGCATTTCGTCTTTCTGCTTAATTTCTCTAGAAATTGAGCAGCTGTTATTCCATCTAGTGGACTTGTTAGATGAATGGTATGTGCTATACATGCAGACAGAATGCTAAGTTCACTCTCCCAGAGCAGATGGAACAGGTACTGTATGTACGTCTGAATTGCCATCTTTGCTCAGGACACATTAGTCGTACTCAGCACCTGTACCCATACTTTTCTTTCATCTAGGCATCCACCTGACCATATTGGAAATAGGTCTGGGAAACAGCGTATTCTAGTGTTGCCTCCCAAATGCTGACAGGCTCACTTCCACCTGCTTCATTTGATAGAGATCAATGTTCTCTCTAATGGATCTCTGCCATGTAGTGGGTGAATTGTGTACTGTTCCACACACATTGTCACTTGTCTGTGTACTGACCTTCTCAATGATTGACACTTTTTCCTAATAGATCATGTTGGACAGAGAGCTGGCCATCTGATCTATGTCAAAGTCTATATAAAGGAATTGTTACTCTTTAAATAAGCCAGAGCAAGCTTTACCTTTGCACATTGACAACATCTTGCCAGATGACCATGGCCTTGTAGAAACACCATTTACAAGAATGACCACTATTTTCTTTTGAGATTGCTTGAACATTTTCCTTTAGAGAGTGGTAGATACATCACAGAACCCTTAGAGATCAACAAAAACTCTTTCTGTGGAATGTTCTGTGTCTTTGTGTTCAGGCGTTGAATAGTTTGGAATGGTTTCAATATCAATTAGAATACGTTCAAACATATTCAATGTTGAAATCTCACTTGGTGTAACATCTGTTTCCATGTTGACTTAGCATTGACCTTGCTGGCAAAGTGTTGCACTTCAGTTTTGAAAACAGTGTTAGCATAGCACAATGGTGTCTTGTGAGTGAAGTCAGATTACAGCAGCAAGAATGTAAGTAGACTCCCACATGTCATTGTATGGTGACAAGGTTTGTAAGGTTGACTGTGACAGTTGTTTCATGTAAGCGCCAAGCGGTTGCATGACTTTTACGCCACAGAATCAAACTACTGAGACTTTGCAACTCAAACTTAACAATTTCCTTCACGTGCATTTCCAGAATGTAATTTTCTAACAATGAAACAGATTTTTCTACAAAAAGTGTTACACTGAAAATTAGTTGTTTCTGGTACAGAAGAATGTGTTGCAGTTTTTAGAAAGTGATGACACCACATGTCACCTGACTGCAATAAGTCATTTAAACAGAATGTACTGATGTACAGCTCGCTGTACTTCATACTCTAGTAGACAAAGTTTAGCATGCCTGTTTGATGCACTGCAAGCATCTGCATGTTGTGAAAAAACTATCACAAACACCAGTATCGAGACAAGCAAGTGAGTGACCCATGGGTCCAGTATGTGGCCGGTTTCACAATGAGGTCAATTTCTGTAAACAGTTTATGTCTCTCTGCACGATCTGTTATACGAATAGCTTAACAAAGTGTTCTACTTTTTAAATGATGATTGCCTACGGTTGCAGGCTATCATCACATGACCATATCAGGTAGTGCCGTTTATTGAAGATGTGTTGGACCACAGTCATCATCACTATCAATTGATTGTCATCAGAGATACTGAGGACATTTTTAGTTGCCGGACTCATCAATACTGAACGTCAGTTCTTTTGTTAAATAATGATAAGACTCTTCCCAGAAATATGCTTCTAGGTGCTGTGTGTGCAGCCACTATCCTGTGAAAACATGACAGAGTTGTCAACAGTCAAACAAGGATACTGTTGAAACCTTTTTTAATGGCATATACAAGTTTCTAGATTGTTCAACCACATGACCACATCTTACGCCTGTCGATTGTAGTACAAACAGTGCTCTGTTGACAAAAGTTCGTACTTTCAGACGTAAATTCATCAGAGAAAGGTGACTCTTGCTCTTTTGCGCGTGCCCGTAACACAAGCCAGTGATAAGTCTTCGATCTTAGCTTTACTTGCTGGTGATCGAAATACTCTCTTTCTGAGTTGTAGTCACTATTTTTGATTTTCGGTGTTGTTTTGACCTCTCTTGATGGTTGCACTCAAAATAGTTGTGTTTTGTCAAGAGTCGACACAACATTTGTGATGGTATACATTTTTGCTTTTCTGTTAAGATTTTTGTTTAGTTGTGCAGTGACTTGTATGAGGTCACTGTTGCAGTAAAAGGTCTGTCGATGTTCATTTTGGTGTGCCTTTACTGTTTTGTTTGTTGCCTTATACAACAGTGTAGTACTATTACTACACTCTCATTTGAGACACATACGTCTGTATTTAGTTGGCATTTTTGGTACTAATGGTTGACAGTGACAGTAAGCAATCTTACAGACGTATCAGGCACCTGTATGAGAGAGAAAAAAAAGTTTTAGAATAGGCTTCAGTAAATTTCTTATAACAGTGTGTATTGATAGAATTATCGCTAGGAAGTATGTTAACAATTTGGTAAAAAACATAACTAAGCGATAGTTTATATGATATGCATTCATGCGGCTGCTCGATAATATCAGAAGTTTGTGCATTCTCAATATTTTAGTACACATTTAAAGATTTTTTCTTCACATGTGTGCTATGATTAGGATAGATGTGATTTTTACCTGTGGACGAACATGTGTTTTCTACCATATGGAGTGTCGTGGCATAGTCAGTATGATAATTTACTATATGGTAGACCAAAAACTTGAGAGTGATAGTGTGCATTACCAAATCTGTAACAATTAGTATGTTTTACAATTAGAGGAGGACATGCCACTATTACTGTTGTGTGAAATGCGTCTACCGGTGCTAAAACGCTCTTCCTTGTGACGAAATTTCAATATTGTTGCTGCATATTATCAACATTGTATTTTTGTACTCCTGTGTATCACTATGGGAGCTGTTATTTTTTACAACATGGGAAAAATGTTTTTCTGCACATGTACTGTGCAATGCTGCAGTTCATTGACGAAATAACTGTATGGGGCACAGTCACAAAATTACCATGGCTGTGTTTATGAACAGATGACTTAAAATGAATATGTCGAAAAATTTGTGTGAGAATTCTGAAATATTTCTGATTTACAAGCTTGCAGTGCAGTTCACATGTACACTTGTAAGTTTGTGTATTTCATACTTTTCAGTTGAGAATTTACTATTTTGCTTTTAACACACAACAACTTGTAGAATAGTACAGATTTCATTACTCACATCTTAACAAAACTGTGTTTTTGCTTGTGTGTTTAGCGTTTTGGCTCAGTTTATGTGAGAAATGACTATATGGTAGAAATGTATAAAAACATCAGCATGACACTGTTATGAGCAGAGATCTTACAATGGATATATGAGTACATTTGAGTGTGAACAGATTACAACAAATTAGTGTTTTGCAAGTCTGCGTTGCACAGTTGTTATGCTGCGCTTGGAACATTAATAAATCTTAAATATCTGAACTGCACAGAGTTCGAGCAGCTATGCAGCACATTATGTGTTTAAAATTGAAAATTGAGCTATTTTTCCATAAAATCTGAAATTGTGTCAATATATAGACGTTTTGGAAAATTACTTTCGTGAGCACAAAGTTTTGAAAAAAAAATACGTTCGTGCATTGAAAGTGTAAATAAAATCTTACTTTCGTTGCATTAGACAATATGAGTCAAAAGTACTGTCGAACCCGACACTTCGCAAAATTTTACACAGCAGATGCTATCGAAGTGTCGCAAATATCTTTCATGCATTCAACAGTAAAGTTAATGTAACTTGCCAGAATTGGCTGAAACATTCATTATCGAATCATAAAACAGTGTTTTTGAATGACAATAGCTCTACCAATGTAATTTAAAGATTTGTCAGGCCACTTCTGAGAACGAATCAGAGACGGACAACACTGAAGAAGCAGTAACAGGAGCCATTTTGAATATTGCTGAGAAAGAGCGGTTTGAAACTGTAAGTACAGTCTATCTTCACGATATTTTCTAGTATTAAAAAACTTATTCAAATGTACATACTATTAATCAAAACGTTTTTCTGTTGAATCTCATAATGTTAATTGTTATGTTTGTGACTATATTCTTAAGAAAATAGTTTAAGTGAGAAAGCATTTAGTACTAACTTGTACGAATACAGCTGCAAATGGAGGAGATAGGAAGGTGCACGTGGAGTTGTATGAGGAAATGAACCAATCAGACTTGTTTCTGATGTTGTAATTGTTTAAAACTGCCTATGAAAAGGATGCATTTTCCAGTTCTCAGTGGTTTCAGATTTTTGCAGGAACATAGTCTAGTAATACTGAATGCATCAGTTACATTGGTTAATGAAGCCAGAGCAGGAGGGAATTTTTTTTTTTATTTGTGTGTTTTGTCTGAGCGCTGAAGCTAACTTGAAATAAGGAGGAAAATATCAGTTTGATTTTCAGTGCTGTCTGGTCACTGCAGGTGAACAGTCCGCTTTCTTTAGCTCTCTGTACAGTTCTGAGTTTAAAAACTTAGAATGGCAGAAAATAGCAAAATGATTTTGTGGATAGTTGGAAGCAGTTACATAAGAGCGAGCAGCTGAGTTTGCAGTTCATAGTAATTTTGGGAGGGACCTACAGCTCCCAATTGCTATGTAAAGATGGTTTAGTCATTAGGTGGGATGAGATGGAACATCTATGCCAACCATGCTGAACTTTGAGAACTCACTCTCCTCCTGACATACTGCTAATAGATTTTGAGGCAATGATTTGGGCTCAAAACGCTGGGTAGATTTAGTTACAGAGGCAGAAGTGGACCTTGCTTCTATTATGTCTATGTTGCCTGCCTGCATTATCATCTTTCAGATATTACAGAGCGTAGAGTCTGGCAAGCAGAGCATCATATGTATCTGATTGACAGAGCTTGCAGAAAATAAATGTACAGATTACTGCTTTTCATGCATGGAATGCATACTATCGTCACCCGAGCTAAAATACTGTAATGAGACTATTCCTACCAGATGGTGGACATTTCTGCATGCTGGCAATTGTCATTTTCTGGGAGACCTTCAAGATGGAATCTGAAAGTCCTTTAAGATTGTGAGACTGTTTGAGGAAATATTACAGTATCACAAAGGTTCTTTTCAGAACCATATTAATGTGGTCAAAAATAGATCAACTGCATTCATCACTCACATATATGACACATATATGGGTTTGCTATATTACAATAGTGGGGCGCAGCAATAGTAATTTTCCTGCTGCTGTCAGTTCACAATTGTATGATATTGTTATGTCTCAACATTAGTAAATGAGTTTGAGTATGTTAAATGAGGGTACACCATTACTGTGGCCTTACGAGTATTGTAGCTGTAACAACATGGTATGTGTGCAACTTCAATAAAACACAGTGGTACTGTTCAATGTATACGGTTCACTTTACTGGTATGTCAGGATATAGTTTATTTTGAATGTTACAGATATGGGTAGTTATTAGTATAGGGTTACCATGAATGCACAACAGGATTATCATGCTATTTTACTCAATCGGTTTGTTAGCCGTCTTCAGATTTATTAAGTGCATTAATAGGTGTGTGCACAGTTCTGCAATGTGTGGTTCATCTCTGTTTAACATCACGTTACTATGTTGTGTGAACACTTTAGTGTAGTACTGATAGATATGTCACGGTGTGTCCAATCTGATGTTCGATGCAGTACCCCCCACCCACGAGACTAGAGGATAGCATGATGGTGGGACACCATAGTGTAGCAACAGTTGTTGTTACTGTTGAGGTGGCTGAATCCTTTTTTAGCCCTATATAATGCTGCTGATCTGTGTTTCTGCTATGTTGAAGGACATGTGATCTTTAATTTAATTACTATTATATGGAATTCGTTTAAGAACTAATTTATATTGTTACATGATACTAATGTAGATATTTGTTTTTGTTTGTATTTCAGAACTAGAAAATTAAAAACTGACAGAATGAGGCAGTGGACCTTGCGAGAGGTATGTGCACTGCTTGAGGCAGTCCAGGCTAGAGGTAATCCGAGGTCTTGATGAGGTACTATCGAAAACTGGATTCGATGTGGGCGCATTAACAGCTATCTGTACATAGCTTTAAAAGTTAAGAACAAGAAGCGTGGTACAGTTAAAGAAGAAGTGGAAGCTGTTGTGCCTAACGTTTCTACATTTGAGAACAGCGTGAGGGATACCCGGACAATGATACGTGCTGGTACTACCTGCAAACATGAGCTTTGGGAAGCTGCTGACAATAATCAGCGCGGGGGCCTTACTAACCGTCAAGTAAATCAGCACAACTTTCACCAATAGTTGTCCATGTATTCAGAATTTGACAAAATAATTGTATACTGCATGATTAAGCAATAAAGACATGAGGAAGCGATTATGTCAATGTTGTGTAAATCTCTGTTTATTGGTGTAATATGGCATGAGGCACAGCCGGTACTGCATGCCCACACAGTGATTAGTGACCATTAATATAAACACTCAAAGTGCCTTATTAGTATTATCATAGCAATATTTTGTAAATAGTGTTGAACATTGTTTTGTATGTGCTTAGTCTCTACATATATGTCAATCAAAGATTGACATACAGCTAATAACGTGTTTGCTACTAATCAGAAACCTGTATTTCTCACAACGTTTTTATAATAGTTTATACTATATGTAAGGATGTACTATCAAAACATGTTACCTAATTCTTCCATTTATTTACTGTGCTGTTCTTCACTCACAAACCAGAGCTTGCTAAGATAGCTATGCTCAGAAAATAGAACATTTATACATATCGCACCTACTATGGTATGTTGGAAGAGAACAAAATGTTACTGTTTAGTTATTGTGATGTAGTGGTTTGAAACTTGTACAAGTCTGTAATACTGTGTAATAAACAATCCGTCTCGTCATGAACGTGTCCATGGTGGTCCAGTGGAAGGAAATGGCTGATCACATGTAGTAAGTGTAATAGACCCACCACTCCTCTCCAACGTACCTGGTGGTTCAGTGGACCGAAATGCTTAATACACAGACAGACACGTACAAATGTACATATCAATAGTGTTTGATGCTCCACAAGTTACAGACTATGTAGATAATGGTGTGCTGGGCCTCTGCACAGAAATATAGAATTGTTATTATAATATGTGCCCACAATGCTTGTGGTCTGTATAATTAGAAGCAATGTTGTGTATGTCGTGGCTGATTTACTGTTGTTGTAAGTCTTTAAAAACTGTACTGTGATTTACATCTAACACTTAAATATTTTTTTTTTTTGGTTCATGGTAGAACATCGAGTGTCCCCAGCTTCCACGTGTAGTGCCAGCACAGAGTCCAAGCTGTGGAGGGTGGTCAGTCGGACAATCGAAAGTGTCATTTTGATTGACTCTGATGGTAAGACTTTATTATCACAAATTTGTTAGCTGTTTACAAATAAAAGCGAGGGTTTCTCATGCACAAAGGGTGGGATATTCAAATTGTGCCATTCATGTAACATAAACCATTGTGTTGTGCAAAATAGTTTGCACAGCTGTGTCGAGGTGACATTCAAAGGGAGTTACGCTATTGAGCAACTCCTTTGAATATCACCCTCAGCTACAGCCACTGTCCATGGTGCAGTGGAACTTGCGTCACCGGAAGTTCACAGAGTGGAGCATTCAACTTACGGTGGCATAAGTAGCATTGCGCCATGCGCAGAATTCTGATATTCAAAACGTGACATGTAAATGGGGTATAATTCATGCGAGCCACAGTGTGGGGGCATTTGCATGTGATTATGGTGTGATTTGCATGGCATTACCATGTAGGTCTGCCGATCCCCGAGGAATTGCAAGTGGTGCCCTGACAGGCTGCAGCCATTGGGGAACAATGCCCCGCTGCACCCCAATCATAGAGAAAACAGTGTAGAATACCCCGTAGCACCCCTCACTGGGCTGATCACGGGTATGGTTCAGTTTCCCCCCAACAGCTCGATCGAGGGCAGCATTGTGGCCCCCCCGAACGTATCCCTGCTGATCCAGTGGACCAAAAAGGTCAATTGCAGGTAGTAAGTTTAATAACCCCTCCCTGAACATAGCCCTGGTGAGTACTGTATGACCCACACCATGCACTCGCTAAGCTCCACCACCCCGCTCCCCCCGGCGGCTGGTGGCGCCCAGCATCCCACATGCCTGTACCGCCGCCACCGGACTGACTGCCTGGTAGGGCTCACGCAGCCATTGAGTGTAAAGTACAGCCAATGGGTATGCAGCCTATACCGTACATGACAGTTCAGATTTTTGAATGAATGAATTGATTCACAAATCTGGAATGTGATGTATAGTATAAGGTGCACGCCCATTGGCTCTTGGTCTGCACCAATGGGTGTGCAGCCTAATGGGCAGTCAGTTGATGGGCGACAGGTGGGTGGATGATGCTGCCTGCTGCCTGTGAGGGGTGGCGGGTACTAATGCATTTGGGTGGGTGGGGTGGGGACACTAGCCACCAGGGCTATCTTAGGGGGTTATGCTACTACTACCAGATGAAGATTTTTGGTCCACTGGACCCTGAATACGTTCAGGAGGAAGAGTAGGTTGTTTTACTTACCTGCCTGCAATTGGGCATTTTGGTCCACTGGACCACGAGGATACATTTGGTGGGTTACTTAACTTACTGGCTGTGATCGGGCATTTGGTCCACTGGACCATCAGGGATACATTAGGGGAGCCACAGTGCTGCCAGTGATTAGCCTGGTGTTGGGGGAGTCACAATGCCACGGTCAGACCACTGGGAGGGGGTGGGAGGGATTTACAGTCGGGTGCCTGCAATTGGGCTGCAGGGGGGGCACAGGGACTGGGTTGGGGGCCAGCACAGGTGGCAGCTGCTGTGTTTCACCCTGCAATCCAGCAGCTCAGCTGTGGGTGACCCTCGAGTTAGGTTTTTTGCCTCCAAGTCGTGCAGGCTTGGTTGGGGGTTGTGGCTACACAACTCTGCACAGCCCGGGTGAATATCAGGCTCTGGAGTTCATGCATGGTTCCTCCCCTCCACTTGACCATGCATTCATTTGCATTGTGCTGCTGCTCAGCCTGTTTTCAGTGGCGCAACTGTCTTTTACTGAATATCGCAGAATGGTGGAATTTTGTACTTGCACATGTGCAACCCTATTGCGTATGGTGCAACCATTTTGAATATCCCACCCAAAATAGTTCAAAAAGGTGTTAACCAAGTCTAGTGAATGTGCAGTGCCACCATGGCAGAAGATCCTGTACTACCATAACAAACTGGTATTACTACACATGTGAGTGGAATACTATTCTTCATGAATCTGAGAATGGATGTATGTCCATAGCGGTAGATGTGGTGTTGTGGGGGCAGGTCTTCTCCTCTGCTAATTTTGGTGGTGGAGTTTAATGTACAATGAGTAATAGAGTACCAATTCTAATGTTGTAGGTGTCTCAGTGGTATTCAATGGTGTACTGCTTAATTATCTGTTGCTAATTACTACATGTCCCTAGATTGTATTCACTTACTATTTCTATATGTCCTGCCAATGTTTCATTTTTATTATTGCAATAGTTATTAATGGACAGCATAGAATATCTACGTGTTTGTTAATGTGTTTTAATATGGTTAATAACACATAAATGGCTGCCATATTCAGCTAGAGGGTCATTGAGTGAACAGTGACATTATCGTTGTGTTTGTGTTATTCTTATTATAATAACTCACATTTTAAAACTGTTTAAGGAACAGATCGTCATATAATTAGGTATGCATGTATGTAAATTGAACGTACATGTAATGTTTTTAGGATGTTTCTATGTAACAAATATGCATTATGACAATGTTATAAGTATTGCGATTGATGGGCAGGCACTGCTTGTTCTGCACTGCATACTACCAATAATATATTTGTGAGTTTTCTTTTGGAAAAAACGTTATTGAAGAAACAGTGTTAGGGGAATCACCAGGAAAAAAATGAATTTCTTATATTAACTGTTCTGGATTGGATGGACATTTGTCTTGGAAAAAGATATATACATGGTGTCATAATTTCAACTTTGTGTGGCTTTTTGCAGATGAGAAGACTTGTTATATGCATGTAATACTGAGTTAACAACATACATCTAGTTGGAGAGAGCTGTTTCTGTAAAGAGATATGTGTTTATATGATAGTTGTATGAATGATGTAGTATTAGAAATTGATGTTTTAAAGAAAAACACTTTTACCTTGATATTTCATCTATTGATGTGATCATTTTTACTTGTTTGCTTTAATAGAGCCGGGAAGCTGCTGCTGTCGAACATGTGGAGGTGAAGCAGGAATAGCGCCAGCCCTACAACGTAAGTGAAATCTGTTGTTGCTATTATCTGCATGGTTGAGAAGTACCATATGGTTGTCAACATTCGTGGTGATCAATGCTCCTGTTGATAACTACACCTTGCTGTCTTACTGCATGATAGAGGGAGTGCACTGTCTGTTGGCATACTCACTGCAAATGTTCAATTATCTGGAGTGTGAGCAACACCCCTTCGTTGCTGAGCCAGTACCACTTTCTTTTGTTTGTTGTGGGGGGCGAATCACTGTTGACATTATTTACTTTATGTGAGCTGTGACCTTATAAGGGTGGCAATGCGTTGATCACTGCAGATACCCAACCACCTAAAAAACACAACATGGTGGGAGGATATTGTAGTGACCTAAATGGTGTGCAATGCATAAAGTGTCCAATTATGATTTTTTTGTTTTTTTCTCAATGTACAAGTTAAAAATGTGCCTTGTAGTCTTCATGACCCCCTTTTCCCAGTTAAACTGAATAGCTGTGCAGTGTGTCTGTTTTCAGCCTTGCCAGCCTCATACTTACCTCTACAATCCAGTGTGATGCTGTTCAGTGCACTGTCAGATATGCGTATTTTTAAAAGGTGATCATGAACTGAGGGAATGTCGATAAAAGTAATAATACAGTTAATAATGGGACTGTTTGTGTGTCACCCTATGAATATCGCACATTTCTATATAGCACTATGGAAGTTGTCTCACCACATTTAAAATGCAGTACTATGACTACTTGCAGTGGTGCAAATTCCACTACATCATACGGTGCGTATTACTGGGTTGGGTGCTATTAAAAGAAGTTCTTGAGTAGTGAAACTGTGTTAAATATTGGGCCACATACATCACATTGCTACATTATTCAATGCTGCATGGCCTTGCGACACACAGTGTCATACTTTGAATGAGCACCTATACTGTAAAACTGTGTTTTTTATACTTTACTATATGATGCTGTGGTTGCTGTGCGAAATAACTTTTTTGGGACAGTGTAAGGACATGACAGTGAGACTGTATGTGAGTAAAGGTGGTAATATGTCTATTTAAAACATTTGTTTCGAGATGAGCATTAGATGCTATCATTACAATCAGGTATTAGATATTTCCCATACACTGTAGTAGGTTTGAAAATGTTGTGTATTTATATACTAAGGGCTGGATATTCAAACTCACGCCATTCATAGGCGCAAGCCCTTGCAGTGTGCAAAATAGTTGAGCAGGGGTGTGTCCAGGGTGATATTCAAAGGAGTTGTGCTATTGAGGAACTCCTTTGAATATCACCCCCAAGCAGTAGGTAAGGCCATGCAACTACTAAGTGTGGTACGTTGTGTGCAGCTGCAATCAGGGATGTGTACGTTTGGTGTACATGGCCTCAGTTTTGCTGTTGATCTCCACTGAGCATGCAGTATCTGGTCAGGGGGGTGGGGATGTCTTGTAGTACATTTAGACAATTGTTTGTTATTTCTGTCACCTGCTGCTGGATGTCTGTCATTGGTTGTGTTGACTTGGTCCTCCCCCATACTTGCATGTGTGTGTGTGTGTCTGTGTGTGTGTCGTGCTGGGGGGTGAATTCGGAGTTAGGGTTTTCAACCCTAACAGCGAATTTCCTCACTTTTGTCACTGTGGAACAACCCTAACTGATGCATTAAATGGAGTTTTGCCATGAATATATATGTATATACACACATATATGTATATGTGTGTGTGTGTGTATATATATATATATATATATATATATAAGTATATATTAGGGAAAAACTCTGTTTAATGCATCAGTTAGAGATTGTTCCACAGTGCAGTAAGGAAATTGTGTTAGGTTGAAACCTACCCTGCTCAGCCCACCCCCAACTGGCATCGGGATGCGCATTGGGGTCATCGGCCCTAACTCACCCCATCAAATGTGTAAAAGCTGAGGAATAGGTCAATGGGGTGAGTTGGGACCGATGATCTCTACGCACCCCAATGCCAGTTGGAGGTGGGCTGAAGGGGTTCGAGGAGTTTCAACCTAACACCAAATTTCCTCTCTTTTGTCACTGTGGAGCAACCCTAACTGATGCATTAAATGTAGTTTTTTGCCTCCAATTTCCCTTCTTTTTGAGAATGATGATGAGAAATAGTGAAAGTAATGCAGTGGCAGGAGCACGGGGCCCAAAGGGCCACATGCTTCTGCCATGTGATGCGCACAGGGGTACAGTACCGCAATAGTAAAGACAAATGGTAACGGTAACAGCAGCAATAGCAGCAAAGGGAACAGAAATGCAAAAGGAAACGCAAGCGCATATGGAAACACAAACCGTAATGTGCACGGGCACAGTAACACAACTGCAAATGCAAATGGTAACAGTAACAGCAACGGAGACGCAAAACGAAAGGGAAATGGTAAAGCAAATGAAAGGGCTGCCGTAAATGCAAATGGCAATGCACACGGGGACGCAAACTGAAATGCAAACCCAAGCAGTAGGGGAAATGCAAATGGTAACAGTAACGCTAACACAAGCACAAAGGAGAACGCAAAGGGTAACGGACGTGGTGGCGCACATGGGAACAGAAATGCCAACGGGTACGTAAAAGAAAGTGGAAACAGTAACTGTAACATTAACAGAAGCTGATACCCTGTTTTTCCCCAACAGCTACATAGAGAAACACAGTGTGCACAAAGAATGTATACATGACAATGGGCCTTGGAGCAGAAAATGAGCTGTTGTAATACTAAATTGCGTATATCTCAGGAACCATACGATGTAGAAATAAAATGTAAATGCCACATGAATCATGCGCTTCTTGGCTATGTTTTTGTATTGTTTTCCATGACAAAATTCCATATCTCACGCCGTTTTCGACATATGAGCCCCAAAAGGTGCGGTGTACACCACAATGTTAGTCTATGGGAAAAAACATCAACTTTGGAGTACTGTAACTTGGCAGCCATGAAATATTTTTTCACCAAACCATCAAAAGGCACATATACGAACATACAAACATACGAAATATGAACATATGAAATTTGCCAGCAGATAAAGGCCTAGAGGTCTATCAAGTCTGCTCGAATGTGCAGCTAGCACCCCTTATTCTGAAGCTGCCCCTCCCTTCCACCCTTCCCCTTCATTAACCCTCCCCCTTGTCCTGTCCCATCCTCATTTGAAGCAGTCCACTGTTCTACTGCATACCACTTCAGCAGGTAACGCATTCCACCCAGCCACCACCCTTTCTGTAAAAAAGTGTCTCCTCATCTCCCTCCTGAACCTTCCTCGCTCCAGTCTCATATCATGGCCCCTGGTGGCCCTCCCCTCCCTTACTTTGAACAGCCCCTCTGTACCCATCTTGTTTATTCCTTTCATGTATTTAAAGGTTTCAAGCATGTCACCCCTGTCTCTCCTCTCCTCCAGTGAGTACATGTTCAACTCCTTCAACCTCCTCTCGTATGATAAGTCCCCCAGCCCCTTGATCATCTTTGTCACTCTGAGCTGCACCCCCTCCAGTAACTTACTGTCCCTCTTCAGATACGGATGCCAGTACTGCATGCAGTACTCCAGGTGTGGTCTAACTAATGACCTATACAGTGGCAGAATCACCTCCTCCCTCCTCGAGGATATACCTCTTACAATACAACCCAGCATTTTGTTGGCCTTTGCAGCTGCCTTCCTACATTGTGCAGTTGTTCATTGACCCTGTAATAGCACCCAGATCCTTCTCCTCTGTCTGGGCTAGCTGCACTCCCCTAGCTGGTAACTCCTCCTTGGGTTCTTCATCCCAAAATGCAGCACCTTTCACTTTTGGCATTAAAGCCCAGTTGCCAGGTGTCTGACAAGGTTTCAAGCTTTGCCAGATCATCCTGCAACCCCTGCCATCCCCCTAGGTCATCCACCACCGCGCCTACCTTGGTATCATCAGCAAACAGACTGATCTTGCTCTTGATGTCCCATGATATGTCTGCAGTGAATGTCCCAAACAACACTGGTCCCAACACTGAGCCCTGTGGAACACCGCTCGTCACTGCCCTTGGGTGTGAGAGCTCCCGACCCACCACCCTCTGTTACCTTCTCTGCAGCTAGTTTCCTACTCATCTCACCAGCTTTGCACCCGCCCCTGTGCCTACTAACTTCCTTCCCAACCTTCCTTGTGGCACTGAGTCGAATGCCTTACTGAAGTCCAGATACAGGACATCCACTGCATGGCATCTGTCCAGTTGCCTAGTTACCCAGTCATAGAACTCCACCAGGTTGTTTTGGCAGGATCTGCCATGTGTGAAGCCATGCTGTCTGCTGTCTTGTAGTCCTTTGGCCTCTAGGAGGGCCACCAGCCTCTCCTTCAGGATAGTCTCCATTAGCTTACCCACGATGGATGTGAGGCTCACTGGTCTGTAGTTTCCCAGTTCATCCTTGGGGCCACTCTTGCGGAGTGGCACCACATGAGCCATCCTCCAGTCCTGAGGTACACACCCCGAATGTAGTGATGCATTAAATAGGTCTGCCAAAGGTCCTGCAAGGACCTCTGCCAGCTCCTTCAGTACCCTGGGGTGAGATGTGAGATGCTGACTGCCTTCCCTCCAAATTTCAGCCCAAAAGACCAAATGGTTCTGTTGCAGCAGGGTGACAAAGAACTCCTGTCATTATGGCCATAGTATGGAAAAGTACTGTCGAACTTTGTGAAAGCTTTAGCAAAACAGCATGAAAGTGTCGCATGTGTGACACTACTTTGTGACAGTACTTTTTGCAGAAATTTAGAAAACATTAGCATCCTCAGGCTCTGACTAGGTGATTACAAAAATAATTAGGTTGTTAGAGGGTTCCAAATTTAAATGGCAAGCATTTTTCTGATCACCAACTGAAAACAAAATGGTGGATTTGTGAAAGTAAAAGGGCCATTTGCAAAAGTAAAAACTGCATTTGCGGCACTTTCGAACTTTTTGTTAACTTTTCCTTTCGACTTATAATGGGAACTTGTTTTTTGATTAACTTTCGAACCGTTTAATATTTTTTCACGAAATCTTCAAAAGACACACTGGGCACCCCGGTCACATGTTCCCTTGAAGTTTTTGGACCACTCACACAAACCGTGTGACCTGTAGGCAAGAGCAAAGAATTCACCCGAAACCGTAAACGTGTACACAGATCTGACTTAATAACTCTGCAGCCGTATATCCGACTGACACAAAAGTTGGCAGACCCCAAGATGTATGATTCATGATTAGGCATTCTAAATTTCAGGCAAATCTGTTGAACGGTGGCAAAGTTATTATGGTGCAAAGTTTGACCCTTTAACCTTAAAAGTGCTACTCAACCCTAACTATGGTTGCACTATCGTGCTACCACAATGTGTGTGTGTGTATGTATATATATATATATATATTAGAGGCAAAAAACTCTGTTTAATTCATTAGTTAGGGTTGTTCCACAGCGACAAAAGTGAGGAAATTCTCTGTTAGGGTTGAAAACCCTAACTCCGAATTCACCCCCCCGCACCACACACACACACACACACACACACACACACACACATGCAAGTATGGGGGAGAACCAAGTCAACACAACCAATGACAGACATCCAGCAGCAGGTGACAGAAATAACAAACAATTGTCTAAATGTACTACGAGACATCTCCACCCACCTGACCAGGTACTACATGCTCAGAGGAGATCAACAGCAAAACTGAGGCCATGTACACCAAGCGTACACATCCCTGATTGCAGCTGCACCGCGTACCACACTTAGTAGTTGCATGGCCTTACCTACCGATGTCCCACACCAGACCACACCACATGTGGTGGGCCACCTGAGCAACAGAGTTGAGCAAAACCAAGGAGTTGTACAGGTATATCTCTGATTATAACAAGGGTTTGAGAAATGCAGCTTTCTAATTGACTGTAAACATTGTAACAGCCTTATGTTTAGTTTTTATTAAGATACATGTAGAGCCTAACCATATGATGAACATGGTTTAATGTTGTTTAATAAAACAGTTTTATTATGATAGCAATAAGCCACTCCCAGGTATTATGTTAATGGTCAGTTTATCACTGTCTAGTGACATGTGGCACTCGGCTATGCCTCATTCAACATTAAACCCCTACAGGGTGATTAACAGACCATTTAACATAACTGTTGGTCATGCCTTATTGCTTAATTTTCTTTTGAGTAGATACTCTCCCTCTGCTAGGCACTGCAGCAGCTTTGCAACACAGTGTCCCACCCAGTTACACCATACACTGTCTAGTTACTGGAGAATGGCTGTGAATGAACTCATGAAGATGAACAGTGTAACTTGATCATTACAGTCATCGAAACCTTAGTGTGATTATAACTGACAGAGTCAGTGTTAGAGAATAACCCCTGCTGTCCTAGTACACTTATCCCATTGTGAGTTAAATCAATACTAAAAGACATTCTGTTTATATCTACACTATACCTACTTGATTCCTGTTGTACCACAATTAACATAGTTATCACTTTGATAGCATCAATGACAGAAGTGTGGCAAACCCAAACACTATGTATACAGCCTGAGTATGAAACAACAGTTAAAAAATTACACTGTGTCCATAAGTGGCATAGATCACTCATTGCAACAATAGTAAATGTATCACTATTTGAATAAGTTAGTCATCACAGATGCAATGAGATTGTCTTTCTCAGGTACAACATACTCAGTAAGTGCCTACAGGAAAATCTATCCTATGACATCTCCGATACAGGTCGTCATTGTTGGCTCAGTAGTGCTATGATATTTAGAAGCTGCTTAGCCTGACCCATGCAATTACATTGTTTCTTACAAAGAATACTTACTGCATCTTTAGTATTGAAACACACTGAAGGTCTATGTATGTACATCAGCAGTACACCTTCGTCAGTAAGAATGCATCTGATACTGGCAGTACGAATTTCACAGTGTTGAACAGGCAATGCTTTTCCATACGTTTACAACAGCCTCTCTATCTTGAGTAAACGGTTGCAGTAAATGTACTACTATGTAAATCACATACTGAATGTAACACTACTTTTATCTTGAGCATGCTAGTGTCTTGCAGTTAATTTATGTACTTCTCTTAATTAATGTATACTCACTAGTGTAAAAACCTTTCTACAACTGTCATCATGCACCTTCAGCATTTATATTGACTAACGGCACAGTACCAGTTGTGGTGTGGTGTGGAGCATCGGTAGGTAAGGCCATGCAACTACTAAGTGTGGTACATTGTGTGCAGCTGCAATCAGGGATGTGTACGTTTGGTGTACATGGCCTCAGTTTTGCTGTTGATCTCCACTGAGCATGCAGTACCTGGTCAGGTGGGTGGGGATTTCTTGCAGTACAATTTAGACAATTGTTTGTTATTTCTGTCACCTGCTGCTGGATGTCTGTCATTGGTTGTGTTGACTTGGTCCTCTCCCATACTTGCATATGTGTGTGTGTGTCTGTGTGTGTGTGGTGCTGGGGGGGTGAATTCGGAGTTAGGGTTTTCAACCCTAACAGCAAATCTTTTCACTTTTGTTGCTGTGGAACAACCCTAATGCATTAAACAGAGTTTTTTGCCTCTAATTTCCCTTCTTTTTGAGAATGATAACGAGAAATAGTGAATGTAATGCAGTGGCGGGAGCGCGGGGCCTTTTGGGCCCACACTCCCGCCATGTGATGTCTTGTGGCATAGTAACAGGAACAGCAAGCAAACAGAAGCACTAACAGTGGCGCACATGGTAACGCAAGCGCGAATGAGAACAGAAAGGGTAACTCACACGGTGGCATAGACGGGAACGGTGTGCTACATGATGTGTTGTCACATGCTAACATGGTGCCTGAAAACAGAAATGTCAATGGGCATGGCGACGCAAAGTGAAACAGAATGAGAAATAGTACTGTAGACACAAATGGCAAAAAATAACAGAAATGCAAGCGCAAATGAAAACGCAAAGGATAATGCAGATGGTGGCGTAGACGTCAACGGTAAGTGAAACGGGCACGGAACCGCAAGCGGAAAGGGCAACAGTAACAGTAATGTAAGCACACAGGCTGGTTTTCCCCAAAAGCTGCATAGAGAAAGACAGTGAGTACAAAGAATGTATGCATAATAATGGGTATCGGAGCAGAAAATGAGGACTTGGAATACTAAATAGGTTATATCTCAGGAACCGTATGACGTAGAAAACAAATTTAAAAGTCATATGATTTATGACTGTCCTAGGGGGCTAAGCAATTTTCCAATGAAAAGTCCGTATCTCACACCGTTTCTGAGATACGGGCCCTGAAAGGCATGGCGTACGCCGTAATGTTATCCTATGGGAAAAAAAGAGAAGTTTGGAGCACCATAACTATGCCTCCCTGTAATATTTTTTCACCAAACCACTGGAAGACACATCTGTGAGCTGTTGGCTGTCTTCCCTCCAAATTTCAGGAAAAAAGACTAAACCGTTATTTTGCAGCAGGATGCCAAAGGATTCCTGTAATGTGTCGGGCGCCGTAATGTTATCCTATGGGAAAAACTGTCAAATTTGGAGTGCTGTAACTTTGCCTACGTGTAATATTTTTTCAATACAACACTGAAAGGCACATCTGTGAGATGTTGGCTGCATTCCCTCCAAATTTCAACCCAAAACTCCAAACCGTTCTTTTGCAGCGCAGTGCCAAAGAATTGCTGTCGCTTTCCCACAGACTAGAAAACTACTGTCGCAATTTGAGAAAGCTTTCGCAAAAAAGTTCGACACTTTCATGAGTACGAAAGTAATTTGCGAAAGTACTTTTTCCAGAAATTTGAAAAACTTATTTCTGGGGTGTTTTACCCCAAAATAAAGACATGGCTAGCATCCTCAGGGTCCGACTAGGTGAATACAAAAAGAATTAGGTTGCTAGAGGGTCCCAAATTTAAATGCCAACCATTTTTCTAATCACCAACTGAAAACAAAATGGCGGATCTGCAAAAGTAACAGGGCCATCTGCGAAAGTAAAAATGCATTTGCGACACTGTCGAACTTTTTGTTAACTTTTCCCATTGACTTATAATGGGAAATTGTTTTTTGAATAACTTTTGAACTGTTTAATATTTTTTCACCAAATCTTCAAAAGGCACATCAGGGACCCTGGCCACATGTTCCCTGAAGATTTTGGGCCAGTTGCACAAACCGTACGACCTGTAGGCGCGACTGTAGAATTCCAGAAAAAGCGTAAACGAGCACGCAGATCACGCTTAATAACTCTGCAGCCGTATATCAGACCAGTACAAAACTTGGCAGATCTCAAGGCCTATGGTTCTTGATCATGTATTCCAAATTTCAGGCAAATCCGTCAAACAGTTGCAAAGTTATTAAGGTGCAAAATTTTGGGGTTTAACATAGAAATGGCTCCTCAGCTCTAATTATGGTAGTAATTATATCTACATAATATATATATATATATATATATATATATATATATATATATATATATATATATATATATATATATATATATATATATATATATATATATATATATATATATATATATATACACACACACATATATATATATACAGTGTATATATATATATATATATGTGTGTGTGTGTGTGTGTATACTGTATGTAATGAATGCATGAATGTGCTTTTGTATCACTATGGAAATACCTGCACTGTCTCTGTGATTGTAACCTTAAGTGATGTGCCTATAAAACTGCCAAGCTGTTTTTAACAGATTTTAATTAGTTATGCACTGTGATTGGTTACACAATCATATTTAAGGTATCTGCATAAGGTAGATAAGTATCTCTGATGAAGTACAGTAGCCACTGTGTGAAATATAAGAGCCTTTTCCAAAGTTACTTAGAAACATAATTTGATGGCAGATAAGGACTGCTTGGCCCACCTAGTCTGCCAATTTCCCTACCTAATGGATAAGCTGCAGATCCTAGTTAACCAACAGCCTACTTCCTCCTACCCCTTAGAATTGCCTGATGACTGTCCCATGCATTCTTGAATTCCACCAGTTTTTGACTCCACAACCTCCTCAGGAAGGCCGTTCCATTCATTCACAACCCTCTCACTGAAGAAATACTTCTTCACATTACCTCTGAGCCGTCCCCCTTCTATCTTCAAATTGTGCCCCCTTGTTCTTGCACATCTCTTTTTCTGAAAGATGCTGCCCTCTTGGACTTTGTTGATTCCTTTGAGGTACTTGAAAGTTTCTATCATGTCCCCCCTCTCCATCCTTTCCTCAAGGGTATACATATTAAGCTCCTTTAATCTGTCTTCGTATTTCTTCTGTTGCAGACCCTGCACCATTTTAGTTGCCCTCCTCTGAACTGCCTCAATTCTGTCTATGTCTTTGCAGAGATGGGTCTCCAGGAACTGCATGCAGTACTCCAGATAGGGTCTCACCAACTCTCTGTACAGAAGGATGATAACTTCCTGTTTTCTACTGGTGCTGCCTCTCCCTATGCATCCCAGTATCCCACTAGCCCTTCTTACTGCCCTCTCACATTGCTTGCACACCTTTAGGTCATCTGATATGACTACCCCCCAGATCCCTTTCCTTTTTTGTTGTTGTTAGTATCTTGCCCCTCATTGTGTACTCTTTCCCTGGGTTTTTGTTTCCCAGGTGCATTACTTTGCACTTCTTAGCATTGAATCTAAGCTGACATACATTTGACCATTCCTCCAACCTTGCCAAGTCCCTTCTCATCCTTTCCACCCCACCTTGTGTATTAAATCTGTTGCAGATCTTTGTGTCATCTGCAAAGAGACATACTTTTCCTTCCAGTCCCTCTGCAATGTCACTTATAAAGACATTAAAGAGGATCGGTCCTAGTACTGAACCCTGCGGTACCCCACTAGTAACCCCCCTTTCTTCAGAGTAGACTCTGTTTACTATTACCCTCTGTGTCCTGTTCTCCAGCCAATTCTTTACCCAGTCTACAATCTTGGGACCCACTCCAAGGCTGGCTAACTTGTACATCAATCTTTTGTGTGGGACTGTGTCAAATGCCTTGCTAAACTCTAGGTATGTGCCATGATTTTTGGCTTGCCAGCCAGGTGAAGCTTTTGGAGCACTAGAACATCCTGTGACTTATAAAAGTTTTTTATATTTAAGTTCTTAGTTTGGGTGCTATTATTTTTTTGTAGGGACTAGAACCAGAACACAGAACTTCAGTGGGTTCTGACAACCCTACTACCAATGGTCAAAAAAGTGCTGGCAATCAGGACACAGCACACTATCATGCCAATGCATTTAAAAACAAATCCTGCTTTTTATTAGAAACATGGGTACTGCCGGCCTGGTGGCATAGAGGGCTGAGTCACTGGTGCCTTATATCTTCCCACGCCGACAACCCAGAGTCGGGAGTGACCTCGGGTCTTGAAGGGTTGGCCAAGGGGAGGATCGAGTGTCCCATGGGCTGCTCTCCTCCTTCAGGGAGGGAGGGTGGGAAGGATCACTGAGTCACTGGCTCCTGGCAGTGGCTGGGGGCTAGTGCAGGCTTGGGGATCAATATGTGAGCTGTCGCGAGCAGGCATCGGGCATACTGTGGGCAAGCACGTGCACAGGAGCATCTTTGATGCCATTGCAAGCTCACCCCATGGGGAGGACTAAGGGACAAAAAACAGTCCTTCAGTGTGAGTGATGGCATACATCGGCTCTGCGGCAGACCCACTTGAGTAAGCTCCCCTTCAGCCCCTGGCCTCCAGGTTTCTGTAGTGTGTGGGATAAATCCCTGCTGTGAAGTGACCTGGGATGGCAGGGTGAAAGGGTTTGAGCTCTGACCGGGTCCAGGGCAGCAGCTGAGAAAAGGATGCCTGAAGAGGGGAAACATAGGACCAGCCCCCAGCCGAGCAGGTAAAAGAAAATAGAAAAAAAAACATGGGTACCACTTTTATGAGCTAAAAAGTAAGGTAGGCCTAAAAATTAAACTCCCTCAAAATCAAAAAAGAAATTCATTAAATGCTCTTTCCATTTATATCACCTTCCTTACACATATACACATATTTAAAACAAGTTAATGCTGAATGATTGCTTGCTAGTATTTGCCGTGTAGTTGTTGGTCATAGTTAGTACACTCTGTGACTCTCAGAACCTCCCAGACACACCCTCTTACTGACACAGCTCTGCACAGATGCCCTGCTCTCACAAACCTCACAGGTACAGGAACCATCATCCCCACGGATCCACCTAATAAATGGGGTTGGAGTGATGAGTTACTGTAGACAGTGAGTGTGTGTGTGTGGGAGGGGGACTAGTTTGTGACCAGATTGTGTATAGCTGATGGTGGGTGGTGGGGTGTGAACAAAGAATGAAAAACAGAGTGGGAGTTTCTTTCTGCTCGCTTTTCTTTTTTCTCCCCATCTCCTACCAACCACCCAGCACAGACAATCTGGTCACAAGCTATACCACACACACACACACACACACACACACACACACACACACACACACACCACAATCCTCCCCATTCCCACAGCAAAAATCAATATGACTCCAATCACCATTTGGCAGCATTTTGGCTAAAGAGAGTCTATCCCCAACCATATAATCGATCTTGTTCATCATTCAGCCCCCCACATCTTCTCCTCTACCAAAAAAATCACTCTGCTGCTCTCCAATACAATGTCCCCACTCTTTTTGGCCACCTGTCATTTCAGCCCTGGACACACTGGGGAGCTTAAAATGGTTGAAGTGCCTTAAAATTGTTTAAATCCCCCAGCACTGTTTGCAGACAGACTACAAGCCCCTTAAAACTTTTTAACAAAAGTGTTTTTAAACCCTTATAAATACCTAGTCTTAAAACCATTTTTAAAAATGTTTTTGAGGTAGCATGGTTTTACTCACAGGTCTGCACAGGAGTAAAAGAGTTTTAAGCTGTAATGGTTTAACTAAAACAGTTCTAGCTAGTGTGTCCAGGCAAGCACAGTTCTGTGTGTTGGACTTAACACAAAATAGTTACAAGGAGAACAGGTTTAACACTAGCAGTGTAGCCACACTAAACCATTATCAACAAGCATTTGTCAATGCCGAATGTTGCTTGCTTGTATGTGCTATTTAGGTATTTGGAAGTGATAGTTCCATGCCTTCCTCCCAAGACATCCTCTGTGTCTTTCCGTTTAGTATTCACAGAAGAGTGGGAGGGGCAAGGGCCACAGCAGTATAGCAGTTGCCAAGGGGGTGAAGAGGTGGCCAATAGTCCATTCAAAGGCAAAAGAGTCCTGCAGGAGCTCACTAAATTGAAGGTGGACAAAGTGATGGAACCAGATGGCATACGCCCAAGGATATTAAGAAAACTGCAAAGGGAGATAGCAGTACCTCTGGCAGCCATGATCACTGAGTCATTCAACATGAGTGAATTGGAGGAGGGCACATGTGGTCCCTCTACACAAGTCTGGCAGCAGGGAGGAGGCAGGGAAGAGGCGGGGAACAATAGGCTGTTCAGCCTCACCTCAGTAGTGGGGAAGATCATGGAGACATTGCTAAAAGAAAGGATAGTAGGGCATCTAGAAGCCATCGGAGCCCAAGACCATAGACAACATGGATTCACAGTGGGAACATCATGTAAAACAAATCTGGTTGATATCTTTGACTGGGTGACAAAGGAAGTGAATCAGGGTGGGGCAGTGGACAACCCTTACCTTGATTTCAACAAAGCCTTTGACACCATCCCATATAGAAGGCTGATAAACTAGCTGGGTAGGCTGGGCAAGGGGGAAAGGGTGGTAAACTGGGTTATAAACTGGCTAACAGACAGGAGGCAAAGAGTGGTGGTAAATGGTGTGCAGTCTAGCGAGAGGGGGTGACCAGTGGGGTGCTGCAGGGATCGGTCCTGGGGCCAGTTCTGTTCAATGTCTTCATTAGTAACATTACAGAACGTCTGAAGGAAATTTTTTCACCAAATTTTCAACATAGCCATTTTAAGACCTCTGCTCATGAACAGTGTCACTGTGATTTTCTTAATCTGTCCCAAACATTGGCTGTGCACACCGAATGAGCCATTGTGCGCTACATGCATGGAAACACATTTTGGGTGACGTGAAAAATGACAGCTGTACTGCTCATAAGGAGGTGTGGTAAAATGGCAATATTAAAAATCCGGAGTGCAAATATTAAAAATTTGATAACTTACGAGCATGCATAGGTACTGTGCAATGCACACTCGTAAAACAGTCATTTTAAGGAATTTTTTCACCAAATTTGCAACATAGGCTTTTTGAGAGCCCATCTTATGAACACTGGCACTGTCATTTCATTAATTGGTCCCAAAAGGTGATTTCATGCAGCGACTGTGAAATCATCCTTTGGGCCTGATTAACGCCACGACAGTGACAGAATTCATGAAGAGGGGTCCCAAAAACCCCATGTTGAAAATTTGGTGCCAAAATTCCAAAAAATGCCTGAGATATGAGGCAAAGTTGAAAACAGCCTATCTATCCCATTATACAGCTTACCGGCATTTCCTCAATTCTCGGTCAGCTTTGAGGAGTGCAGACATGTTCTCCGGTCCACTGAAGATCATTGCGTCGAGGTCCTGAGGTAAGTATGGGGTGAAGGGGGTGTGGGGAGGCAGGGTGCGCAGTGGGTGGGTGCGGGTTGTGGGAGGGGTGCAGGGAGAAGCGCAGAGGGACAGTTTTTGTATTTACAGGTTTATGTTTTTTTAATAAGATGACAAGGGACGTTTGCCACGCAGGGGTGGGCTCCCAGCATTGCAGCTGGAAGGCTGTTTGGGGGGGCTGGAGCAGACAGGGGACTGGGCACCCCTGTCAGCCATAACACATTTTGCCACACTGTGGTGGGCTCCCAGCGTGGCACCTGGATGCTTTGGGGGGGCATGGAGCTGACAGGGGTTTGGACATCCCCGTCAGCCATAACAAATTTTGCCACACTGGGGTGGGCATGAGCATGCAGTATGCATGCGTGCGCGTGTGTGTGTGTGTGTGTGGAAGGGGGAGCTCAGCTCACTGAAGTGGAACTCTCCCTTTCAACTGTATGACCACTGTATTTTCAACTGCTGTCATAGACAGCTGCAGCAGTGATTGGGAAACCGGGGCTGCGTCTGCAACACATTGACTGAATTGGAAGACGGGCGCCACACCTCCGAAAACTCGGATGATGGCACTATGTTTCTTGCACATGCATGCAAGCAACATAAAAATGGTTACTGAGTAGGGTGGCAGCACTAAAATGGTTTAGCTAAACTGGTTTTAAAAATGGTTTTCAAAAACAGTTCTGTATTGTGTCCGGGGCCTTAGTGTTATAGCCAGTCCAAAAAAAAAAAAAAAAGTTGAAGGAAAAAAAACAGTTTCACTCTGCTCTCCTACTTTGTTCTCCACTCCACCCCCATACACAATCTGGTCACAATTATATCCCCACAGAGTTTCCAAAACACTGGTGGGTGCCACAGAGTGCAGGGATGTCAATGGCTGTTGGGGGGGTTCAAGACAAAAATGTGCTTTTTCATTTTCCACTCTAATAGCAAAATTTAATATAAACAAGTTTCAGCCTGTTCTCTACTTTGTTCTCCCCACCTAAACATCTCGCACACAATCTTTGTTGCAACATTGTGGATGGACTGATGCTCCTTGGAGCTCAGGGTGGTGAGGGCAGAGTTAGAAACACAACTAGCAACACACAATACCAGAGGTGCTCTGTGAGAAATAAAAATAAAGTTAATTAATGTCCAGGCCGAGAGTACTGTATGTGCTTCAATCTGTGGTAATTTTATGATTACCAATGCCGCCACCATCAGAATTAGAAAGAATAAATTCAAGCCTGACAATTTACAACATTTAGATCAGCAAATTGCCTTTATAAATCACAGCAGCTACTCCTCACTGCTTGCCCCAGCACTTCGACACCTCTGATCCCTCTCTTCCAAATTTTATAAATAAAATTACTACAGAATGAAGCATATACTCTTGGCCTGGACATCATCCCTCTTTTTTTTTTTTATTTCTCCTATAGCAGTTTGGATACTTTGTGTTGCTGGCGGTTTTGCCTACTGCATACCACATGCACAAGCAAACAATATGGCCACAGTCAACACTGCAATGCTGAAATGTAAGGAAATGTCAGCAGCTCTAGGCTAGCAGCGAGCCATTCAGACCACGGATCAGCAGCTGTATACTGTTGCTCAGCAAGTAAAATGGACTCTCCCAAATGAACCTGGTACCAGTGTGAATCACCTGGGTGGTTTTTACACCCTGCATTGTTTTATTGCCTATCGGGTCATAATGTTGTATGCTTAATAGCATGCGACATTAGAGCTAACTCAGAATAGTGCTGTATCAGACAGCGAGTGGTGCAATACCATGAAAACTGTTGTACACGGTATTGCACCACTCGCAGTATTCCAGGCAGAGCATAAGACCTCTGCTGGGATGGGGTTTTACTGAGAAGCTGCTGTGGCTCAATGGACTGAGCCACTATAGCAAAGAACCCAGGTGCTATGTCTGGGACTGGGTTTGATTCCCGGTCCCAGCAACTTTAATTTTTTCTCACATTTTGTGCGATTTCGTGTTGAACCCCTCCCCCTGAAGTTGAGAATCCTTAGTGGGGGGGGCACAGAGGGTGCAGCCCCCATAACGGGTGGTGCAGGGGGCAGAACATCCCACAAAAAAGAATTATGCCTCATGCAAGAAATTGTGCTGTACTGGCAGCGCGATTTTTGCATGCAGTATAATGTCTTGCAACATTATGACCCCGTGCTGTTTTATTGCATGTATTGGGAAATTTGGGGGATACACAGGATTGGTAGAACTTCTTGTTGATTCTGATGTGTATGTAGCTTGTACTGCAGATCAAATGCTTGCTGGTAAGCAATTCAACTGTGCTTTTCATGGCTTGACTCTAGCATCTGAGGCACTCAGTGCTCTGAAACTTTCTTCATTTGTTAAATGGTGTGAGCAGGGAGGAGGTACTCATGGAGTTCCAGCATTTGTCTGGCAAGTGTTAGATGACATTCAGAAGGTGTTTGAGTCTGAAGACATTGAGTCCTTACAGCATGCCATTGAAGAGCTTGATGATTCTGTAACTCAGCATATGCTGAGATAATTTTCTCCAGGTTATGCAGATACAGTACTACTTCTAAATGTCCGTGCAGAGCGAGAGGATGATTGGAAACTTCACCTACACACACAGTGTGCCATGCTTCCATACTTCTTTGCTGCAAACAGGTCCAACTATGTCAGGTGAAATCCAATCTACAGTCTTTATATGCTAAATCTCCCTGAAGAAATATACAATGCCTTTGAATCTGGGGAATTTGCTGTACGTCAGAGTTCTGGTTCTTTCAGTGAAATTTGGAGTGACCTGAGAACACAGAAAACTGTCATCAAAGACTCAAAGTGCAGCAGTGGGATTGTAGGACTGACAAGAAAGCCAGCTCTTGTCTGATGGACCCTCACAAGACATGTCCTGAGTGAATATACAGAAGCTATGAGAGAAAGTGGCTTAGCAACACGTAATGAAGACAAAGTCCACAAACAAGTCCTTGCTTCTACACTGAAGAGGGATGAAGAGCATGTTACAGCCCTTACCAACCATGTCACCAACAGTATGACAAACCTATTTGATCCTGAATCACATTCAGAGGTGCTTATCAGCATGTCTAATGGACTGCAAGCAACATCAGATGTACAAGAGTCTCTGTTGAAAATAGCAGATGTTGGTGAAGACAAATGGAGAGAACTGTGAGAAGTGCACTTGATTCTGATGGGATATGCAGCTTCTTATGCCCAGTCAATAAACATGGCATTAAAACATTTGCTGACATGGCAAAGAAGACCAAATTTAAGTCTGGCAAGGGAGGAACAATCACAGCAGCTATCAGTCCAGAAACTGATTTCCGCAGAGCCCTGTTCTTAGCAAGATGCAGAGATGATGTTTCAGTAGCAACGGTTCTTAGCCACCCAATAGAACCTGTGCCTATGTCCCTCTTCCATGCTGAAAGAACAATGAGAAAAACAGACAAAGCTGAATTAGAGCATCAGCTGGAAGCTGAAAGCATCCATGAGCTGTGAGGATGCAACAAAGAGACCACAGTGTACATCAGAGATGCCGTGGCTGTCATTCAAATGATGGCTAGGGACAAATGCTACACATTTCATTAATTGGCTGCTGCATACTTGAAGCAGGTCCTAAAAGGATTTGACAAAGCTAATTCGATAATCTAAGCCTTTGACAGCTATGACATAGATACATAGATACATAGACAGTGTCGGCTGATAAGGGCCTATGGCCCACCCAGTCTGCCCATTTGAGCTTGTAAGTTCAGTTTATGTTTTCCTAGAAGTCTGTTGCCCCTTACCACTGACCTCCATAATTCCTTTATGTCTATCCCATGCATTCTTAAATCCCATGATTGTTTCAGCCCCTACCACTTCCTCTGGCAGGGTGTTCCACTTGTCCACCACCCGTTCTATGAAGAAATGCTTCCTCACGTTCTCTGAATCGCCTTCCTCCAACTTCATCCCATGCCCTCTAGTCCTGGAACATCTTTTTCACTTAAAAATGGTGTATTCCTGCACCCTGTTCCTCCCTGTGAGATACTTGTATGTCTCTATCATATCCCCTCTCTCCCTCCTCTCCTCCAGGGAGTACATGTTCAGTTCCTTCAACCTGTCTTCATAGGACTTGTGATGCAATCCATGCACCATCTTTGTTGCCCTCCTCTGAACCTTCTCTACCCTGTCTATGTCCTTGCGTAGGTATGGTCTCCAGAACTGTACACTGTACTCCAGGTGGGGCCTCACTAGTGTCTTGTATAGCAGAATTATGACCTCCCTTTTCCTGCTGGTGATGCCCCTGCCTATACATCTCAGAATCCTATTTGCTTTACCTGCTGCCTTGTCTCACTGTTTCCATACCTTGAGGTCATCAGAGATGATAACCCCAAGATCCCTTTCCTGCTTGGTGCATGCTATATCCTCACCCCCCAACTGATATATTGTGCCAGGGTCTTTGTGCCCCATATGCATTATCTTGCACTTCTTTGCACTGAATTTCAACTGCCAAACCCCTGACCATTCTTCAAGTTTCTGCAGGTCCCTTCTCATTCTGTCTACACCCTCTGGTGTGTCTACTCTGTTACCGAGCTTTGTGTCATCAGCGAACAGTGAAATTCTGCCTTCTAGGTCCTGTGCAATGTCACTGATGAAGATGTTGAATAGGACCAGTCCCAGCACTGATCCCTGTGGTACCCCACTGGTCACTCTTCCCTCTGTGGAGTGACAGCCATTTACCACCACCCTCTGTGTCCTGCCACCTAGCCAGTTACCTACCCACCACACTACTGTCCCACCCACACCCCTATTCCCCAGTTTGTGTAATAGTCTTCTATGTGGCACAGTGTCAAAGGCCTTGCTGAAGTCCAGATAGGCCATGTCCACTGCCCTCCCCTGATCCACCTCCCTAGTCACCCAGTCAAAAGATTCAACGAGGTTGGTCTGACATGACCTCCCCCTGGTGAAACCATGCTGCCTTGGGTCCTGTAGTCCACTGACAACCAGATGTTCCGCCAATCTCTCCTACACTAGTGCTTCCATGATCTTCCCCACTACTGAGGTGAGGCTGACTGGTCTGTAGTTCCCTGCTTCCTCTTTGTTCCTGCTTTTGTATAAGGGACTACATCTGCTGTCCTCCAGTCTTTGGGTACCTCCCTGTTTCAGTGATCGGCTAAACAGGATAGCCAGAGGATTTCAGCCACCACCTCTCTTAGTTCTTTAAGGACCCTGGGTGCACCCTATCTGGCCCCATTGCTTTATCAACTCTTATTACTTCTAGTTCCTTCAGGACCCTTTCTCGTGTAAAGGGACTTGTGTCCATTTCTGCACCATTCTCACCCTTGTACCCTTCAGACCCATTACCTCCTCTGCCTCAGTAAAGACTGACAGAAATACCTATTCAATATGTCAGCTTTACTGCTGTCATCCTCCATGCGCCCCATCCTCCCCTTCAGTCTCACTATCCCTCTTTGTCTTTCTTTTTCACTTATGTACCTGTAAAGGTTTCTCCCCTCTACCCACTGATTTTGCAATGTGTTCTTCTGTCTGAGCTTTGGCTTCCCTTACTGACCTCCCTGCCTCCCTTTGCTTCTCCTGGTACTTCTCCCTATCCCCTTCTGCCTGTGTCTTTTTGTATTTCCTGAATGCAATCTTTTTGGCTTTCACTTTCTTTGCTACCTCTTTGGAAAACCATAATGGTCTCCTCTTCCTTTTCCTTTTCCTAACCTCCTTAATGCATAATTCTGTTGTTCTTGTAATCCCTATTTTAAATACTGCCCACTGTTCCTCAACCCCTGATTCCTGTCCCATTCTCCTTAATGCCTCTTTCAAGTATCTCCCCATTTTCCCAAAGTCTGCCCCCCTAAAATCCAGGATACGTGTTTTTGTGTGGTTTTGTCTGCTCTTTCTGTGATTTCAAACCACAATGACTGGTGGTCACTGTTCCCCAGGTGCTCCCCACTGTTACCCCATCACACTGTCCCTGTTTGTGAGCACAAGGTCCAGTATTGCCTTCTGCCGAGTTGGTTCCATGACCAGTTGCTTGAGGGAAGGCACCCTAAAGGAAGTCAGGATAAATCTGCTCCTAGTTGATGCTGCTGCTGGGATGCTCCAGTCCACATCTGGAATATTGAAGTCTCCAACCAGTACTACTCACTTGTCTGCCATCCTTTGGATGGCTAGCATCAGCTCCCTATCTGTTTCTTCCTCCTGGGCTGGTGGTCTATAGACCGCACCTGTGTGGATGGCTGTCCCCATTTCCTTTACAGCTTAACCCAACAGTATCTGTCCCCCATTTTGTTCCTCCTGGATCTCTGTGGCCCTTATGTCATTTTTCACATACAGTGCCACTCCTCCTCCCTTCCTGCCTGCTCGGTCTCTTCTGAATATGTTGTAGCCAGGTATGGCCATCTCCCAATCATGGTTATCATTACGCCAGGTTTCAGTAATGGTCACAATGTCCAGGTCTGACTGCATCATGACAGCCTCCAGATCTTCCATCTTGTTGCTAAGGCTCCTGGCATTTGCACACATGGCTTTCCATGATTTGACCTCCCTATACTGTTTTGCTGTTCTACTCCAGCCCCTTCCTTGGTTGTCCTTTATCCCTGGTTCTCCTTGCTGTCTGCCCTTCTGCTGAATTTTGCCCCTTTTCTGCCTATCCACCTCTCGGGCACTAATTTCCATCTTTTGCACACTGATTTGCAGAGATAGCCACACCTCTGGTTCACTGGTTCCACTGCTAGCTGTGGGGGGTGAGCAAGTAGGTACCCTCCTTGCTGGCCTACCACCCCCCTTTGCTAGTTTAAATGCTTGTCAATGTAGCATTTAAGCTTATCATTGAGTGCTTGGATGCCCCTCCAGGATGGATGCAGGCCGTCAGGCTTGAACAAACCTCCATCCCTCCAGGTGGGTCCCCAGTCACCATTGAATCCAAACCCTTCCTCACAGCACCAGTTCTTCCACCATGAGTTAAAGTTCCTGGTGCATGCACTCCTATGCTCTCCCTTGCCTCTCGCAAGTAGTACTTCTGAGAAAGTGACAGAAGTAACTACTTGCTTGAGACCCCTCCCCAATTTCCTAAACTCTTCCTGAACTTCCTTTGGCTCCCCATTTGTCAGGTCATTAGTACCTAGGTGGATAATGATATCCAGCTCACCCTCCCTTCTTGCCTTTCCAGTGATCCCCAGGATCTTCCTTCCATCCCTCCATGCCGTGGCACCTGGTAGGCACCTCACCTCCCTGTCCTCCCCTCCTGTGTTCCTAGCTGGATCCCTCTTATGATGGAGTTCCCCACAAGGATTTGCTTCCTCCTCCTCCTCCTCTGGGGTCCACTGCTTTCCCCTCTGAGGTCACCTCCTTGGCTAACCTCCACATCCTTTCCTTCCACTTCTCTGGGTACCTCTATTTGGTTGTCCTCATTTGCCAGTGTGGCATATGAGTTCTTGAGTGGAATAGGATCTGGGATGTGCCTCTGCCTAACTGCTCTAACCCTCCCTGAGCCCACTGTCATCCAAGTGCTCCTCGTTCTCGGCATCCTTTGAGGCAGTTGCATTGGACTGGGTGGTCTCTGGATAGGGTGATGGTACTCCTGACCCAGTTTACTTCCACTCTGAGTCTGGCTACCTCATCCTGCAGTCCGAGAGATGCATGCAGATAGGGCATCACCTCAGTGTCCAGAAGGTCTGCCTGAATATGGCTGCCCACAGCCACTGCATTGCACCACTCCACACATTATACTGCAATTATACTGCTATTCCACTACTTGTCTGCTACTGAAGCTCTCCTAGTTCTCTTTTTATTAATTTACTGTCCTAAAAATCCTGCCACTGATCCTCAGATAATTTTCTTAAAAAAAAAAACAAATAAATAAATGAGTCAAAACACTTGTGCTGAGGGTGGGCTTCTTCCCATTATGCCCTCCTACTTCACACCCCTTACTATACCTGTGTTTAGCTCCTGTCAATCAGATTTAACAGGGCATATAATTAAGAGTTGGGGGAAGGGGAGGGGGGGCAGTCAGACAAGCCAAGATAAAATTTGCAGCAATTAAAGACAGCACAGAATTACGCCACCACTACGTTTTAAATTTTCAACAGCCCAAAAACAATTCTAAGTAAAGACAACAAAGAAAGTACAGTGTCACTAAAAGCCCACAATCTAAGTTTAAAAGAAAAATAGCAATTACCAGTTACTCTAAAGCACTGAATTGAATATGTTTCCTTCCTTCCCCTTCTGGCTTCTTCTGAGAAAATAAAACTCTACTTGCTACCTCAACTCTGACTAAGCCCCACCTCCAGTTATCACGTAGCTGAGGTCAGAAGCTAGACAATTAACACCCTTCACCCAACTACAGGGCAGTCAGACAAGCCAAGATAAAATTTGCAGCAATTAAAGACAGCACAGAATTACACCACCACTATGTTTTAAATTTTCAACAGCCCCAAAACAATTCCAAGTAAAGACAACAAAGAATGTACAGTGTCACTAAAAGCCCACAATCTAAGTTTAAAAGAAAAATAGCAATTGCCAGTTACTCTAAAGCACTGAATTGAATATGTTTCCTTCCTTCCTCTTCTGGCTTCTTCTGAGAAAATAAAACTCACTTGCTACCTCAACTCTGACTAAGCCCCACAATACAAAATGACAATAGTAACTCTGTGAAAACTTCAGAAACACAGTGCCAGACAGGATCTAAGGTTGGATGCATGCAATAGCAAGTAATTGGTGGATGCCCTGTGCCTCCATGGAAAAAGTTGCTAAACATAGCATCCAACAAGCAGTCACTTTAAAAATTCCTCTGTGAATATATGGTTCAAAATGCACCTGAGTGGGCAGGAGCGCACCCAACACAAACTCTCCTTCATGCTGGAGGCTTTTCCAATAGAGAAGTAGCAAAGTCCATCACCAGTAGAGGTGTTGAAGAATCCCAAGACTTGTACAGTACTCAAGAGGAAGTGGACACAAGGATGCTTCTGCATGCTGTATGTGCCAATATGGCTTTTGGGTCTCTTGGTGTCAAAGAAGCCATAGTAATTAGGTCACCTGATACAGATGTTTTGGTCCTTGCTATTCACTACTTTCCAAAAATGGAACACATAGATAACATCTGGATAGAAACAGGCACCATTACCATCACAACTGGCATACACCACTTCATACCTGTGCATGCAATTTGTGATGCACCCATTAATGACTTCTGCAACACACTTCCCGCTGTACATGCATTAACAGGATGTGACTCTGTGTTATCCCTATTTGGTATTGGGAAAAAAACTGTGTTTAAAATTGCCAAAACTAAGGGAGCTTACCACTTCACAGATCTTGTTAAATTGAGAGAGAGTGACGAACAAGCTGCAATTTCTGCAGCAAGGAAGTTAGTAGCACTGCTGTATGACCAGAGCAAGAAAGAAAAGGAGATCCACAGAGACCTGAATTTCTTCAGTCTCAATCTAGCCATCAAAAAGGACAAGTCCCTTGCCAAACTCACACCATGTGAAGACAATTTTGAAGAATATGTCAAAAGAGCATCTTGGGAAACAAAGATTTGGATATCTTCACATATAGGTAAACCAGATATTAAATCACCATTGCAACATGGAGGGAAAATGTGGATGATGGAACTACTTCCTGTATTTTTCAAGGGTTCAATGGCAACTGAGCTTTTACAAGACCTTATTTGTGCCTGTACCAGTAGGGGTCACTGCACAAGTCATCTGTATCTGTAGTCAGAACAATCTTACCTGCACAGAACTGTGTACATGCCAAGGCAGTGAAGACTGTGGTAACCCACACACTCTCAACAGAGATCATGATGGAGAACAAGATGATAATGATGTTGACTGGAAATGTCACCAGCACCATTACATTTCAATGATATCTGTACAAATATATTATTAGATTTAGTTTTACCCTTTAAATTGTTGTTGTGATGTTTTGAGGTCACAAAGAAATCCTATTGTACATCTTGAAATTATACATAGAGTCATTAAACTAACAGAAACTAATGCAAATATTTCAAAGTGGTCATTCTAATGTGTTGAGTGTGTCATTGTTTAGTCCCGTTTCTATGGGAATGGCACCACTTGACAGCTTCACATCATACCTCATCTTCAAGTAGACATAAAAAGCTTTCAAATGATGCATTGTGTGTGTGTGTGTGTGTGTGTGTGTGTGTGTGTGTGTGTGTGGAGAGGGTACATTAAGTCGACCAAATTGGTGGTGTCTGCAGCTCTCCTGTAAAAGTGAAGTATTATTAACAATTTTATTTTCTGCAGCTTATATACTTCCATAGCTACAGTACATAGACAATGATGGCAGAAAAAGGCCTAATGGCCATCCAGACTAGCCACCATATCCAACTACTCTGCACTGGTCCTAGTGGCCGTTCCTTCTGCCCCACTTTTTAACTAATCCCATATGCCTGCCCCATCCTTGTTTGAAGCTGTTCACTGATTTTGCTTGTATTGCTTCCTCTGGCCACTTGTTCCACTTTTCTATAACTCTATGAAAAGGTGCTTAAGGATGTCCCTTTTGAATGCCTCTCTGCAAGTTTAGGTGAATTTTCTTTCGTCCCTGTATTTGAGCTCAAGGAGGAAAGTTTCATGATGTCCACCCTATTTATCCAGTATAGCTTCTTTTCTAACCAAGAAAAATTCCCCTTCTTTCTGTGCCTGCCTACCAGGAATCCTTTGCTACTTACCATACCACAGGTAAAACTGAATCCCTAAACCTAGTGAGGCCTTCCATAGTTTGTGTTTGGATGGGAAGAGGTAAATCATCTGCCAGTGGAATTCTGCTGAAGTTTGTACTCCTGTATTCCATGATAAGCAAACATATTAGTTCATTTTAACGAAGAAAATACCTGTTTTAATTTTAAGAAGTTTTGATTTTTTTAAATTTTTTTCAGTTTATTCATTTTGTAAGTGCAATAATACACTTCAGGTTGTGACTTGTTACATGATAGCTGCACTTCCAGGAAATGAAGGTACTCATTGCAAATGTCTCAATGTGCACAAGGGCATTCGTTTATCACATAACAACCTATAAATTGTCAAGTCATATTGCTTACCTATCTGACCAGAGCATTTCTGCATGCACAGGACTAGATTTTTTAAGTCTCTAAACTACACAGTTCTAATCTACAGCAAAATGTTTCTGCATTTAGACTTTGTGCTGTTTTGGGGATTTTTACATACCACTAAGAGTTTAAATACCTTGTTACTTAGGCTTGTTTTGCCACACATTTGATCAATTTTCAAAGTCAAAAGTGCTACTGTGTAAAGCACAAGTATCTATACTAGCTGATGGTGTAGCGGTGCTTAAGTAAGGAGAAGCAGAAGACAAATTCAGTGAATGAAAGCAGATTTACTGAGTGCAAAATACCAAAGAGGTCAAGCATTGTACGACCAATCTATACTGTAACTTAGTACTCTATAACTCTATAGTGATTCTTATACTCTGTGGTTGTCTTATTATGCTAAGCTTTATAATTCCTCTATTATTCTATTCAAACTCTACGATGGTCCTATGATTCTAAACTCTATAGTACCCATTATATTCTATCCATAACTCTATGACAGCCTTATGATTCTAAACTCTAAAATAATCCTTTTACTCTATTCATCACATTAGTACAGCATGTCAAGCAGAGACCAAAAGAACATAAAGTCCTTCATAAGTTGAGAGTGGTGGCCACCGGTGCGCTTTGGCCAGCTTTTGGTTGGATTGGAAAAATGGAAGGGTGAAGAACTAGAACAAACAAGAACCCAAGCAATGATAAGCCTCCTGGCCGAATAGGTCTCCAGGGAAATTGAACTGTGAAGAAACTGAAATAAACAATGCAAACGCAGGTGTAAGACCTCCTGGTCAGTGGAAGACCCCAGGGAAATGAGAAAAGATGCAAACAGCTGACTGAAGACTCCCAGGCCAAAACTGGACTCCAGGAAAACTCAGGATGCAGACATCTGGGCCAAAGCTAGACCCCAGGGAAATGAGACAGGATTCAGACACTTGAATGAAGACTTCTGGGTTCTTGCATCTGAAGCCCCACTGCTATTTTTATGATGGATCCCTATCTGTGAACCGGGTGGTTCCCTGCACTAATGAAACACTGTTAGGAAGGAGAATGGCCTGACGTTCTGGCCGTGAAATAGGGTCTGGGAGCTATCTATGCTATACCTATGCTGGTGACTGGCCCCAACTTGTCATAAGAGGATGGTATCACTCTGTAATTGGTCACTGCAATCAACAGTCTATGAAACGAATGATGATCAGGTGAAGAAGATTAGCATCAGGCTAAAGAATTCTTAAATGAGCTGGCAGTTCGGTAACATGCAAGGCAGTTCTTGGGAGGAAAAGCAAATGCAGGGTTAATCCAATAGTTTCTTGCAATAAAAACAGCTTGAGCAGAAGGAGGCAGTTATAACATAAAATTCAGGCACTGTCTTTGTAACTACACTCTCAATGTCTATAAAATGCTTCACCTTCAATAGTCACAGTGTGTCAAAGAAATATTTTTTCAGGCAGGGACTTTAGAAAGGAAATGCACTGTGGAAACCTGCCAAAACTAAGGGCTAACTATGCGGGGACTTTGGGGTATAAATTCTTTCCCCTTCCCACAGGTAATTAGCTCCAAAGGCACCTAATGGGAAAATTACCCTAAGGCAGAGGGTAATCTGACTAGCTAAAGCACTAAGGGTCCCTTCCTGACTGTCCCTTCCTGAACTAGAGGCTACGGGGAAGTTACAGGGGTTACAAGCCCTTGGGCATGGAAAGTGGCTACTCAGCTGAAGGGGTGGCTAACTGCTTGACCCACTCCCCTTTCCTCCCTGCAGGCCGCTAATAACAGAGTGTGTTTCTAAGCCACAGGATGGTACTCTTTAAATAATTGCTTGACTTATCTATTGGTGGCCACTTGGCTACTGGCCAATTTTACTCTGATCTGGGGCAATATTCTTTATCTGGGGCTGATGTCCTCTAAGTGACCCACCCAGAACTGGTTAAATGGCACAGAATGGAAAAAACTGAGAAAACCACATTGGCTACTTGGCCCCTAACTCACTGGCCCACCTGGCTAATGTGGCTACCAAGTCAACTGAGGCCCTCCTTGCCTTGACTGGCCCTTTCTATTTAATAAAATAAACAGTAGATTTTGGGCCAACTAGCCCTTTCTGGTAGCCCACTTGGCTAACTGGCCTATAGTGCTGTGGCTTTGCCAACTCTTAGCTGGCCCCTTTAAGTTACTTAGGCCTAACATTGCTCCATTAAATTCCTGGGCCTAATGTTGCCCTTTTAAATCTATAAGGCCTGGCAGGGACCTCTCTGTCATTCAAACAGGTCATCTTGTCGTGGCTCTGCCCCCTGCCTGTTGATTCCAAACTGGAGTTAATTTAAATAATTTTAGATATCCCCGCCCATGGGTGGTCCCTTCTTAGAGACCTTGCCTTGCCCCTCTAGGCTGTCTCTTCAAGTGCCCTATGGCACAAAATGAACTTTTTCTTTTATTTAAAAGAACTGGCAGTCAGCACCTGCCATATAGTGCTGTTGCTGACTCACCACCCCGACTTGGGGAGAAGCACTGCTGAGAGGAGAGATAAGGAGATGGAGAAGACACTGCTGCTGTGACTGGCACTGGGAAAAGTAGGCAGGTAGAAGCCGGATGACTAAGGGGCCTTGCTGCTTGGCCCGACGCTCCTCGCTGGTGCTGGCTGCCTGGGAATGTGGCCCCACTTGTGAGTGCCACCACCGAGGGACTCGAATTCACTTTTTATTTAAAAAATGTAATTTAAATAGGGCTATATGAGCCCCGATGCAGACATCTACCGGCTGCCAACGCTGGACCCGCTGCATGACTGGGGAACCCGCTGGAGCACTGGACCACTGCACGACTGACACGCAGGAAGAAGAGGAGGACTACAGGTACATAAAACCCTGCATTGTTTACCTTCCCGTGTCCTCTCTCTCTCTCCCTGATTTGGGTAATAACTCTGCTTTTCTTCATCAGGGCATCTGAGAGCACTCACCCGATTAACACAACTGTTTGCCACCCATGAATACTTTTAAAAACAGTGGCTACTGGCCACAGAAGCCCTCCCTGGCATTCAGGATGCCAAGTCCCTAGTGACCAGGAAGGCAAGCAGCTGCCCAGTGTGAGGATGGCACTACTTCTTGCTAGGGCTGGGCAGGCTGCAGAGAAAAGAAAAAAAGGAAAAAAACATTTTAAAACTGCAGCTGCAATTTAATTTTTTACAGGGCTTCTGGTACTTGAGATCTGGGGTAACATGGGGACTAACTGGGGACTAACAGGGGAGCCCTGTCATTGGGACATTACAGCTGTACTGGTATAGGGACTTACCCTCACAGGTAGTTGGCATAGTTGTTATGTGTAATGCCTACATTCTCAGCATAAGCTTTTTTAACATGCACTTCCCATTCCCTAAATCAGTAGACTAGTAACCACCCATTTTTTAGAGTGAAAAAAAAGTTTCCTTTCTTGAAATACATATTTTTATCAAAACAGGAAATGCTGTTGTAGCCATCTTGACTGAAACATGCATTTCTTTAAGATGTGATAAAGCAAGTAAGCATTAATCCCTGAGACAGGAGGCATTTCCTAGGAATTAATGCATGGTTGGTGTGCACAAGTCCGAAGGCTGAGTGCTTCCCACCACCCAACCATGCATTAATTCCTGGGAAATGCCTCTTGTCGAGGGGATTAATGTGCTTGCAACATGGCTTTGTAAGTAGGTTAGATTGCTGCAGCATTTTGTAAATAAAACAAGACAACTGTGTTACTTTCACTATGTCATTATATGAGAAATCTTGTGTTTGACTATCACACATGTTGTTTCTCAAACAGTACTTGTTTACATAGTTATTAATAATGTGTGGATTTATAAAAGACATTGTGGTTTAATTTCTTAACTTGTTTATAAGGTATAACTGGTTGTTGCAATGTTTTAAGTGGTACAAAATGTTTTATTTAACTCGTTTTCATATGTCTAACGATTTGGTTACAATAGCACATTATGGGATCTGCCGCTCATTTGCATAATGGCAGATGATTATCAGCTGTGCAGGATTTTTATTTCTTTTGCAACCATAGAATAACATTAACAGTTCTCAAGTATTGATAATTCGCTATGATTGTTATTTGTCTACCACAGGTTAAGTATATAATTCTTATCTGTTTTACTGTCAGATGGCGCTGCTATGCATTTGTTGAATCCACTGTTGGAGACAGAAGTTGTGCCCAGAAATTATTCAGTTGGAGATGCGTGGTGGTGGAAATTTTTAGGGCTGTTGATTGTAAATCTGGACATCCGAAAGGTGTGGCTGGAATAAATCTCATGTGCTGGATTGACTGCTGGACTACTTGTGGTGTGGTCAGTGTTGCTCTGTTTATTGTCTACGGCATGCTCCTATGTAGTTTGTGGCTGTTGGTTTATTGTACTGCTTGCTTTATGTACTTCTCCTGCTGGCTCTAGCACTGCAGATTTACTCACTACAGGTGGTGGTGTTGTTCTGCGACAAGGTTCTTGTGGCACTATCTGTTTGGCGGTAGTAGTCATTGGTTTGTGAGGATAGGAGTGTGGCGCTATATTGTCAGGGATAGCATTGAATGTTTGTGGTCTCATGAGTTGTGTGGCACTTGCCTATTATTCCCCAATTGATTGATGCTTACTTCCATCTCTGCTGCTTTCCTTAATCTGTCTACAGAGTTGCTCGACCTCCTCTGTCCTCTAGGTGGCTGAGTAGCTACTACTATATTGTTTTCTGGCTGATCTTGGTACTGTTCAACCGTGCATATCTAAGGAATTAATGCACAGTTGAAAATGCACCATGTGGTCTATTTGGTCCAATTACTTGTCTTCCTTACTATGGGCCGGATATTCAAAAGGGTTGCGCCATGCGCAATAGGGTTGCACCTGCGCAAGTCCAAAAGTGTGCCATTCTGCGATATTCAGCAGGAGGCAGTTGCGCCACCGAAAACATGCTGAGCAACAGCGCAATGCAAATGACGGCATGCGCAACCGAAGGGGGTGGATCCATGCATAAAGAGCGCAATGCGATATCCAAAGACTTGCGCAATGCGCAACAGCGGAACAGCCGGAAGTTGCGCCCCAGCGGAAATGAGCCAAAATAAAAAGGCTCAAGGAAGAGGCACAAGAACGCTACAGGGATGCCAAGTGGGGAAGAGAGATAGAGAAAGACAGACAGTGACAGGCCAGGGCAGGCAAGGGAAGCAGTGTGAGCCATAGGCTGCAGAGGCCTGCAGGGGGGTGCCCGGTGCAGTGGAAGTAGCAGTCAGGACAGCGGGGGTAATAGAGCAACATCAGCCAGGGGGTCACAAGCCAGGGAGATGGACAGTGGCAGCTTCCACGTGGAAGCTGTAATGAGGGGGGTGAGAATGCAAGGTGCAGGGGGACGTGGCCGTGGATGGGCCCGTCGGCAGTACGCCCCCAACAGGCAGTACCATGCCCGCATCAGCTTTGAGCTGTACACAGATGTAGAGATCGTGGGCCAGTACCGCCTAAACAGGGCAATACTGAGGCGGCTCTGTGAGCTGTGCAGTGATGTGATGCAGGCACCCTCACGACGGAGTCATGCTCTATCAGTGGAGACCAAGGTGACAGCCTGCATGTGCCTGCTCACCACGGGCACCTTCCAGAGGCCAACAGGGGACACCACAGGCATCACACAGTCGGCCACGTCACGCATCCTCACCCAATTCCTCAGGCGCACTGCTGCCACATGCTGCGGAGCACATCCATTTCCCCAGCACCGCGGCAGAGCGTACAGCAAACATGCAGGCATTCCACAGGGTAGCACGTCTGCCTGGCATGCTAGGGGCCATAGACTGCACCCATGTGGCCATTCGCATGCCACCTGGCCCTGATGGGGCCGCATATAGGAATAGAAAGGGCTTCTCCAGTGTCAACTGCCAGGTGGTGTGTGATGCCACTGGGCATATAATCAATGTCTGTGCCACACACCCTGGCGGAGCACATGATGCCTTCATATGGCATCAGTCCGCACTGTGCCATTGATTCAAGAGTGGGGACATCCCCACAGACCATCTAGTGGGTGAGTACGCATGTAGGAAATGCAAACTCGGGGCAAGGGTGGGAATGCCACAGGTGCCATGGTAGTGGCACACAGGGATATGGGCAATATGGACCTGAACATGATACTGATCTCCACTATCTCCACACAGGTGACAGCGGATACCCACTCCATCCCTGGCTGCTCACACCGTACGGCGGCCCCATGACCCCATCGCAGCAACGCTATAATGAGGCACATGCCGCCACATGCAACATCATTGAGCGGGTGTTTGGGATGCTCAAGGCATGCTTCCGATGCCTAGACACCTCCGGCAGTGCCCTACAGTACAGCCCCTCAAAGGCCTGTGGGATATTCCTGGCCTGTTGTATCCTGCACAACATGGCCAATGACTGTGGGATAGCCATACAGGTTGAAGAGGGGGACAGCGATGGGGACGCCAGCTGCGCTGGTGTTGATGGTGATGAGGAGCCCCCCCTTGGATGGCGGGACCCCCGACTGATCCGCCAGGCCCAGATGCACCGGGACACCATCACGGAGGAGCATTATGCACAACACAGGTAAGTCAAGGGGCCATGTGCAAACAACACTGTCCTGGCACAACCCACAGGCACACAGAGTAAAACACCAGGGGTGCATGACGGCAAGGGGAGTGGAAGGGACCAGGCACACAAACACACCATCAGGGAAGGGCGAACAGTCATATGGACACACACACACACACAAACACACCAGGCACACAGCGTACATGGGCAGGTGCACAGCAGAGCAGGAACAGACATGGCAAACACACAGATCCACAGACCACACCCACCACCTGTACTGTCCAAGCACGTGTGTCAGATGCTGGGCACCCTTGCACCTTGGTGTACAGTACAATGCAGGCATCATCATGCACATGCACCTGTGGACAGCAGTCGGGATGGTGTGCAGGTGGTCCGTATGTTGGCGTGATGGGCAGGGCACCCACCATGACGCACAGTGCACACAGGGCAGCACCAGACAGGGCCTGCACTGGGAGACAGGTCAGTCATGTTGCACCATTCAACAGCCACCGCGGATGCGTGGGCGGCCCCACCATGACCCAACAGCACTGGCAGGCTGAGCAGGGGCCACGTGGGGTGGCACCGATGGACCACCAGGGGTCCCACTGCGCGATCGTGACCTTGTCCGCAGTGGGGTCTGTAGGATGCCAAACATACCTGAACCAGGGGTGCTTGGGATGCCCACAGCAGAACCCAGCATCGACAGGCTTGGTGTCGCATGACGCCGGGAACGGGGAGTGGAGAGCATACTGTGTGGGGTGCACGGTACAGGAGCATCTGCTTGTGTGCCCAATGCAGCCACGACAGTGACCAATGCCTGGGTCTGCCTGTCAATGGCGGCGGTCACATCCATCTGCATATGGACCATCTCTGCACGGTCCAGAGCACAGTCCCTGCAGTGCCACTCCACAGCCACACACAGTGCCTCCACAGACATTGCAACCCGCCTTTGCTGCTGTACTGATTCCTGCAGCAGGCGGGTGTGCTCTTCAAATGGGTACTCTGCCATAACGGCATCCTGTCCCCCAGGATGTGGAAGGTCCTGATGCTCAACACCCCTTGAGGGTGGGCGCTGTTCACAAGGACCAGGAATGGGCATATCAAAGGGCGGCAGGCATGTGCCACCGCTGGACACTGTACCCCCAGACCTGGTGGGTGACTGCTGCTGCCCCTCCAACCTCTGTGCCCCAGGGACCACTCGTTCCATTGCTGTGGCCGCAACAGTGCCAGACACCTGCACAGCCACCGGTGCTGCCCCAACGGTGCTGACAGGCACAGCCTAGGACTGTGCCGACATGCTGGCACACACGTTGGAACCAGCTAGGCCCAGGGGCACATGCTGGCCTGCTGTGTGTCCGTCATGGGACACACACATGTCACTGCCCATTGCAGTCCTTGCATCATCAATGGTGCAGGTACGTGCTACAGCCACAGTCACAGCATGCTGGCATGCTTGCATGCCAGACTGCTGAGACACAGGCTGTGCATCCCCACACCTGACTCACCGACACCAGAGTTGGCAGCCCAGCGTGCATGCTGGTGCAGTGCATGCTGGCTGGTGACAGAGGTGGATGGACCCTCCTCCATGTCCAGCAGGTCTTCCTCACTGCCTGGACCCACCACCACCGTCCCCTGAAGATGAACAGGATCTGTAACAGAAAGAGAGGACATGTGAGTGCATGTGAACAACCTTCCCCCAAACACCACCACCATGTCATACCATGCAGTGATGGGCTTCCACCTGTCTGGAATCCACCTCCTGGTACGCCCTCAATAGCACTCCACTGCATTGATGCAGCCAGTCGGTCCTCAGCCGGGGTAAGCTCCACCACCGCTGGCTGGCCTCCGCCAGTGCCAGCACGTGCCACCCTGAGGGCTGCCACCTTCTCCTTCACCCTCCTGTGATCTGTCCCCATCTTCTTTTTGCATTCCTGCATGGAGCACTGGTGGCTTCCGTGCAGGTTCACTGCCTGAGCTACCCCCTCCCATGCAGCCGCATGGGCCTGAGGGGTGCCCAGCCATCCACTCAGTAGTGACTCCTCCTCCAGGTAGGCCTGGAAGAGGACCTCTGTCTCTGCTGTGGTGAAGTTGGGCCTCCTCCTCCTTCACCCACCATCCTCACCCTCACCTTGGCTCTGCTCGGTCATGGCGATCTGTATGGGTGGAAGTGGACACCTGTCACTGTGCAGTCTACAGCGTTATCCCATGCCCATTGTCCAGAACATCCCACAGCATGCAACCCACCTCTCACCTCCAGTAACCGAATCTGGCCAGTGCAGCCCAATGTCGTACATTTATAGCGCAATGCATGCAAATTAGGAGTGGAGCAACTGTAATGAGATGCAAATCATGCCACTGCACCTTTGAATGGCTGATCAGATGATCTGCATGTGTCGGCTGAATATCGCGCCGTTGCGCTTTGCGCAATACGGTTGAGCCGGCTGAGCCAATGGCACAGATCTGTGACTGTGTGGTACACTGCATTGTGCAAGCCCAGCTAGCTTACACAGGCATCTGCCATGCTGATGATGTGCTGTGCACGATCGGCAATTCAGGCCATGGCCACCATTGTGCCAGTGGCGCTACAGCACTGGGCACCATATGGCGCTGTGGCACTACTGCGCAATAGTCCACTGTGGCACTGGCATGCAGGTGGTCAGTCGCGCAGGATGCGTAGACGTCAGATGGTGCTGTACGTGGCCTTGCATCATAGACCCCTGACCTGGTGTCCGACCTTTGCCCCCTGGCGCTGTTCGGCTGCCATGTGTACGGCCCTATTGCGCTGTTTGGTGACAGCGCTATGTGAACCGACGGTGCTGTACGAACAACGCGATTGGAACCTATGGTGGTCTATTGCGCAACATTTCCATGTGGGGTTGCCGCGCTGAGGGGCACCATATTGCCTGCTGTACAACTCCAACTATGGCACACAGGAGAGCGCCCCAATGGAGCCCAGTGGAGGTGGCCAACCTGGTGGCCCTGGTTGAGCCCCACTATGGGGCACTGTATGGGGAGGATCCCCTCACCATGGCTCGCACCCAGGTCTGGCTGCAGGTGGCCACTGACCTGGTGAGGGTCACAGGGCAGCGCCGGTCTGCAGAGCAGTGCCGGCACAGATTCAGTGACCTCTGCAGGAGGGAGTTAGATGTGCTGCAACGCCTACGGTCACGTACCAGGAGGGGCGTTGTGCCTAGGCCAGGTGGGTGTACCATCTATGCACCTGTATTCTCCATAGGGGTGTGAGTGTGTTTTGGTGGCTGTGCATGGGTGATGGCTCTGCATGGTTGGCTGTGTCAGTGTGTGCAGGTGTGAGATGCATGGGTCTGGCTGTGTGGGCAGGCACACTCACTGGGGCAGGGGGCAGTCTGCTTTGGAGTCACACTGATGTTTTTCTCAACATTTGTCTCCCACAGGCCTGGCAGAGAGGTTGCCGGCACGGGCTGAGGAGGGCCGTGGCAGGGCCCAGGTGGCAGATGGTGGTGATGCGAGGGGTTGGCCAAAGCAGCAGCAGCAGCCACAGCTGCTTGCTGAGTGTAAGTATCATTACATCATGGATGCTATTGCATGTTGGAGGGGGTGGGCATGACCACCAGCCATGGACAACACAACCATGCATGACACAGGCGACAGTCATCACTGTCCAGTGTCACTGCACGTCTGTGTGTGTGTGTCACTGGTGGTCCATGCATGCACTGGGCACATGGCTGTGGAACTGGCATCCCACCACATTGCCATGTCACTTGACAGCCTTGTTTGTGCTATGATGGACATGGGCAGTGTGTGTGTGTGCAGTGGTGCACATAGCTGGTGCCGCCTGGTTGGGCATGTCATGTGCATGGTCACTGTGGGTGGGTGCATACCATCACAGGTGCGGGACATTGGGCTATATGCCTTGCAGGTTGGCTGGTGTTCAGGGTTGTGGACAGTCACAGCCATTGACTGTGTTCCCTTTTCCTAGGCCTCATCATCCTATGCAGGATTGAGCGTGCCCTCCACCAGCTGACCAGGATGTCCGTTGAGAACCATGACATCCTCCAGGACATCCAGCGCCGTGGGCTCCGGTGACGGCACAGCCAACCGAGACGGCACCAGGCAGCAGAGGACCAGCCTGCTAGGCCTTAGACAGGCTTCCCCTTCCCACTTCACCCATCCCTCCCACCCTGCCTTCCTTCTCCCAGTTGTTCACCCCTACCCCTTGCCCACCCCTACCTTGTACCCCTACCCCCCTGGTCTTGTAAATATCTGTAAATAGTTTTGTTATTGTTCTTGTTGCTCTACTTTCTATTTTTGAAATATATATATATTTTGTTATGAATACTGTGGTGGTCTCTGATTTGCAGCTGGCTATGGTTGCTCAGTTGCAGTGGTGTGCATGCCATCTGGGGTGGTATGGTCCTGGGTATGTGTGTGTGTGTGCATGTGTGTGCATGGGGAGGTGTCTCCAGTGTGGCAGTGACTTTCTATTGGTCTTGCCATCTGCTGCCGCCCACTGCTGGATGCACAGGGTGGGTCTGGCTTGTATGGTTCTATGCTACACGAGGTTGACGTGTGCCGGGGGGTTTGCATGGTGTTTACTGCAGTGACAGTCACTGCACATGAGTGGTGTCTTGGGGTCATGGTGCAGGGTGTGCTGTGCAGACGGGGGGGCTGATGTGCACTGTGGTTGTCAACCCCCTGTGTGTGGCAGTCTCAGCCTGCCAGTGGTTGTGCTGGGGCGTCATGGCCCTGCTGTGCTTTGTTGGCTTGTCCCCATGGGCCAGTGGATCATCGGCCCCACCCCAGTGATGCTGTGCTTGGGGTGTGCGGGTGTCTTGTTGGTTCTGCAGTGTGTTCCTGTGCCCATGTGTGGCATGGCTGGCGGGGCCTGGCCTGCCTCCTTGGTTGTCAGTTCTTTGCTCTGCTGGGGGTGGTGGGGCTCTGCTTTGTGCTATGGCACCTCTGGACTGCTCAGCTGGGCTAGCCTTGTTGCGCTATGGTGCTACCTTTCTGCTCAGCTTCCCCTTCCTGGTTGCGCTATGGCGCAGTTTGTGTGATATTCAGACGTTGGCCACTTGCGCAATTTGTTTTGCTCCATGTTTGAATATCGCGTCTGTTGCGCATATGCGCAATTGAATTGTGCTTGCTCCTGCTGTTGCGCACATTTTGGGAGCAGTTTGAATATCTGGGCCTATGAGTTTATTTATGCCATGTTACAAGTGCAAATAGTCAACTCATGACTTGCCATGTGATCATCACAGTATAAAAGCATATGACTACTTCTGAGGAATGGGACCTAGGAGTCATCACAAGTGACTCCCCTAAACAATCTAGCCAATGAAACAATGCCTAAAGAAAGGCAACCCATGAAAGGCAAACAGGATGCTGGGGAGTATGGTGGGGAGTTGGCAGCAGGAGGAAAGAGGCATTACTATCTCTTTGGAGATCAATGGGGGACCACACCTGGAGTACTGTGCCCAGTTGTAGAGGAACTAGAGGATCTAAGGAAAGATATAAACAGGCTGGAGGTGATACAGTGCAGGGTGACAGAAATGATTTGGGCCAGCAGGGCAGATCCTACGAGGACTGGCTCAGGACACTGAACACATTTGTGCTGGAGGCTAGATGAGAGAGGGTAGATTTGATAGAGACCTTCAAGTTCCTGAAAGGAACAAGAAAGGTAAACTGTGAGGAATTATTCAACAGAAATGAGTGTGGAATTTTGGGACATGAGTGGAAGATTGTAGGGGAGGGAGATTTAGGAAATGTGGGAAAATGTTATTTTACAGAGAGAGAGTGGGTGAGCTGTGGAACAGTCTGCCAACTGAGGTGATTGGCACCAAAACCATAAATGGCTTCAACCACAGCTGGGACAGAGTTATGGGATAGTAGTTATTGAGGAGTAGCAGTAAGACAGGGAAACATGAGGGCAGATAATGTAGACAAAAACCCTATCTAGACAACAGGTTTGGGGTATGATAGGGTGTTATGGGTAGACAGAATGGAAAAATGATCTCTTTCTGTCATCATTGTCTATGTTTCTGTGTTACTGGATTAAAAAAAAAATTACATTGCACCCAAACTGTCTAATGAATCCCAGAACTGTCAAATATATTTGCAGTAACATATTTACTGAACCTCAGATACTGGGGCATTTGTACAAGAACATGGCCATGTGAAGAAGTATGCATGGCTGCCCATGGCATCAAAGAATGACAATGTTGAGCATCGACCACCCCAAGTGCAACAACAATCATCCCGTTCTCAGAGAAAGGCTGAATTTGTCTTCCATAAAAGATGCAATGTACAGTACACACATGTTAAGGCTCAGTCATGGTGCTAATATTTTCACTTACTGTAAACAAGATGATGTATTTATCAGCATTATTTAGTTCTGACATTTTCTGTCTACACTGACATTCAAGGGCAGCAATGGGGCCAAAACAGAAGAACTCCACCAGGGCAGCTGCAAACAAATTCTTGTAAGGGCGCCATTTGTAGATAAATGTAAGAAAATCCCATGCAGAGTGGAACATTTTATCGTAGTAAGAGGTACATTTGTTGTCAATGTTAATTCAAGAAAAATCTCAAGTTGTTTACTAGAGGGAGGCTCTTATAACTCAGAAGTTTGCACTTGAAATGAGTAACAGCAATTTTATAATCCACTGGTAGGATGTTATTCTTCCTTTCAAACCAATGGAATGAAAGTCATAAGAACATAGGAATTACCACAAGCCTGACATACACGCAAATGGTTTGGCTTGTTGCTCTCTCAGTAAAATGCACGTGTTAAAGATTTGCAAGACATTTCATTCTAAATTGAATATATTTATTCATTCTTCATGTGTTCGATACAACCAGTGTAGTAAGAGCTGAAGCTAATTTCTTAGCTGAAACTCAATGCTATATTCTGAAACCTAAAGGAAATGACTCTTTTTGTGGGTGCCATGTGCTATATATTTACAATTAAATTGAATGACAAAAAGTACCACGTTCTGTGAATCCTTAACTACAAGTGAAGTTTTCTAGTAAGAAGAAAAGTTAATGTAAAGTATTACATTTCTTGAAATGCATTACCATCTGCTCCAAGAACATCTGATGTTTCTGTTTGCCTTTGGCTCACTAGTAAAGTAACAAAACAAAGCAGAAATAGCCAGGTAACAAGAATCAAACTTCTTCATGACTATGTACCTGTCATAGTGCTTATGTTTATATAATGCATAAGCTTATTTTTCTGAGACAGTTCTAAGCAATAAACTCAACATGTCTGATGGCTTGCTAGCCCAGAAGCCTCTTAGACTGAGATTTATTTATTTGCATTTGATTACCTGGTAGGTGTGCTGATCCAAATGACCATTTTCAGTCATGACCTGGGCCATAAAGATGGCGCAGTGATAAGGTACAGGTACATAACACATTGCAGTAATGTCGTAAAAACTGAAGATATGAAATTTAAATCAAGTACAAGCAGTCTGAGTTGGATACAGTGCAGCAGATAGAATGGTGTACATACAAGCAGGATAGTATAAAAAAAACAATACATAGGTAAACATTGGATGGAAATGTACTGCACATTTATGAAGCAACGCCTTTCTACTTGGGAATCGCAGCACAGAGTTGCTACCATAGCTGTGGAGTTCTTTTAGGTTCTCAATGCTTGCACCATAGCAATAAAGTTACAGCATTATCAGATACCCAATAGCCAGACTCAGAATATGCCATTTCTCCTCATGAGTGAGGGGGAAGGACCATAACTTAAAAGTGGCAGAGCCATGACTGACTTATGAAAGTCCTACCCCATCACAATGATGATAAATGTCATATCCTGAGTTAGGCCATTGTGTGTCCAGTTTACACAATATATTTTAAATTGAACAGATTTCACTTTAGTTCTTTTAATGAAGAATAAACGGTTTCAGTTTGTTTTCACTGTTCTGTTTTGAGTGCAGCAGAGGTCATTGTGATGTTATCAGGCATTGTTCAAGCTGCTCTCCCATTGGTTAACAGCTCATTTGTGACAATCTCAAGTGATGATAAATGGTGATGACCCACCTAGAGTGATGATAAATGATTTCTTACCATTTTAGGTTTTCAGGCCATAGAAGTAAATCATTTATCTCTAGGGTTTCATTCTCACCTACACTGTATAAATTGCATTATATGGCATCTTTCAAATGTTGAATATCTTACCTCACTTTACAAAGCAATATGCAGGACTGTTTTAGAACAGTGACTTTATTTGGGCAAACATGACAGTAATGGAGTGTGTAGCAATACTCCTTATGCAACCAGGTACCATTGCATTAAAACTTGTTTACTGGGAGAAAGAACATTGGCCAGGGCACAAGGTTATCCAGCTCTGCTCTTTTACCCTAGTGTCAAGGTATATCTGGATTTAACAAACCCAGGACCACTGCGCACTCCTATAGAGTAAAACATTGGCCCCAGGCAGAACATTACTGTTACTAATGCTAGAAATGTTTATTATGGACAGCCACAGTTCTACAATGTCATAAAGTGCAATACAATGTTTATGTTTTTAGAAGCCTGCCTGGGTAATTTCATTTCATTTGTTTACTTCACCAGGAAAATGCTCTGTTGAGCAAACTAATTTACAACGAGGTTCTGGCTAGAACAGGGATACAGATAATAAAACAATAAGACAACAAAAACAATACAATAAGATATCATAAAATACAAATACAATTATAATAGTGACAGAATACAGTGGAGATATAGTCAGCGTACATTAGGATACAAGGTTGGGTAGCATACTGTGTGAAAAGATTCATGAAGGCAAGACAGTTGCTTCAAGGGGATTTGTGCAGAAGCAACTGAGCAGAATATGATTTAAAGGTTAAACACTAGTTACGCGAGCAAGTCTCAGTGCATAGGCTGTCAATGAGGGCTTTGAAATTATTGCGTCCAACCATGGAGCTAAGTTTTAGGGTGCTCTGTAACTTGTTCCAGGCAACCGGAATGACACTACTGATGGCAGATTTGCCATACTGGTCCCACAATTGAAGGAGACAAAAATATTGCTGAATTCGTTAATAAAACATATTGGGCCAGATATTCAAAACTTTGCACCGGGCACAAAACGTCTGCACGGGTTTAGTGTGGGATTAGCGCGAGTCTGCTATATTCAAAAGTCTGAATAGTGCAGGCAAACAGCATCAGCGCCAGGCAAACTATAATTATATGCAAGGGGCAAAGTGAACATGAATACAGGTGCAATGAGATATTCAGCGACTAGCGCCACGCTAAGGTGTTTAGAGTGACATAGCGCGACCCATAGCGCGGTACAATTTACCGCCCAGAAAAAGCTGGTCTTAACCCTGGGCAAACAGCTTTGCGTGCTTTATGTGGTGCTATCTCAGCATTAGCATGGCTTGCACGGCCCTAACATATGAGTATGACACTTAGAAACGGCCAGACATGGAAGACACATGCTGACATTGCTGGCACCACAATGATGCCATCAACTGCCACCAGTCCGAGCCAAGCACAAACAGTGAGGGGTGATCTGACCCACAGGGGACAGCATGGTAGTGTGGCCATATAGCACACACCTGCAGACCATACGTCTGTGGTGTATAACAGATGCCAGCACAGACATAAAGCACTGTGGGCATGGTGGCCAGTGAGGGTAGGGTGTATGGGTGGCCAGACCTCACCACAGTCCACTTGTGGCCACAAGGCTGGGACACATCACTCAGTGCACATGGGCCAGTAGTGGGATTACGACACCACCTGTGTGCCTGTTGGATCCTACATGCCCCCCGAGCCACTTACCACACAACTGTACAGATGTCATAGCACACACTGCCAGCCATATACATGACACTGCCTGCATCCTATGTCACAGCTGCAGCATCTGTGGATCACACAACAGCATGATAGTACTGTCCACTGTCAGTAATTACCTGCAAGCTGTGCCTGGCACTGTGTACAGTGCAGTGGTCATCAGTGCCCTACATACCATAGGCAGTGTCATGTCCCTGACACTACCAGCCCTCTTGCTACTGTAGTGTCTGCTGTGCACTGTAGCATGTCTTACAGTGTGACGTTTGCATGCAGCACTACCACCACCTGTGCCTATGCTCTGCTGTCCCCTGGGGTATGATATGCTATGCTGTACTGTTTACATGAAGCCTGCAGCTATCAACATGTGCTGCCTGACTGACCTACAGGTGGGGCTGTGGTCGGACCTGGCCAGCCCCTGTACCTCCAGACTGACCTACAGGTAGAGCTGTGGGACCCTGCAGTAACGCTGTGCAAACTGCATGCAAATCAGGGCATGATGAGATGCTAATGTGGCTGTTTGTCCACAGACTATCTAAGTAGGCTCATTTGCATGTCACTTTTGAATATGGCAAAGCTTAGCGCGGGGCTAACGTGTTTGCACTGGGCACACCACTTAGCTCCGCGCTAAAGCCGCGCTAATGGTTCGTGGAATATCATACAGTTTTGAGCACAGTTTTTTCATGTGTGCTGCTGCCTGCAGCTGTACTGGGTCCCTGCATTTGCCAGAACACACATTGGCCACATAGTTCCTCTCTACCTAACCTCACGTCTCTGTGCACTGTGTTGTTGTTGTGGTTTGCACTTCCTGGTTGCTGTCTTCAGTGCTGTCTTATTCCAGGGCTACGTTTGCCCTGCACTCCCAGCCCAGTTTGCATGGCCTCATTCCCATGCTATATTCAGCAGCTGTTTGCCCTGGGCTATTCCTTTTGAATAGAGCTTGCTTTGTGCTCCAGGCTAAGTTTGCCCACCGGGGCAGTGCTAATTTAGCCCCGGCACAAACCTTTGAATATCTGGCCCATGGTGATTTATCTTCATATACACTTGACCCCAGTACTCATCCTCCCCATCCCACAGATGGTGATACACCTGACCTTTCTACAAAACCCAAGTTCTATTTCAAAAGTCTGACTTGGGCTGAAGTGCATACCTACTTAGTTAAAACCAAAATTACAACTAGGCTTGGCCTGACAACATAGATATGAAGGTGCTCAAGGTAGCAATTAGGGAAGTCCCTCCCCCCACCCCACAAATTATTTTAGCTTGTCCCTTTCCACAGGGCAAATACCTGATCTTTGGAAAAAGCCTATGTAACACTGTACTCAAAAGGGGTGACAATAACCTACCCTCTAATTACTACCTGATCTCCATTCTACCACCCTCATCAAAAACCTTAGAGAGGGTAGTAAATGATCAGCCCTCTCAATGCTTGCATCATCATGAGCTACTGGCCAATGAGCAGCATGGATTTAGGGAAAACTACAGAACTATGACAGCACTCCTGGAGCTCACAGACTCACTACATTGTGCCCTGGAGAGGGAAGAAATGGCCAGATCCATATATATATAGACCTCACCAAGGCCTCTCACCTTGTAAATCATGCCCTCCATGGCCAGAAATGATGTAAGCTGGACCTTTCATATGACACTGTCAGCTGGTTTAAAGACTATCTGGCTGGTAGAACCCAAGCAATAAAATGTTGCAATGTACTTTTGGACATTTGACCAGTTACTGTAGGTATTCCCCAGGAGTCAATCCTTGGCCCCTTCTCTTCTGCTTATTCATCAAAGGCTGGGGGGGGGGGGACTCAGGGGTACTATAATGTGAGGAAGTATTTTTTCACAGAAAGGGTGGTGGATGCATGGAACAGCCTCCCAGCGGAGGTCGTAGAGGCTAAAATGATTGGTGAGTTTGAGAATGCATGGGATAAACAGAAGGCAACCCTAGTGATAGGAAAGAGAGGTAATCTGCTGATCATTTAGGATCTGGAGTTTAAGTAGGTAGGGAAATGGGAAGACTGGGTGGGCCAGGCAGTCATCGCTGCCATCAAAATCTATGTTTCTAACTACCGGCTGTCTGCCAGTCTAGGAATATATTACTTTATGCTGATGGCACAGTCATTTTCTCCAGTGACAAGTGCATGAAGAAACTGCAGCAGAGGCTTCAGTCTGACTTTAATGCCATTCAAGAATGGTTCACCTACAACTTGCTTGTAATGAACACCAAGAAAACTAAATGTATGGTCTTTGCCAGCCATAACAAGGGCTTCTCCTCCTTGGCATTAACTGTTACATCTTCTTCTGGAACCCCTTGAACAAGTGCAAACCTCTAAGTACTTTGGGGTTACCCTTAACACTGCATTATTCTTCCCTGCTCATGTCGAATTTTAGTTAAGGCTGTCAACTCCAGGCTAGGCCTACTCTAAAGGCATAGAAGCAATTTCCTTCCAAAGATTCAGAAACTCCAGGTACAGTGCTTAATTGCCAGTATAACTGACTATAGGATTGTGGTCTACGGTTCTTCGAGTGACAGTGTGTTCACCAGAGTCAGGGGTCTCCTTAACAAAGTCTGCCACTTTATGCTCAGCCAAAAACATGACACCCACATCTGTGTTCTATATAGCAGCCTGAATTGGCTTAACTGGGACTCATGGCTGTGCTATTGTGTTTTGTTGCATATTTTAGTGTATTGTATAAGGGACATCCTTGCAAATGAGCTTGCTCAACAGATTCTCATCCCTTCACAATAAAAGCAATAAAAAAAAACACAATAACACCCTGGTCATCTCCTGGTCAATAGGCCATGTTCAACTTTGTCGACCAAAAATACTCTACCAGGGTGTGGTGCGACACACTGCTGCTCCCTCCAAGAAAAACCTCCCTGGTTTCATATTCTGTTTTGCTAAGCTATGGAATGATCTGTCCCCCTCACTTAAATCTGATTGCATTTTAAACCTGTTTAAATTCCAGCTTTTCTCCTCCCTCACCCTACCTGGATCTTGCAACTGCTACCGCTGGCTATCTTGTCTATTCTGTATGTGCACCTTGCTTGATGTGTCACACTATCATGACACCCATGTACTGTATCACAGTCTCAGTTAAATCTACAATTAGGAAAGCAAAAGCACAGCAAGAGGTCTCATTAGACTGCAAAGTCAAGGATAATAAAAAATCATTTTTTTCTTATATCAATAACTTAAAAAAGAGATTAGGTATTATGGGTCTCCTTAAGGACAATAACGGTCAGACTGTGTCAGATAAGGAAATGGCTGACACTTTAAATATTTATTTCTGCTCTGTCTTCAACAACAGTGCCCCAACTCCACACAGAAGTAGCGAACAGCCATCCCCAGGATCTATGATAATCCACCCAAACAATGTTCTGGATAGATTGCGTAAGTTGGATATTATTTTGTATAGTCCCCACATATTTCCTGGTAATCGTGTGGACCTCCCAACCCTACACTGATTGCTCGAACCCCACCAAATGCGCTCACTACAGACCCTAGATCCCACAGCCTCATCTCGTTGGACATTGAACAGAGTCTGACAGTTAAGACAGAGGCTGACACAGACCTCCACCTGCCGCCTTGGCTGACCACTATCTAATGCTTATTGAGCAATCAGGAGTACTGTACTCGTGATCACTCAGTGAACATCAGATGGTCACCAGCTGAGGAGGTGAGCAGAGGGCTGTGCTAGCTGTGGCATTACCTGCCAAGTTCTGCTCAGTGTCCAGGATGAAGTGGGGTACAGGGTGGAGGGTCCGTAGTGGATGAGCAAAGAGGGAGCCGGGTGATCTGTTGGGGGTCCCACTGGATCACCAGAAAATATGTGAGACATCTATGAAATGGTGGACAGAGGGTGGATGAATCCACTAAACTACAAGGAAACTGATTAGTAATTGCTGAATGGGAACTCCAGGGGCTGCACCGGCGTGCTAATGAGTCCATAATGAGCATGCTAATAGCCACTTAGTGCCATGTATGCCCAATGGGCACATTAGCATGGTATGCCTAAATATGGCCAACAGGAGCTCTTGTGCTATTCTGTTCAGCAGTGCTATCTCCAGTAGGCTCCTCTGTTGGCCATATTCAGTCATGGGATGTGTCATCACTGTGCATAGCCATGGCCCCATATTCAGATAGTTAGCATGCTCTGGACAAAGTACACTGTCTGAATGTTGCCTTACACCATCCATACTGTAACTATTGCATAGCACTCCTGTTTGTGTGGCGCACTCAGCCAGCTTTCAATATGGGGCCCCAGATGTTCACAATGAAATTGCTCTGTATAATATGTGCAGTGATAGGCTGAAAGTCACAGGTATTCAGTCTGTCTGGGCCGACTCGACCAGTTGGCAGTCATGGATGTTGTGAAGGTCATTCAGGAGTTGAGGCCAACCTACTGTAGTTTGGATATGAGACCAACACGTCTCTTAGTGGGGTGTGTTTATTTATTTGAAATTTGGTAACCAGGTGTGCCCACTGAGACAGTGCAGTCCCTTTTTCAGGGGTGATCCGGGACAAGGGTACAACACTGAGACATAATATGCAACATCATATGTACAGAGAAGTATTTTGTTGATGTCATTTGCACTTTCCTGGTCAGGATAGTCTGGTGTTCCTTACTGACAGGGGTCTTTCATGGACCCTTGAAGGAGACAGTAGTAAGACCTCTCCTGAAGAAAACTTCACTGGACCCATTCTGCCTAGCTACCTACGGACCTGTCTCTAAACTTCCCTTTGTGGGTAAGGTTATTGGAAGGTGGTGGCCCTTCAACTGGAGACCTATTTGTTAACTCACATCTACAACACTCTCCAGTCGGGTTTTAGGAAAAAGCACTGCACCGAGACTGCCCTTGTTTGGGTGCTAAATGATCTCCTGGTGACAAGGGATTAAGGACAATTTTCCATCCTTATTCTCCTCAATCTCTCCACTGCATTTGACACCGTAGACCACAGAGTGTTGTTGGAACACCTGTGGGTTAGTTGTGGTCTGGCTGGTACAGTCCTCAACTGGTCTTAATTGTTCCTCACTGGCAGGATGCAGCAGGTGGTGTCTGGGATTTTTTTCCTTGGCATCTCTGCCCCTGCCCTGTGGGGTTCCACAGGGCTCCATCTTATTCCCCATGTTGTTCATGGTGTATATGCTACCGCTAGGGGACATTATGAGATGGAATGGACTGAGTTTTCACTGCTATGCAGAAGATACTGCTATACATGTCTTTTGTGCCCCAGCAGCAGGAGACAGTGTTGGTGTTCAATCAGTGCTTTGCTGAGATCCAAGACTGGATGAGAGCCAACTGGTTGAGGTTGAATCTGGTTAAGACTGAAGTACTAGTGGTGGAATCTGGTCACCCGGGGGTGAGTGGGCAATCTAGTCAAGTCTCCAGGCTGAGGCTTGGGGATTCCCAGTTGCTTATCTCTATTGAGGTGAAGACCCTTGGCATTGTTTTCCTCACACTTAAGTCACAGGTGTCGGTTGTGGTCCAGAACTCATTTTGCCATCTGAGAAACATCACCAGGATCAAACACCTGATAAACCCTTGGTGATCTGCCATCACTGGTCCATGCCTTTGTGACCTCACAGCTTGATTACTGCAATGTCCTTTACCTGGGGTTATCAGAGGTTGATCTTCACTGCCTGCAGCTGGTGCAGAATATGGCGACTATGTTGTTGACTGGTTTACCGAGATTGTCACGTTACACCTGTGCTGCGCTTTCTGCTCAGACTGCCTGTTAGGTGGCAGATCACCTTCAAGGTCAATTTGTTGACCCACAAGACCCTACACAAACAAGGCCCCAGCTTCCTGCAAGACCTCCTGTGTTCCTACCACTCCTCCAGCATCATCCTCTTAGCCAATGAGAGATTTTTGGAAATTTCTAGGGTCCGTCTTAAAACACCAGGTGCTCGTGCCTTCTCCTTTATAGCACCAACCCTATGGAATTCCTTCCCTCCTTATATGAGAGATTCCCATGTTGAAAGCCTTTAAAAGGAGCTGAAAACATTTTTATTCAAACAGGCTTTTCCATCTACAGATTAACTAATTTCAAATAATCTAGAATTATTTAATTATTATGCCATGTATTTTAATGTTTTTAGAAATTTGTCTGTAAAGCGCCTTGAATCCAAATTATATTAAATAAAATATGAATGAACGAATGAATGAATGAATGAATGAATGAATAGTGGAAACCATTGAAACATAGAAGCTGATGGCAGATAAGGACAGTGTGGCACATCCAGTCTGCCTCTTTTGCCTACCTAGTTTCAAAAACCAAGGACCCTAGTTGATCCATGGTTTACTCTTTCTTTGCTATCACCAGAGTACCTTTGTATTGATCCCATGCATTCTTGAATTTCTTAACCGTTTTTGCCCCCAACTCCGTCGGGAGGCTGTTCCAAGCATCCAACACTCTCTGTGAAAAAGTACTTCCTCACATTTCCCCTGAGCTACCCTCTTCTAGCTTCATCTCATGGCCCCCTTGTTCTAGTACATCTTTTCTTCTGAAAGATCATACCCCCTTGTACCTTGTTTATCCCCAGAGGTACTTGAACATTTCAATCACATCCCTCCCTCCCTCCCCTTCCTCTCCTCTCCTCCTCTCCTTCTCTCCTCTCCTCCTCTCCTCTCCTCCAGGGAGTACATATTGAGTTCCATCAGCCTCTCCTCAAAGGGCATGCCATGCAGAACTTGCACCATCTTTGTAGCCCTCATAGAAACATAGACTTTCACGGCAGATAAGGACCGCTCGGCCAACCCAGTCTACCCATTTCCCTAGCTATTGGATAAGCTGCAGATCCTAGTTACCATACGAACATACAAATCTGCCAGCAGACACAGACCACACCTGGTCTATTAATGTCTGCCCGAGTGTTCAGCTAGTCCCCTAGATTACAGCTGCCCAAACCCCCTCCCCATTTGTCATTCCCATGACGGCCTCAGCCCCCTCCGACCAGACCCTCCCTCATGCTCTGTCCCATGCCCTCTTAAAACTTCCTGTCTTACATGATACCACCCCCTCTGGTACAGCTTTCTATTTAGATACCACCCTCTCTGTGAAATAGTGCATCCTCATCTCCCTCCTAAATCTTCCGCCCTCCAATCTTAGTCCATGCCCCCACGTGTCCCTACTCTTCCTCAGTTTAAACACCTCTTCAGTGCTAGCTTTGTTTATCCCCTCAAATACTTGAACATTTCAATCATATTCCCTATCCCTCCTCCCCTCCAGCATCTACATATTCAGCTCATTCAGACTGTCCTCATAGGTCTTGCCCTCCATCTCCTGTAACAGTTTTGTTGCCCTCCATTGCACACTTTCCAGTAAATTAATATACCTCTTCAGATACGGCCAGCAGTACTGCACACAGTACTCCAAGTGAGGCCAGACCAAAGATCTGTAGAGGGGCAGGATCACCTCCCTATGCCTGGATGAGAAACCCCTTGTGATATAGCCCAGCATCCTGTTCACCTTAGCTGCTGCTTTCCTGCATTGGGCAGAGTTGTTCATGCTCCATGTTACCAACACCCCTAGGTCCTTCTCTTCCTCAGTGATCCCCAGCCTCACCCCTCCTAACCAATCATCCCTCCTAGGGTTCTTTGTCCTGAAGAGCATCGCCTTGCATTTTTTCACATTGAATCCCAGCTGCCACTTCTCCAACCATACCTCCAGTTTGGTTAGGTCCCCTTGTAGTTGTTTCCATCCATCCTCTTCATCCACCACTACCCCCATTTTGGTATCATCTGCGAACAGACTATTCCTACTCCCAACTCCGTGTGCAATATCTGAGATAAAGAGCCCAAATAGCACTGGACCCAGCACTGAACCCTACGGCACACTGCTCATCACCGGTCTAAGTGTCGAGAGCCCCCCCCACTACTACCCTTTGCAGCTTCCCCTGCAGCCAATTCCTTATCCAATTTGTCAGCTTTGTCCCCACCCCTGCAGCAGTCAGCTCCCCCCTCAGCCTCCCATGAGGCACTGAATCAAAGGCCTTGCTGAAGTTCAAGTACAGGACAGCTACAGCATGACCCGTATCCAGCTCTCTTGTTCCTCATTTGTAATATTCTATTAGACTGGTCTGACAAGACCTCTCTGAGATGAACCTGTGCTGCCACCCATGCTGGAGATCATTACCCTCAAAGAATGACACCAGCCTCTCCTCCTTCAGTATCGTCTCCATAGGTTTACCCACTACGGAAGTGATACTGACACACCGATAATTTCCTGGCTCATCCCTAGGGCCATTCTTATGTATGGGCACCACTTGGGCCACCCTCCAATCCTGAGGTACCCATCCTGTGTCCAGGGAGGTGCTGAACAGGTTTGCCAGTGGCTCGGCCAACACCTCCGCCATCTCCCTCAGCTCCTTGGAGTGGATGCCATCAAGACCTGGTGCCTTGTCCACCCTCAATGCCTTCAGACCCTCTAGTACTCTACTCCCCTTGATCATTCCATCCATCATGTCCTTCCCTCCCACCTCCACCCTCCCAGCATATGGTGTTAGTGGACCATCTTTCTCCTTTGTGAAAACAGAGCAAAAGTGTTCATTTAGTACTTCCGCTTGTTCCTCTCCCTTTTCCACCCTCTCCCCTCCCCACTTTATCTTCATTATATGGTCTCTGCACTTCCTCTTTTCCCCTGACATATCTAAAAAAGTCCTTCTCCCCTTCCTTGATGTCCTGCACTAACCGTGGCTCCCTGGAGGCCTCGGCTACTCCAACTCACTTGGTCAATTCCTTGGACCAGCTCACATAGCCTTCCTGTCCTCTTACTAACTCATTCTCCTGAACTTCTGGTACATAGCTCTTTTCACCCTGATCCCCTTCAACACTTCTCTGTTCAGCTAGCATGGTTTCCTGGATCTGCACTTCTTGCTGTTAGTCCTGGTGCAAGCTTCTGTAGCATCTGTTAGTACAGTTTTAATCATTTCCCACTTTTGCTGTGCATCCATCTCTGGCCTAGTACCCTGAAGTCTTCCTTGCAGTATTTCTCTCATCCTCCCAATGTTCACCCTCCTAAAATTTACCACCTTTGTTACCATGCCTCCAGACTCCCTGCCCAACTTGAGAGTGAACCACACTGTTTGGTGGTCACTACCAGCTAGTGGATCTTCCACCCTTATTTCCTTCACTGCCTCTCCATTTAACAGCAGCAAGTCCAGCATGTTTCCAAGTCAGGTTGGCCCACTGACCAGCTGTGTCAGGAGACCATCCTGGATCACATCCAGGAGCACCTGCTTCCTGGCACTGGAGGTGACAGGGGTGCTCCAGTCTACCCCTGGCAGATTGAAATCCAACACAATCACCACACTCCCCTTTCTACACACACCCTTATTTGCTCTGCTAACTTCCTGTCCATTTCCACTGATTGGGCTGCTGGCCTGTACACCACTCCCAGCCTCAGCTTTCTACCCTTGGAGTCCAGAAGCAGCATCCATAGTGCCTCTGTCCTCCCTTCCTCCCCCTGGTCCTTCATACATCTGATCCCTTCCCTTACATACAGTGCTACCCCCCCCCGTCTTTCCTGTAAATTATATTCCCCAGGATTGCCAGATCCCAATCATGGTACCGGGTGGCTTAAGTCTCAGTCACTGCAGTGATGTCCACACTCCCCTCCACAAGGAGAGCCTGAAGCTCTGCTGTTTTATCACCCAGGCTCCTTGCATTTAGGGAGACCACCTTCCACCCATTCTCATCTGTCCTCACCCCCTCTGCTGCTTAGTCTGCCCCCCCTCCTCTCAGTGGTCCCCTCCCCTTACCCTCAACGTTATCAAGGGAGGACAGCACATTTTGCTCTCCAACCTGGTAGCCCTGCATGCTAGCTATGTACTTGCCTTCCCCTACTTAGTTTAAATACCATCTTGAAACAATATAATCCTCTAATTTGCTCTTTAACACCCTGTTACCTGCCCCATTTAGGTGCAAACCTCCCCTTGCATACAGTTCTCTGTTTGTCCATGTATTCCCCATCCTCCTACCAACCCATACCCGTGTGTTTTACACCTCTCTAAGCCAGGAGTTGAACTCCACTATCATTTCCTTTCTTGCCCTGCTCGCCCTTGGGACCAGTAGCACCTCTGAGAATGCCACAGAACTCCCAATTTCCAAGCATAGCTTCTGCAGTTCCTCAAACCTCTCCTGTTCCAACTCCATCATGCAGCCCCCTCAGATCATTTGTGCCCACATGTACCACCATGTGAGGTTCCTGCCATCCTCCCCTAACACACTTCCTCAGAGCCTACCCTGCCCTGCCTGCTGTCAGGCCCAGTACAGGTTCCACCTAAATCCGACTGCGTATTTCACTCCTCCCCCACCGGATCCCTTTCAGGATATCATCTCCTATTAGTATAACTACCCCCCCTTCCATACTCCCCTTCTGGCTGCAACCCCCCCACCCTTCTCATGGCACTCGTTCCTTCTCTGTCCCTTAAATTCTGGAGCTATTCTTACTCCTTCTACTCCCCTCCCATCCAGCCTCCTGTCCACATTAGTGCCCTCTCTTTTAAGCATCCGTTCTCCCCCTGTGGTCTGCCCCATCCCTCTATGCACCATGTCCCCTTCCTCCGGGGTGCTCCCACCTGCCATTGCATGGTGTTGCCCCTCTCCCCAATGTACCAATGTCCCCCTCTGTAGCGCTGGCCCCTGTTCCCCCCTTCTCCTCTCCCAAGCGTCTCACTCCCCCCTTCTACTTCAACTGCCATTACCTCATATCTGTTGCATGACCCCAGTCTTCACCCCCATCCCCTGCTGTGTCCTCACTCTTGCTCTATATTTCTCCTTGGCATCCTCTCCCTCCCCTTGTGCCTACCTGCCCCACCCTCTCTGACCATGTTCCTCAGTCTCCCTATCTCCATCTCCATCCACTGGATCTCTGCCTGTAGGTCTCTTATCCTTTGACATCCGGGACATTGCTGTAGCCTCCGTAATGTGCCCATCCAGATTGCTGACCCACATCTGTTGCAGATTATTAGCCTGTCCCCCCCATTCCTACTTCTGCCCCCACTCCCCTGGAGCCTCCCCCCCAGCCTCACCACCTTCATCCTGCTGACTCCAACCCCTCCTCCTCCTATGTTCCCCTGATGTCTGCATCTCCCCTCCCGTACCATGCCTCCATCTCTGTCACTCTACTCAGCCACAAAATGTACCGTGCCTTCATTTGCCTATCCAGTTAACCAACAGCCTACTTTCTCCTACCCCCACTAGAATTTTCTTATGTCTGTCCCATGCATTCTTGAATTCTTCCACTGTTTTTCACCACATGACCTCCTCAGGAAAGCCATTCCATGTGTCCACCACCCTCTCCATGAAAAAATATTTCCTTGCGTTGCTCCTGAACCATCCCCCTTCTATCTTCAAATTGTATTCCCTTGTTATGCAACATTTCTTTTTCTAAAAGATGCTACCCTCTTGGACTTTGTTGATTCCCCTGAGGTACTTTAAAGTTTCTATCATGTCCCCCCTCTGCCTCCTTTCCTCGAGGGTTCCATGTCATGATAGCGATCGCAAAACAGTGATCGCTATCACAGTAAGTGTGCATTGCCGAAAAAGCAAAACTGCGATGTACACTTATCATGGACACCACAGCTGACAACCAAAAACAACAGTTATGTGGGGGGGGCTGTGCCCCCCCACACCCTCTCTCACAGGGGGCTTCACCTCTGGCACCCCCCTGATTATAGATTACCAACTCCAGGAGAGTGCATGTTGAGGAGGGGGAGACAGTCCAAAAAATAATCCCTGCCAAAGCACAAAACGTTAGCCCTCCCTAGCACCATACCTGCTGTGCCATAGCTAGCCACCCTCACCACCACACCACATGGCTAGCTCAGCAGCAACATGCTACACTGAATCATACAAACCTTCTTTCCTATCCCTCCCCTTCTAGTCACTGTCCTACAGTACTGCAACCCTTCCTCGCTCTTCCCTACCCTCGCTGTACCTGTCCGTCACTACCCTTACAGGGTAGCTCACATGACAGATGCTGAAAATGAGTCGCTCATAACAGTCACTGATTTGCAGTAGACATCATCACTGGATACCTTCCTCAGGAGTATGCATATTAAGTTCCTTTAGTCTCTCTTCATATGGCTTCTGTTGCAGATACTGCACCATTTTAGTTGTCCTCCTATGGACTGACTCCATCCTGTCTATGTCCCTGCGGTGATGGGGTCTCCAGAATTGCACACAGTACTCCAGACGGGGTCTCCCCAACTGTCTGTACAGAGGGATAACAACTTCCTGTTTTCTACTGATGATGCCTCTTCCTATGTATCCCAGTATCCACCCAGCCCTCCTTACTGCCTTCTCACATTGCTTGCCTACCTTTAGGTCATCTGATATGACTACCCCAGGTCCCTTTCCATTTTTGTTGTTAGTACCTCCCCCCATTGTGTACTCTTGTCCTGGGTTTTTGTTTTCCAGGTGCATCACTTTGCACTTCTTTGCACTGAATATAAGCTGCCGTACTTTTGACCGTTCCTCCAACTGTACCAAGTCCCTTCTCATCCTTTCCACCCCCCTTGAGTATCAGCCCTGTTGCAGATCTTTGTGTTGTCTGCAAAGAGGCATACTTTTCCTTCCAGTCTCTCTGCAATGTCACCTATAGACATTAAAGAGGACCGGTCCCAGTACTGAACCCTGCAGTACCCCACTAGTAACCCCCCTTTCTTCAGAGTGGACTCCGTTTACTATTACCCTCTGCGTCCTGTTGTCCAGCCAAATTTTTAGCCAAACTACCACCCTGGGACCCACTCCAAGGCTGGCTAACTTGTTTATTAACCTTTTGTGTGGGACTGTGTCAAATGCCTTGTTAAAGTCTAAGTAGTCCATGTCCATAACCCTTCCCTGGTCTACTACTTTGGTCACCTAGTCAAAGAAATCTATTGGATTCGTCTGACATGACCTTCCCACTATGAATCCGTGCTGCCTTGAGTCCTATGTCCCACTGGCCTCTAGGTGTTCAACTATTCTTTCTTTCAGAAGTGATTCCACCATTTTCCCTACCACTGAGGTCAAACTAACTGGTCTGTAGTTTCCTACCTCAGCATTGCTCCAACTTTTGTGAAGGGGAATCACATCCACCCTTCTCCAGTCCTCAGGTACCACACCATCCTCCCATTATTTGTTGAAAAGCATAGTCAGTGGTGTCACTAGTTGTCCCCTTAGTTCTTTTACAATTCTGTGGTGAATCCCATCAGGCCCCATTGCTTTGTCCACCTTCAGTTTTCGGAGTTCTTTCAGGACCCTTTCTTCTATGAATGGACTGGTATCAAGACCCCTGTCCAAAGTATTTCTATTGCTTGGAGTAGGAACCTCCCCCCTCTTCTTTTTTAGTGAATACTAAGCAGAAGTATTTATTCAGTATCCCTGCTTTTTTGCTGTCGCTTTCTGCCCCCTCCCCCCCATTAAGCCTAACTATCCCTCCTTTGGTCTTTCTTCTCTCTAATGTGCCTATTAAAGGATTTATAACCCTTCTTAACTGAGTTGCCTATCCTTTCTTCAGTTTGGGCCTTTGTTATTCTGACTGTCTTCCTCGCTTCATTCTACTTTAACTGGTACAGTTCTCTGTCCTGCTCTTTCTGTGTTTTCTTATACTTCCTGAATGCTATCTTTTTCTTCTTAACCTTCCCCACCACCTCTTTTGAAAACCATAGTGTTTTTTTTTTCCTTCATTTTGTTTTGTTTGTTTGCTTTACACAAAGGCTTGTTGCCTCTGTGATGGCAGTTTTGAATTTTCCCCATTCTTCATCCACCCCTCCTCCTTGCCTGTTTGCTAGTGCTTTTCTGAGGCACTCTCTCATTTTGCCAAAATCAGCCCTTCTAAAGTCCAATACCCTTGCTTTTGTATGGCTCGACTCTGTGGCTGTGTTTATCATGAACCACACTGTTTGGTGGTCAATTGTTCCCAGATGGCTACTCACTTCTAAATCTGAGATCCTCTCTCCGTCCCTATTTGAGAGTACTAGGTCTAAGACTGTTCTCTTCCGAGTGGGTTCCAACACTAGCTGTCTGAGGCATGCCCCCTGTAGGGCATCGAGAATGTCCCTGCTCTTGCATGTGGCTGTAGCAAAGGTGCTTCAGTTAACATCTGGCATATCAGGTCCCCCATCAACAATATTTCCCCTTTTTCTGCCATTCTAACGATGCCTTCTATCATTTCCTTGTCCATTTCCTCCCCTGAGACAGGGGTCTGTATACAACCCCAGTGCAGATAGTGCTGCCATTTCCTGTCTCCAGGGTTATCCACAGTGCCTCCTCTCCTACCTGTTTACCCTTTAGTTCCATTGATCTGATCCCTTCTCATACATAGGGAGCTACTCCTTCTCCTCTTTTACCCTCCCTGTCCCTCCTGTGTATTGTGTATCCTGGTATGTTGACATCCCAGTCATGGTTCTCTGTCTGCCATGTTTCTGTGACTGCTACAATATTCAGGCATCCCTCTTCCATCAAGGCCACTAGTTCAGGGATCTTGTTACCCAGACTACAGGTATTTGTACTTGTCGCCCTCCAATTTGTGATGGCCTAACCCCTTTTAGCCCCTTCCCTGTCCTTACTGCCTTTGCCTCTATTTACCCCTGTCCTGCTCCTTATTGACTTCTCTAGCTTGGTGTTTACCTCACTAACAGCCCTGTTTTGTGGGGGGCTGGAGTTACCTCCTCCTTTTCAGTGCCCCTTCCCCTTGGCTAGTTTAAATGATTACCAATGATGCCTTTAAACCTATCACCTAGGGTCCTGGTTCCCTTTCCTGCCAGGTGCAGACCATCATGCTAGTATAGGCCTGTATCCTTCCAGGTGGACCCCCAGTCCCAAATGAAGCCAAAACCCTGAGCTCTGCACCAATTTTTTAACTGTTCATTGAATCCCATGGTGTGGAGTACCCTAGCCTCACCTATGCCATAGAGAGGAAGCACCTCTGAGAAGGTTACCATGTGTGCTACTTGTCTAAGGTCACTCCACAACTCCACAAACTCCTCCTGCACTGCTCTGATCCCATTCCCAGCCAGGTCATTTGTCCTTAGGTGGACAATGATGTCCAGATCCTGCAGCCCATCAACGCTGCATGTCAACTGCCCCACCCACCCACACAAGCCCAACCCTTAATTTAAGGACCACCCTGTCATGTGACTTCCCGTCATGCTTTTTTTTGAGTCCCTAGATTCCCCTTTGCAGATTATATTGCTTGGCCACTAGAGGGAACTCACTTCCTGTGCTTCCCTATACTCTACTCTGGTCTCCCCTCCTCTCTATATCCTTGGACTCTCTAGCTCTCCCCTCTACTACCAGACTCTCCCCACCACAGCTAGGAACCCTTCTCAGTCCCCTTCTATCCCTTATAGCCCTCCCAATACTCTCTGAATCCAGGTTACCCAGCCTGCCCCTTCCGTTGTCTGCAGCCACACCTGCTGCCTTTCCATTTGTCACCACTACGAGTTGCTGTAGACACCACCAGGCCTCAGGGATTTGACCAGTGTTTTGGGGACCCTGGCACACCAAATCATCACTCCCAGCAGGTGCCATACCTAGTAGCATTACCTGGGTCTCGAACCTTAGACCCTCGGCACCAAAGGCAGCAATCCTACTGCTGCACCACAGAGGCTACCTCTATGATGGGAACCTATACACTCTATCTATACCCGCTAGCAGAAGTATGGGCAGATCAGGCCAGCCACCTCCCCTTAGTCACACTCCTATTGCTGTCCATATTAGACACACACCATAGTAACCCCCCTTGCCTGCTGCACACATACTCCATTACCAAGTTGGGCCCCCTCTCTACTTACCTCCACCTCTCCACCATCCTATCCTCTACTGCCCTCTACCCCCTCACCCCACTGCCAACACTATCTCTACCTCACACCCTTTTTGGCCCACTTCCCATCTCCTGCATCAAACCTTCACAGCCCTTCCCTGTATGCCCATTCCATGCTCCTCCCCTAGCAAGCCCTCCCGCTATTGCTACTGAGAAAAAAGTTGCCTACTTATTACCATCCTATGATTAATATCCCTACTACTACTAATATCTGGCAACATCCATCCCAACCCAGGTCCAGCAGCCCACAACCAGTCACAGGCCACCCAGGTCTTCCGAGTAGCCATTATCAATGTTTGCAGCCTGCCCAAAAAAACAGCATCCCTACAATGCTGGATAGCTCAGTATCAGCCTAATGTCCTTGCTCTAACAGAAACCTGGCTCTCAAAAAGAATACCGGCTGACACTTCTTTCACTATCCCTGGCTTTGTTCTACTTCGGGAAGACAGACTGGGAAAGCATGGGGGCATATGTGCCTTCTACCTACGGGACATTCTGCACCACCAAGCAATACCCACTCCAACCCTGGCTAATAATGCCCAAGCCCTCACAATAAAGCTCACACCTGACCCAAATAGAGCCCCGCTAATCCTCACAGTTGCATATTTTCCCCCCATTACCAGACAGCTGCAACCTGATCCTTAGCGGATTACCTAGCCACCTTCCCTCACAAACTGGAGAAGATATTGGTAGGGGATCTTAATACAAATTGGTTAGCAAGCACAGCCTCCCATGCCAAGGACATCTTTGCCTTACTGGACCTATCTCAACTCGTGTCCAGTCCCACAAGGTTCAATCCCTCTAATAATTCAGGCTCCCTGCTGGACATAATATTTACGAATCACCCTCACCGGGTCACGGACCTGGTGGCCCTTCCCACTCCTGAGTGACCACTCCCTGTCTTATTCACCTAGCCCTGCCATCTGCTGAAGCCACCACCCAGTGTCACCCCCAGCCATCGCCTAAGGCCTGGATGTCTCATCAAACTCAAGCCACCTGACACATAGTGACTGGACTCCAATCTCACTGGCTACCAACATTAATGATGCCCTGGTCTACTTCACAAGTGTTTTCAATAATGCCTGTGATGTTTTTGCACCCATCACAACTGTAACCTCCAAGAAATGTAGCGCCCCATGGGTCACCCCTGCCTTGCTACATCAGCTAAAGGAAAGAAAAGCCCTTTGGTACTGTGTGATTAACTCAAAATCACAGGCTGATAGACAGGCCTACAATGCCATCTGAAATAGGTGTACTTGGGAAATAAGGAAAGTCAAGGCACTCCACTACAGAACCACCCTGGCTGCTACCTGGGAAGTACTCATAATTTTTGGGATAAGATTAAAGATCTCAATGGGAAGTCTCGACCCCCTATCCCCGCTCAACTAACTATTGATGGCAACATCACTACTGACCCTGTTCGTATTGTAAACAGCCGAAATTCCACCTTCTCGGATCTAAGCCAGGTACTACCAAAACTTCTTTGACCCCATCCAACCCACCCCAGGGGCCTAAACTGCACTGCCCCTTTTCCACTTCAGAGTCATTACACCTACAGAAGCAAAACAGTGCCTATCCAAAGCACTCAGGGTCTCTAACTACAGTAAAGACAACTTCGACATGAACATTCTTTTCCGTGTCCTTGACGCAGTTCTTTCTCCACTCACTGATCTTCTGAACCATTCCCTCTGTTTGGGCCAATTCCCGGATGCATGGAAAACTGCTGTTATAACCCCAATTCTAAAAAGTGATGATTGTACCTCCCCTAATAACTATCGGCCCATCTCAATTCTACTGCCACTCTCCAAATCCCTCGAAAAAATTATACTGGACAAACTCTCTGAATACCTTCTCACACATAACATTTTATACAGGAAACAGTATGGTTTCGGAGTAGGGCATAGCACTACCACAGCTCTAATAACATTTTCTAATGCTCTGCACTCTGCACTAGATAAAGGGCACCTCACTGCGGCCATATTTATAGATCTCTCAAAGGCCTTTGACATGGTCTCCCACCCCCTCCTCTTGACCACTCTCAAACATCTCTGACTTGGCCAAGGTCCTCTTGCCTGGATCACCAGCTATCTCACTGATCGTTCGCAATGCGTCAAAATAAACAAGACCCTGTCATCCACATTACTGGTATGCTCAGGGGTGCCTCAAGGGCGTATCCTAGGTCCTCTCCTCTTCAGTGTTTATCTAAATGCCCTGCCTGGCTCCTGCGCTGGAAACATCCTCCTATTCACAGACTATGCAGTACTAATAGCCTCACAACCCGACCCCTCCTCCCTTCAGCTCTCCCTACAAGACTCCTTCAAATAGATTGAAAACTGGTTTATAGCCTGCAGACTAGTTGTCAACATTAAGAAAACAAAATCTATGCTCTTTGTGCACTGTCAACACAGGGCCAGAGACCACCCCATCACAACTCTATCCAACTCACTTGTCCCCCAGGAACAAGTCTCTACCTACAAGTACCTGGGAGTCACTTTTGACTCCTCGCTTACCTTCCATGAGCACATCAAAACTCTCACCTCAGCCGTTAATATCCACTTAGGCCTCTTATATTGACACAAAGATTGCCTCCCGCCAGATGCTCTCCACCTGGCAGTCACATCCTCAGTCTTGTCCCTAGTTGACTATGGCCTTTCAGTCTTTTCAGCGGCTGACCCCACAGCAATTCATCAAATTCAACTTACCTACCATCAACAAAGCCTGCCGGCTCATCTCGGGTGTAGACAAATGTATGCACACCTCCATCCTCTATGGTCTCACAAATATTCTCTCGCTAGAGGAGCGTCTGCAGTACCAGACCTGCCTACTTACAAAAAAGATACACCTAGGTGTAGTTGCCTCCCTTCAATCAGCCACCTGACTTATTACTATCTGGGCAGCCTTCAAATCTATCTGGAAGGTACCCAAGGTCAGAACATCCCTAGCACAAAGATCCTTCTCATACAAAGCCCCACTATGGTACAATGCCCTCCCCCCAGCTATCTCATCCATTAACAAACTAGGCCCTTTAAGGCAGCACTAAAATCATGTATGCTAGTCTCATATAGCTGTCATTGCACCCACTAACTTCCCTAGTGGCCTACATAGCCTCAGGACCCTCTCTGGCACTGACAAGGCCTCTCTGAGGCTGCCCTCTGTCATGTTTTGCTGAGGCGCCAGTTCGAAGGTCCACCCAGCCTAACTAAAAGATCCCAAGACCTGTTTAAAATCTGACAATACCTTTCAGAGGTAGCAACTGTATCTATCATTGTATCTATACTATTTATAGAACCTAGCTAATATCTTGTAATAGGCAACATTGAATGTACGTACCGCGACGATCTGTATGGAGCCGCTTAGGCTACTACCTTGAAATTTATGACTCAAAACTAGTGCATTTCACATGCATAATACTCCAATGTACCCCTCTTATAATTTTATCTCTGTCAACATATCAATATGTCTTGTGCTTCCTGTGACGCGGAGCCTTGGAAAATGAGTCCATGACTCAAAGGGTTGTAATTCCTATGTACTTAAATAAATAAATAAAATAAATGAATGTCACACTTCCACTTTGCCCTAACTGGTCCCAGAGGGTTCACCAGGGCGCCCATCATAAGTCTGTAGCAGCTCCTCAAAGGTTTAAATGCCATATTTCCTCTACGTCCTACGAAAAGCTCCTCCAAAGGTGATTGGGTGACAGCCCCCGTTGGACAATAGGCCAGGCGTACTCTCACACTGCTCTGGACTTTTAGTGGTGGAAAAAAAGGAGAAACCCCAACCCTAAATTTCTTTGAGATTTCTTTAAAAGGTAGGGCCTCTTCTTCTCCTCAGATGTGGCCCACAAACTGAAGCCCCTTCTTCCGCCACATGTTCAGGATTAACCTATCTCTCTCCCCATATCCCTGTTTACCATCAAGCAATACACTAATGTCCATGTCCGGGGATAAGGAAAAGTCACGTTGAAGTATTTCATGGGTCTTCTTCCACACTCAGAGAGTTGTATTAGAGCTAGGATTAGAGAGTCTTGTCAAATCTTCACCCTGTAGGGATCCCACCAGGGTTTGGAAACCAAAGTCCCAGACCCTCCATCCTCAAATGTTACCCAACCTGGGGGGAGGGTCTTTTCCTTCAGAAAGTCATGTATGTGAGCAAGTTGTGCTGCCATGAAATAATGTTTGACACTCGGGAGCCCCACGCTCCCTCTCCAGACTGGAAGCCAAAGGATTTCCTTTTTCTAGGCCTCTTACCTTGCCACAAAAGCTGGGTAATAGCACCTTCTAGGGATTTGATATATTTATTGGGTATATAAACAGGGAGAGATTGAAAAACATTGAGAAACTGAGGGAGGATGCTCATTTGTACTAGGTTGACTCTGCCAATCAGAGTCAGAGGGAGAACCCTCCAATTAAGCACCGCTTTTTGATTTTCTGTATAATCAGGGAGAGGTTGGCTTTAATTAGGTGAAATAATTTGGAAGTTAGAATAATCCCCAAGTATTTAATGGTATTCGAGGGGCTGACAATCGAGAACCCTAGACAAATTGGCAGCTTCTTTTGCCCATAGGCATCCACTCACATTTTGACCAGTTGATCTTATGGCCTGAGGGGGGGCCATAAACCTGGAATAATTGAATCAGGATGGGCAGAGCTCATTGTGGGTGCCTCAAGAAGAGCAGGATATCATCTGTGAATAGGGATATAACATGGTTTCTGTCTCTCTCTAAGTAAACCCCTCGATTGTCCCAGAGCCCCTGATTGCTTCAGCCAGGGCCTCAATAGTAAGGACATATATGAGAGGAGAGAGGGGGCAGCCGTGACACATTCCCCGTGTAAGCCCAAAGGGGGCAGAGGTCACACTATTAGTCAGGACCTGAGCTTGGGGTTTTGTATATATGAATTGGTCTCCCCACCCAAATTTGTGGTGCACCACCATCATAAAGGGCCACTCGATGCAGTCAAATGCTTTTTTCAGCATCTAGGGCGAGCAGGCCCACCCCTTAGCCCCCTCCACCTATACATGATATTAATGGCCCTCCTAAGATTGTGTTTAGCCTGCCTGCCCCTCATGAAACTCATCTGGGTGAATAAGGTGAAGCAGGCATTTTTCCAACCTAGTAGCAATGATTTTAGCAATGACTTCATAATCAGAATTGAGTAAGAAAATTGTGCAGTAAGATCCGCACTTAAGTGGGTCCTTCCCTGGCTTGGGTAGGACTGTAATGGTAGCAAGGAGTTGTGAAGGGGGAAGGGAACCACTCCTAAGAGCATTGTCGACCATCTGAAACATTAGCTGCCCTAAAGAATCTCAAGTGAGTTTATAAAATTCCATGGGGATACCATCATGCCCCGGAGCCTTCCCTCTTCCTACATTCCAGACAGCCCTCCTCACCTCTGACATCTCCAGATGGGAGTCCAGGTCCTCCCTCTCCTCCACCCCCAGGGTTGGTAACTGAAATGTGTTAAAAAACAATATCTGGGTTAGCCCCAGCTGGATACTCCGAGGTATAAAGGGAGGAGTAGAACGCCCTGAAAGCATCATTTATTTCCTGCTGATCATATGTAGTGGACCCAGGGGCAGTCTCTAGGGCAAGAATAGTCCTCTCAGCCCTCTTGCCTTTAATTATGCTTTCCAATCACTTCCCTCCGCCGTCCCCATCAAAATGGGTGTGGGACTTAGTGATTACCAGGTCCTTCTCTATGTTCCTAGAAGCTAATTGACTGAGTTGGCCTTTAAGAATTTTAAGATATCTCATGTTCTTGGGGTCGGGGGTAGCCATGTTTTGTCTCTCCAATTCCCTGATCTCTTTCTCTATGTCCTCCTCCTCCTCCTGGTTAAGGGCCCTCTTTTTGAAGGCAGAGTATGAAATTGTTTCTTCCAGAGTAAATGCCTTAAGTGAGTCCCAGATGGTGTTAACACTCTTCTCTTCTCTTCTGTGGGGTTAAGAAGTAAGAATTCCTCAATTTTCCCCTTGATTTGAGCAATAAAAAGAGGGTCAAGCAGGATAGCTGGGTCCATCCTCCACTGGGAGGAAGTGGGGCCTCTGTCAGAAAGGCAAAGAACAATCTGCAGCGGAGCATGGTCTGATATTGTCATAGGACCATACATAGCCTCTGTCATCCCCCCAACCAGAGCCGAGGGGACAAAGAGATAATCCAGTCTGGTATAGACTGCACAGGCTTGGCGAAAAAAGGAGTACTCCCTTGAGTCAAGATGACAATGTTGTCAAGCCTCCCAAAGAGATCTGCCTTTAACTAGGGCTTCAAGGACTACTACACTCCTGGGGGGAACCACTTACCCCCCCCAGTGGTCCAACTTAGGATCCAGATAGGTGTTAAAGTCTCTAGCTGGGATAATATTGTCAGGGTAAGGGCCCAAGGTCACCGCCAATTGAGTAAAGAAGTCTGGTGAGTCGAAATTCGGCCCATGCACTGACACTAAGGTTGATTTTACCACCCCCAATTCGACTACCACAATTATATAGCTACCCTGAGGATCTGTTATCACTGAGAGGACCTTGTGGGGAAGTCCTGATCTGATCCAAACTGCCACTCCCCTGGCCTTAGATGTAAAGGGTACAGCTAAGAAGGTCCCCCCCCAGGACCCCGCCAAGTGGGTAGCCTCCTCCCTATCCATATGTACCTCTTGTAAAAACATGGTCCCCTTTAATTTTTTCATTTGAGTCCACATCTTCTTCCTCTTCACCACCATCTTCAGCCCATTAATGTTCCATGTCACGAAATGCACATGATCCATATGTGTCTTCTGTAGGCCCATTCGAGAGCTTCCAGCTCTTTAACATAGACAGTCATTGGTTTTGCTCCAGACATTTTTAAAACTTTAAACCGAACCAACCCAACTTTCTCTCCTCAAATTTTAATTTCAGCAAATAGTACTACAAATAATAACTCCAACCCCAACATTGTTAAACAAGGCAGCCCCAACAGTGAGAAACTCTCCCTCCCCATGCCCCTCTCAAATCTCCCAAACATATTGTACAGCTAGATTATCCATTGTGGATTGAGCTACTGATCCACTAAAAGAAAAATATTGGTGATAATAGAATTAATTCGAAGGGAGAAATCTCCGCCCCCCCCCATCCCCAACCTGTAGAGGGGGAAAACTCTCTTTTTGTTTTATGAATGAAAGGTGGAAAACCGACGGAAACCAAGGGCTCCCCCCTGGCATGGAGCAGCCAACCTAGCAGTGTAGCACTGCCTGCCGGCCCTAGGGCCCCCCCCGCAAGTCATCTCACCCCAAACTGAGAAAAAGAAGGGTAAAGACAACCTCAGATTATGCTAAAAACAGTGTGTCCAAACATGGCTCTAATGACCAAGTGTACATTTCCTAGAGCCCCACAGCTTGGTAAAGCCCCCAGTCTCCTCACCACCCCAAACAGATTAACCATCAAATGAATAATCCACCTTGTAGCACAGCTATAACAAGAGAACAAGGAGCTAACAGAAAAGGCGAGGTTGTCACCAAAATATGCTGGCAGGAAGACCCTTCACCGGCAAATGTAAAATAATGAAAGTCTCAGTTTACACTCTGCTGGAATAGCCTGTATGCAGACACAGAAGCAACTTAGACCACATATGGGCACTCTGATTAGGTTACATAGGGCACAGACCGAGGCTGAATCTGGCGGGTCCATGGAAATTGCCCAAAACAGTGCTCCGCTGCTCAAGAAACTAATGAGTTAAATGAAAACAAAAAAAACAGAAAAAAAATAACATATAGTACAGGCTCCACAGAGAATGAGCAGTTTTCCTAATTAAAACAAGTCTGGCCCCATCGGATCGTCCAAGGGATAAATAAACCATAAGAAAGTATCAGCTCACTTTGCCCATACATTTGGGCAGCAACCCAGTAATTTGGTGCTCCATAAACAAACAGTCGTTTATCTCTCCCCAGCTGCAGCCGCTAAGGACCAGAGTGAACAGCAAGCAGAAAACTGGCAGGTAGCACTGCGGGAGAGTGGGAGGCCCGGCAACCACATGGTGAAAGATCCTCAGGTAGCAGGCAGGATTGGTTGCCTATACCACTATCCCCTCTAGCACCCAACTGAAAATCAGCCCAGAGCTAAAGCGAGGGGAGACAAAAGTAAGAAACAAACCCAAAGTCCAGCAAAACAGTCCTTATTCTATCAGTCCTCAGGGACATCTAGCCTCTTACGCCTGTTCTCCTCTTCCAGCTTACTCATGAAGTCCAAGGCAGCTTCCGGACTGATGAAGGCCTGTTGATAGCGTCCCTGTGGGCGAACAATTAGTCTCACTGGATAGACAAGCGAGAAAAGGCATTCCAGAGCATGAAACTTTTTTTAACTTCAGAAAACGCTTGCCGTTGCTGCAGCAGTAGTCTAGAATAGTTGATGAAGATACTCACTCGACTTTGATAACACATCAAGGAGCCATGCTTTCTCACCTCTTCCAGGACCCTTTGCCTATCTTGATAATGGAGGAACTTGATCAAGACGTGGTGTGGTCTCTGTTCAGGGGGTGGTTTTGCCCCCAGGGATCTGTGCGCCCTTTGGATTTCAAGAGAGATCTCTAGTGGAAGATGCAGCGATTGCCGAAGCCATTTCCCCATGAAGGTGGCACAATCTCTACCTTCTACATTTTCAGGTAGGCCCACCACTCTATTATTGCGTCTCGCGTTTTCGCCAATGCGATCAACTGTTCGATTCTCAATCTCGTGAGAAGCCACTGCAAATCCACATCCACTCGGGTGGAATTATCCTCCTGGGCCCCCAATCTGACTTAGCGTTCTCCCCCCAGCTTAGTTTCGTGCACTTCTACCATGTCAGACACAGAGTTGATTGTCTGCTGAAGATGTTGCAATTGGGAAGTGATATTCTCAAAGCCAGCTTCCATGCGAGTTCCCAGGTCGCATTTTAAGTCCTTAATAAGCCACTTGATAAATTGGTAGTTGTCCACCATGATCACTGCTGAAGTCACCTCCTATAAAGAGCTCTGGGTAGATGAAGAAGAACCCTGCGAGTCTCCAGGCTGGTTCTGGGTTCATGGTAGTGAAGGCCCATCTGCAGAGCCTAAATCTCATTCCTGTCAGCTTAAACGAGATTTTTGCCTGCTTCTTGTTTCATTTAGTGGCAGACGGCATCAGTGCAAAAAGACAGTATACTTGTAGGTCTTCTTAGATGCATAAGGTGGAGGATGGAGGAGATAAATAGTGGATCAGGACAGAGCTCTCAGACTAAGCTGCCATCCTGCTCTGTGGCTAGGCCATGCCCCCATAACTATCATCTTAAGACCTCATAATCATCTCCACAGTGTATGATATATTGTAATGTCATAAACAGTGAATCTTGGTGTCATTTGTAGATGAGCAAGAAGATCAAATGAAATTCCAAGGACAAATAATTCATATTAGAGTTTACCAAAGGATCCCTAGTGGAGGAGTGGCTAATTGGGAGGGTCCATAATATCAGGGGTAGCCACAGTACAGCCTTTGAATGTCAGGCAAGCCCTGTTACCTAACCACCTGACAAAGAGCAAGTCAGGTAAGTCCCAAAAGGTAGAGAGGATAAATCCCAGGATCATAGTTGAGCTAAAGGGACAATTAACGTGTCACTAGCAATCATCTTTCAGGAGCATGTCGAGAAAGGTGTGGTGCCAGAGGACTGCAATGTGAACATTGTTATCCCAGTCTTCAAGAAGAGGGCGAGGTTGGACCCATGCAACCATAGGCTGGTCAGCCTGACATCAGTACTGGATAAGGCTGTGGAGGCTGTTAACAAGGACAGAAGAATGGAGCACTTGGTTAAGGACAAGATTCTAGCCCCCTCTCCCCCCCACAGCATGACTTAATAGGGAGCAGATCATGCCAAACCAACCTAATCACCTTTTTAAGGGGATAACCAGGGATGTGGACTAGTGTAGGACTGTGGACATAGTCTATCTGGACTTCAACATGGCCTTTGATATTAACAAACGTGCTCAGTATCCCATGCGCTCGAAGATATTCCAACTGGATTTTGAACTTAAAGGCAAAAAAAAAGAAGCACTTGAAGGTTAAAGAGTCCAGTCAAGGAATTGGAAACCTTTTGTGAAGACTGAAAATAAAAGGAGGGATGCATTTTGGGAAGTAGTGATATGGAATGAGATTAGCATATGAATTGGATGCATGAACCACTGCTCAGATGACGCATCAGTTAAACAAGTAGCAGATGTTTGTGACCTAGATAAGGTGTTGAAAATATGCTAATAAATTAGTCGCATATGGATGAGCATACAGCCTTTCTCTTTTATACTGTGGACATAAAAAGCTTTTAGGCAAAGTAAACCAGTACAGTATACATGAGACATATACCAGATGGATTGCTAACTGGCTTGGGGTAGGAAGTCAATGGTGGTGGCAGATGGGCAGTACTCCAAGTAGAATAGATCAGTGGAGGGGCCACTGCTTTTTAATATCTTCATCAACAGTCTGGAAGCTGGTGTCTCCAACAGTCTGCCTAAGTTCATGGATGACACTTAATTAGCCAAGGTGGTAGACTCTATTGAGGATGGAGAAAAACTTGAGACACAAAGACACATAGAAATATAGACTTTGTTGGTAGATAGGGAACGCTTGGCCCACCTAGTCTGTCCATTTCCCTACCTATTGGATACGCTGCAGATTCTAGTTAACCACCATCCTACTTCCTCCTACCCCCCTCTGTAATTGCCTTAAGTCGGTCCCATGCATTCTTGAATTCCCCCACCATTTTTGACCCTAAGATCTCCTCAGGAAGGCTGTTCCATGCATCCACCACCCTCTCTGTGAAAAAAATACTTTCTCACTTTGCTCCTCAGCCATCTCCCCTCCATTTTCAGGAGGACCTGATCAAGCTGGGTGATCACTCTAGCTTGGAGACTCACATTCAGTGGAGCCAAATACAAGGTGATTTGCTTGGGGAGGAAAAAAAGGTAGGGCCTACACACTGTATGGACCTTCTTTTGCTCCAGTGAAGGAGGAAAAAGGATCTAGGGGTCATAATAGGCAAGGCTCTGAAACAGGAAAAGCAGTGCATTGCTGAAGTCAGGAGTGCCAGCAGATTGAATACTAGCATGCATCAGAAGTAAGCAACTAGCACAGCAGGGGGAAGTAATCTTGCCAAGTGATAAGGTCTGGTCAACCTAGGCCCCATCTGGAGTATCATTTGCAGTTTTGGTCTCCTTAATACACAAAGGCTATTGAGGCAGTCAAGACACAGGGCCACCAAAATGATCAGTGGCATGGAGTACAAAAGCTCTGAGGAGAGGCTGGAGGCTCATACCATGTCTGACCTTGAGAAAAGGAGACTGAGAGGGGACATGATCTCAGTCTTTTGAATACTTAGGGGCTTCAACAAAATTGAGCATTCAGAGATGTTTGATCTGGTGTCCTGCAGCAGGATGTGGGGATAGATCCCGAAGCCCCAGTGTGGTAAACTGAAGGGCAACATAAGCATTAGGGCTGTGCATGGTCCGAATAGTATTTCCCCGAATACCATGAATAGTGGGCTTGACGAATATTCAGATGGACATCCTGAATAGTCCACTATTCGGCCGCTATTTGGGACATACTATTCAGTGGGTGAGATTTCAAAATCTCACAGAACTTCACTGGCCAATTGGAGGCTGTTTTTGGAGCTCACAGCCAGGAACACCTTGTCATCTCCTCACTCTAAGTGTGTAGATGAGAGGAGGCAGTCGTTGTCCAAGAGCTAGCTCTGTTTAGTTCACCACTTGTGACTTTTATAACTGTTTAAAAAATATTTTGTGTGTGATCCAGTTTTGACATCTGATCACCTTGTGACTGCATCTGACTGCAGTTTTGTTTTTCATCCTTGAAACTGAGCTCAGTTTCAAGGGAAAGAAGATTCTGTGTGAGTAAATCTGTGTGTGTGTGACTGTGTGTGCTGCTGCCTCCTCTCCCCCACTGCTTACAGTCTCACAGCTCAGCTGAAGCAGTGTGATTTGATTTTTTGCTTAAGAACCTTTCTGTTCTATTATTAGTTCTTATCAGGATTTTTTTGTCAACAAAGTGCAGCTTGGCTTTTGCATGCAGTGAGTAACTGTTACTGGGCTTGGTAATAGTGAGTGGTTCAAGTTTTTGCTAACTGCTCCATCCCCACTGCTGTGCTTGCTTTGCTTTATCTTCCAAATCCACACACAGCTCCTGTGGTATTTTCTATTTCTTTTGTGAAGCAAATTGGTATTTTGCTGTAATTAGTTCCCTGCATAAGTAAGGTGTGAATTGTCATCTGACTCCCTCTTGTCTGCGTCGCAGCTCACCGTGGCGTATACATCATCTGTGCGTGTGTTGCATTGTTCTTGTAATCTGTGTCCTGCAAGAGCATGCATTTCTTTGTGATTTATAAAGCATTGTATTTTTTTCTCATTGGGTCAGGCTTGGCCCATTGAATTGTTGCTTGCTGCGGTCTGGTTCTTGACTTAGTTCTCTGTACAGCTGAGTGAGGAGGGTGTCGCAAGTGACTCCTTCCCCCACAGCTCACTGCACCTGAGTGGCCTCCTGTGCATGTGAGTTTTTTCTTTTGTGTGTCTTCTTCATCCCCTGTGCACTGCTGTGAGTGTGTACATGTACATTTTCTGTGAACTGCTTCAGTATTTCTTTTTTTTTGCACTTGCTTGGCTCCCACAGCTTCAGAGGAGGCCTCATACCTCTTCCTACTCTGACCGCCAGGGCATCCTCTATGCATCCCCTGCCCTGGCTTCATCTTGCTCGGGGGCCAGTGGTATATGGATTTTTTCCCCTTTTTCTCCCTCACCCCGAGGACACTGGAGCAGAGGATATACCTCCAGGTAGATGATGTGCAGATGCACGCCATTGCCAAGTGCCCACAGCGTCCTCTCCTCCCCAGCTCCAAAGAGCCGACGTTGCCCCCAAAAGCCCGTGCTTCCACCAGTCCAGGAGCAGCGCCGGATCATAGACCCCCCTGTAACCCACCCCAGGAGGAGGAGAGCATCCGTTGGGATGCTCAATCCTCCGTTCCCCCATCAACCCCCAGCAACCTGAGTCCATTCCCGAACCCAGGTCACTAGTGTAGCGCGAGGTGTGGCATCCAGTGCCTCAAACCTCAGCACTACAGAGCTGGCTTAGTTTAGTATTTCTGTGTGTGTTGGGCATGACTCACTGGGTTCTGTGTGTTGTAAGTTGCGTGGAGCACCTTGAAAGCTTGAATTGCTGTACTGTATGACTGCACAACTAACACCATATGAGTAAGAAGTTGTTTGCTAACTCCTTCTCTCTCTAGGATCAGCCTGTCTTTATTAGCTGCTACTTGAGCGGTGTGGGTGGCTATTGTTGTTTTCTGCAAGAAGCACCTACATAAACAAAAACACTAATCACAAATAAAATGCACAGTAAGTTACAGACCATGTCTCATCAATTCCGTAAATGTGGATGTCCAGCCCAAGCAAGCCATCTTCACCACTATTCATAAGCGGTGATGAATAGGGTGAGAGAAGGTCTGTTCTTATTCGCCCCTCTAAAATAGTTTTCTCCCCTGATAAGCCTTTAGTCTGTAGTGTCAGTAGGATTGGGGGTAGTACTAGCACTACTATAACTACAACTGCTGTCATTGCTACTACTAGTACTGCACTTGCAGGACCATCATTTTATAAAAGTAGGAGGCTTTACAGCTGACATCTCCACTCATACAAGAACCCACCCCCACTACCAGTGGTAGTACTATTCACACAACCGCCCCCATAGATGCAACATCACCTATCAGTGTGCTCCTCCCCACCACTGCCAGTGTCATGATTTCAGCAACCAGAGAAGATCCTTTGTGTACTGTTGACACCACCACTGCCATAACAGTGTGCACTGTTATTTGTGCTCCTTGCACAGCCACTGTCACCACAACCTTTGCCTCCATTAGTAGTCCTAACTGTTCTGCTGTCACCTTGACTAATGTTGCTAGTATTACATCTAGCTGTAATATGATGCCAATTTCTTTGACTGTAACTCCTGATAGCAATTCTGGCACCAGGACTACTGTCAACAGTGCTACTATCTTGCCATCTGTGCCCATGACCATAGGTACTGTGACTAGTACTGACCATGAGACTGTTACAATGATGTCACTAATTGTTGCCAAAATGTACTGTTGCTAGTCGACCCGGTGGTACTGAGGGCTGAGGTGCTGGATGCTTTACCTCACACCACGCCTGCGACCCGAGTTTGGGAATGAGCACTGGCCACTGGGGGTCGGCCAGGGAGGAGAAGGATAGAGCACCCAGCAGCCACTCTCCTTCTCTGGAGGGGGTTAACTGCAGGCTCCCACTGCAATACCACCATCTGGGGAAGCCCAGGTAGAAGGTGCGGTAGGTGGAAAAGCAATAAGGGCATTGGGCAAGATGTCAGCAGAGGGGCAGAGCAGGAGGCACGTCTCATCGTGCCTCCTAGCTCATAGGCCCTCATTGCACACTGACATCTGGGAAGAAGAACAGGGAAAAACACCTCGGCTTCTCCTAGGCAATGACACCTCACTTAGAGGTCTCCGGGCTCAATGGACAGACTCCGCTGCATCGATTTCCACAACACAAGTCTACTGGTTTGAGGAGGTAAGCATGGGGGGTGTTCCTCCTCACTCCTACCTGGGGGGGGGTATACCAGGGGCAAGGTAGTGTGGAACCGTGTGTGCTCTAGGGGCAGATTTCGATGGGAATGGGGGGCCTAAAATAGAGGATGTCTGAGAGAGTGGAGAAGGGAGGCAAGTAAGGTGCATGAATACATAGTCAAAAAAAAAATGTTCTGTTGCTCAGCCTCGTAAGTTTCCTCTCACCACATGTCCTTTTCCTGATGTGGAGGATTCCGAAGAAGAGCAGTCATCTGATTCTGAATATTTATGAGAGCCACAAGACTTGTTCAATACATCATCTAACAGTGATACCCACCTAAGCAAATGTGGCGATGAAGCCGAATATGCATCATATCTGTGTGAGAAGTGTGAATGCGTAGCTGCCCAAAAATGCACTGCTGCTCATCATGGCAAGCAGGTCGGTCAGGGTTACCTTCCTCCTCCTCCTCCTCCTCCTAAAAAACCCAAACAGTCCACCCTATCAGTCAAAGAGTTGTATCAAGTTCAACTCCATTTGATACTCAAAGTAGTTCTACAACTACGTCTCTGCGGAGAAGGAGAGGGGCAGAACAACTGCATCCACTACACCCAGGTCTGATAAGGGGAAAGGGGAAAGGGGCAAAACATGGCCATGGTTGCCCTATTGGGGCCAGTACTTCCACGTCAGTGGGGGGAAAAGTGTGGTGTGGTTATACTTTAGTGTTGTGAAAGATGATGCAACAAAGGCAGTATGTTCTGTGCAAGATTGTACTATAAATTGCGGTAAATTTCAAATCTCACAACAATATCAATGATGAACCATCTCCGAATTAAACATCCCTGTGCGCTTCAAAGATTCACAGCGGTTCCTCCCCCTCCACAACATGTGCTTGTTGGCCCCTCTTCTGGTACTGGTCCAGTAGATGCACAAAGTATTGGAAGTGATTCTATTACTGAGACAGACAGTGGGTCCTCAACTCCCCCTATACCACTTGTAGCACATCCCTATACAGAAGCATCACCCATTCTGTCTTCTTCTGCTTAACTGTATATTATTTTAACATCCTCCACCATGGGTTCAAAGTCAAAATCAATGCGATGTGGTGCCACTTTGACTACACCAATCATGCAAGCCTTCAATGCCCTAGACTCTAGGTCACCCCTCTCCTATCCTCCCTGAGTGCACTCCCTTTCTCCCCTGGGCTCCCCCAGGCCCAAACCCACTCCACCTGACAAAGCCTACCCTGGCCGCTCCCTCCCCGACTCTCAGTTGCTTAATACCCTAGAACCCCACCAGTTCGCTACACTCCCTCACCCCCTGCCTCCCTCCTTTTTCCAGGTGCTCTGTGAGTTGATCAGAGACCACCCCCACACTGACAAAGCCTACCCTGGCTGTTTATCTCTCTCCATCTCTTTCTGAAACTACCTAGTACTTAGCTTTTCTCCTAGTGCTGCACCTCACTCAAGAAGTGATGTCTATGTCTGTCATTCCTACCTGTACATAGGGTACCCATCTATTACTCCCTTCCACCTATATGTGCTGAACAACACTGTATAAGAATGCTAGTTTTTTGTTTTGTCTTCCTCTGGCTTTGCAATCCTTGTAAAGTAAGGTAGTGTTATGTAATTCAGTGCCATGTAATGTTAAGCAATTTTTGTCTTGTATTGTATTGTATTGAATTGACTTGGAACCTTTGTAAATAAGCCTTTGGCTCAAAGGTAATAATCCAAAAACTGAAAAATAAATAAATAAATAAAAATGCCCACACCAAATACCAGGTGTCACACCCAACAGCACAGCAGATCCCCAATTTAATTGGTGAGATGATGGCCTTCGATTGGCAGCCATTTTCTATTGTGGAAAACACAGGCTTCCGTAGGCTGCTATAGCATTTGCACCCCTGGTATAATATACCATCACGAACCTCATTTTCACTTACTGCAGTACCTAACATTTACCACGATTTGAGAAAAGAAATTGCCAGACTAATAGCACAGGCTGTTGGTGGAGTTTTCCATTGCACAACTGACATGTGGACCAGCATGAATTCAAATCATGCATATATGTCACTGACAGCACACTGGTGTGTTGCAGATGTGGTAGTCACTGGTGGTGATGGTGGTACTGGTGCTGGTTCTGTCTCTTCCCCCTCTCCCTGCAGGTCTGCTTTCTGCTAAATGTCAGTGTTATGGAAAAGGATCACTGGGCTGTAAACATGCTATCATTCCTGCAAGAGATGTTGAGCTCATGGATTGATGGCAACAATTTGCAGGTAGGGTTTGTGATCAAACAATGCCACAGATATGATAAAAGCACTTTTTTGAGGGGATATGCAGCTTTGCTCATACACTAAATTCGGTGGTGACAAAGGCTTTGGCAAACACAGCGGAGGCAGATCACACAGTCAAAGTAGCCAGAAGCATACGTAGCCATTTCCATCACTCTGTGAAAGCCACAAACCGTCTGCAACATCTTCAAATGCCTTAGCATCAACTCATCCAGGCTGTACAGACCCAGTGGAATTCCACCTACTACATGCTGCAAAGGCTTCTGGAGCAGAAGTGGGCCCTTCATGAGATGAGCATGGAAACTGACATGGGGGAGTCCTCGAACATCAGGACTGGGCTGTGATTGAGGGCTTGGTAAAGGTTTTAGCCCAATTTGAAATGACCTTAGCTCTGATTCTGCACTGCTAAGTCAGGTAATTTCTGCTGTACAGATCCTGAAAAAAGACATGAGGAGATTCAGTGAATATGCTGAGAAAGATCCAAACCATACACCAGGAACAGTGATATCCCTTGTGGAAAAATCTCACCACAGAACCAGAAGTTAGATTTTCTGATCTCTGTTCCAATAAAAAGCAAATATGCGCCACTATGTTGGATCCACATTTCAAGGGTGAGGTACTACACCTTATAATGCACACTCACAGGGTTACAAAGTTTCAGAAGCAGATGTGCTTAGAACTTAGTTTCTGCATGCTTGGGTCAATTAGATCCGCAGGTAATCCTATTGATGAGCCAGTGTCAGAATCACAAACTGAAAGCAGTGTGGAAGACCTTGAGAAGGAGGGTGACTGTTGGGCTGAACTCAGCTCATCGCTACAGGCTGAGCAGCAGAAGAGAACAGAGCAACAGCCACAGTTGGCACCCAATCTGCTGAACAGTTATTTCAATGAGCCTCTGCAGTTAATTTCCATAACTCCAGTGGAGTACTGGATCAAAAGGATGAAACATAGAAACATAGAATTTGACGGCAGATAAGGACCGCTTGGCCCACCCAGTCTGCCCATTCCCTACCTAATGGATAAGCTGCAGATCCTAGTTATCCAGCAGCCTACTTCTTTCTACTCCCACCCCCTAGAATTGCCTTATGGCTGTCCCATGCATGCTTGAATTCAATCACTATTTTTGACTCCACAACCTCCTCCGGAAGGCCATTCCATGCATCCACAATCCTCTCTGTGAAAAAATACTTCATTACATTACCTCTGAGCCAACCCCCCCATCTTCAAATTGTGCCCCCTTGTTCTTGCACACCTCTCTTTTTGAAAGATGCTACCCTCTTGGACTTTGTTGATTCCCTTGAGGTACTTGAATGTTTCTTTTATGTTCCCCCCCTCTCTCTCCTTTCCTCGAGGCTATACATAGTAAGCTCCTTTAGTCTCTCTTCATATGTCTTCCGGTGCAGACCCTGCACCATTTTAGTTGCCCTCATCTGGACAGCTTCCATCTTGTCTATGTCCTTGCAGAGATTGGGTCTCCAGAACTGAACACAGTACTCCAGATGGGGTGTCACCAGCTGTCTGTACAGAGGGATAACAACTTCTTGTTTACTACTGGTGATGCCTCTCCCTATGCATCCCAGTATCCCCCCAGCCCTCCTTACTGCCCTCTCATATTGCTTGCCCACCTTTAGGTCATCTGATATGACTACTCCCAGGTCCCTTTCCATTTTGTTGTTGTTAGTATCTCACCCCCATTGTGTACTCTTCCCCTGGGTTTTTGTTTCCCAGGTGCATTACCTTGCACTTAGCATTAAATCTAAGCTGCCATACATTTGACCATTCCTCTAACCTTGCCAAGACCCTTCTCATCCTTTTCACCCCACCTTGTGCATCAACTCTGTTGCAGATCTTTGTGTCATCTGCAAAGAGACATACTTTTCCTTCCAGCCCCTCTGCAATGTCACTTACAAAGACATTGAAGAGGACCGGTTCTAATACTGAACCCTGCGGCACCCCACTAGTAACCCCCCTTTCTTCAGAGTGGACTCCATTTACCATTACCCTCTGCGTACTATTCTCCAGCCAATTCTTTACCGAGGCTATCATCTTGGAACCCACTCCCAGGCTGGCTAACTTGTATATTAATCTTTTGTGTGGGACTGAGTCAAATGCCTTGCTAAAGTCTAGGTAGGCCATGTCCACAGCCCCTTCCTGATCTACTACTTTGGTCACCCAATCAAATAAATCTATTAGATTTGTCTGGCATGACCTTCCTGCTGTGAATCCATGCTGCCTTGGGCCCTGTTCCCCTCTGGCCTCTAGGTACTCAACAGTTCTTTCCTTCAGAAGTGATTCAATCATTTTCCCTAACACTGAGGTTAAACTAACTGGTCTGTAGTTTCCCGCTTCCGCCCTGCTCCCACTTTTATGAAGGGGAATCACACCGGTCCTCCTCCAGTCCTCAGATACCACCCCATCCTTCCATGATTTGTTAAAGAGGGTAGTCAGTGGTGTCACTAGTTCTACCCTTAGTTCTTTCAGAATTCTGGGATGAATCCCATCAGGCCCTATTGCTTTGTCCACCTTCAGTTTTAAGAGTTCTTTCAGAACTCTTTCTTCTGTAAATGGGCTGGTATCAACTTCTGTATCCAGAGTGTTTCACTTGGTACAGATGGCCCTTAAATATATCTGTTGCCCCCCCCCACCAGTGTACCATCTGAACGAATGTTCAGCACTGCTGGAGACGTGGTGGAACCTCAATGATCCTCACTTGTCCCAGCACTTGTGGAACAACTTGTATTTATAAAAATAAATCTACCTCACCTGACCTTGGGTACATGTATGGCCACTAAAAAATGCATTAAATGATTGTCTTGTACTGGATACAACATTTGTGTGTTGTGGCATGGACCCATACACAATCCATTCTGCATTAACCGTCATTGTTCTGTTAGCAAATAAGCACAACATGTTAACATTTAGTCAAACCTGTTCATTATATTCATAGTCACACTAACACAAATCTATGACCAGCACCCTTTTTATTTATTACTTCCACTGTCATGGTGTATTGTTTTGAAAGTGCATGCCCTGCAATTCCCAGTGTCTAAAACTGCCACCTACCTATTGGCTGCTGTTTCTTTTTTTTTTTTTTTTTGCAGTTAATCTTTTTTTACTTTATTGAGGAGTGAATACAATGGGAGCAGCAGAGGACACACAGCAATGGGGCCAGATGGGGTGCACCCCAGGATACTTAAAGAACTAAGAGAGGTGGTGGCTGAACCTCTGGCTATCCTGTTTAGCCGATCACTGGAAACAGGGGAGGTACCCAAAGACTGGAGGACAGCAGATGTAGTCCCCTTATACAAAGTGGGAACAAAGAGGAAGCAGGGAACTACAGACCAGTCCAGCCTCACCTCAGTAGTGGGGAAGATCATGGAAGCACTACTGAAGGAGAGATAGTGGAACATCTGGTTGTCAATGGACTACAGGACCCAAGGCAGCATGGTTTCACCAGGGGAGGTCATGTCAGACCAACCTCGTTGAATTTTTGACTGGGTGACTAGGGAGGTGGATCAGGGAGGCAGTGGACATGGCCTATCTGGACTTCAGCAAGGCCTTTGACACTGTGCCACATAGAAGACTATTACACAAACTGGGGAATATGGGTGTGGGCAGGACAGTAGTGTGGTGGGTAGGTAACTGGCTGGGTGGCAGGACACAGAGGTGGTGGTAATTGGCTGTCACTCCACAGAGGGAAGAGTGACCAGTGGGGTACCACAGGGATCAGTGCTGGGACCGATCCTATTCAACATCTTCATCAGTGACATTGCTGCGGGACCTAGAAGGCAGAATTTCACTTTTCGCTGATGACACAAAGCTCTGTAACAGAGTAGACACACCAGAGGGTGTAGACAGAAAGAAGGGACCTGCAGAAACTTGAAGAATGGTCAGGGTTTGGCAGTTGAAATTCAATGCAAGGAAGTGCAAGATAATGCATATGTGGCACAAAAACCCTGGCACAATATATCAGTTGGGGCGTGAGGATATAGCATGCACCAAGCAGAAAAGGGATCTTGGGGTTATCATCTCTGATGACCTCAAGGTAGGGAAACAGTGTGACAAGGCAGCAGGTAAAGCAAATAGGATGCTGGGATGTATAGGCAGGGGCTTCACCAGCAGGAAAAGGGAGGTCATAATTCCGCTATACAAGACACTAGTGAGGCCCCACCTGAAGTACAGTGTACAGTTCTGGAGGCCATACCTACGTAAGGACATATGGTAGAGAAGGTTCAGAGAAGGGCAACAAAGATGGTGCATGGATTGCATCACAAGTCCTATGAAGACAGGTTGAAGGAACTGAACATGTACTCCCTGGAGGAGAGATGGGAGAGAGGGGATATGATAGAGACATATAAGTATCTTACAGGGAGGAACAGGGTGCAGGAATACACTATTTTTAAGTGAAAAAGATGTTCCAGGACTAGAGGGCATGGGATGAAGTTGGAGGGAGGACGATTCAGAGGAAACATGAGGAAGAATTTCTTCACAGAACGGGTGGTGGACAAGTGGAACACCCTGCCAGAGGAAGTGGTGGGGGCTGAAACAATCATGGGATTTAAGAATGCATGGGATAGACATAAAGGAATTCTGGAGGTCAGGGGTAAGGGGCAACAGACTTCTAGGAAAACATAAACTGAACTTACAAGCTCAAATGGGCAGACTGGGTCGGCCATAGGCCCTTATCTGCCGACACTGTCTATGTATCTATGTAATGCATGAATTGTTTACGTATCAGTACATTTTACATTTCTTGTAATTAGGCAGACCGAATTTAAACTCTTAGGAACATAACATTGACTTGTATGTGCATATCATAGTATAGAGACCGGTGGGATCAGTACGTTTTCCCAAATATGAACCTCCCGACTATAATTAAACCGACAATTTATTACTGACATTGCAAAGTTACCGATGAAAAAGTTACTGACAAATACTATTCCTGACACTGGCACAATATTTCATAGGTACAAAATTCATCATTCAATGCATCACTGCATTTGACTGACTATTTCATCCATCATTTACTCAGTGCTGACGATCTCGCAGACAAGGCTCGTAATAAATCTAATAGATTGCATTTGACTGACTGCTTCATCCAGCATTTATTCAGCGCTGATGATCTCACTGACAAGGCTCGTATTAAATCAAACAGATTGCATTTGACTGACTACTTCATCCAGCATTTACTCAGCACTGACGATCTCACTGACAAGGCTCATATTAACTCAGTGCACAGACACAATATTTCACAGATATTGACATTTAATTTCAAGGATTGAAATTTGCTGAATCAAGTAATATGCCTACTTACCAGTGCATCCGGTGAAGAATTTTAATTCTCAGTGTGGGAGTTCAGGTTATTTCAGACTTCTAATGAAGCAAGCACATTCAATTAAAATCCAGTATTTATTGATAACGTTTAAAAATGTTAAAACTCCATACTAAAACTATTACAGCACCATATTATGTGCAATTCCATGAACAAAGTCTTTTGGAGGTCGTATATCAACATCCTCCCTTTTTGCGTACTGCTTTTTAATGGGGGAAGTGCTTGCTGTTATAAATCAATATACAGAATGTACATGGGTTTCAATCGTCAAATGTATTGTTGGCTAAACTGATTTCACTAGCTGTGGTACCGATAAGTGTCTGTGTCTGTCGGGAGAACGTTCATCGGGAAAACAGCAAAAGCGGGAAGGTAATATTCGGGAAATAAATTTCGGGATTATTGACATCGGGAAGTTTACAGTCGGGAGATCGTACTAGACCCGAGACCGGCATACTAGTCCAAACAGTGTAAAATATCAGGCTGGTTGCAAGGACAGTTCAGGGGGGTTTCAATAAGTCCTTCCTATTGGATACCACCGGGGTGGGAGTGGGACTTGTGATACAAGCCATATATGGAGCCCAGATTTTAACAAAGGCTTCGCTTGTCTTTTTGGCAAAATAAATAAGATGGGTACTAGAGACTAATGACTCTATTGCTTTTAACCATGCTTGGAAAGTTGGGAGGCTTGGTGTCCACCATTTCATTAGAATAAGTCGGAGAAATTCCACCAAAGTCTGTGTGAGCCATATCAACTGTTCCTTAGTCATCGGCCCACTGTCTGAAATGACCCCAAGTAGCCAAAAAGAAGGGGAGTGAGGCAAGGTGCATACCAAGGTGTAGGAGCAGAAGTGAATCACTTTCCTCCACAATCCTTGCAGTGGTTTGCAGCTCCACAGTATGTGTAGTAGATCAGCCCCTGGAGCCTGGCACCTCCAGCACTGGTTGCTGGGTAATAACCCCATCTTGTGCAACTGGAAGGGGGTTCTATACCAGAGGTGTAGAACTTTGTTTTTAATAAGAAGGCTCCTCTGGTCCACACAGGCCTTGTATGCAAGCTGCCAACAACGGGACCATTCCTGAGGGGTAATTGAAATGCCAAGCATTTTTTCCCACCTGATTTTAGCTGGCAAAGATGGATCTGCATCAGAGTCTCTAACCCATTTTTGAATCATACCTGCTAACCCTTTGCTTTGTTTAGACCATCGGGAGATTGGGAGTGTTTCCTTAGAGGGGCCTAGATGAACCTTGCAACTCATACACTTACAGTTATTTCTAGACCAGACACCATATAAGCTTTGGAGCTGCAAATATTGCCAGAAACATTCTTTGGGCAAAGAATGTTGATCTCTTAAATATTGAAAAGAAACAAAGGTTTTCTTGTCTTCCTGAACTAAGTCATGAAATGTACTTATCTGGTAAGCACTCCATAACGGCCAGTAAAATGGCTTCTGGTCTATTGTCAAAAATGGATTGTTCCATAGTGGAGTGTGTAGGCCCAAACTCAGGCATCTTTGATTACCTTTGCCCAGGGATTTCCAAGCTAGGTGGCTGTCCCTTATAGTCCATCATCCCTGTGCAGATCTGGGGAGGGGGTGCCCCAAAAAACAAAGAGGAGAGATATTACCCATCACAATGTTCTCTAACTTAACCCACCCAGGGGATGGGTGAGATGACCCTCCAATTCCTTTGCAAGTTTTGGCGATCAAAAATGCTTGTGAATATCTTCTGAAATCCGGAAGATTCCACCCCTCTCTAGTCCACGGAGCTCTTAATTTGGCCCTGCTATATCGAGGCTTGCTGGGACCCCATCAAAACCTGCTCATTAAAGTGTGAAACTTATGTGCCCATGTCTTAGAAATCAAAAGGGGGAGGTGAGAGACCAAGTAATATACTTTAGGGGCTAACATCAACTTCAAGGCTGCAATCTTCCCTGCCATGGGTAGATGTAAGTACTCCCAACGTTTCACATTATTAGCCAGCTGGGACCATATTGGACCAAAATTCTTATCCACCATAGAGGTTAGATCTGTGGATAACCTTATCCCTAAATATTGAATATCCGGATGAACCCACTTGAAACCAGAGAACCGAATCATGTTAATAGACGTATGAGGGTTAAGTGGCAAAATCTCTGATTTGGTTTTATTTATACGAAGGCTGGATATGTCCCCAAATGTGGCAAGCATGTGCAGAAGGGGATGGAGACTCTCTTGGATTTCACTAGTAAGAATCAAACAATCATCTGCATATGCTTTAGAGTAATAACTCTGGTTTCCCACCTGAATCCCTTGGATACTGGGATGAGCACGTAAAGCTGCGGACAAGGGTTCCATAGCCAACATGAAAAGTAGGGGGGGACAAGGGGCAACCCTGCCTGGTACCCCTATAAAGCTGAAAGGGGGGGGCATCATGGTGTTAGTGAGCACCTTGCCAACTGGGTGTTGATACAAAGTGCGTATCCACGAAGAGAACTATGGACCTATGTTAAACCTCTTCAGAACTGCCTGCAGAAACTCCCACTCCACTGAATTGAAAGCTTTTTCAAAATCTATCGTGATAATGGCCGCAGGAGTAGGGAGTTTCACCGCCACCTGTATCAAAGTGACCAGGGCCCTTACATGATCTGAGCTATGTTTCCCTTTAATAAAGCCCACCTGAGAGGGATGGATAATGAGAGGCAGTGCCTTTTCTAGTCTGGTCGCCATTTCTTTTGCAATTATTTTGGCATCTGCGTTAATCAGAGAAATTGACCGATTATTGCTAGGGTATGTCTGGTCCTTGCCTTCTTTTGGTAGTATGGTAATCACCACCTCTCTTAGGGAAGGAGGAGTTCACTCTTACTCTGGGCTTCCTTAAACATCTCTAAGAGAGGAGAAATTATTTCCGGGTGTACAAGCCTATAAAAATCAGCGGTGAACCCGTCACTCCCCGGTGCCTTATGAGGGGCCATACTACGAATTACCTTGAGTAATTCGTCCTTGGAAAGTGGAGCATCTAATGCTTGATTTTGAGCCAAGGTCAAAGCCAGCAGAGATATTTGCTCCATAAAGCTATGGAACTTTCCCTCGTCCCATTTTGGCTGAGTTGTATATAGGTTTTGATAAAAATTGGTCATAGTGTCATTAATTTCCTTTTGAGAATGGACCAAATTTCCCCTTGGGTCTCGAAGGCTTATTATGTGGCGGTCTGCTTGCCTTTTTTTTAGTCTATAAGCAAGGAGTTTCCCTGCCTTCTCCCCTTCCGCCCAGTACCGATGTTGAGAGCGCCTAATTGTCACCTCTGCCCTTCTCGTTAACAGTAAGTTAAGCTGTATTCTGATCCAAGTCAGTTCTGCCCATAGGCAGTTACTCTTAAGCCTTCCTGGATTCCATTTGTACTCCGCCTCCAACTGATGCAGCCTTCTCTCTAATTGTAATACCTCCCCTTCCCTTTGTTTTCTCCAAAATGAGGCAAAACTTATAATTTGGCCCCTTAGGGTGGCCTTGTATGCTTCCCATATATTTGCAGCTGAGGAGGAACCAGGTGGATTTAGTCTGAAAAAGGATTTAGTTTTCTCCCTAACTAGGGATTGAAATTTCCTGTCTTGAAGCAGAAGCGGGTCCAACCTCCAGGAACTAGATTTCCCTTCAGTAGTTGGGCTCACCATTAAATATAGCAGCAATGGAGCATGATCAGATAGGTAGATTGGAGCTATATGTGTATCTGTGATGCTGGTAACCAAATTCTACGAAATTAACCAATAGTCCAGTCTACTTGCCATTGCTTTAGCCGCTGAGCAATAAGTGTAATCACGATCCGCAGGATGTTGCAATCTCCAGACATCAGCAAGGCAATGCAGAGAAAGCAAGTCCTGAAGGGCTTTAAGCGAATTGGTGTGGGGTTCCTGCCTGGCACTAGAACGATCGAGGAGGAGGTAGTCTACAGCTAAATTGAGGTCCCCCCCTATAATTATCCCTGGCTTATCATCTGAGAGATTTAGCAATTGCTGTGAAACCTCATTGAAAAAAGATGGAGTATCTTCATTTGGGGAGTATAAGTTGACAAGCAGGAGTGGACCCATTGGTGTATCCAACTTAACTATGATCCAACGCCCTTCCTTGTCTGATTTCTGTGCGGTCACTATCCAATTTAATTTTTTGTGCAGTACAATAGAGACCCCTCTCTTAGTCTTCCCTGAACAACTATGGAATTCCCTACCCACCCACTCTCTAACTATTTTTTTGGATTCTGAATGCTTTAGTTTAGTTTCCTGGAGAAACACAATATGGCTCTTAAGCTTACACAGCCTCGCTAAGATCATACTCCTTTGAATTGGAGAATTTAGTCCCCTCACATTCCATGATGTAAAAATTACCTCGGACAAATTATCCATCCTCCCTGAGGTTAAAGATTGTTTTTGATAATATGGACATTGGGTAGCTAAATAATCGCCCCTTTACAAATGAGATCACCCACTTCCCTATTCCCCAAGCATTCTGTCCTACTTTGTTCTCATATTTAAATCTGCTTATCCACTGCTGTCCATTAGAATACACCTCTGATTCCTCTTTACTTGTCGGGGAAGCACTTCAAGCCCCAGTGCCCCCTTGCAACCCCTTACCTTGTTTGCAAAAACCCTCCTGACCCATTTACTAACGATTCTGGTATGCTTTCACAAGCAACGCAATGCCTGTTCGAATCTGTAATAGAGTCACAGCTCTACCACTGGAACAGGATGACCGAAGTCTTCCAAGCTCCTACAGCCACCCTCCAGGGGTATCTAGAGAAGCCTTACCACGAGGTACGATATTAACCTCCGTATGCTGAGTTCTCTGGGAGGGTCCTTCTCCTCATTCCTACTCCATTGGGCCAGTTTCCATCCCTCCAAAGAAAAAAAAAGGGAGAAAGGGGAAGAGAGAAAGAATTACTAAAAAACGGTGTAATGTCTGCCCCACCTCTACCCTATTACCCTAATGAGCTCTATAATACTAGCAAACCCCGGCTAGAACACACCAAGAGCCATCATCCTGCATTAAATTGAAAGCTCATAACGACTCTGATCCCCAGCAGAGAAGGAAAAACATTAAAAAAAAAAGGATAAATGGGGAAAAAAAAAACATATAACATTTCACAATATTCATGAAAGCTATATCTTATCCCTCTATGAGCTTTAAACATCATAGCAATCCTAAAAAAAAACCTAAACAGGCTATGAAATTACTACCCAAACACTAACATATATGAAACAGTGCGGCAGGCCATTATTATAACCGACTCACGCAAGGAGTGCACGAACCTACCCCAGGGTCATGGGCGAGGGGCAAATAGTAACCAGTGAACACTTTAAACTACATCCCCACTATACCCATAATTCCTTATATACATAAGTCCCAAAGAATCTTCAACCATAGTATCCCCCTATTTCCTTTTAGGGGGGGGTGGGTCCATGGTTATGAGATCTTCTGAGAGCTTAAAGAATGCCCATAGCTTTTCACCGGAGTTCTCTACATCCTCTTCTCCAATTGGAGTATAGTCGGCCCAGTTCCCAGGTATCGGAGAACAGTCCCCCGGAGTCTCCTGAGACCCCTTTGTATTCTGAGAGTTCGGTGATAAGTCTAATGCTGTTGGTAAGAGGTCCCGTAATGGCTCATTCCGGTTCCCAAGCTTAATCAGTGTATCCACAGGGGAACAACTGCTGGCGTCTGAATGCAAATATCTCCTTTGTTGGCTCCTTTACCTCTCCCTTTTTGCAAGCGGTTTGCCCCCAGCCAGGGGTTTCTTCTTATGTCGACCCCTCGTCACTGCCTGCCAATGTGAACTGTGCTCTTTAATGGGAAGGCCTTGTTCCGGGCCCTGTTTAGAGATCTCCTGGCTTGTATCCATCATACCATTTGGGTTCTCTTGTGCCTGACTGGTTTTTAAGCTAGAGGACAGACATCTAATCTGTTCCTGGAGAAAGGCTTCTGCAGCTGATGGGCTATCAAAAGTTATATACTCTCCTTGATACAGTATCCTAAGTAGCGCTGGGTATCGTAGCGATGTTGGAATATTTAGTTTGTAAAACTGTTGTTTTATCTCCCCATATGCTCTTCTTCTATTGGAGAGATCCTGGGAAAAGTCCTGATATATCTGGATATGTGTGCCATGCCATTCAAAAGAGCCCTTTTCCCTTGCTTTATGCAGATAATATTCTTTTTCTGGATATCTCAAAAACTTACAAAGGATAGGTCTAGGGTGCTCTCCTTGATTGGGATGAGTGGCCAGGGAACAATAAGCCCTTTCTAACTCTGGGGGGCCGCTATTGTTATCCTGAATTATCTCGGGTTAAAACACTCTCAAAAACGTGTACATGTCCCTGCCTTCTGCTCCTTCTGGCACCCCCACAATGCACAAGTTCTTCCTCCTGGCCCTGTTTTCCATGTCATCTACCTTATGTAGCAAATACGATATCTTATTCTGATGATCTTGAATAATTTCCCTTTGCTGCTGTTCATCGTTGTCAAGCTTTTGAAAGGAGTGTTCAGTGCGAGCTACTCGGGAGGCCAAAGCGGCTAGATCATGATTAGTTTTCTTTGTCATTTGCTTCAAGTCTGCTGTATCCTATAATATTTGATCTAATTTGGCCATTATAACTTGTAAGTTAGAGTCCGTTGTGCTTTCCATCGTTGAATCCTTGATTTGAGATTTTTTCCGTGTCCCATAAGACGGCCTTAATATCACTGCGATGTTTCCTTCGATTTCAGCTTCTGTTTATCAACTGCTTACTTCTGAACTGCAGAGTCCCGGTCTTTATAGTGCAGTACTTCAAACCCCAGCTTCTGCGTATATACGAAGTATACTGCGGCAAATCTGATGGTATCGGGTGAGAGGAGGCTACTTCATTTATCACTGCAGTGGTCTGTAAGTTACTTTAAGCGTTGAATTAATGGATCTAGGTAGGAATATACCTCCCAATTTGAACGCAGCAAACAAATTACACCGCCACCATCTTGACGGCAAGCTCCGCCCCATTGACTGCTGTTTCTAATGAAAAATTCTCGACTTGTGTTGCTACATCTCTCATCCGCAGCGTTGCTGGTGCCCATATTCCATCCATCTCTTTAACAGCTTTCCAGATGCCAGTTACCAGTGTGGTATCACCAGTCTCAAGTATTTTACATGCATTAAATACAGCAGTTAACAGTCTGTCATCTCCAGTCTCAGTGTTTCCTATGCCTGAAAAATGGCAGTTGCCAGTGTGGCATCACCAGTCTCAAGTATTTCGCATGCATAAAATATGGCAGTAATCAGTATGGCATCACCAGTCTCAAGTATTTCACATGACTTAAAAATTCTGGTTACCAGTATAGCATCACCCATCTCAGGTATTTCACATGCCTGAAATATTCCAGTTACCAGTATGGCATCTCCAGTTTCAAGTATTTCCCATGCCTGAAATATTCCGGTTGCCTGACTACCACCAGTTTGTACCATTGTTTCAAGTGCACTCCTGCAATAAGTTGTTGATGCTGCTGCTGATGATGACATATAGAGTAGTGGATGGGCGACCATCCACAACAAGGCTGTTTCCCTTTGAGGGGGTTGATGGCACCATAGAGACCTCGAGAGCAAAGCTCGAGAGGTCTCTATGACACCATCAACTCCCAAGATGGAAACACAGTTTTGGTTATGGTTGATCACCCATCCACTATTTTATATAGTATTTGGTGACCCGAAATGTGGACAGTGTCATTTCACAAGGTTCATACCTTGTGTTCACGGTGCTCCCACATCGGTCTTTGGTACGTGGATTTCTCTCCACTGCTGTCCCTGAAGGATTCAGTCCTCCTTGAGCCCCCAAAGTTACCGGTTTTCCTTGCCACTGTCCCACTCTGCTCCAACCCCCGTAATTGCACCAGTAAAAAAAAAAAAAAAGATACAAAAATGAAGAAACTCTGAAAACGGATAGTTTGGACACACGGAATCAGTGCCCAAACTGCTAGTAAACTGTTGGCCCGACCCGCTCGTTAAGCACCACCGCCATTTAATCCTGTATTTTTTTGAAGCCCACATCTAATCAGCCAATCAGGTGGCAGGACATGTCTGAAAAGTTGTTGTACTATCGATTTGATGTCAGAGCGATAGTACAGCAACTTTTTTGACTTTTGAACAGTCCTACAACAATATTTTGAAAGCCACATCTTTCTATTCATTATAAGCCCTAACCATATACTTATACCATATATTATATAACATATAATAATGATTATGAAGAAATCTGGAATATATTACTGATGACCGATGACCACCAAAGCCAGAGTCTGATGCTTCTCATTTTCGATGAATACATTTTGTACAACTAGCAAAAGTAACTGAAATATGCAGTCTTTTAATAGTTTTATTTCTGTTTGTGTTTTGGGGAAGGGGTAGGTAAATTGTGATTGAACAGTGTATCTCTAATCATGTTTTTCTCATGTTTTTTTTTTAATTTGGTATACAGGTATTTTCCTACTGGGGTGATGAACTCTTGGTAACATATTGTGTACTAACAGCAAAGATAAGTAAAGTATTTAATCTGTTAATTGTCTTCTTTCTGTTTTGGGGTGTGGGGTGGGGGCTTATTAAAATAGAACAAGGAGACTGCCTGCATGTGTGCAGGTCATTTTGGAAAAGCACTGCACTTCATTATGTCTCTCTCACAGGTAGCATCCAATCAAAAGGCCTTTTTGGAGTAGCACATCATAGGCCAAATGGGCGTCTTGCTTGAGTGCCATCCTTACAGCTGTACCTCTCGGCTCTGAAGGTAAGATGTGAATTTGTATGTTGGCCTGTGAAGTTGCAGTGTTATTATAGAGTTATAAATAAATAAATACGTAAATAAAGGAAATACTTGGCTCCAAATATTGCCAGAATTATGGCCTGTTGAAATTAATGTTATCCTATGGGCCTAATTATGTCTTATCACTTGCTTTTCTTCATGGCCACAATTATTTATGGCTCTTGCATATGGTATTCTGGTAGTGGCCACTGAGACCTTTCTGACCATCTATAGATCGTTACTTAACTCCAAATATTAACAGAGTTATGGTGTCTTATACTTCCAGTGTTATCCTATGGGAAACTGCATGCCCATGATGAACTCCTTTCCTCTGCATCCGCCTCCTGAGACACCAGCATCAGAACACATCCTCTGGCACCACTGTACAAGGCAAAGTACCGTGACCTCTACATTCTCCTCCTGAAGTACCAGCAACACAAGACAGCCTCAAGCACCTGTGTACAAGTCAAAGTGCTGTGACCTCGTCATCCTACTCCTGAAGCACCAGCGGCAGAAGACAACCTCTGGCACCACTGTACAAGGCAAAGTGCCATGACCTCTACATTCTCCTACTGATGTATCAGCAGCACAAGATAGCCTCAAGCACTCGTGTAAAAGCCAAAGTGCTGTGACCTCTTCATTCCACTCCTGAAGCACCAGTGGCAGAAGACAGCCTCTGGCACCAGTGTACAAGCCAAAGTGGCGTGACCTTTTCATCCTCCTCTTGAAGCACCAGCACAGAAAGACAGCCTCTGTCACCGGTATACAAGCCAAAGTGCCGTGACCTCTTTATCTTCCTTGTGAAGCACCAGTGGCAGAAGACAGCCTCTGGCACCAGTGTACAAACCAAAGTGTCTTTACCTCTTATCTTCTCCCTCCTGAAGCCATTTTAAGGAGTTCTATACCAATTCTCCATTAAGGCAACTTATATACCCGAATACTGAATACCTGGGACCCGAATATTCAGCCAAATATTCGGGAAATGGTATTCGCACCGCCCTAATAAGCATTTTTCCCCTGAAGAGAGGTGAACCTATGGATCAGCCTACCAGCAGAGACAGTGGACATGAAGGCAGGACAGGCCTTTAAGGCAAGAAGTGATAGGTTTCTGCTGGCTAATGGAATCACTGGGTAGTAGAGTGGATAGGGAATCCTTATAAAATTGGTATGCGTTTGCACAACATGCATATTTTATCATTGCCTAAGAAGTGGGGGGCTGACACAATGGACATACAGTCCCTACAACCTTAAGTTACTATGTATGTTATCAAATGTCCTGACTATATATGAATAGACCATTAACAGCTTTAAACATGGTTGGGACAGAATCAAGAGGTTAACGGTCACACAGGGGATAGCAGCAAGGCAAGGAACATGGGGTCAGGTAGTGTGGACATTAACCCCCTATAGACACTAGGTCTCAGGGGTAGCAGAGGGTGTTACAGGCAGATTAAATAAACCAATGGTCTTTTCTTACAATCAATTTCTATGTTTCTATGTTTCTAAGAGAGTTACAGAAAACATAGGTAATATAAGCTGAACGGTGTGTAAATAATTTCAGACATTTTCCTTGCTGCAACAGTAGCTCTCTAAAAGTTACAAACATAGATTGTTTTTAATACTTATAGTCTTTTTGGGAAGTAGTATAGTGCAGTGAGTTAAGGCTCTGAGCTGTAGATCTGGAAACCTGAGTTTGAATCCCACATCCCTAAGTGCATACTGTGTGATCCTGAGCAAGTCACTTAACTTCCTTGTGGTTGTATCTAGAAACAAGCCTCCAACAAGGGAGACCCACAGAAGGGTGGCAAGGGACACCACAGGGGAAGGAAACAGCTTCTGATAGGGGACTCAATTGTTAGAAGGGTAGACCTGGGGAAGGGAGAGGAGAGGGAAGTAAGGTGCCTGCCTGGTGCCATGGCTTGGAGGGACAAGAAGCGAATCCCCAGGATTGCAGAAGCAGCATCACAGGAGAGGGAACTAGATATCATTGTCCACCTTGGGACAAATGACCTAGCTAGGCATGGGATCAGTGCAGTGCAGGATAAAATTGTGGAGTTGGGGAGGGGCCTCAGAGAGGTAGCAAGCACAGTTACCTTCTCAGAGGTGCTGCCAGTCCATGGCACGGGTGAGGCTAGGGTACTACACACCATGCAGTTTAATGAATGGTTGCAAAACTGGTGCAGAGCACAGGTCTTTGGCTTCATTGGGGACTGGGGGTACACCTGGAGAGATGAAGGTTTATACTGGCACGATGGTCTGCATCTGTCCATGAAGGGAACCTAGACCCTAAGTGACAGGTTTAAATGCTTCCTTGGCAAGCTTTTAAACTAGCCATGAAGGGAGGTGCTAATAAGAGGCAGGAAATTTCAAGCCTCCCCCCACAAAACATGATGGGTAGTAAGGTAAACACTGAGGTACAGTGCTCAACAGAGGGCAGGACAGGGGTAAATGGAAAAATAGACAAGGGCAAAAAGAGCAGGCATGGGGGAAAAAAGGATAAAGCCAACATTAAATGGAGGGTGATGAGTACCAATGCCCGTAGTCTGGGAAACAAGCTTCCTGAGCTAGTAGCCTTGATGGAAGATGAACACTTGGATATTGTGGCAGTCATAGAAACATGGTACCACGGGAACCATAGCTGGGATATCAATATGCAAAATATTGATCTACAGAAGGACAGGGAGGAGAAAGAGGAGGTGGAGTAGCTCTATACATAAGGGAAGGGATCAAAGCTACAGAACTAAAAAGTAAAGGGGGAGGACAAGAGGCACTCTGGCTCATCTTGGAGACAGGGAATGGCATCACAATCCGCACAGGGGTTGTATACAGACCCCCATCTCAAGGGGAGGAAATTGATAAGAAAATGATAGAGGACATTCCCAAAATGGCTGAAAAAGGGGAGATACTGTTAATGGGGGACCTGAATATGCCAGATGTTAACTGGATAACATGTACTGCAGCCACATCCAAGAGCAGGATCATTCTTGATGCCCTGCAGGGGGCAGGCCTTAGACAGCTAGTGTTGGAACCCACTCGGGAGGAAGCAATACTAGACCTGGTACTCTCAAATGGAGAGAGGATCACAAATTTAGAAGTGGGTAGACATCTGGGAACAAGCGACCACTGCACAGTGTGCTTCACAATAAGCGCAACCATGGAGACAAGCCATACACAAACAAACATATTGGACTTTAGAAGGGCTGACTTTGGCAAAATGGGTGAATACCTGAGGAATACACTAGCAAATGGGCAAAAAGGAGGGGTGGAAGAACAATGGAGAAAAATCAAAACTGCCATCATAGAGGCAACAAGCCTTTGTGTGAAACAGATAAAGAAAACAAAGCTGAGTAAAAACCACTACGGTTTCAAAAGAGGTGGCAGGGAAGGTTAGAGAAAAGGCTGCATTCAAAAGTATAAGGCATCACAGAAGGAGCCACGACAGGAACTGTATCAATTAAAGCAGAAAGAAGTGGGGAAGGCGGTCAGAATAGCAAAAGCCCAAACTGAGGAAAAAATAGCCAAGTCAGTTACGAAGGGGGATAAAACCTTTTATAGGTACATTAGGGAGCATAGAAAGGTTAAGGGAGGAATAGTGAAGATTAATAAGGGAGAGGGGAGGTGGGCAGAGGGAGACAGTGATAAGGCAGACATACTGAATGAATACTTTTGCTCAGTATTGTAATGCCCCAAAGTTGGTCATTCCAGAAAAATAAAATAAAAATAAATAAACTAACAGTCCACAGGTGCTCAGGGACCTGCTACAAGTGTAGGCAGCAGGGTACAATGCTAAGGGGCCCCTAGAAATCTAGATTCAACCTCCTGGTACAGGGAAAACACTGTAAATAATAGAAAAGTGCCTTGTGCACTTACAGTTGGTCAAAAGACAGATTTTGAAAAGCAATAGGTGTCATAATGGTCTGGATGGAATGTTGTGCTGAGTGGCTCATGCACAGCATTCCACTCCAGCCAATCTAGAACCTAGTCAGGTTTAAGTTTAAACAATAATTCCACAGTTGTTCAGTTTGTCAGTTGCTGTGGGACTGTGGAGTAGAGAGGATCACAGGAGTGCAACAGGGACTTGTGGCTTACCTGGGGGTTGTGAAGCCAGTCCTGTTGACTCCCTGGTGAGTTCCCTCCTCCAGTCGACTGAAGAATCTTGTGCTGCAGTGTTGCGGTCGTCGGTGATGCCATCGGGGAACCACAAAGAAGGAAGCACCATTTTCCCCATGTTTTAGGGCTTAAAAGCCCTCTGTTTTATTATTTAGCCCCCCCCCCAAGGTTTAAACAGTTTTCTCCGGTCCCACATCGGCTGCAGAGAAGTGCTGCATCGTTTTCAGCCGTCGGAGGCCCCCCTGAGCCATCCCTCTTGCTGCCTGTAGTTTCTCTCCCTCTGCCCACTCACCTCCTGCCTCCCTGTGACTGCAGCAACTCCTCCAGACTGCAGATCAGTGAGTCGGCGGCAGCACACACAGTGCTGACCACCAGTTTGTGAAAAGGGACTGTATTTGTTGAAAAAAGTGCATTAGGCACTTGCAGGAGGCGGCCAAGTGCCGCAGGGGCATCGGGTCATTAGGACCCTGGATTTTATTATTCATTAAGAAGGCCGGACTAGCGATGCCCACAGGGATGGGCCGATAAGCAAGGCCAGTTCAAAGGCCTATGAATATTTATTAAGGGGCGGAGCTCAGGTGGGGTTTGCCAAAATAAGTGACAGCAGGCACTGGGAGCCTGCACATTTAAAAGGACAACGCAGTTAAAAGGGCAATTCAGGCCCAGATACCAAGTAGGGCATTAGGCCTATTACAAAGGGGGGCACCAGGCCCAAAGTTTAGAGGGGCATTAGGCCCATTATCAATTGGGGCACCAGGCCCAAAGCAACGTGGGGCACCAGGCCCAGTATTAAGTGGGGCACCAGACCCAATGCAACATGGGGCACAGGCCCATTGTAAAGTGGGGCACCAGGCCCAGTATTACGAGGGGCACCAGGCCCATTGTGAAGTGGGGCACTAGGCCCAATCTAAGGTGGGGCACCAGGCCCAAGCTAACGTAGGGCATCAGGCCATAGGTAAAGGTAGGGCATTAGGCCCGAGGTAAAGCCTGGTCTAAAGGGAGGCCCCAGCCAGCGGAATAGGGCAAGCCAGCCTAGTGGTACTATAGGGAGGCCCCAGCCTAGCGGAATAGGGCAAGCCAGCCTAGTGGTACTAAAGAGAGGCCCTGGCCTAGCGCAATAGGGCAAGCCAGCCTAGTGGTACTAAAGGGAGGCCCCGGCCTAGCATAATAGGGCAAGCCAGCCTAGTGGTACTAAAGGGAGGCCCTAGCCTAGCGTAATAGTGCAAGCCAGCCTAGTGGTACTATAGGGAGGCCCCGGCTTAGCGGAATAGGGCAAGCCAGCCTAGTGGTACTAAAGGGAGGCCCCGGCCTAGCGTAATAGGGCAAGCCAGCCTAGTGGTACTAAAGGGAGGCCCGGCCTAGTGGAATAGGGCAAACCAGCCTAGTGGTACTAAAGGATTCCCTAGCCACAACGTACAGAAAGGGATCCTATTCCAGAATACCCTACCTATAGAAACGGGTTCATTTGAGAGTGTTCAATTTGCCTATACTGTGAAACTACTGAACTATTGTCCGAAGTACCTGAACTATTGCCCTAAGTACCTGAACTATTGTCATAAGTACCTGAACTATTGGTCCAAGTACCTGAACTATTGCTCTAAGCACCTGGACATTGGCCCTTATCAGTAATAATTACCCCTGAAGTTATAATTTGCCCTCCTCCGGCAAATTATTGTACCATGCCACAGTTCTTTGGGCATTCTTCAGTTATATGTTTACTACTGTACGAAGACAGTCTCAATCTTCTACCACACTGCAGTCTCCTAGTGTGGTCTGTAACACCACGTGCTCAGAATCAGTCTCTACTCAGAAGAAGATGTCCTTCCAGCATTCTTCACTCCTGGGAGATCATCCATCAGCTCATCCCATCCGTTTGTGTCATCCGCCGTAGTCGAGTCCGTCATCAGTCGCACAAGTCGTACCCGCTGTTTTCTTGTTTTCACAGCTTGAAAGTACGTCCGCCGAAACGCATCACGACAGCCATGCCAGTGTCGTTCTGTATGGTTCCTGTTCCAGATGTCCCAAAGTTGGTCGCCCTCTACAGAAGAGTGAGCTCATCCTGGAGAACCTAGTCTTTGCCCCACCTGGTCGTTCGCCGAAAGTCGAGTCCGTCGAAGCCCAGTCTGGGATGCGTCCGCCGTTTCTTTGTTTTGTGTTAGTTCCTGATCCTAGGATTGCAGTGTCAACCATCATCTCTTCAGATTCTTATGGTTCCTGGTCCTGTCAGAGTTCCTTCTGAGTTCAGCTGGCCCTTGGAGTGCCGCAGCATCAGTCAGGTCATGGTAGTCCTCCATTGGATTCATCGCCACGCAGATCTTGATCTATCTTCATCCTTGGCAACCCTAGAAGTGGGTTTTGGCAGAGGAACCCTTTGTTTCAGTGTGTTATTTCAGGAACCAGTTGCTCTGGTTCTACATTCCGGCAGCCTTGGAGAGAGTGGGCTTTTGCCGAAGATATATGGTCTGTTTACCAAGCTTCTCACCACCCCAGTGGCCTTATCTAGGTTCTTGCTGGGAATTGAGATTAGGGTTCTACAGTTCTGTTTTACTTCCCTTGTAGCTACCAACGAAGAACGACGGTGTACACGAAGACGCCGGATCTCTGGACTCTTGTAATATCTGGATTCTTATGGAAATGTGTGATGCTAATCACCCTAATGCCATGCTGAGTAGCTTATGTAACCTGATTCTCATTTAGAGTATAGAAGTACAGTATAGACTAGTGTCAGAATAAGAGTGGCAGTAGGCCTAAAGTTTATGCTTGTAGTAATAACTGTAAAAGTGGTAGATAAAAAATATTTCCCTGTTTCATTGACCTATTGTTCTCGGGCAACCCCTCCTCCTTCTTGTGACTGGGTCTGTCTACCCTTGATACAAAATAAACCCCCTGCGGGCATCGAAATACTAAGTTGACTCCTGCCTCTCCTTGTCTGGATAGCAATTATCCTATCCACATAATTCGGACCTTGGTGCCTTGCTCATCTCTTCTCACCACCTTTAGAGTAGAGCACACTCTCTTCAACAGAGCACCTCCTGCTCATCACATCTTTCGAGCACCACAGTAATCACAAAAGATGATGAGGAGGAGTTACCTAAACCAGACAATAGAAGCACTCTGGGTAGGGGGGTTGACACCAGTCCATTTACAGAAGAAATAGTCCTGAAAGAACTCCTAAAACTCAAGATGGATAAAGCAATGGGGCCTGATGGGATTCACCCCAGAATCCTAAAAGAACTAAGGAAGGACCTAGTGACACCACTGACCACACTTTTTAACAAATCATGGGAGGATGGGGTGGTATCTGAGGACTGGAGGAGGGCAGATGTGATTCTCCTTCACAAAAGTGGGAGCAAGGCAGAAACAGGAAACTACAGACCTGTTAGTTTGACCTCAGTGGTAGGGAAAATGATGGAATCACTTCTGAAAGAAAGAATTGTTGAGTACCTAGAGGCCAGCAGGGCACAGGACCCAAAGCAGCATGGATTTACAGCAGTAAGGTCATGTCAGATGAATCTAATAGATTTATTTGACTGGGTGACCAAAGTAATAGACTAGGGAGGGGCTGTGGATATGGCCTACCTAGACTTAGCAAGGCATTTGACACAGTCCCACACAAAAGAGTAATAATCAAGTTAGCCAGCTTGGGAGTGGGTCCCAGGGTGGTAGCCTGGGTTGCAAACTGGCTGCAAAACAGGACACAAAAGGTAATAGTGAGTGGCACACATTCCAAAGAAAGGGGGGTCACTAGTGGAGTACCTCAGGGCTCAGTACTGGGTCCAGTCCTCTTTAACATCTTTATAGGTGACACTGCAGAGGGTCTGGAGGAAAGGTATGCCTCTCTGCAGATGATACAAAGATCTGTAACAGAGTTGATACACAAGGGGGTAGAAAGGATGAGAAGGGACTTGGCAAGGTTGGAGGAATGATCAGACATATGGCAACTTAGATTCAATGCAAAGAAGTGCAAAGTAATGCACCTGGGAAACAAAAACCCAGGAGAAGAGTACACAAGAGCAGGGGAGGTACCAACAACAACAAAAATGGAACGGGACTTGGGGGTAGTCATATCAGATGATCTAAAGGTGGGTAAGCAATGTGAGAAGTCAGTGAGGAGAACCAGGGGGATACTGGGATGCATATGAAGGTGCATCACAAGTAGAAAAAGGGAAGTGGTTATCCCTCTGTGCAGACAGTTGGTGAGACCCCATCTGGAGTACTGTGTGCAGTTTTGGAGACCTCATCTATGCAAGTACATAGACAGGATGGAAGCATTCCAGAGGAAGGCAACTAAAATGGTGCTGGGTCTGCATCAGAAATCATATGAAGAGAGACTGAGAGAGCTTAATATGTATACCCTTGATGAAAGGAGGGACGGGGGGACATGATAGAAATGTTCAAGTACCTTAAGGGAATCAACAAAGTCCAGGAGGGTAGCATCTTTCAGAAAAAAGAGAAGTGTAAGAACAAGGGGACACAATTTAAAGATAGAGGGGGGGACGGCTCAGGGGTATTGTGAGGAAATCTTTTTTCACGGAGAAAGTGGTGGATGTGTGGAAATGCCTTCCTGGGAAGGTTGTTGGGGCTAAAACAGTGGGGGAATTCAAACATGCATGGGACAGACACAAGGCAATTGTAGTGGAGGGTGGCAGGTAGTAGACTGTTGGTTAACTAAAATCTGCACCTTATCCAGTAGGTAGGGAAATGAGCAGACTGGGTGGGCCAAGTGGTCCTTATCTGCCATCAAAGTCTATGTTTCTATGTTTCTATACTCAGTGTGCTACTGTTGGTTAACTAGAATCTGCAGCTTATCCAGTAGGTAGGGGAAATGGGCAGACTGGGTGGGCCAAGTGGTCCTTATCTGCCGTCAAAGTCTATGTTTCTATGTTTCTATACTCAGTGTGCTACTCCTGGTTAAACAATGTTCTCTTTCCCTTTTAGTAGTCAAACCCCCTAAATATGGGGTGATGACAATTTACTTCCCTGGCTTTATTTGATAGATATTCTTGTTTCTGTTTAATAGTACATTCTTTGTTCTCTATGAAACTTGCTCTTGTTTATCTTACGATATACAGCAACGAAGGTCATGTTCACTTGTTTATAAATGGATGGCATTCTTCAGTGATTTCAGATATAAAGGATTGGTTTTGACAATTACAAGAACAGAAATACCTGGATTAGCGTAACTGTTTGCTATAAAAAAAAAAAATTTGGAACCTCGTAATCGAGGTTGGGGCAAGAAACTTTATGAAAAATGTAAACAGCAGCTCACTGTTTGTAAATCAATCTTGAAGAACTATTTTCCTTCCTGAAACATAACTCCATCATCCTTTGTTTAGGCTTTAGTAGCATGAGTAGGTAATTATTATCAGGCCAAGAAAAGCTCATGGCTCTGTTTTAATGGTCCTATTACACCAGTGGAAACTGACTCTAATAATATCATGGTGTTGCCGTTTTACACACCTGCCTTCTACAATATTTCCACTAGTTTCCTGCCTGTAGCAATGCTGGTGAAAGCACAATGTGGTGTCAATAACAGTCTTGTTCTCGTTGGTATAAATGAAATGTACAACAGTAAAGGTAAACATAATAGTTACAGACAGTTTACATTTCCTATTCTATTAGTAGCACACACAGTATCCTTCTCAGAGGTGCTGCCTGTCAATGGCATGAGTGAGGCGAGGGTACTTTGCACCATGCAGTTTAATGAATGGTTGAAGAAATGGTGTGGAGCCCAGGGGGTTTGGCTTCATTGGAGACTGGGGTTACACCTGGAGGGACACCAGCCTATTCTGGCAGGATGGTCTGCATCTGTCCAGGAAGGGAACAAGTCTTTTGAGCAATCGGTTTAAATGCTTCATTGGCAAGCTTTTAAACTAGTCAAGGGAGGAGGCACTGATAAGCAGCAGGAAAATCCCAGCCTCTCCCTACAAAACAGGGTATTAAATGAGAAAAGACCGGTGAAAGGTCAGTGGGGATGCTGCAACAGAAGGTAAAGCCATCAAGAAATGGAAACAATAGTACCAATGCCTGTAGTCTGAGTAACAAGCCTCCTGAATTAGTGGCCTTGATGGAGGAGGAACATCTGATATCATGGCAGTCACAGAAACATGGTACACACAAACCATGACTGGGATGTAAACATACCAGGATACATTATCTACAGGAGGGACAGGGAGGTAAAGAGAAGGAGGAGTAGCTCTTTACATAAGGGAAGGAATCAAAGCAACAGAACAAAAGAAAACAGGGAGTAGAAGAAGCACTGTGGGTAAATTTGAGACCGGCAATGGCACCACAATCCGCACAGGGTTAGTATACAGACCTCTCTCAGGGGAGGAAATGGACAAGGAAATGATAAAGAGTATACTTAGAATGGCAGAAAAGGAGATATTGCTGATGGGTGATCTGAATATGCCAGATGTTAACTGGAGTGCAGTTGCAGCAGCTACTTGAAGAGTGAGCTATTCTAGATGCCCTACAGGGCATGCCTTAGACAACTAGTATTGGAGCCCACTCGAGAGGAAGCAATCTTAGACCTGGTTCTCTAAATGGAGATGAGAGGATCACAGATGTAGAAGTGGGTAGCCATCTGGAACTAGCGACCATCGAACAGTATGGTTCTAATAAACACAACAATAGAGTCAAGCCATACAAAGGCAAAAGTACTGGACTTTAGGAAGGCTGACTTTGCCAAAATGGGTGAGTGCCTAAGGAATGCACTAGCAAATGGGCAGGAAGGAGGAGCGAAGAACAATGGGAATAATAAAAACTGCCATCACAGAGGTAACAAGCCTTTGTGTGAAGCAAATAAACAAAAACGAAGCGATGTGAAACCTACTAGTTCTCAAAGGAAGTAGCAGTAGAGGTTCGAGAGAAAAGCATTCAGGAAGTACAAGGAATCAGAAGGAGCAGGACAGAGAACTGTATCAGTTAAAGCAAAGGAAGCTGGAAGGCAGTCAGAACAGCAAAGGCCCAAACCGAGGAAAAGATAGCCAACTCAATTAAGAAGGGATAAAACCTTTTATAGGTACATCAGGAGGCGAGGAAGACCAAGGAAGGGATAGTGAGGCTTAATAAAGGGGAGGGAGGGTGGGAAGAGGGTGACTGTGAAAAGGCAGAGATACTAAACAAATATTTTTGCTCAGTATTTACAAAGGAAGAGGGTGAGGTACCTAAACAAACAGTAGAAACACTCTGGATACAGAAGTTGATACCAGCCCATTTACAGAAGAAAGGGTTCTGAAAGAACTCTTAAAACTGGAAGGTGGACAAAGCAATGGGGTCTGATGGGATTCATCCCAGAATTCTAAAAGAACTAAGGGTAGAACTAGTGACACCACTGACTACCCTCTTCAACAAATCATGGGAGGATGGGGTGGTACCCAAGGACTGGAGGAGGGCAGATGTGATTCCCTTCACAAAGTGGGAGCAAGGCAGAAGCAAACTACAGACCTGTTAGTTTAACTCTCAGTGGTAGGAAAATGATGGAATCACTTCTGAAGGAAAGAATTGCTCAGTATCTAGAGGCTAGAGGCACAGGACCCAAGGCAACATGGATTCACAGCGGGAAGGTCATGCCAGACAAATCTGATAGATTTCTTTGACTGGGTGACCAAGTAGTAGATCAGGGAGGGGCTGTGGACATGGCCTACCTAGACTTTAGCAAGGCATTTGACACAGTCCCACACAAAAGATTAATATACAAGTTAGCCAGCCTGGGAGTGGGTCCCAAGATGACAGCCTGGGTAAAGAATTGGCTGGAGAATAGGACACAGAGAGTAATAGTAAATGGAGTCCACTCTGAAGAAAGGGGGTTACTAGTGGGGTACAGCAGAGTTCAGTATTAGGACCAGTCCTCTTCAATGTCTTTATAAGTGACATTGCAGAGGGACTGGAAGGAAAAGTATGTCTCTTTGCAGATGACACAAAGATCTGCAACAGAGTTGATGCACAAGGTGGGGTGGAAAGGATGAGAAGGGACTTGGCAAGGTTAGAGGAATGGTCTAATGTATGGCAGCTTAGATTCAATGCTAAGAAGTGCAAGGTAATGCACCTGGAAACAAAACCCAGGGAAGAGTACACAATGGGGGTGAGATACTAACAACAACAAAAATGGAAAGGGACCTGGGGGTAGTCATATCAGATGACCTAAAGGTAGGCAAACAATGTGAGAGGGCAGCAAGGAGGGCTGGGGGATACTGGGATGCATAGGAGAGGCATCACCAGTAGAAAACAGGAAGTTATCATCCCTCTGTGCAGACAGCTGGTGAGACCCCATCTGAGTACTGCATGCAGTTCTGGAGACCCAGTCTCCAGAAGACATAGACAGGATGGAAGCTGTCCAGGGAGGCAACTAAAATGGTGCAGGGTCTGCACGGAAGACATATGAAGAGAGACTAAAGGAGCTTAATATGTATAGCCTCGAGGAAAGGAGGAGAGGGGACATGATAGAAGCGTTCAAGTACCTCAAGGGAATCAACAAAGTCCAAGAGGGTAGCATCTTTCAAAAAGAGGTGTGCAAGAACAAGGGGCACAATTTGAAGATGGGGGCGGCTCAGAGGTAATGTAAGGAAGTATTTTTTCACAGAGAGGTTGTGGATGCATGGAATGGCCTTCGGAGGAGGTTGTGGATTCAAAACAGTGGTGGAATTCAAGCATGCATGGGACAGTCATAAGGCAATTCTAGGGGGTGGGGGTAGGAAGAAGTAGGCTGCTGGTTAACTAGGATCTGCAGCTCATCCATTAGGTAGGGAAATAGGCAGACTGGGTGAGCCAAGCGGTCCTTATCTGCCGTCAAATGCTATGTTTCTATGTTTCTATGTTTCTATTGGCATACAAAGAATTAAGTGAGGATGAAGAGCTGTGAATTTTATTCAAATGGATGGAAGTGACTGGAGTTCTGTTACAGTATTTCATGCTGTGGTTAATACGGTGGTCTACAGTCAGATGAAAGCCATTAGGCATGTCTGGATTGCCCCCCACTTCCTAGTGGCAGAATTTTGAGCCTTCCTCATTTAGCACTATATCACTGAGCTGTTTCTTTTTTTCTGTCTTGTTTTTTGCTCCCCTGTTACCATATTCACCTTCTTGGCAACAGGGGAGACATGCATTTTCTGGATTTTCTCACCACAGAAACATAGAAACATAGAAGTTGACGGCAGATAAGGACCGCAAGGCCCATCCAGTCTGCCCATTTCTTTTTCTACCTTATAAATGTGCCATTGGCCTTTGCTCTGTCAGTGGCCTATCTATTCATACTCATCTGTATTGCTCCCTTATGCCTATCCCATGCCTGTTTGAAGCCCTGCACTGTATTCATAACCACCACTTCCTAAGGTAGGCCATTCCATGCTTCCACCACCCTTTCTGTGAAAAAGAATTTCCTCACATTCCCCCTTAATCGGCCTCCCTCTAATCTCATGCTGTGTCCTCTTGTCCGGCTATTTTTCTTATATTTAAACATGTTATACTCTTTCACCTTGTTAATGCCCTTAATGTGTTTGAATGTCTCGATCATATCACCTCTCTCCCTCCTTTGCTCTAGGGTATACATATTGAGCTCCGTTAATCTGTCCTCATATGTTTTCTGATGCAGTCCCTGCACCATTTTGGTTGCCCTTTCTAGACTGCCTCAATTTAGTTAATGTCCTTGTGAAGGTGTGGCCTCCAGTACTGCATGCAGTACTCCAGATGGGGCCTAACCAGTGTTTAGTAAAGAGGGATTATTATCTCCCTCTTATGACTTGTGATACCCCTACTAATACACCCTAACGTCTCCCTAGCCTTACCTACTGCTTTAGGGGTCTGCTTCGATGATTTCAGGTCATCGGTGATGATGATGCCCAAGTCTCTTTCTTCCTATGTGACTGCTAGCAACTCCCCTCCCATTTTATAGGTGGCTTCAGGGTTTCTCTTCCCTATGTGCATGATCTTGCACTTCTTTAATTAAACCCCAGTTGCCACTCTTCTGACCATTTTGCTAGTTTATTCAGATCTCTTCTCATTCTGCCCACCCCATCTGGATCATCTACTCTGTTGCAGATCTTGGTGTCATCTGCAAACAGACAAGCCTTACCCTCTAGTCCATCTGCAATGTCACTGATGAAGATATTGAAGAGGACTGGCCCCAGTTGACCAACTTCTGACGCACCCCGAGCCTACCCAGCTTATTTATCAGTCTTCTATGTGGAACAGTGTCGAAAGCTTTGCTGAAGTCAAGGTAGGCGACATCAGCTGCTCCCCCTTGGTCCACCACTCTGGTTACCCAGTCAAAGAAATCTATGAGATTAGTTTGACAGGACCTTCCTTTTGTAAACCCATGCTGTCTTGGATCCTGTGTCCCTATGGATTTCAGGTGTTGCCCTATCCTTTCCTTAAGGAGCGCCTCCATAATCTTGCCCACTACTGAGGTAAGACTGACTGGTCTGTAGTTCCCTGCCTCCTCCCTGCTACCACTCTTGTGGAGCGGGATCACATGAGCCCTTCTCCAGTTTTCTGGGACCTCTCCTGTGCTTAGAGACTCATTAAACAGTTCTGCTAATGGCTCTGCTAGTTCCACCCTTAGCTCCTTAAGTACCCTGGGATGTATGCCATCAGGTCCCATTGCCTTGTCCACCCTGAGCTTAGCTAGCTCTTGTAGGACCCTTTCTTTTGTGAAGGAAGTAGTGCTCACCTCCCTGCCCCCTGTGTCCATGGTGCTGAGCTGTGGGCCCTGCCCTACCTTCTCTTCAATAAATACTGAGCAAAAGTATCTATTTAGGCTAGATGGTTTTACAAGGTCCTCCTCCTCACATTCCCCCTTTTCTCCTTTGAGCTTAGCAATACCCCCTCTGGACTTTCTCTTTTCACTAATGTAGCTATAAAAAGTCTTGTCTCCTTCTTTTAATGTTCATGCTAGTGTTTCCTCAGTTTGGGACTTTGCCTGCCTTACCGCCTTCCCTGCTTACCTTGGGGCAGTTTGGTATGCCTCCCTATCTTCATCCCGCTGTGTTCCCTTATATTTCCTGAAGGCCAGCCTTTTGGCTCTGACCTTTTCTGCTACTGTATTTGAGAACCAAAGTGGTTTCCTTCTTCTTTTGCACTTCTTTTTCTGTCTAACACAATGGGATGTTGCTTCAAGTATTGCATCCTTAATGCTTGCCCACTTTGCCTGTATCCCTCACCTGTGTTTCTTTTTGCCAGGGCTAGCTTAACTCTGTAGGCCATCTTATTAAAGTCAGCTCCTCTGAAGTCCCATATTTTTGCCTTGGAATGGGATGATTTAGATGTAGTGACCAAACTGAACCATACCATATGATGGTCACTGGCCCCCAGGTGACCTTCTACCTGGAGATCTGTGATCCCTTCCCTGTTAGTCAGTACTAGATCTAGGATAGCACTGTCTCTTGTGGGTTGTTGTACCAGTTGTTTGAGACCCTCCCCCTGCAGGGACTCCACCATGTGTCTAGTTCTGGCAGATGTTCCTGCTGGTATTGACCAATTTGTATCTGGCACGTTGAAGTCTCCCATTATCAGAACCTCCCCTTTAGCTGTCATGTTTTTGTATATCTTCTAACAGTAATGTGTCTATGTCCTCCCCCTGGTCTGGGGGCCTGTAGACAACCCCAGTTCTTATGGCTGTGCCATTTCCTGTTTCCAGGGTGACCCACGTTACCCTGGAGCGTGGTCGCGCACGTGCGTGGAGGCGCATATGCACTATGTGTCTCCAGTGGCAGCCCTTTTCCACCACCTGGCCTAATGCAAGGGTTCCCTTATGGCTTGACGCTACCACCTAACCTCCACCTGCTGGCAGCCAAGAGCCAGGGAACCCTCACATCCCTCCCTGGGGAGAAGAGCTACCTTGTGGCATCTCAATCCTGTACAGTCCCTCCCCCCGGCAGATCCCTGGTGGCCCGAGCTCACTCCTGAACAATGGTCGCTAGCGTAGTGTGAGGTGTGGCTCCCAGCGCCTTAACCCTCTGTGCCAGTGGGCCGGCACTGAGCTGTTTCTTAAAGATTTGTTTACTGATGCTGTGTATAACCAATGGCAGCAAAGCATTCCCTACTCCACCTGCTGTGTAAAGAAATATTTTCTTTTGGTGGCTCTGAAGTCGTTTGCCTTCAGTTGTTGATCATGACCTCGTGTTATGGTTAAACCAAGTTCAACATTGCTTTTGAGGTCACTATCTGTATTTACATTATGTATATAAAGAGTAAAGCACCCCTTATGCCCCTGTACTCCAGATGCATTAACCCAATCTCTGTAAGTCTAACTTCCTCAAAGCCATGGGAATACAGTATAGGAAGATTGCAGTTACAGTTTTTTCTAAGTATGCAATGGCTCATCTGTGTAAAAACAACTATCTAGTACAATAAAATCTATACTCAGTGATCTTGCTCTTTTTATCTTGGTCTTAGTACCACAGTAACACTACTATAAGCATGGAAGGGACTCTAGCTCCATCATGCCTGAGGTGGGAATCTCTTGGGATAACAGGATTATAGAAACATAGAAACTGCTAGCAGATAAAGACCCATGGCTCATCAAAAAGTTTAAACAACTTACAGCAGAAAGTCAGGAGACATTAAAGAAGGATAATGGGGCTCCTTTTCATCTTCTTCATAGCAAAGTTAATAAAGAAGCAGTTCAAGAGCATCTGACACCATTAATTTCTTGGAGCAGGCAACACCTGACAAGAAGCTGCCTGCCAGAGGCTTTAAATCAGCCACAGTTTATATTTTTTGACAAAGGGCTCTTTAGTCATTAAACTCACTTCTACCATGTTCGTACTTCCTAATACAGGCAAACCATTGATCGCCCTCTGTGAAAAAATGCATTTTGATGACGCAAAGTAGGGAAGGGGCTACAGGACTACTAATAGGTGTACAATACAACTGAGGTTGGCACTGGCCTTACATGCTATCATTTTACTTTGCAGGTGATTGTCCTGTACATGTTAAAGGGGATATAAAAGGAAAAATGGGATTAAATGACTTAGAAGTATATGCCACTATACATTTAGGGCCAGTATTCATCATACCATTTTGTTTCCATTTGTCTTGTATCAAACCATTCAAATTGCAGTTTACTCTGTATTTCTAATGATGGCTGTGTATGTAGTCTTGTGAGACTACTTCTTGTCTGTGGCAGAAAGTAAGTACACTTTGACTTAGAGTGATGATGTTTCAGTACGTAACTCTGCAGGTTGGTGTGCTGCATCCCCCACCCAAAACACACACACAGTGGTTAAATTGGAAATTCTTAGGTGAGGGAATCTTCACCTCTAGATTTGCATGTGTGGAACTACTGCCATCCTCAGGTGGTGAAACTTTCCTATAGTATTCAATAAATACATATGAGGTGTAGGAACTGTCATTCAGCGTTACAAGGAGAGGGAAATGTATGTCTTTTCAATTGAACCTAAGCACAGAGTATGCTGTTCTGACACTTTCATTCAACAGCTTTTGTTGACAAGAAAATTATGACCTGATCAGTTGAAGATTGCTCTCTCTTTGGCCTCGACCAAAATAATCTGGTCAGTTTAACTTTTAAAAAGACTTTTAAGGCCGACCCGCCAGTGCAGCAGCTGGATTTCTGCTAGCGATGCTGATGACCCGGGTTCAGGTATGGTCCAGGATGTCAGAGGGCCGACCGGGAGGAAATGGCTTGAGCATCCCACAATGGCTCGCCTTCTCCTGGAAGGGAGGCTGGTAAGCAAGCCCAGTGTTTGATGACCTCTGGCAGAGGTCAGAGGCATGGCAGCATATCAGGCCATGCTGCGGAGGGAGCGTGACGGAGTCCATTTACGTCTTGACATCCTGGCATGTTGCAGTCCCAGAGAAAACCAGGAAAAGACTCCCTGACCAGCCAGATGATGGTTGCAGGTTCCCCATTGTCACAAAGCTCCGGCCAGCCTGGACCGACCACAGTAGCACTCGGGCCAAGTAGTTGCGCTGGCCGCCCCCACCGGTGCTTTCTACCACGGAGGGGGGGACCCATCTGATGAAGGGAAACATCAGGTTACCCGGGGTGCTGCAATGTGGGGTGGTGGATGGCGGCGGGGAAGGAGTGCCAGTTGGGTGCACCTTGGTGACCTGAAGGAGTGGCCTGTTGGGGAGCATTGGAGGCACAAAAACCAAAAAGGCTTTTAGAATCTATTAAATACATCACTTCATGCATCATTTACTCATACATGCTAGTTTGTAGTTTTGCAGTCCAGGTCACTTGAAGTTGTTATAATCAGTAGCGAATCAGCACACTGTCTGTACTGATTATATCCCATTAACAGCCATGCTACAATCACACAATTCAGAGAACATAGGTAATGTGGTTTATCTCTTCTTTTCTCTGCCCTCTTCATGCAAAACTACAGACTAGCTTATGTCATGTAAATGATGCTTGTAGTGAAGTACAGAATAGATTGTAAAAGTCTTTTGGAAAGGTAAACTGATGAGAGTATCTTGGTTGAGGCCAAAGTGAGAGAGACTGTTCATTGATCAGGCCATACTTAGCTTGTCAGCAATAACTATTGTACCTATTATTCTTCCTGAAAATCTATTCTATTATACTTACATATGTCATGTACTGTATTTTCTACATTGTTTTCAGCTGCAGTACGTTTGTTAAATTTTTTCCCCCACTCTATTTCCCTCCAGTTGCTGGTCCTGAGGCATCCCCAGCTTGTCCTGCCTGGCCTGAGACCTGCCTCTACTCAAGTCCCCCCGGTACCCCGACCTAGCACCCTGAACCACCATGTACCCCCTGGCTTATGACCCCTAGGGTGGGGCCACCCTCCACTTACCTGGGTGCTCCATTCATCAAGCTTGGTGGTCTGGTGCAGACCGGGGATATCGGGATCAAAGGAGGTGGGGTCCAATGGTGGGCACGGGGCTGGTGTGCCATCGTCTCCAGCAGGAGTCGAGGTTTTTCCTTGTATGCGTGTGACTTCATGATGGTCCCTCGGAGACATGGATGTGCAATGATGTCCAGTGCGAGCTGAGTGTGTTCCCACACCCTACTCACAGATGTCCGCTGTCGCCTCCACCACCTGCGTATGTGACGCCCAACTGATGCACTCACAGTCTCCACTGGGAGTCACTGCTGCTAGGGCATTGTGAACCCACCTTCCCCAGGAGAGGAGAGCTCTCCTCTGGACACTCGATCCTCTCCTCCCCGGCCAACCCCCAGCAACCCTGAGCATCTCTCATCTTCATTCACTGTATACTATAGGAGAGTTCCACCACCAATAGTTCCACACTTACAAATCTGAAAGTTCTCCTACCTAAGCATTTTCAATTTAACGTGTGTGTGCCTGTGTGTGTGGGGAGGGAACACCACCACCACCTCCAGCAGCAGACCAACCAGTAGACCTAACATGCTAAAACACCATTACTCTGAGTCAAACTGCATTTTCTTTCAGCCACTGACAGGAAGTAGGATCTCAAGACTACGGCCATCTCTGGAATTACAGTGTAAACTGTAACTGTAGTTTTCTTTTTTCAAATCCAAATTTTTATTGAGTTTTCAACTAAAAAAGTAACATACAGCAACACTCTAGAAGTACAGATTAGAAGTACAAACAGGGAACAGTAATGTGTACAATAAGCACTGACTATCCTTATAACATACAAAGTGTACAGATTGAATTCTCAGCCAAAGTTGTTCATAGGAAGGAAAAACAGATCTAAGACACAGGGAGAATATCTTAAGTAGGTGGTGGTATAACATCAGCAGTTGCAAAGAGGGATGACAGAAAAGGGGCCCTTAAGGATTGGTAGACATGGGAGGTTTTCCTGGCAAAGTGGGACATCCTCTCCAGGGAAATCAGGCTTCTTACCACAGAAAGCCATTACTTCCATGACCATGCTTCATCTGCCTTCTAATACTGGTGAATCAGCCTTCTGGTCTCCACCCTAACCATAAGGAACCAGTGGAGAGATAGTGGGGGTAGGGTAGGAGTAGGAGATGCCAAGCCTAGCAAAAAACTGGTGCAGTGTTAGAGGAACTTGACAGCCCAGAATTTGGGAACAGGACACTTGGATCCTGGACTATAAGGGAAGGACTTTGGGGCAAGCCAACAGAATGTGTTGATCAGCTCCAGATGAGTGGCATCTTCAGCAGGTGTCATGACTAAGGAGACCGAGTGATTTGAGTTGAGCTTGGGTAAAGTACCAGAGGTGTAGCAGCTTATTCTTTATCTGAAGGCTCCTGGAGTCCAGATTTACCTTGCATGCTGGAACCCATAACCAGGACCACTGATCAGTAGAAATGTTCATCCCCAAGGCATGAGCCCAGCGGATCCATGCCTTATCTGAAGGGTCAGGCACCTTCTTCAGGATCACCTTATAAATGATGCTAGCCGTGCCACGAGGGGTGACCAGCCATGATTGAAGTACCTGGGGTGACAGGACAGGGAAACACTCCTGATCGGAAGATACCTCCAGAAACTTTCCTGGAAAAGCTGAAACCAATTATTCAAGTTCTCAGAAGTGTCCAGGTGGGTGTGCACAGCTTGTCACAAGTCAGACAACTGAGATATACCATTACTCTCCAAAGAGCCCATGGAAATGTTTTGCTTACCAGTCTCAATGGACTCATTCCCCCACAGGGGTACATGTGCACGGGAGAGAAAAGCAGTCCAAAGCCAGCCCTCTAGGGTCGTCCAAGAGGAAATACAGGTGGCCAATGTTGGCCCAGTTTTGCCAGTGGCTTTGAACTTGGAGTATAGCCCAGTGAGAAGACTCGAATTCAGAGCAAAGGTTGTATGCCAGTGAGACCCATAGGGCAAGGTCAACCTGGGAGGAGGGGAGGAACCACTTCAGTGTTTGAGAGCAGTGAAATGCAATATAGTATGCATAGAACCAGGGGAGGATCGAACCCCCTCTGTGCCAGTGCACCTGCAGTTTGGCCTTACTGTACCGCAGAGGTGTGCCTTTCCATAGGCAGTTACTGACCATGGCATCCATCTGGCAAACCACTGTGCTGGTACATCTATCACTAAGTGTGCAAGACAGTGAGTAATTTTAGGGGCCAAAGTCCTCTTGAGTGCTGATATCTTCCTAGCAAGAGCAATGTTAAGAGCCTTCCTCCTGTCACAATCTTCTTTGAGTTTTTGAAGTAAGGGACACAGGTTGTTCAACACCACTTTGCCTAAATCAGGTTGAATATGAATACCTGTATACTTAATACCCCTTAGGGAGACCATTGCAAATCATGACTATGGAAGGAGTGATGAGTTAAGGTTGGAGAGAGGAGAAGGATTTTCATCTTGAATGAGTTGGTTTTAAGCCCTTAAACCTCCTGAAAGGCCAGCAGTACAAAGAGAGGTGTTGATATTCTAGCTGGTGCATCCTCCAAGAGTACCAGACAGTCATCAGTGCAGAGCAGTGTAAAAAGTTCAGTCGCACTAACCCTAGGCACCTTAAGGTGAGGGTGTTGACACAGTGCTATTGCCTGTGGTTCTATCACCAGAACAAAAAGCGTGGCAGAAAGGGGGCACCCTTGAAGAGTATCCCACCTGAGGGAGAGGGGACTGGAGAGGACAGAGTTCATCAGAGCCTATGCCACGGGAGATCATATAGTGCCTTGATCCATCCCTCAAAATGCAGTCCAAATCCCATTTTCACTAGTATGACATGCAGTACCCCCACTCCACTGAGTCAAATGCCTTTTCAAAATCAGTGGCTACTGCTATTGTTGTAGTGAGGGCAGAGATGGCTAAGGCCATGAGGGAGAAGAGGGCTTTGTGGTGGTCCAAACTCAGATGGCCCTTCTGAAATCCCACCTGGGAACGGTTCTCAGAAGGGGAAGTAAGCATCCAACCCTAGTGGATAGTGCTTTGGCAAGAATCTTCACATGTGCATTGATGAGCAAGATGGGTCTGTAGCTGCCAGGGAGGTAGGATCCTTCCCTTCCTTAGGGAAGACAGTAATAATTGCCTGGTGCATGGTGGAAGGAAGGTTGGATTGGCCATGGAATTCTTGGAACACAGACTGTAAGATGGGGGTTTATAGATCTGGCATCCCCTAGTAAAGATTGATCGGATTACAGTCCCCACCAGGAGCTTTGTAGGGGAACAGAGCCAACATTGCCACCTACACCTCCTGGACAGTGAGAGGGGCATCTAGTGCTTCTCTGTTGGAACAGGAGAGGGATGGAATAGGCAGGTCTTCCAGAAAAGCCTCCAGTTTGGCTAGGTTAAGGGGGCCACTCAATGCATAAAGCTCCTCGTAGAAGGAATGCATGATATGATTCACCTTGGGGAGGCCGAATCCTGCAAGTCGTGCATGAACCTGTCAGCCTGTTGCTTGCACAACCTGTGCAAGAGGAGCTTCCCCACCTGCCTCCCTCATCCCAATATCTGTGCTTTAAGCGGAGCATAGTTCAGCCTTCTTGGTTAATAGGAGGTTGAGTTGCATCCTCAGGGATCTAATGTCCCTCAACAGAGTGGGATCTGGCTGAGATGGGGGTAGCTCTTTTTACTGCTTCTGTATGGGGTGAGATCCATCTTGAGCTGCTGGTGTCTGGCTTTCCACTACCACTGGAAGTTAGCTGCATAACCCATAATTTGGTCCATCAGGTACTACAGGTCTTGAAGGCATCCCACAGAGTGGATTTACTTGTGGACCTATCATTGTTGGTCTTGAAGTAAAACGGGGTCTCTTGACTCACTCAGGGAAGAAATTCCTTATCCTGGAGGAGAAGAGAACCCAACCACCAAGTGGCAGAATGGTGAGCAGGGGGATCCCATACAACTGAAAGTTCCACGGGGGCATGATCAGATAGGTACCTGGGTGCTATGCCTGTGGCATGTACCATTTATAATTCTGAGGGGGTTGTAAGCCAGAAATCAAATCTACTGGATGTGTTCTGGACTGGGGACAAAAAACAGAAGTCTAGGGAGGTGGGATGTTGCAACCACCATACAACCTGGAGTGGATGGACAGCCATCAGCTCATGCACTGCTGCCAATGCCCTGGTGTGGGGTTCTACTTGCTTCAAGGATAAGGTGAAAGTGACCTCTCAGGAAGATCGGGTGGCAGGATTGGCAGTGGCAGTGCTCTGCTAAGGGCATGAAAGAGGTCTGGGGCATTCTGGATATACTCATACACATTCATGATCAGCAGGGGACCATCCTGGGTGACAATTTTGTCCAGAACCCACTTACCCTCTAAGTCCTGTTTGCTGGCCTCTACAGACCAATGGAGGGACTTGTGAATCAGAAGGGAGATCCATGCTCAAGAGGAGGGTCTGCAGCTGTGTGCCTCTGCCCCTACCCATTCCCTGCACAGTTTGACTGCCTCTGCAGGGGACAGTGTAGTATCTTAAAGTACTGCCACCTTGGCTTGCATAGCTTTCAGCCACTTGAGAATTCTATACCCATTTACAGGAGAGTTGAGCCCTCTCAAGTTCCATGATATCCATTTCACAGAGGCTATCTGGCAACTGGGCAAGGAGGTAAAATCATCTTAGAACAGAGAAGCAGATCTCCAGAGAACAGGGAAAGGAGGAGAGGGCCTCTAATAGCAACTGTGGTGCAGAAAGGGTCACAAGGAATACAATGGGTAATGGTGCTATACGCTGCAAACATACTTGAGTGTAAAACAACAATAAAATGCTTAACAGTGAGAACATGTCCATGAGATATATTAGTACATGTGACAGAAGTTACCTGGAATAACCTGTAGATAGACCCATGGGAAAACTGGGGCACTCTGTCCAAGCCTTCCGGGCAGAAGCCAGTGAAGGTTTCAGTGACCAAGCCAGAGTGGGAGGGTACATCACTAGAAAAATGCCTGATTAACAAGTAGATTGTCAATAACTTGGTGTTAAGCTGGTAGGCCAGAAACCCTAGGGAAATGCTCTTACCAGAATACCAAGGCACATAAGGGAGGAATACTGATTGTCAGCTCCCACAAATTGTATATAATGGCAGGCACATAGAGCACCTGTGGAAGGCATCCAGGAGGCAAGCTGCCCCTTAACAGGTAGTTAGTAGAAGGTAGATTATTGTGATTGTAGTTACCTTTTGATGGTAAGGGTAAAGAGCTGAGATAGAAATGTATGTATTTTTGAATGTTATAGAAGCCAGAAGGGGAAGGAAGCATATTCAATTCAATGCTTTACAGTAACTGGTAATTGCTGTTTTTCTTTTAGACTTGGATTGTGGGCTTTTGGTGACACTGTACTTTCTTTGCTGTTTTTACTTAGAATTGTTTTTGGGCTGTTGAGGATTTAAAATGTAGTGGTGGTGTATTCTTTGCTGTCTTTGGTTGCTGCAAATTTTTGCCCCCTTCTCCCAACTCTTGATTATATGCCCTGTTAAATCTGATTGACAGGAGCTAAACACTGGGTATAGTAAGGGGAGTGGAGTAGGAGGGGCATACCAGGAAAGGAACAGCAGCAAGTGAAGAGGTGACTGCTCTTTCGGTGGAAGGGAAGTAAATGCAAATCAAGGAGCTTTCATTATTACTTCTTCGCATTGATATTGCATTGGGGAAAGGAGGAGTAGGAGTTTGAAGAAGGTTGTGCAATGGCTACTTAAAGTCTGTTTTGAGTGTGGATAGGAAGGATAGGAATATAAAAGCAGTTGCTCAATATATCTAAATGTGCAACAAGGAGGTAAGGAAATAAAGAAAATGCTTTGCACTGATAGAGGAGGGAGAGGAGACTTGGGGGAGTGTTTGGTATCCTGCATTAGGAAGGGTGGAGGGTCGCTGGTGGGCAACGACAGCAATGGGTAGGGTGGTAGGTTGCAACAACTGCGGTGCACCAATCTTTCTAAAAATTTCCTGGAGTGTGGGAGGATGTTTAGTGTGCAACCACATAGAAAAACTTAGAAAGGAGATTGAGGGTCTGCAGGAGGAACTAAGACAGGCAAGGCAGATATGGGGTGGGTTTAGCCCAATACTGGAGGGAGGAAAAAGGGGAGATGAGGGAGGGCGATTTAAGCCAACAGTGGTGAGGAGAGGGTCAGAAGAAGGGAAGCAGAGACAAAGGGGCCCAGGCCAGGAAGAATAATTGCCGGGGAAACCAGGTCAGGAGACAAAAGACAAATGGAAGGAGGAGATAGGGACTTGTGAGGGGAGGTGAAGAAGTGGCAAAAGTCATGGAGTGGAAAGGAGAGAACAGGTTACTATGAAGAGAGAGGGAGCGGGCATTTGTGAAGGACCTTCAGAAAATAGTTGTGCACTGCTAGAGAGGAAGAAGGTGGAGGAGGGAAATGATGAAATTAGAGAAGTAATTGATAAACGCCTGGACCAAACTGAAGCGGGGGGAAGTTCTGCTGGGAGAATTGCAACAGGGGTAAAAGGGAGAAATAATGTGCAGGAGGAAGAAGAGGAGCTGGAAATGAGAGAGGGAGATGAATGGAAGCAAGCAGGCAGTAAGGGGGTGGAATCTTAGTGCTGGGGGACTCAATACAAAGAGGAGTTAGGTGGGGTAGCAAGGGGGAGAGGCATAGTCGCATTTGGGTGGAGGCCATGCCAGGAATGACAGCGGAAAGGGTGGGACAGTCTGTTCTGAAATATGCTAGAAGGGGTAGGGAGAAGCCTCATTTAATTATACATCTTGGGACAAATGACCTGGCTGACAAGACAGTAGATACAGTCCAGAGGAGGTTTGAGGAACTAGCACAATTATGTGAGGGGGCAGAAAGATCAGTAACTTTTTCAGAGATACTTCCGGTGCCAAAGGCAAGCACAACATGAAAGCTGAGAATAGAGGAATTTAACGGATGGCTAAGAACCTGGTGTTGTGCTAAAGGGTATGGGCTGTTGGGGGGTGGGAGGGACCTGGGAGGACAGTAGTCTCTATGCAAGGACAGACTACACTTGAGTGAGGAGGGAAGAAAGTGTTGAAACAGAGGATGGAGGAGTACATAGAGGAAGTTGGGAATTTAAACTAGGAGTGGGGTGGCAGTTGGGAAGAGATATGCAGAGACCACAGGTTGGGAAACCATATGAGCTTACCCCCATAACAGTGACAAAGGACAAATGGCAAGTACTGTTGGTGATGCTAGGAAAGGAGGGCAGGATGGGGGGAGGGTGGAAGGTGGTTACCCTTAATGCTAAGAGCCTTGGGAGGAAAACTGCAGAGTTACAGGTTCTCATGGCAGAGGGAGAGGTGGACATTGCAGCCATCACGGAAACATGGGCCACCCAATACAATGACTGGGACCTGTCTGTACCAGGGTACAGGTTATTTCGTAGGGACAGGGTGATTGGGAAAGGAGGGGGGTGGCACTATATGTGAAGGAAGGACTGAAGTGTGTAAGGGAGGAAGGGGAGGAGGGTAGTACGGAGTCACTTTGGATGCAAATCCAGGATTCCAAGAATAGGATTCTTAGAATGGGAGTGGTGTACAGGCCACCATCTCAGATGGAGGAGTTAGACAGGGAACTAGCGGGACAGATCAGGAGGACCTGTGAGAAGGGTAGTGTGGTGATTGTGGGGGACTTCAACATGCCAGGAGTGGACTGGAGCACCCCAACAACCAGGAACAGAAGGGAGCAGGTACTGCTGGATGCCTTCTAGGACAGCTTCCTGCTGCAAATGGTCAGTGAACCAACCAGGTTAGGGAATACCTTGACCTTGTGCTGGCAAATGGGGACTTTGTGAGAGAACTTACAGTGGAGGAACCGCTGTCGGGGAGTGACCACCACTCAGTATGGCTCACATTGGATATGGGCAAGGAAGGAGTGGAATCTGGCACAATAGTGCTGGACTTCAGGAGGGCCGACTTTGGGAGGATGGGGGAAGTGGTAAAAGGGTACCTGGCCAGAATTCAATCTAGTATGGACACTAACCAGAGGTGGGAGCTCATAAAGCTGGGGATAGTGGAGGCAACCAAAATCTGCTGCAAAGCCCAGAGCAAGAAGGCTAGGGCTAAGAAACCAATCTGGTTGAGCAAGGAGGTCATGGAAAAGGTAAGGAGGAAAACAGCTGCCTTTAGGAAGTACAGAAAACAGGGAGGGGGAGGACAGGAGGAGTACTTGACAGAATCGAAGGAGGTGACAAGGGCAGTAAGGGGCAAAGCATCTACTGAACTCAGGCTGGCACAAGACATTAAGAAGGAAAGGACTTCTTTAAGTACATCAGGGAGAAAAGGAGCTGTAAGGACCACATAGTAAGGATTAGGAAGGAGGGAGTTGGGTGGAAGCAGGGTGCGATAAAGGCGAAGCACTAAATGAGTACTTCTGCTCAGTATTTACTAAAGAGAAGGGGGGAGGTGGCACCCAAGGTGGGAGAAATGGCAGAAGCAGGGTGGGAAGTGGTGACAGATGGGGAAATCATGGAGAGCAGAGTTCGAGAGGGTTTGAAGGCACTGAGGGTGGACAAGGCACCAGGCCCAGATGGCATCCCCCCCAGGGTACTGAAGGAGCTGGCAGAGGTCCTTGCAGGACCTTTGGCAGACCTATTTAATGCCTCACTACATTCGTGATGTGTACCTCAGGACTGGAGGATGGCTCATGTGGTGCCCCTCCACAAGAGTGGCCCCAAGGATGAACCGGGAAACTACAGACCAGTGAGCCTCACATCCATCGTGGGTGTTAATGGAGACTATCCTGAAGGAGGCTGGTGGCCTCCTAGAGGCCAAAGGACTACAGGACAGCAGACAGCATGGCTTCATACATGGCAGATCCTGCCAAACCAACCTGGTCGAGTTCTATGACTGGGTAACTAGGGCAACTGGACAGGGGCCATGCAGTGGATGTCCTGTATCTGGACTTCAGTAAGGCATTCGACTCAGTGCCACATGGAAGGCTGGGAAGGAAGTTAGTAGGCACAGGGGCGGGTGCAAAGCTGGTGAGATGGGTAGGAAACTGGCTGCAGGAAGGCAACAGAGGGTGGTGGTGGGAGCTCACACTTAAGGGCAGTGACGGGTGTTCCACAGGGCTCAGTGTTGGGACCAGTGTTGTTTGGGATATTTATTGCAGACATATCATGGGACATCAAGAGCAAGATCAGTCTGTTTGCTGATGATACCAAGGTAGGCGCGGTGGTGGATGACCTAGGGGATGGCAGGGTTGCAGGATGATCTGGCAAAGCTTGAAACCTGGTCAGACATCTGGCAACTGGGCTTTAATGCCAAAAGTGCAAGGTGCTGCATTTTGGGATGAAGAACCCAAGGAGGAGTTACCAGCTAGGGGAGTGCAGCTAGCCCAGACAGAGGAGGAGAAGGATCTGGGTGTGCTCATTACAGGGTCAATGAACAACTCGGCACAATGTAGGAAGGCAGCTGCAAAGGCCAACAAAATGCTGGGTTGTATTGCAAGGGGTATATCCTCGAGGAGGGAGGAGGTGATTCTGCCACTGTATAGGTCATTGGTTAGACCACACCTGGAGTACTGCATGCAGTACTGGTGCCCGTATCTGAAGAGGGACATTAAGTTACTGGAGGCGGTGCAGCTCAGAGTGACAAAGATGATCAAGGGGCTGGGAACTTATCATATGAGAGGAGGTTGAAGGAGCTGAACATGTACTCACTGGAGGAGAGGAGAGACAGGGGTGACATGATTGAAACCTTTAAATACATGAAAGGAATAAACAAGACAGGTACAGAGGGGCTGTTAAAAGTAAGGGGGGAGGGACACCAGGGGCCATGATATGAGACTGGAGCGAGGAAGGTTCAGGAGGGAGATGAGAGACACTTTTTTACAGAGAGGTGGTGGCTGGGTGGAATGCGTACCTGCTGAAGTGGTATGCAGTAGAACAGTGGACTGCTTCAAACAAGGATGGGACAGGACAAGGGGGAGGGTTAATGAAGGGGAAGGGTGGAAGGGAGGGGCAGCTGCACAATAAGGGGTGCTAGCTGCACATTCGCACAGACTTGATAGACCTCTAGTCCATTATCTGCTGGCAAATTTCGTATGTTCCTATGTTCATAGGTGTGAACAGTGGCCCCCTCACAGGAGAGTTTGAAGTAGAGGTGGGAAGGCTAATTTCCTCTGGCATAGCTATTTGACAGGATTTAACTGTAACCCAATGGTGTACCACATAGAAACACAGACTTCGATGGCAGATTAGGACCACTTGGCCCACCTAGTCTGCCCATTTCCCTACCTACAGGATAATCTGCAGATCCTAGTTAACCAACAGCCTATTTCTTCCTACCCCCCACTAGAACTGTCTTATGTCTGTCCCATGCATTCTTGAATTCTCCCACAGTTTTAGACCCCACAACCTCCTCAAGAAGGCTGTTCCATGCATCCTCTACCCTCTCTGTAAAATAATACTTCCTCACATTGCGCCTGAACTGCCCCCCTCTATCTTCAAATTGTGTCCTCTTGTTCTTGCACATCTATCTTTCTGAAAGATGCTACCCTCTTGGACTTTACTGATTCCACTGAGGTACTTAAAAGTTTCTATCATGTCCCCCCTCTCCCTCCTTTCCTCAAGGGTATACATATTAAGCTCCTTTAGCCTCACCTCATATGGCTTCTCTTGCAGACCCTGCACCATTTTAGTTGCCCTCCTCTGGACTGCCTCTATCCTGCCTATGTCCTTGCGGAGATGGGGTTTCCAGAACTGGACACAGTACTCCAGATGGGTTCTCACCAACTGCCTGTACAGAGGGATAACAACTTCCTGTTTTCTGCTGGTGATGCCTCTCCCTATACATCCCAGTATCTCTCAGCCCTCCCTACTGCCTTCTCACATTGCTTGCTAACCTTAAGGTCATCTGATATGATTACCCCCAGGTCCCTTTCTATTTTTGTTGTTGTTACTACCCCCTCCATTGTGTAATCTTCCCCTGAGTTTTTGTTTCTCAGGTGCATTACTTCATACTACTTTGCATTGAATCCAAGCTGCCATACTTCTAACCATTCCTCCAACCTTGCCAAGTCCCTTCTCATCCTTTCCACGCCTCCTTGTGTATCAACCCTGTTGCAGATCTTTATGTCATCTTGAAAGAGGCATACTTTTCCTTCCAGTCCCTCTGCAATGTCACTTATAAAGACATTAAAAAGGACTGGACCCAGTACTGAACCCTGCGATACCCCACTAGTAACCCCTCTTTCTCAGAGTGGACTCCATTTACAATTGCCTTCTGTGTCCTGTTGTCCAGCCAGTGTTTTACCCAGGCTACCACCCTGGAACCCACTCCCAGGCGGGTTAATTTGACTATTAATCTTTTGTGTGGGACTGTATCAAATTCCTTGCTAAAGTCTAGGTAGGCCATGTCCACAGCCCCTCCCTGGTCTACTACTTTGGTCACCCAGTCAAAGAAACCTATTAGATTCATCTGACATGACCTTCCCACTGTGAACCCATGCTGCCTTGGGTCCTGTGCCCCACTGGCCTCTAGGTACTCAACAATTCTTTCCTTCAGAAGTGATTCCATCACTTTCCCTACCACAGAGGTCAAACTGACAGGTCTGTAGTTTCCTGCCTCTGTCTTGGTCCCACTTTTGTGAAGGGGAATCACATCCGCCTTCCTCCAGTCCTCAGGTAACACACCATGCTTCTACGATTTGTTAAAAAGGGTAGTCAGTGGTTTCACTAGTTCTCCCCTTAATTCTTTTAGAATTCTGGGGTGAATTCCATCAGGTCCCATTGCTTTGTCCACCTTCCATTTTAGGAGTTCTTTCAGAACCCTTTCTTCTGTGAAAGGACTGGGATCAACCCCCTCCATCCAGAGTTCTTCTGTTACCTGGATTAGGCACTTCTCCCTCCTCCTCTTTTGTGAATACTGAGCAGAAGTATTAATTCAGTGTCCCTGCTTTTTCACTGTCACTCTCTGCCCACCCACCGTCCATTCTATTCAGCCTCACTATCCCTCCCTCTTTTTGTCTTTCTACACTCCCTGATGTACCTATAAAATGTTTTATTCCCCTTCTTAACCGAGTTGGCTATCTTTTCCTCAGTTTGGGCCTTTGCTATTCTGACTTCCCTTCCTGCTTCCTTCTGCCTTAACTGGTACAGTTCTCTGTCCTGCTCCTTATGTGTTTCCTTATGCTTCCTGAATGCAGCCTTTTTCTCTCTGACCTTTCCCATCACCTCTTTTAAGAACCATAGTGGCTTTTTCTTTCATTTTGATTTATTTGCTTCACACAAAGGCTTGTTGCCTCTGTGATGGCAATTTTGATGTTTCCTCATTGTTGCTCCACCCCTCCTTCTTGCCTGTTTGATAGTGCTTTTCTAAGGCACTTTCCCATCTTGCCAAAGTCAGCCCTCCTGAAGTCCACTACCCTCATGGTTTGACTCTGTAGCTGAGTTTATCGTGAACCACACTGATTCGTGGTCACTTGTTCCCAGATGGCTACCCACTTCTAGATCTGAGATCCTCTCACTGTCCCCATTTGAGAGTACGCGGTCTAAGATTGCTCCCTCACGAGTGGGTTCCAAAACTAGCTGTCTAAGGCATGCCACCTGTAGGGCATCGAGAATGGCTCTGCTCTTGGATGTGGCTGCAGCAAAGGTGCTCCAGTTAACATCTGGCATATTCAGGTCTCCCATCAATAGTATGTCCCCTTTCTCTGCCATGATAAGGATGCCTTCTATCATATCCTTGTCCATTCCCTCCCCCTGACATGGGGGTTCACATACAACCCCTGTGCGGATTGTGGTACCATTTCCAGTCTCTAAGGTGACCCACAGTGCCTCCTTTTCTACCTGTTTACTCTCTTATTCAGTTGCTTTTATCCCTTACCTTACATAGAGAGCTACCCCTCCCCCTCTTCTCCTCTCCCTTTCTCTTCTGCATGTTGTGTACCCTGGTATGTTAACGTCCCAGTCATGGTTCTCTGTGTACCATGTTTCTGTAACTGCTACAATATCCAGGCATCCCTCTTCCATCAAGGCCACCAGTTCCGAGAGCTTGTTGCCCAGACTATGGGCATTGGTACTCATTACCTTCCATTTCCTGATAGCCTTACCCCTTTTTGCCCCATCCCTGTCCTTATTGCCTTTGTCACTTTCTCCATTTACTCCTGCCCTTTTCCCTATTGACATCTCTATCTTGGTGTTTACCTCACTTTCTACCCTGATTTTTTTGGGGGGAGGGCTAGAATTTCCCTGCTCCTTTCCAGTGTCTCCCCCCTTGGCTAGTTTAAATGCTTGCTAATGAAGCATTTAAACCTATCACCTAGGATCCTGGTTCCCCTCCTGGACAGATGCAGACCATTACGCTAGAAGAGAAAAGAAAGGGTCTGGCCAGAGGGCCAGTGACTGATAACAGGCCATGCATCCCAGCAGGGCATGAGTAGGATCAGCTGCTGTGCCTGGCTGCAGCAATTGGTACAGTGCTAGCATGGGTGGGGCAGGTACAAGATATGAAGGTGGGCGGGATCATCTGGCAGCTGGGCCCTCACTCCTCTGGCAATCTCCTGGGTGGGGGGGGTGCCAGAGGGAAGGGAAGATCCAGTTACAGAGACTAAGGACAGGCCCATCCCATCTCCTGCTGTGCCAAGAGATTCATGCTTTTGCTGCTCAGCTCCACCTGTCAGTACGAGTACCTGCATTTATTCTGAGAATTCTCCACATAGGGACCATGCTCTGTCTCACCTTCATTGGGAATTGGGCCGCTCCGTTTGGCGAACTGTGAGTGAGGTCTCTGAGGCCATCCAACTGGGTAAAGGCGGGCACTTATGCCTAAGGGCTTGAGAGCTGGGGATGAAGTAGTGCCATATGATCACCTGCGGAAACAATGCTGGTGACCCACCAGTGATTACCCCATGGAGAGCGGATAAGCATCTCACAGGCCGTAGCACAGAGGCTGCAGATGAGGAACCATTAGTGGGGCTTTCTAGCCCTAGAGAGGGGGATGGAAGCTAATATCAGTAACAGACCCTGAAAACCATGACATCTAGACTGGGGCTGGGATGGGAGGGGACATTGCCATCATCCTTCAGCGCTATCAAAAGTTGCCAGGGTACAGGCACACATGGAGTGCTTTGGAGAGGGCAGTCCCACCAACCTATCTGAAGGAAACCTAAGTACCAATGTTGTGGCTTCTCCATTACTGCTCTACCAAGGGGCTTGGGTGCAGCTGTCCCAGAGACCCTTTGACTAGGGTGAGAGAAGGGACAAAGGAGGGGGTGAAGCCATCCACCTCACACAGCAGGATGGTCCCACTGTCCCTCATGACAACATGACCTGGGAGCAAATTTACACACACCTCCAAGCTGCCTTCACTCAATGAGTTAGAAAAACACTGTAAATCATGCCATAACATAACTGCAAGTGAACATCAACCAGAACAAGCCCTTTTAATCTAAAAAGGAAACATTAAGGCAGAGTTTATGCAAGTGGCACTATCAGGAATGAACCAATGGCACTCTCTGCAATGTAGATATTTGCCAGTAATTGAATGTCAGGAAGGATACATGTCAGGAGGGCTGCGGGGCACTGCTACCAGTCTGAGCCCCCTGCATCTCTGGCTCAGAGGAAGAAACAGTGAGTGTGGCCAAGCTCACAGTCCCGGGCCACAGACAATACATCCACAAAAAAATAGCAGTGTCCAGTGTCAGTCTGTGAGGTATAAAGATGTAGCACCACTACCTAACCCCGAAGCTTGCACACTAGGTACATCAGTGACTAGGGAGAAGATCAACCAGTACCAAGGGAGAAGGGAGGAGGGGGCAGGTGTGGACCTTCAGCCTCAAAGGAGACTGAGCCATATCAGCCCAGAATAAAACAGTGAGGTCAACCTAGCCATTCTAAAGAAGGTCTCTGTGGCTTGGGCTCACTGGATGTCATGCATGGAGCAGGATAGGGATGAGGGGGAGCTGGTGGGGTGGAGACCCTCTCTGCCAAGAAGCAAGTGTCAACAGATGTCAGTGGATCCAGCATTGGCTGAGAGACTGAGTACCCAGCATTATCAGCCGGGTAAGAGATGTCTGGCTGTGCTGGTTTCTTTTTTTTCCTTCTGTTTCTTGCCTGCCCAGTTGGCGTCAGGAGGGCCCTCAAGTCTCATCTTCCAATGTCCACCTGGGTTTGCCAGCCTTCTTTTCCCAGGGCTTGCCCCCCCCCGGCGGGGTCAGTGGATGGGCCAGGCCCCCACCGAAGCATGGATCCAGTTTGGGCTGGCAGCCCAGCTGGTCAGGAGCAGGACCTGCGAGTGCCCGCCATCATCCAGCCACAGGTGCTTTTTCTCCTGTTTTTATTCCTTGCAGAGGAAGGGCATGCAATGATGTCACTGGTAATGCCACACATGCTCCCATGCACACCACGCTGGGTGTCTGTCCTGCCCCCGCTCCCATTCTACAGCATCAGTGTGCCAACCCCCAGCCTCCGTTAGGGGCCAGGCTAACACCGGTCACTGAGACCCTTCCCTTCCCAGAGGAGGAGAGCAGTCCTGGGAAGCTCGATCCTCCTCCCCCAACCCCCAGTGGCCCAAGGTCACTCCCAACCCTGGGTTGCTGGCATGGTGACAAGTGAAGCTGGTGCGTCAGCCCTCTGGCCACAGGTCCAGCTTACTGTGCTTTTTTCTTGGTAGGGCTGAGAGAGTCAAACCTGTTTTGCATCAGGTTAGAATTAATCACCTCCAGGCTGCTGGAGGCCTTGACTGAAGAGGACCTCATGTAGGTGCTGTGGGAGTGGTTACCCTTTTTCTCTGTATCCACTCTAAGCTCTGGCTTTTGCCTTTTCTTACCATGGCCCATGTACTTTGGGATCTAATGCAGATAATCTTTTGGAAGCTGGGCAGTTTCACCCACTGGCTCATCCCCCACCAACAGGGTAGTGTCCATGTCAGCAGCAACTGGAGAATAGGCTGGCTTCTGGAATGGAGATGCAGGGAACAAATAATCCAGCCAATGACTATGAGTAAATTCCTCCACTCAGCTGGAGAGCCAAACAAGTGCAAAGCCCCATTGATGGTGAACCACATGGAAGCAAGGTAGCACAGAGCTGTTTGGGCACTTAAGTGGTGGAGTTTCCAGTTTCCAAGGCCATATGCCCAGTGGCACTGTGACAACTTTGTCGAGAAGTCCTGGTAAAAAGAAATAGTGTGGAATTCCCAATGAAGTGGACCCTTTCCTCACCAGTCTAAGAATATTTTCTTTAATTGGGTATCCTAACAACTTGAGAAGTATACGTCTGGGTCTATCCCTGGGCTTCGGACAGGGTGCCAGAGGCCGGTGGGCCTTGTCTATTCTGAGATGCAGGTAGTTAGGGGTATTGAGAATGGTGGGAATCAACCTTTGCAAAAAGAGTATTAACTCAATACCTTGTGCCCCTTCTGGCAGCCTGACCAGGCAGAGGTTGTTTCTCCTAGCCCTGTTCTACATGTCGTTGACCTTCCAAAGTAAGTATTTAATGGAGTGATACTGCTCCCAGAGTTTGGTTCATAATCAATCAATCTCTCAATCAAATGTTTATTTATAAAAAGTGCAATTCTAAAAGATCAAAGCACTTGTACAGAGATAATACATAAAATACAAAATTAAATTAAACTATAATAAGACTCAGCAAATTCTAAAACTAGCCAGCAAATTCAATCAAAATCTGAAAAGGCTAATCCAAACAAGTACATCTTTAGAGCAGACTTAAAGCTCTCGATGGTCAGGCACTCTCTAATCTGATGAGGTAGAGAGTTCAACAGGTTGGGGGTCGCAAAAGTAAAAGAATGGGCCACCAAGGTATTAAGTTGAACCCTTGGAACCTCTAGCAATCCCTCGTTAGCAGAGCAGAGGGGGTGGTAGGGGTGAAGGAGATCTTGCAAGTATTGCAGTCCCTGTCTGTGTAGGGCCTTGTAGGTCAGTAACCTGATCCTGAAGGTGATTCACCACTGTACTGGCAGCCAGTGCAGACCGCAAAGCACAGGTATGATATGGCAAGATCTTGGTAAGCCAGTCAACAACCTGACAGCTGCATTCTGCACCAGCTGCAAGCAGCGAATATCAACCCCCGGAAGCTCTAGGCACAGAGCATTGCAATAGTCAAGACGAGAAGTAACAAAGGCATGGACCAAGGTTGGACGATCGCTGAGCGGGACCAGGTGTTTAATCCAGGCAATGTTCCTCAGGTGGTAAAAAGAGGTCTTGACAACAGCCAACACCTGAGACTTGGGTGTCAGACCGCTCTGAAAAACAACACCCAGATTCCGCACCCAGTCTGAGGTCAACAGCTGGCTACCCCCAAGCCAAATCCCAGAGCGTTGTCCAGCCGGCAACCCCATACCCTACCGACCTGAGTCCACCATCAACACCTCAGTTTTATCCGGGTTTAACCTCAGCCAGTTGGCACACATCTAGTCCTGGATCTCGGTGAGGCAACTATTAAAGGCCTAGACAGTCCCCTCCTGCTCTGGCACAAAGGACATGTATAGCTCAGTATAATCTGCATAGCAGTAAAAACTCAGTCCATACCACCTTATGATGTCTCTCAATGGCAGCATATACACCATGAACAGCATGGGTGAAAGTATGGAGACCTTTGGAACCCCACAGGCCAAGGGGAGAGGGACCAATGAATAGATCCCCAACACCACACTCTGAGTCCCAACTGTGAGGAATGATTGAAACCATCTGAGGTCTGTGCCTGAAAATCCACAGACTAGCTGCAGGTGCTCCAATAACACACCATGATCCATGGTGTCAAATGCTGCAGAGAGATCCAGGAGAACCAAGACTGAATGTGTTCTCCGATCTCTCGCTATTAGGTGATCATATAGTACCCTGACCAGTGCTGTCTTGGTACTATGTCTCTTCCTAAATCCAGACTAGAAAGGATCATAAACATCATGGATAGTAAGATGATGCTCCAGCTGCAGCGCAACCACCTTCTCAATAATCTTACCCACAAAGTGCAGGTTAGAGATGGGTCTGTAGTTGGCCAAGCAGTCAGGGTCAAGGGAGGATTTCTTTAGGAGAAGTGTCACCACTGCCTCCTTCAGGTGGTCAAGAAACACCCCTAACTCCAACGAACTCCAGACTATCTCAGCCAGAATCAGGCCGATCACCTCAACACATCCCACAAGAAGACGCATCGGGCCTGGGTCCAAACTACAGTAGGTTGGTCACATGCCCTGGACGATCTTCACGATGTCAGAGATTGCCAACCGGTCCAAGTCAGACCAGGTAAACTGAGCGCAAGCAACCTCCTGCCAACCTCTGCAACACCCACTAGAGGGTGCTGGATGGATCCTGGACCTGATGGTGGCAACCTTATCTGCGAAGAGACACGCAAAATCATCACACTTACTCTGTGGAAATGCTCCCAGAGACTGAAGACAGATTGGACTGCACAATCTGTTGACAGTCCGAAAGAGTTGAGCCAGTTGATTCTGCATAGTGGAAATCTCCCTGGACAGGAACTCTGCCTTCTTATGGGAGACTGCTGATTGATAGTCCTTATAGTGAGCCATCAGTCTAAGTCTGTTCTCAGTCAGGCCCGATTTCTGCCAGTTTCGCTCTAACCTTTGATCCTCTTGTCACATCTCCTTCAACGTCCCTTCAAACCAGGGGGACTTCAGGCAAAGAGTGAGGGAGCGAATGTGGACAGTAGCTAAGGAGTCCAGGGACACCATAATTGCCTTATTATAGGCAAGCAGGAGGTCCCCTGGCCCTGAGCTTACACTCGACACACCCTATAGGCACAGTACCACCAACAGACCCTCTGGGGTCACACCCCGTAAAGGGCAGTACTGGACCAACTCTGTAGGAGGAGGTCTATAAGGGGGAGCCCCAAAACTAAACCTTATGGTATGATAGTCAGACCATCCGACTGGCTCCACCACCACCAAACTGGAGATCTCCATCCCCAGTAAGAACACCAGATCCAACGAGTAACCATGATTGTGGGTCACAGAGGTAAACACCTGTACGAGGCTCAACAAAGTCATAAGTTGGAGGAAGTCCTGACCCAACTGAGAGAGTTAATCATCAACTCAGGCGTTGAAATTCCCCAGAATCAGCCATCTGGGGAATTCCAGCACCATGTCAACCATGAAGTCTGTGACTTCCTGCAGGAATTCCTTCTCACCCCTGGGTGGAAGGTAGATGAGAAGTATCCTACAACATGCATATGCACCCACAAGACACTCAAAGGACCTGGTAGCCATCACAGGGACATCCACAAGGCCCAGTTCTGATTTAAAACAAATGGCTACACCCCCGCCACTACAGTCCATCCTCAGGTGGTGTATCACCGAGTACCCAGCTGGAACTTTTGATTACAATACTAGGCCAGCATTTCCATCCAGCCAGGTCTCGGTAATGCAAGCCAGGTCAGTTGTAACCACAAGATCAGCTATCACACCTGTCTTGTTTTTAATAGGCCTGGCATTGCACAACACCACCCAAGTAGGATGGGTCGACAAGGTAGACCATGAGATTTGCCCACCAACAGTGGAACTCTTGGGGTATGGGAACTAGACAGGGAGGACCTCTTTCCTGGATCCACTTCACCCAAGGGCATCTCCTAGTCCTCACAACCCCAATCCACCCACCCCCCTCCACACTCCCACCAGGCCCAGTTCTCCCCCTCCTCCTCACTATCCCCAGTGCACAGCACCGCCGCTACACTTCAGCAGGCAAAGGGGGACAACTAAAGGGATGGAGATCCCTGAGCTTGGTGGGAGTGTAGCATCTGACCGTTGGTGATCTCTGCCTGCACTTAACAACTAACAGCGAGACTGCAAGTAATTAAAATCAATCACACACCAGCCTCACACACACCCACACAGCCAAATGCACTCACACTAATAACAGTTAACCTCACCCATTATAATTAACTAAAAATGGTAACCCTAAACTATGAAAAATGATAAACAATAAAACAAGCAAAACAAAGTAACAAAATAATAAAATTCCTAAGTGGTCAAGATGTAAGCAGGCATATAGCAGTTCACTTGCAGGTGTATATGTCTCTGCCATGGAACAGGTTACACCAGGTCTCACCACATATGAAGTAGCTGAGTGGTGATAAGTCTCCCCCTCTACTTTCCGTCTGGTGTAGGCACTGCTCAGTGCCGTCAGCTCGGTTCCCCAGAGTGGTGAGGTCACTGTTTGTTTTAGCAGCTGCTTTCTTAAGGTCTGCCATGTTCAACAGTATCTCTTGGAGCAAGTTTGTAATGAGGGCAAGTCCAGAGGAGTTATCAGAGCTGCTTCGATGCTGCCCCGCTACAACAAGATGAGGACCGGGTCAGACGTTCTGAGGAAGTCTCACATGTGCACTTTCACTTGGTTCATCCATGCTGTAGTGACAAACATGTTGCTGATGCTGATTACAGCACTGGCAACATGACGCCTGGCATCACAGTGCCAGGCATTATGTCTCCCAGGAGTTACAGTGCCAAAGCGCCCTCCCGAGAAACATTCAGCTTCACCCCTCACACCCCCAAAAACTAAATATAACCTCCTCTGGGGCAGGCATGCCCTGGAGGGGGCAGAAATTGTGTGGGCACACAGGGCGTCACTGTTGCCCTTCTTGCGGCAGCAAAATGTAGTCGACAACTTGATGGGATATGCTTTCACTTTTGGTGGCCACACTAGGAAAGGAAGGCAAAGTTCAAAGTCCAAAGAACAGGCAAAATACCACAGCCAGGGTGCTGAAACAGGGCTCAATTGACTCAGCACAGTGAAGGAGCAAAGTAAGTGCCATCATTTTTTACAGATGTACAGTGATTCTCCTTAGTTAGAAGCTCAGTTCAGAATTAACCTGCCATCTTGTCAGTTGCTAGCCACATTCTGTGCAATTTTTATGTTTTGATACATGACAAATAGAAATGCTATGGTGATGGCACATACTGGCCCTAAATTTATACTGGCATATACAACTAAGTTGCTTAATCCCATTTTTGCTTTCATGTACCCTATAAGGAGGTAGTATTACATGTATATACCCCAATATATGCACAATTGCTTGCAAGTAAAACAATAGTATGTAAAATCATGTGCAACCCCAATCTTGTTGTATGCCTATTAATAGTTCTGCAACTCCTTCCCTATTTTGCATCATCAAAATGCAGTTTGGGGGGCAGGTGCTCGGTGGCTCAGCTGTATTAGGAAGTAGAATCATGGCAGAAGTACATTTAAGGTACTGTAACTGAGAATACAGCAGAGACTGTCTTAGCAAAAATGTGTTTAATCATCTCTTACTGGCAAGGGACTGAGGGGAATACACTTTTTTATCCTTCTCAATGTTTGACACTGTGGGCAGTAGGGTTTTGTCAGATCCCCTTGGGAATTAGGGGGGACTCGGCAGTATGGTTTTGTTTTGGTTTGAATCTTTCCTGACCAACAGATGTCGGCATGTAACCATTGGAAAATTTTCCTCAGAGGTTTTAGTTGTTTCCTGTGGTGGTGTGCAAGGTTCCATTTCATCCCGGATGTTGTTAGCAGATTACATGCTGCCGCCATGAGAGATTGTGAGATGGTACAACTTGGGTTTTCACTGCTAGAAAGATGATACACAGCTGTACCTCTCCTTTGCAGGGTCTGTAGCTGTAATAAACTGATGTTTATCTGAACAAAGTTATTGTATGTCTGCTAGTTGGTTGAGCCTGAATCCTGGAAAGACAGAATTGTTGATTACTGAACCAATATCTTGGAAGTCAGAAATAAAGAGGGTAGGTCTAAACATTCCTTTTTAAGGTGTTGCCACCCTCCAAGTTATGAAGAGGGCCAAACATGTGGGGCTCATGATGGAGGACAGGCTGACACCAGAACATCATGTGTCAGCTCTGATCTGTTGTGTTTTTTCTATTTGAGAAATGTTACCCAGTTGAAGCCCTATCTTCTATATGATGATCTGGTGACTGTTATCCACCCTTGGTGGCTTCCCACCTTGACTACTGTAACTCTCTTTATAGTGGACTTTTGGGAGTTGTGGTGGATCATCTCCAGCTGGAGCACAATGCTGTGGCATGGTTGATATCTGGTACATGCATATCACATTGGTGCTGCACAATCAGCATTGGCTACCAGGTGAATGACTTACCTCTTTTATAATTTCCTTGTTGGTATTCCAGGCCCTGCATAGGTTTGGTCATGACAACATAAAAGACCTCCTGTACCCATATAACCTGAATTGACTTCTCTGCTCCACTGGGGAGAATCTATTAGAAGTTCCATGTGCCCAATTGAAGTCTTCAAGGGATAAAGCTTTTCTGTGCCTTCTGTGTGTTAGTTGAACTTTTTACCATTGCATTTACATCATCTCTCCATGGTGGATGTTTTTAAAAAGGCCTTAAAATCACATCTGGTTTCACTGGTTTTTGAAGTTCTTTTGAATTTTGATTAGTCATTGGACAAATTTTAATTTTATCGATTGTTTATGTGTTGTTCATACAGCACTTCAAGCCCTTGGGATGTGGCTCTTTAAAACAAAATGACTTGACTAATAATAAGTAAAGAATCCTTTATTCCACAAAATTAAACTCTAGCTGATTTAGGTTCTTGGGCAGGCAGCTCCTTGCCATGGATTTCCTATCCAGATGGTGTCAGCTTCTCATTAAACCAAGGAAAAACTGTTATCAAAGAACATGTCCAAAACCTATGATGTTGCATGTTATGACTTCATGAAATAAAATTACCCCATTAAGGAGAATTTTAAGGATTGTGAAGAGTTATTCAGCATTATCATGAGAGAGAGAGTGGGTTTAAATCACTTTAGGAATTTGCATTGCTTAGTAATGAAAACTTCCTTGTTTAGAACCAGTAATGCTAAGTTAAACAGAGGTCCTTGATAAATTCCTACTGTCTATGGAGCAAGTTAAAAGGAGGCTTAATAGTATAAATTGGTACATCTGGAGGCCCTAGTCAAATCTCAAATTGGATGGTGAAGAAAAGAGCTGACATTTTAGCCCCTTTCTTGTGTTATATTTTAAATACTTAATCTAAGGAGGGGGTTATAACGAGGCATGGAAATTGGCAAACATAGCCCTCATCCCTAAGGTAAGCCCCTAAATTAAAATAGGAAAGGACTTTAGATCAATCTGTTTAGATCTACAGTAGCCAAAGCCTGTGAAGCCTTTATCTATGATGGGATTTGGGTTCAGATTACTAATATATTGAATAAAAACCCAGATCTATTGTAGGGTGTTCCACAGTGGATGCTCTGATCAAGTATAGGAATGCATGTCAGGAAGCCATGAAAAAGAAACAAGGGTATCAGCCAGTGCTTATAGATTTTTGAAGGCACTTGGCCTCATTAATCATCACATTTTGAATGAAAAGGTTTAGAATTATGAGTGCAACTTGACTTTGGTAAGGTGGGTTAGAGAATTTCTTAGAAACAGTTTCTAATTTTAGTTAGGGAAAAAAGGATAGCGGAGGCTGCCGGAGTTATTAAACATTTCAATGATAGAAAATTTTGAAATGTGTGGATCAGGGGTGAATGATTTAATTCAATCTTATCTTGACAAAACTGTAATATGGTCTCAGCTTAATGAAATGAATGATCAATCCCACAAAAAACTAAAGAGATTTGTTTCCCTAAGATGTGACCCCCTCCCCCCTAGTTTGGATCCAATTTTTGTCGAACGAATAGAGGTACGGAGGGAATATCATGTAACCCTTTTGGATATCACTATATTTCTGAAATTGATGAGACATATTAACAATATTGCCTAAAGGACCAATAAAAAGGTTATTTTTTAAAGTCATCCTTAAAAGAACAAGATTGAGAACTGATGACTTAGTAGTTGTGTTCAAAGTAATGGTCCTTCCCTGCTGGAATAAAGGTGTCCTATATGGCAATCCCCTTTAACTAAACAGGGTCAGAAAACACCAGAGAACATCCAGAAAAGAGCCATATGCATTATTTATGATCTAGGAGTAGATGTGAAGGGTGTGGAGTTATTTTTGAATTTAGCAACCCTTGCTAAACTAAGGTTAGACAGATACAAAAATCCCAAACATCATTTGCATACTTTACTAACACCAACAACTGCTAGTCATTATTCAGGTAGGAAACGGTTAAATGGTAGACTCATGTAAAGAGATGTAGGGCTACTGTAAAGAACATTTTTTGTTATCTGGGTGATCAATAAATTTGCTTGAACTGTTTGTGGTTGTAGTAGAGGCTTAAATATTGATTTCTTAACTTTACACCTTTGTATTATGTGATACATAACAGTGCTTTGTGATGTATTCATTTATGTGCTATGATATTGTATTGTGCTATTTATTAATCCCTTTGCATGAATATCAACCCTTGAGGTGGCAATGTATTATCCTCCCAAATAAAATTAATGGTAATGCCCCTCTCTTTGTAAGAAGGGATGAATCAATATGGTATACAAACACATACCAATTTTTAGGAATTCCCTACTGACTCTATTACATTATTTTTTTTTCTAGACTAATTCTTTATATGTGCTATTACTTTCTTATGTGGTTGCTCATGGCTCTATTAACACACATGCATCAGTAATATATTTACAGATAGTGTGGGCCTCATGAACCTTTTCTTAGATACACTCAATTCCTAAGCCCCATTCTTGCTTGAGGCAGTGGATCTGATAAAAGGGAACATGGCACTCAGTGAACATAACACGTATCAGATTTGGTGCTGAGTTTATACCAGGGAGGATAAACCCAACATTTCAAAGGGGGGGGGGTGATGGGTTTATCCAGACTAGATCACAAATTGTCCCAAGGGAGTGTGAAAACCTTTCAACAACTCTCACAAGAATGTAATGTCCCACAAAAAGATTTTTTACTGTTGTTTACAGCTATGGAGTTTCCTGCAAAACAAAAAAGACCTTGCCTAGGACCGAACCTGGTACCCTCCTACCCCTAGCCTGCCACCAACCCACCACAACGCACAGCCAGCTCAGCAGCTGACTGCTGCATTACATCCCACAAACCCTACCTCCCCTTCCACCCATCGCACGGCGTGTTCACTTCCCTCCCATGCGTGTGTACATATAGCGACATCCTGTAGCTATAGTTGAGGACCCCCTCCATCTGGTTGCCCTCCCTGCCCAGTAGCCTTGTGCACAGGTGCTATGATTGAGTCGCCCTTTTTGAAAGTGCTCAATTGTGGTCACCACTGTCACAGACTATCCAGTTCTACTCCCCCCTCAACCTCTTGCTCACCAATCCCTTTAACTGATCCCTTATGCTCTGAACTCTCCATGTGTGAGTTCCAAACCTTTGTCTCTTGCTTCTAGGTTCACTCAGAGGTGCTGTATTTTTCCTTTAGACTATCCAGAAAGCTAGACTTCCTCCTTCCTTTAGATTGTGTTACTTCTTAAGCACAGTGATCAATTGACCTAGAAGTTACCCTTTCACTCAGCCTTACATTTCTCCTCCTTATCTAATCCCCCCAATTTAAAGTTGAGCTTTGTAGTTTATAATCTTCCCTAGTCTTATTTTTACTTTCCCAGGATTAGCTAAATAAATGCATGACTTTCACTGAGCCCAGGTGGCCTTTTCCTGATAGCTCCATCCACGTGTGTTGGTCCCCACTGGCACTGTGCACCAGCTGCCCCACCATACCACCACCACCCTTGGTGAGCACCGCCTTTTATAGGCTGGGTCCCATGGGTATTTTAACCAATCAGCTTAGTTCCTCATTAGCAGGCTATACTAACACGACACTAGTGGCCGTCCCATCACTCTCCCATCTGCCTAAACCCAGAGTCTCATCATGCTGCCTCTGCACTTAACTTTATTGTGTCTACTCCTCCCCCCTCTAACATCCCTCCCTCCTGCCACCTACCCTGAAGCTCCTTCTTCCTCTGCTACAGGCTCCACCTGGGCAACATATCCCCCCATCACACCACCCACATCCCTGGCCCACCCCTTCATGCCACTTTAATTAATTGGAAAGTAGGCGCTACCATCCTGCCAGCTTCCTTCCACGCTGGGCTGTCAGTACTACACCCGACACCTCCAAAAAACCTTTCATCAACCCCACAACAACTACCAAACCCACGCAAGGCGAAATGGGTGCTGTTCATAGTAAAGCAGTTCATACCACTACTGCTACTCCTGGCAGGGGATGTTGAACCTAATCCAGGGCCAACTGCCCCCCCTAACAATAACACCTCCCCTAGTGTCCAACTCCCACGTGGACTTAAAATTATGCACCTTAACATTTGCAGCCTCCTGAACAAAATCACCCCCCTCCAACCGCACATTCTCTCCCTGCACCCTGACATCCTTATTATCATGGAAACTTGACTGAAACCCCATAACTTGGATGCTGAATTATCCATCCCTGGCTATTCCCTCATTTGACATGACCGCCCAGGGAAAAAGAAGAGTGGGGCATTGCCATGTTCATCTCCACCAAGCTACAATTCGCACCAGTCCAACTCCCCAACCCAATGCACCTCATAGACTCCCTCCTACTCAAAATATCACTCCCTCACTCTATCCCTTTATATATAGCGGGGTCCTATTGCACTCCAGACACCCCCCAGCATGCCATCCTAGAACACCTATGTACCCTAAAATCGCTTGCCTCGGGGGGAGAGCTATACAGCCTTGGGGATTTCAACGTCAACTGGCTCTCTACCACAAACTCTAAGCTCAAAAACCAGGTGACTGCACTAAACCTATCCCAACAAATCTCTGAACCCACTCACTTAAATCACAAATCCCTTAACCACTCTCTCCTGGATTGGGCCCTCACCACACACCCCCATCGGGTCCTAGAAGCAGGTATACTACCCGTTTCCCTAACTGACCACCACTTGATTTATGTAGTAAGAAAAATATTCAAGTCCCAGGCACTGCCCCCGCGAATACTATTCACTAGATCTTACAAATCCCTACACCTTGCTGCACTCCTAACTGACCTATTTTCCACTGATTGGTCAGGCATTCAACACGCCTCCTCCATCGACTAGGCCATGGAATTTTTCAGATCCAAATTCCTGGCAATCTGGGACCACTACGCACCTCTAAGAAGAGCCCATGTAAGAGGTGCCCACCTACCCGGGGTTAACGCAAACATTATCGAACAACTCACGTCAGGTACATAGTCTGGAAATCTCACAAGGTCGCTGGCACCCAGGCAGCCCTCCAACACTACAGCACACTTCGAAATGTATGCACTAAAATAATTCATCAGGCAAAAGCAAACTACTTTAAGGTCTCTTTCCAATCAAACCTCAACCACCCGCAAAATTCTGGAAATTGATGAAATCACTGCTTTCTCCTCCTTCCCAGCCACCCAACCTGGCCCTAAATATAAAAGGCCCCATGGTCTCTGACTCAAGTGATGTAGCCACTGCTTTCAACACATTTTTTACTAACTGTGCCTCCTCCTTTCTATCCACAAACATGCACCCCCCATGATCCCATCAGCACCCTTGCTACCACCACCCCTGTCCTCCCACTTCTCGTTTCACCTGGTCTCCCAGCCAAAGTACTAACAGCCCTACATTCACTCAGTCCTTCCAAAGATAAATGCCCCTCTGGCCTTGACTTCAGGATGCTTTACCTATCTGACCCAGCCATCGCCACCCCACTGGCCTCCCTCTATAACCTCTCTTTCTCTCTCACTAAAATCCTGGCTGAATGGAAACAAGCCACAGTCATCCCTCTCCCTAAAGGTGGCGACCCCTCCTCGCCGGGCAATTACCAACTTATCTCCCTTCTCCCTATTCTAGCCAATGTCCAGGAACAACTTGTTCTCGCCCAACTATCCACCTTCCTTGACTCCTCCTCCTCCTCCTTTCTCTCACACTACCAGTCTGGCTTCCAGAAATCGCACTGCACTATCACCTCCCTACTAAGGCTAACCAATGACATCCTCACCGGCATGGACAAAGGGCACGTCACTTCAGCGATCTTCATCGACCTAGCTAAAGCTTTCAACACGGTCTCCCACTCACTCCTGTTATCTAAACTCGCCCTCGCCAGCCTCTCAGGTGAGGCTACCAGCTGGTTCCACTCTTACCTGGAAGGGAGGCAACAAGCAGTAAGAATTGGTTCACACACCTCTGTCCCACTTCCTGTCACTATAGGGGTGCCACAAGGCTCGGTACTTGGCACGCTACTCTTCTCTATATTTCTAAATGATCTGCCCTCAGTGTGCCGTCGCTCATTCATACACATGTACGACAACACAGTACTATATGCCACAGGTCCCTCCCCCGCTGAAGTGTCATCCAGACTTCAGGAGAATTTTAATGCTATCCAGCTCTGGTTCCGCTCTAACCAGCTATTTCTCAACCCTAAGAAAACTGTCTCACTCACTTTTGGGTCCCGGCAAAGGCTCTCCCATGTCGCCACATCCCCCACCTTCCACACTTTAGATGGGACTCTCCTGGAGACCTGTACCTCGTTCAGATACCTTGGGGTCTGGCTCGGCCAACACCTTGACTTCTCAGCACACATTGATGCTATCCACAAAAAACTCCACCCGAAACTGGGTGCCCTTTACTGGAACAGCAGTTGCATTCCTCTGACAACCCGCAAAGAAATTGTTCAGAAAATTATACTCCCGCTCTTTGACTATGGGGACACCGTATACAGCACGGCCCCTAAGTCCTCCCTTGCCAGGCTGGACCCTCTCTTCCATTCATTCTGCTGTTTTGATCAGGACCATCCACCCACAACTCACCACTGTGACCTCTACAAGTCCTTAGATCTACCTTCCTTACAGGATCGAAGAATGGTGCATTGCACTAGGCTAACAGCAAAATACTGGACCCAGTCCATCCTCCCATATCTCACAACCACCCTAGTTCCCCAAACCCCTTCTACTTATTCTCTCCATCACATTGACTCCAGGCTACTCTCCCTTCCAAGGATGTCCTCCACCAAAGGTCAGCATGCTTTCAAGTACTGTATGCCTTACATATGGAACTCCCTTTTTGCTGAGCTCAGACACTCCACCTCCACTCAGCAGCTCAGCCATCTCCTCAAACAGCATTTCACCACTGCCTGCACGTGCAGCTAGCCCTTTACGCCTAATGATGTACGTATGTATTTTAGCTTGCATGTTTGTTCCTACCGCTAACAAACCTCTATTGCTGCAGCACTTAGCCTCACAGTGAGCTCTAACCCTCTCACTGCACTAATGTCTACTTCCCCTGCCATGAGACAGGTGTACCTTGTAAAATGTGTTTTCTATCATCCATGTAATGTATCACTTATTGTAATGTATGTCTGATTACTGTCTATCCAAACTTCCCCTTCCCAAGGATGCATCTGGAATCGACTGTACACCACTCAGCATGCCTTCCTGGTTAAACTTTTAAATAAATAAATTAGGTTAATCCCAATCACTATGCATCACCTACTGCTACTCTTACTCTTCTCCTGTCCGGTCTGGTATAATCACACTGATTCCAAAGGTACAACATCTTTCTGTTTCTCATAGGCAAACTTTATTTCAGTAAGCCTTTCCCAAGTAACTAACTCATCTGACATATGAAATGCATCCCGACCCCTTTTGCACCACCCTGGATGCTCTCACAAGCCACTTGTATTAGGGCTCTTACTCTTTATTATTTAACAACAGTGCCCAGACAACATACGATTGTGAGGCTGACTACCTACACATCATCCTAATGCAAAAAAGAGTTTAGAAATCAGAGATCTATGCATAAAGTAAAATTGTAAGATCACATTGTGGGCTTCACAGCCCACTACCCTGGGGCAGCAATAGCCTCTCTGTGCCAACAGTAAAAATTTTAATATGCTCTGTAAGGTTTGGGAAGGGATCGTAACTCTGGCTGAGTTGCCAGTCAGCCAATTCCTTCCCACTTCCTTGTCTGCTTGCTCCACCCCGACCCTATTAGTCAAGTAGTGGCTTTCATTTTTCTTAACAGGCAGTCTAAAGTTTGTAAAATAATTCAGAAAATTAGCCCCTTACTTATAGGGCATGTCATAAATACTCTCCTGGCTAAGCATTCTGTGTCACGGAGGCGCGGGGGCGGAGAGAGCGGACTAGAAAAGTGGGAAGGGATTGGCTGGCTGGCAGCTCAGCCAGAGTTATGATCCCTTCCCAAACCTTACAGAGCATATTCAAATTTTTACTGTTGGCACAGAGGGGCTATCGCTTCCCCAGGGTAGCGAGCTGTGAAGCCCAAAGTCTTAGTAATGAGAAGTCGCACCTTTACTTTAAGAAACTTCTTGTCATACTACTTATTTGCCCTGGGAATGTTGAAGTTAACCTGGGTCCTAATACCCTTACCTCTCTCTTAGAATTTGGTCTAGCTACTGGTCTAAAAATTATGTTGATGAATGGATGTAGCCTCCAAAATAAAATAGATTTAGTGACGACTTGGGTATCCCACACTAATCCTGATATGCTAGTGGTTATGGAAACTTAGCTAAAGGCTTCCATCCCTGATCAGCAGGTAGCACTACCATCCTTCAATGCTTTTTGGGTAGATAGACCAATGAGGGGTGGGGGTGTGGTAATTTATATCCTTGATAAGCTTTCGGCCGCCAAAATATTTGCTTCAGCTTAACCTAAGGAATTTGAATGTTTGGCCCTAAAATTAACAGTACGAACTTACGAAATTTGCCAGCAGATAAAAGTCTAGTGGTCTATCAAGTCTGCTCGAATGTTCAGCTAGCATCCCTTATTCTGCAGCTGCCCCTCCTCCCACCCTTCCCCTCCCTTGACTCTCCCTTGCCCTGTCCCAGCCCCTTTGAAGCTGTCTACTGTTCTACTGGATACTACTTCTGCCGGTAACACATTACACCCAACTACCACCCTCTCCATAAAAAAGTGTTTCCTCATCTCCCTCCTGAACCTTCCTCCCTTCCTCCAGCCTCATATCATGGCCCTGGGTGTGCCTCCCCTTCCTTACTTTGAACAGCCCTCTGTACGTGTCTTGTTTATTCCTTTCATGTACTTGAAGGTTTCAATCATATCCTCCGTCCCTCTTCTCCTCCAGCGAGTACATGTTCAACTCCCTCAGCCTCCTCTCATGTGGCAAACCTCCCATCCCCTTGATCATCTTTGTCACCTTGCACTGTACCCTCTCCAGTAACTTAATGTGCCTCTTCAGATATGGGCACCAGTACTCCACGCAGTACTCCAGGTGTGGTCTAACTAATGATCTATACAGTGGCAGAATAACCTCCCCTCTACTCGAGGAAATACCTCTTGCAATGCAACCCAGCATTTTGTTGGCCTTTGCAGCTGCCTTCCTACATTGTGCCGAGTTGTTCATTGACACTGTAATGAGTACCCCTAGATCCTTCTCCTCCTCTGTCTTGGCTAGCTGCACTCCTCCCAGCTGGTAACTCCTCCTTAGATTTTTGCCCCAAAATGCAGCACCTTGTACTTTTTGGCATTGAATCCCAGTTGCTGGTGTCTGACCAGGTTTTCAGGTTTGCCAGATCATCCTGCAACCTTGCTATCCCCTAGGTAGTCCATTACAGCTCCCATCTTTGTGTCATCAGCAAACAGACTGATCTTGCTCTTTATGCCCAATGATATGTCTGCAATGAATATCCCAAACAATACTGGTCCCAACACCAAGCCCTGCAGAACACTGCTTGTCACTACCCTTGAGGATGAGAGCTCCTCACTCACCACCACCCTCTGTTGCCTTCCCTGAAGCCAGTTCCCTACCCATCTCACCAGCTTTGCACCCACTCCTGTGCCTTCTAACTTACTTCCCAGTCTCCCATGTGGCACTGAGTTGAATGCCTTACTGAAGTCCAGATACAGGAGATCCACTACATGGCCCCCATCCAACTGCCTAGTTACCCAGTCATAGAACTCCACCAGGTTGGTTTGGCAGGATCTGCCATTTGCGAAGCCATGCTGTCTGCTGTCCTGTAGTCCTTTGGCCTCTAGGAGGGCCACCAGCCTCTCCTACAGGATAATCTCTATCAGCTTACCCATGATGTATGTAAGGCTCACCAGTCTATAGTTCCCCCGTTCATCCTTGGGGCTGCTCTTCTGGAGGGACACAACATGAGCCGTCCTCCAATCCTGAGATACACACCCTGAGTGTAGTGAGGCATTAAATAGATCTGCCAAAGGTCCCACCAGGACCTCTGCCAGCTCCTTCAGTACTCTGGGATGGATGCCATCTGGGCCAGGCACCTTGTCCACCCTCAGTGCCCTTGTTAATGCCCAGTACCAGCCTGAGCTCCGTCGATGCCTTGGCTTCCCTTACTGCCCTTGTCACCTCTTTCGATTCCTTCAGGTACTTCTTCCTGTCCTTCCCCTCCCATTTTTTTTGTACATCCTAAAGGCAGCTCGTTTTCTCCTTACCTTTTCCATTACCTCCTTGCTCACCCAGCTAGGTTTCTTTGCCTTAGCCTTCTTGCTCTGGGCCTTGCTGCAGGTTCTGGTTGCCTCCACTATGCCCAGCTATATGAGCTCCCACATCTGATTAATGCCCATACTAGGTTGAATTCTGGCCAGGTACCCTTTTACCACTTCCCCCATCCTCCTGAAGCTGGCTCTCCTGAAGTCCAGCACCCTTGTGCTGGCTTCCATTCCTTCTTTACCCACATCCAACGTGAACCATACTGAGTGATGGTCACTCCCCGCCAGTGGTTCTTCCACCCTAAGTTCCCTCACAAACTCCCCATTTGCCAGCATGAGGTCAAGGGTATTCCCTAACAAGGTTGGTTCACTGACCATTTGCATCAGGAAGCTGTCCTGGAAGACATCAAGCAGTACCTGCTCCCTTCTATTCCTGATTGTTGGGGTACTCCAATCCACTTTTGCATTTTGAAGTCCCTCACAATCACCACCCTACCCTTCTCACAGGTCCTCCTGATCTTTTCTACTAGTTCCCTGTCTAACTCTTCTGTCTGAGAGGGCAGGCTGTACACCACTCCCATCCTGAGAGCCCTATTCTTGGAATCCTGGATTTGCATCCATAGTGACTCTGTACTCCCCTCCTCCCCTTCCTCCCATACACACTTCAGTCCTTCCCTCACATATAGTGCCACCCCCCCTTCCCAATCACTCTACGTCTACGAAATATCCTGTACCCTGGTATCAATAGGGCTAGCCATTGTGTTAAGTGACCCATGTTTCTGTAATGGCTGCAATGTTCCCCTCCCCCTCTGTCTGTAGCTCTGCAGTTTTCTTCCCAAGGCTCCTAACATTTAGGGTGATCACCTTCCACCTCTTCCCCTTCTGCCCTCCTTTACTGGCATCACCACTAGTACTTGCCCTTTGTCTTTTGCCACTGTTATGGGGGGTAAGCTCATATGGCTTCCCAGCCTGTGGTCTCTGCATGTTCCTTGCCCACTTGCCACCCCCCGCTCCTAGTTTAAATTCCCAACTTCCTCTATGTACGCCTCCATCCTCTGTCCAGTGTCATCCTCTGAAGCAATCAATGTACTTGGCTGGTATAGACCGCCAGCCAGGGGCTCAGAATTACTTAATATCATTCGAAACTTTGTCGACTCTAACTCCAGTGAAACAATAATCCTTGGGGACCTTAACCTGGATTGGCTCCATCCTAGATCTAATAACCTTAAGAAATTATGTGATGAACTAGGCATCTCACAACTAATCACAGAACCAACTAGGCCCAACATTAAAAACCCTAATAAAAGTACATTGCCTGACCTTTTACTAACAAACAGGCCTCATAAATTTACTCGCTCTGCTGTATTTTTTAACGATGTCAGCGATCAAAACATCGTGGTTGGAATAAGCAAATGGGAAAGGCGCCTCCACAATGCAAAATTTGTGACCAAAATCAGCTATCAGAAATTCAATTTGGAAAATTATCTAATAGATCTCAGGAACATAAACTGGCAAACTTTTCATCTAGCTACTTCAGTAGATAAAGCAGTTGCCATTTTTACCACAATGGTATTATCACTAATAAATAAACATGCTCCATTTATAAAATCTAGAGTTAAAAAGGCCTCCCAGCCATGGTTTACTCCTGGTCTGAAAAAAGCCCTAGCTGAGTGGGATAAACTTTGGGTCACGGCTAGACTAACCAAGTTACCCATGGATTGGTTGGCCTTCAAGAGGGCAAGAAATGCATGTCCCAAGGAAATATAATTTTGGACCAAGCAATAATCCTCGAAAAACTGAACTCACATTTTGCTACAGCTGGTCTAGTGTTTGACTCCTCTCCCATCCACAAAACTAGTGAAGAACTCCTTGCTGGAGGATACCCCAGCCAGCCCACAAATCCTGAACTCTCTCAGTCTATCCCCAATAACTTTTAAACAAGTCAAAGACATGCTAGTAATGTTAGATCCCAAGAAGAGTGCTGGTGTAGACGGGATAGACCCATTTTTCCTTCAAGCCAGCTAGTACTTCCTTATAGACCCTATAACTAATTTATTTAACATGTCAATTACTTCAGGTTCTGTCCCCACCCTATGGAAAACAGCCCACCTACTCCCTCTGTTCATATTGGGTGACCCTATTGATCTGAATAACTATTGGCCCATTTCAGTATTACCCATACTCCCTAAACTTCTTGGAAAATTAATCAATGCACAACAAAGGGATTACCTAGAAAAAGATGAAACTTTTTAATCCACTTCAATCAGGCTTCCAACAGCAACATAGTACAGTTTCAGCACTGACTAAAGTGACAGATGACTCATTCACCGCCCTCAACGACAAACATTTTACCGGAGCTGTGTATCTAGACCTAAGTAAGACATTTGACACAGTAGAGCATAACCTACTGTTGTTGAAACTTAAGGAACATAGACTTAATCACTTATCTGTTAGCTGGTTTGCTAGCTACCTATCAGGGAGAGTCCAATGTATTAAAGCAGATGGCCTACTGTCCCCTCCTTTACCACTACTGAGTGGTGTGCCCCAGGGATCCATATTAGGTTCCCTCTTCTTTTCAATCTATTTTGATTCCTTAGGTAGTAACATTCTTACAGCGAATCTGCTTTTTTTTTTTTGCAGATACTTTCTTTTATATCTCTAAACTGTCATTAAGTTGGCATTGCACTCCAAATTGAATTCAAGCAATTACAACTTAATCTCCTTAGTTCAAAACTCCTGCTAAATGCAAATAAGACCAAGGTATTGTACTTCACTCCTACCTTATCTGCATCTCCATCATCAACGCAGGACAACATACCTATGCTAACATTGCTAGGAGAGTCACTGGAGAGTGTACAAAAATGTATGTATCTTGGGATGTGGTTAGACAATCATCTTTCCTTTACCATCCATTCTGAAACACTAGTGAAAAAACTGAGAGTTAGATTAGGATTTTTCTTTAGAAAAAAATTCCTATTTCTTACAGAAGTCAGGAAATGGTTAGTCCAAGCCACATTTCTCCCTTTACTAGATTATGCAGACGTTCTGTATTCCAACAGCCCAACATCTTGCCTTCACAAACTGGACATACTTTACTATTGGGTTCAATGTTTTATCTGAAATGCCCTTTCAAGAACACATCATTGCTCATTATATTCAGCAGTGGGATGGACATCACTTGCCACCAGAAGGAGGATGTATAGCTGTATCTGGGTGTACAAAGCCATGCTGAATAAACTCCACTCCTATTATTTCTTTCTTATTTCACCAATCCCTTAGTTGCTACTCACTTAGGAAAAACTCCATAATCTAACTAGACATTCCCAAATTTCACTCCTGTTTTGGAAAAACTACAATCAGTTAAACTTTATCTTCTGCTTGAAATAAACTCCAGAACACCTCAGGCTCTCCAATTACATCTCTCTGAATGTCATCAAATCCCTTATTAGCAATTCCATTAAGGAGGATTGATGTCACTGTTACACTAACTAACTGGGTTTCTGGATTATTTTGTCCCCCAATTATGACTGGGTCTATGCTCTTTACCAGCTATGGTGGGAGTCTCTGTTTCCATTACTGTGCACTTATTTTACCCCCATCCCATCCGCTGGCAGGAAATTGGCTGTCTTGCACTGTATTTGTATTTTTGCTACTTATGGCTAATTCTGTCTTTTGTACTATGCTTTCTATGCCATTTTGTTATCTTTCTGTACAACTCATTCTGCAGAGTATGCCATCCTGTATTTGTATTTGCCCTGATTTATGCTTTGTATGTATCTGCTGTTTGTGTTTTGCCTGTGGCAGGACCTCCTTGCAAATGAGCTTGCTCAATGGAGCTTTCCTGTCTAAACAAACCTGAACTTGATGTATGGAGGGAACGCAAGTGAAAAATGGTTGTACATTTTTTAGATCTCCAGTGACTACAAAACACTTTGGAACCTCCTTTACTGATGGATGCTGGTGGGACTGTGACATACAGGGCCTCCACATGCACATATTCTGGAAAAGCCCCAATTTACATAACTTATGGGAGATGGTCTGTAAAACCCTGAATGAGATCATTGAAACATCGATTCCCAGGTCCTTTAATTTAAACACCTCATCCTGGGAGTTAGTCCCCCAGGACTCAAAGGGAAAAAATGTAAATATGTATTCCAAATCCTGATTATCCATACTGCAAAGCCAGTGTCACAAAAATGGCTGCAGGAAGAGTCTCTAGACCTGGGGTCATGGCTGGCAGTTTGTAAATGAAACTGTAATCCAAGGAACACAAGTGGAATCAGAGGCTTTGTGGGCCACGGCAGAGATGAGAAATGCCATCCATTTGGGTTTGATCTACAGACCTCCATCATCACAAAGAGTGGAAGGGGACAAAGAACTGACGGAGAGTATACAGAAAATGACAGACGGGGGGAGGAGGTACTAGTAGGGGATTTCAATTTACCGGATGTAAATTGGATTTCTTACACAGCGGCTACTGCAAGGAGCAGGCATATCCTGAAGGTCCTGACAGGAGCAGGGCTAGTATACAACTAGTCACAGCATCCACACAAGGAGATGCCATCCTAGATCTAGTACTAATAAATGGTAACAAAGTGGTGGAAGTGGATGTGGGGAGCCATCTGGGCTCAAGTGACCATCGAACGGTATGGCTCAAGGTCAGCACGGTTGAAGCTTGTAGTCATTCGAAGGTCAAGATTCTTGACTTTAAAAAAGTGGATTTTGCAGACATGAAAACCTGTCTTAAGGAGATCCTAAAACAGAGGCCCAAGAAAGGGGTAGAAGACTGTTGGGAAAGCATAAAAATAGGCATTAACAGCAGTCATGTAAAAATGCACCAGGCAGATTAGCAAGGCAAAAAGGAAAAGAAACCCTCTTTGGTTCTCTAAAGAAGCTGCAACCATAGTGAGGGAAAAAGGGGCAGCATTTAGGAAGTACAAGGGATCCTGGAGTGATAGGGACATGATCTTATATAAAGAAAAATTAAAGGAAATAGGTAGGGTGATTAGGGTGGCTAAGGCACAAACAGAGGAGAAAATTGCTAGGGGAGTAAAGGGGAAACAAGACCTTCAATAGGTATATTAGTGAGAAAAGGAAAAACAAAGGCAGAATTGTAAGACTTACAAACAGGGATGGGCAAAAGGTGGGTGGAGATAGGGAAAAGCCTGAGGTCCTAAACAGGTACTTCTGCTCAGTGTTTACTAGAGAGGGTGATGGAAATGGAGCAGCCCTGAAGAAGGGGGGCATCCCAACTGAAGGCGTGGACACAAGCCCTTTTACAGGGAAAAGGGTCATAGAAGAATTAAATAAGCTAAAGGTGGACAAAGCTATGGGTCCGGATGGAATACATCCAAGGATACTAAAAGAGCTTAGAGAAGAACTGGCAGCATCACTGGTGGAACCTTTCAACAGATCACTCCAAGAAGGGATGGTTCCCTAGGACTGGAGGAGGCAACAGGGGTCTATCTCCATAAAGGGGTAAGCAGAGAGGTGACTGGAAATTACCAACCGGTCAGTCTGACCTCAATCATGGGTAAAATGATGGAATCTCTGCTGAAGGAAAAGATATTAGCATTTCTTGAAGCTAGCAGCCAGCAAGACAAAAGGCAGCACAGTTTCATGATGGGAAGGTCATGTCAGACAAATCTGGTTGGAACCCAATTAGATTAGTGCTACATTAATAGCGCAGCTGAAGAGAGCGCTAGTTCATCTAGCACTACCATGGACAACGAGCGGGGATTTATAGCACTTGCGATGTATGCTCCCCTGGTTGCTGTCCATGGTGCTGCCATAGGACAAGGGCAACAGAAGACCAGGCACTGGCCGAGTTGCTCCCGTGTGGGGGGTTGAGGCATGGAGTAGCTCGCCTGGGAGGCAGTAGAGATCAGGATTCTATTCCTGGTCTCCTATCATTTTGCCAACATTGGGACTTAGATTTATTTACAAGGAGCCGTGGAAACAGTATTCCATAGCCCCTTAAATTGTAATGTGCCCCATGATCCACTCCTCCCGGAGGGAGAATCTTTAGGTACAGGGTCTGCAGGTGGCAGAGTGCCCTGCGTTGGGGCATGCCAGGGGAGAAGCCCCAGACAAAAACAAATGTGATGGCATTTTTGCTGCACTATTGTTCGCTGTTGCCAATGACATTGTGGTCTGCTATGTTCAGACCCAGTGCCATCTGGTTGAATATTTTGACTGGATCACTCAAATAGTAGACCGGGGGGAGCAGTGGAAATGGTGTATCTAGATTTTAGTAAAGCCTTTTACACTGTGCCACACAGATGGCTATTAAACAAGCTTAAACAACAACAAAAATCAAAAAAAGACCTAGGAGTATTTATATCAGATGACCTAAAGGTGAGCAAGCAATGTGAGAAGACAGTAAGGAGGGCTGGGGGGATACTGGGATGCATAGGGAGAGGCATCAACAGTAGAAAGCAAGAAGTTATTATCCCTCTGTACAGACAGTTGGTGAGACCCTATCTAGAGTACTGCGTGCAATTCTAGAAGCCCCATCTCCGCAAAGACATAGACAGAATGGAGGCTGTTCAGAGGAGGGCAACCAAAATGGTACAGGGTCTGCACCACAAGACATACGAGGAAAGACTAAAGTAGCTTAGTATGTATACCCTTGAGGAAAGAAGGGAGAGAGGGGTAATAATAGAAACTTTCAAGTATCTCAAGGGAATTAACAAAGTACAAGAAGGTAGTATCTTTCAGAAAAAGAGATGTACAAGAACAAGGGGGCACAATTTGAAGATAGAGGGGTAAGGCTCAGAGGTAATGTTAGAAAGTATTTTTTCACAAAGAGGGTTGTGGATGCATGGAACAGCCTTCCTGAGGAGGTTGTGGAGTTGGGAACAGTGGGAGAATTCAAGAATGCATGGGACAGACATAAGGCAATTCTAGTGGGGGGGTAGGAGGAAGTAAGCTGTTGATTAACTAGAATCTGCAGCTTATCCATCAGGTAGGGAAATGGGCAGACTGGGTGGGCCAAGTGGTCCTTATCCGCTGTCAAATTCTATGTTTCTATGGGTGTTGGGCAAAAGGTGGTAATCTGGGTGAGAAACTGGCTGAGGGATAGAATCCAGAGGGTAATGGTCAATGGAGCACTGTCAGAAGAAATGGAGGTGACTAGTGGGGTACCACAGGGGTCAGTGTTGGGACTGATACTATTCAATGTCTTCATCAGTTACATTGCGGAGGGGCTGGAAGGTAAGGTGTGAATGTTTGCGGGCAACACAAAACTCCACAACATGGTTGACACTCCAGAGGGGATGAAAAAAATGAGGGCTGACCTGCTTAATCTGGAGGAATGCTAAAACAAGTGGCAACTGAAATTTAACGCAAAGAAGAGCAAGATCATGTATCTGGGTAAAGGAAATATGTGTGTGGAACACCACTTAGGGAGCAAGAAACTATCAGCATCAAAGCAGGAATGCTACTTGGGGGTCATCATATCAGATGACTTGAAGGTTGATAAGCAATGCGAAAAGGCAGCATAAAAGGCCAGCCAGCCATTAAGCTGCATAGGGAGAAGCATCACAAGCAGGAGGAGAGAGGTGGTCCTGCCATTGTACAGATCCCTGGTGAGACCCCACCTGGAGTATTGCATCCACTTCTGGAAGCCTCACCTCTGGAAGGACATTGACAGGTTGAAGATGATACAGAGGAGGGCAATGAAGACGATCCATGGTCTTCATAAGTTGTCGTACTAGGATAGATTGAAGGAGCTCAACATGTATTTCCTCGAGCATAAAAGAGAAAGAGGGAACATGACTGAAACCTTCACATACCTCAAGAGAATGAACATAGTGCAGACACAGGAACTTTTTCAGGTAAATAGCTCTACTAGGACTAGGGGTCACAACATGAGACTGAGGGATGGGAAGTTCAGGAGCAACATGAGGAAGAATTTCTTCACTGAAAAGGGTGATTGATACGTGGAAGAACCTGCCCACAGAGGTTGTGAGGGCCACAACAGTAGGGGAATTCAAAAGAGCATGGGATAAGCACAGGAGAATAGTTGGAGGTTAGTCATTAAAGAGGGGGGTAGTAACAAAGGGCAGACTAGATGGATCGGGATATCCCCATCTGCTGTCACATTACATGTTTCTATGTTTAAGTCATTTCAACACAGTTTTCGTGCATCACTGTGTTTTGTTGTGAAAACTCTTTTTAAAGATTTTAGCCTTTGGAATTGCTGGGAGCAGCCCACAGCTGCAGTCCTGCACTGGCATACTAGCACCATTACATCTGAAGTTCCTTTTGATCTTTTGTTCAAAGTTTTAACAACATTTTTAGAAATGAAAAGTTAGGTCTCAGCTCTTGGAGGTGCCTTGTTCTGGTACTAAGCTTAACCACTGGATTAATTTTGAACCAAGATCCAGTTATATGACATTCAAAGACAAATAGTCGAGGTTTATTCTGTGTTTCATTTTTAATACAGGGGGCCAAAGCTTCCTGAAATGACCCAGTTATTTACATTTAAAGCTTAAAAAATAAGCTTTGAGTATACTTCATAAACATACAAGAACGTAATTACCAGAGATACAAGTGATGTTGCTCAACTTTTAGAAGGTGACTAGCATCTTTAAAGCAGCAAAGGAGTCCATGGGGTCTCGCTGTGATCAGATACCCTCATTGCATAGCCCCATTTTGTGCAGTTTTAATGTTCTCCAATTTAAAGTAATTTAACAAATTTCATTAAATACTTTTCCAGCAGTAGAAAAAAAAAATACCAGCTGACCTTTGACCTGCTGATATTCCATGCCAATTGTTCACACCCCTATAGCTTCTACTAAAGGTAACTGCTGGGGGGATCTGCAGAACCTTAGCAGGACCCTTCTGACAGGCGGCACAAGAAAGATACCAGCACAGCTTGCAGCCCCAAAGAAGGCTCCTGGCAGGAGCCAATCATTGTGGAGACCACGCCTCCAGCCCTCCAGGACACCAATAGGAGGTGTGGACCGACAGGACCAGGGAGTGTGGGTGTTTAAAACCCCAACAACATCTCTCAGTTCCTCAGCAAATCTCTGAGGGCAATAACCGCCAGGGGAGGAGGTCCACGGAACCTTAACTGGACCCCTCTGACTGGTGGCAGAAAAGGGAAACCAGCGGAGCTTGTAGCTTCAAGGAAAGCTCCAGGTGGGAGCCAATCGCTATGAAAACCATGCCTCCAGCCCTCAAGGGCACCAATAGGAGGCACAGACTGATGGGACCAGGATCCTTCCTGCTACTATTAGAAGCCTAGGACATCAAGCGGCTCCCGCACTGCATCCCCCCGTGACAAGAACAGAGGAGTCTGCCCACCAGAGTCAGCCCAATGAGACAGCCAGTGGCCAGACATCCTGCAGCACAACAAGCCAGTGGGGGAACAGCAACAAAGGAGTAAGACAGGATAAAGTAGGACATCAAGACAGTGTACCCTACACTAGCAGCAAGCGTCCTGCTTAAACTTCTGTAACTGCACACCCATTGCAAGGGAAGAAGGAGGGTCAGGGCATGCAATAGGAAGGAACAGGTAGCAGTAAGAAAAGAAAAGCAAAAACAAACAAAAACAAGCATTTGTCAATGCTGAATGTTGATTAAGTTGGTGTGTTGAGCTCACTCACTGCCCCTCTGTCACTCGCTCAGTCTGTTTCTCTCGGTGCTGCAGCTTGCTTGTTTGTACTGGGCTCCTGCCTGCATTGGCACCTTATTCTGCCCACTAACAAATCCGCAGCTCTCCCGACAGAGCTCCATTGAGGTGGCTCACTCCCCCTCTCTCACTTGCTCATTCTGTTTCTCCTGGTGCTGCAGGCGGCCCTTTTGTACTTGGCTCTTGCCTCTGTTGGTGGCTTTTTCTGCTCACAAAGAAATCTGCAGCAGTCCCGACACATGTCTGTTGAGCCTGCTGACTCCCCCTCTCTCACTCACTCATTCCGTTTCTGCCGGCGCTGCAGGCTGGCCTTTTGTACTGGGCTCCTGCCTGTGTTGCCACCTTTTTCTGCCAACAAAGAAATCCTCAGCAGTCATGATAGAGCTCTATTGAGCTCGCTCACTCACCCTCTCTCACTCACTCATTGTGTTTCTCCCAGTGCTGCAGGCTTCCCCTTTTGTACTGGGCTCCTGTCTACGTTGGCACCTTTTTCTGCCCACAAAGCAATCCACAGCTGTCCCGACAGAGCTTCTTTGAGGATGCCCACTTCCCTGTGTCACTTACTCATTCTGTTTCCCCTGGTGCTGCAGGCTACCCTTTTGTAGTGGGCTCCTGCCTCTGTTGGGGCCTTTTTCTGCCCACAAAGAAATCTGCAGCAGTCCTGACAAAGATCCATCGCTCATTCCATTTCTGTTTGTGCTGCAAGCTGGCCTTTTGTACTGGGCTCCTGCCTGCATTGCTGCATTTTCTGCCCACAAAGAAATCCACAGCAGTCACAACAGAGCTCCGTTGAGCTTGCTCACTACCGCTCTGTCACTCACTCATTCTGTGTCTGTTGGCACTGCAGGCTGCGCTTGGGTACAGAGCTCCTGGCTGCATTGGCACCTTTGTCTGTCCACAAAGAAATCCGCAGCTGTCCTGACAGAGCTCCTTTGAAGTCGCTCAGTCTCTCTCTGTTACACGCTCATTCTGTTTTTCCTGGCGCTGCAAGCAGCCCTTTTGTATGGGGCTCCTGCCTGCATTGGTACCTTTTTCTGCCCTCAAAGAAATCCACAGCAGTCCTGATAGAGCTCCATTGAGCTCACTCAGTTACCCTCTCTCATTCACTTATACTGTTTCTCCCAGTGCTGCAGGCTGGCCTTTTCTACTGGGCCCCTGCCTGCATTGACGCCTTTTTCTGCCCACAAAGAAAACCACAGCAATCCTGACCGAGCTCCGGTGAGTTCTCTCTCTCCCCCTCCCTCACTCTGTCACTTGTTCTGTTTCTCCCAGTGCTGCAGGCTGCCCTTTTGTACTGGGCTCTTGCGTTGGGGCCTTTTTCTGCCCACAAACAAATCCACAGCAACTCAGTCCCCCTGTCTCACTCACTCGTACTGTTTCTCCCACTGCTGCAGGCTGGCCTTTTCTACTGGGCCCCTGCCTGCATTGACACCTTTTTTCTGCCCACAAACAAATCCACAGCAGTTCTGACAGAGCACAGTTGAGCTCAGTCACTCCCCCCCTACTCGTTCAATCTTAATCTGTCCCAAACACTAATTTCCCACAGCGACCGTGCTATTCTCCGGCAGGAGTGCAAAAACATATTTTAGCCAGGATGTGAAAAATGACAGCTGTACTGTTCATAAGGAGGTGTGAAAAAATGCCACTGTTGAAAATGTGGTGTGAAAATATTACAAATTTGCGAAGCTACAAGGGTGCGTGGAAACAGTTCAACGCACGCTTGCAACACAGTCACATTATGGAGTTTCATCACCAAATTTTCAACATAGGGATTTTAGGACCTCTGCTCATGATTAGTGTCACTGTCATTTTCTTAATCTGTCCCAAACACTGATTTCCTACAATGACCGCGTTATTCTGTGCCACAACTGTGAAACCACATTTCAGTCAGGATATGAAAAATGACAGCTGTACTGCTCATTAGGAGGTATGAAAAAATGCCACTGTTGAAAATATGGCCTGACAATATTACAGATCTGAGAAGTTACAAGGGTGTGTTGAAAGTGTGCAACGCACACTTGTAACACAGTCATTTGATGGGCTATCATCACCAAATTTTCAACATAGGCATTTTAGGACCTCTGCTCATGACAGTACCACTGACATTTTCTTAATCTGTCCCAGATAGTGATTTCCCACAGCGACCGCTCTATTCTGCGCCGGATGTGCGAAAATACATTTCGACCAGGATGGGAAAAATGACAGCTGCATATTCATACGTAGGTGTGGGAAAATTTCAATGTTGAAAATCTGGAGTGAAAATATTAATTTGCAAAGTTACGAGCGTCCGTGCAAACTGTGCAACGCACACTCGTAACACAGTCATTTTATGGAATATCACTATCAAATTTTCAACATAGGCATTTTAGGACCTCTACTGATGAACAGTGTCATTGTCATTTTCTTAATCTGTCCCGAACACTGATTTCCCGCAGCGACCGCGCTATTTTGTGCCAGAAGTGCGAAAACACATTTCAGCCAGGATGTGAACAATGACAGCTATACTGTTCACAAGGAGGTGTAACAAAATGCCAATATTGAAAATCTGGCATTATAATAATTACAAATTCGTGAAGGTATGAGTCCTGCGTAGCAACTGCGCACGCATGCTCATAAAACAGTCATTTTTTGCATTTTTTCCACCAAATTTGCAACATTGGCTTTTTGAGAGCCCACCTCATGAACACTGGCTCTGTCATTTCATTAATTGACACCGAAAGGTGATTCTGCGCAGTGACCGTGAAATCACCTTTCGGGGCCGACTAACGCCATGACAGTTTGAGAATTCATGAAATGGGGTCCCAAAAATTCCATATTGAAAATGTGGTGCCAAAATTCCAAAAAATGACTGAGATATGCATTAAAGTTGAAAAAACCCTACTTCTACCATTATACAGCTTACCGGCATTTCCTCAGTTCGAGGTCTGCTTTGAAGAGCACAGACATGTTCCCGGTCCACCAAAGATCGCTGTGCCAGATTCCAGAGGTAAGTATGGGGTGAGGGGTGGGAGGCAGGTGCGAGGGTGGGCAACGGATTATGGTGGGGGGCAAGGAGAGCACCGAGGGCAGTTTCCTTTTTCAAGGACAAAAAGACAAAAGATGTCAAGGGACAGTTTTTACTTTACAGGGCATGTGGCACACTGGGTGGGCCTCAGCATGTCACTGAAGGCTTTCTTTTTCTGGGGGGGGGCCAGCAGTAGCCAATGGGGAATTGGGCACCCCTGTCGGCAAACAACAAAAGGGGGTGGATGCCATTCTGCCAACGGGGATTGGGCACACTGTCAGCAAAGAACAAAACAGGGGGAATGCCATTCTACAGATGGGGATTGGGCACCCCATTGGCAGACAATAAAAAGGGGGTTACATTATGCCGACAGCGAGTGGGATCCCCCATCGGCAAATAAACATGGTGGGGAGGAGGGTAATATTGTTTGTGAACACGGTGGCAAGCCACTGCCATGTTCACAAACAATATTAGTGCTGTGAGATCCCGCCCTACAATGACGGGTCACTCCCTCATTGCAGCAGATGGCTCACGCTGCAATGATGAGGTGGCCCCTGATTGCAGTAGCTGATTTCTCACAAGTTGGTGCCAAGGTTCCAAACTTGTGTCACCAGCTGCATGCCATGGCATTGGGTGAAGTGGGACAAGCCTTTTCAGGCTGTGGGGGCATTGGCCACAACAGTGCCGTGCCTCCACAACCTGTTTCTGAGAAAGCTGTCACAATATGTTCCTTGCACTGCGCGCAATCAACATAAAAAAGGATAGTGGCGTGTTAGGGCCTAGAAACAGTGTGGGTATAGGTGAAACACCATATCTAAGATAGGAGTAATAAGGATTTAAAGTGAACACAACAAAGATGGGCAAGGTGGAGGTGAGTTAGGGTAAAGCAATAGTTGGGCAATCAGTAAAAAGGGACTAAAGGAGTCAAAACAGTAAAACAGGCAATGGAGGACATAGTTATGCTGGGAGTGGTGCAGTGCCATGCTTTGGTGTGGCAGTCTTCAGGCAGAATTTCTGGAGACTGCATTCTGCCCCATCTGTGTGTACCCTTCTGGGCTGAGGGAGGAGGTTTTCAGACTCAAGGCCAAGTTGGCTTGGGTTCAGAGGACCTACTCCCCCACCAAGGGACCACCTAGCCTGCCACTTCCACCTTGGAGATTGTCCAGAAGGAGGAGCAGCTGGACAACAGTGGGCTCGGGGAGGGTTAGAGTGGTGGAGTGTAGACACATCCCCCGTCTGATACTGCTAAGAAACACCTATGCCACACTGGCTGAGTTGGAATGTCCCACAGAGGCACCTTAAGTAGTGACTGGGGTGGATGTGGGGGTTCTCCATAGTGGAGATCTAAAGAGGGTGACAGAGGACCCCAGAGGATGAGAAAGTGAATCCTGGTGGGGGACTCCATAGCAAGGGGGATACAGTTTGGGGCAGGTAAGGATGAGGAGAGGGAGACTAGGTGCCTTCCTGGTGCCACAGCTCACAGGGATGTAAAGAGGATGCAAAAGATCACTGGGGCAGCAGGAAGAGAGGGAGAGTTGGATGTCATTGACCATCTGAGCATAAATGACCTGGTTAGGGATGAGCCAGCAATAGTTTGGGAGAAGTTTAGTGAACTGGAGGGTGTGTCTTAGGCAAGTAGCATTATCTGTGACCTTGGAGGTGCTACCTGTCTTCGACAGGGGGGAGGACCAGATTCTCCACACCAGGATCTTCAATGCATGGTTGAAGGAATGGTACAAAGAGGAGGGTTTTAGCTTCATTGGGGACTGGGGCCCCACCTGGAGGGATAAGGGTAGGTACAGGGGTGATGGCCTGCATCCATCCAGAAGGAGAACTATGGTCCTCAGTGAACAGTTTAAATGCTACATTGGTGAGCATTTAAATTAGCCAAGGAGGGAGGTGAAATGAGGCAGGGAGACATAAACTGCCCCCCTCCCCACACAGGCTCAAGAGGTCAGTAATGGGAATACTGAGGGAGTGAAATCCCAAAATGAACCAAATAACAAAGAAATCCAAGGGGTAAAAGGAAAAAGAGCTAGTTAAACATAATGGAGGAAATAAGGAAAGGCAAATGGGAAATAAGGGTGGGGAGGGTGGCAAGACAATCTGGAGAGCTATGTGTGCAAATGCTCAAAGTCTGGGCAATAAAATTGCAGTTTAGCAACAAAACGATTTGGCACCAGGTCGCAACTGTATAAAATGATTTATTTTCTCATTGAGGTGCATAATATCTGTGCAAACAAACAAACAGAGCTCCTTACCAGGTTTCACCTCCAATGACTTTCTCAAGGGATGCTGATCTGTCAGAGGAGCAAGACTCTTTGAAAATATCCCGAACCAATCATAGTGACACAATCATTTAAAGTGACATCAACCTTTAAAAAAAACCTATGTATATTAAAGTGCATTACAATCCTATCTCATATTTTACACTACATATTCAAATGGATGGATAAGTTCTTACTTAATCCATTTAAAAAAATCTTAGTGGCTGTGTTTTTAGTTTCAAAATGCTATTTATTGGTATTTATATTCAATATCATGATTACTACCTTATAAAATGCATAGCTATTATAAATACTTGATTTCTTATTTGGTGATATTACAAATACAGAATATATTGCATTTATTACCACCTATAGCCTTCTTAGATATTTTGTTGTTTCAAATCATCTTAAAAAACAATGCTATCAACAAACATAAGACAATATATCCAGCTGGGCACTCTTAATGGCAGTATTGGTTATTATTGTGTAAAAATAACTGGTGATGCCCAATATCAACTCATTTTCAGCAACTTTCTAAAGTCGTATCAACCCGCAGGGTGATACGAAAAAACTTGTATCAACCTGCAGGTTGATATGACTTTTACATCCTCGTGCTGAGAAGCATCACAAAACAAATGAGTCAATGGCAGCACGAGACGGTTCTCCAACGATAAGCACACACCCGCAACCTTCACATCACTAAAAATCGAATTAAGTGATCAGCAACTCCTAATCAAAAAAGGGAAACACAATGGAGAATCATTTTGTTGCAGCCCTATTTATGCAGTTTAGTTTTGTGTCATTTACTTTCATCCAGACACATCGAGATAACACAACAGGGCTGGGTGACTGGTTAAGATTCAGCTAACAGTTTTAGTTTTTTTTTGCCCCAGTTATTATAAAAAATAAAATACATGTAGGCGGTTGATATGGATTTTTTTTACACACCCTCATTGTGTGATAATAGTGAAACCTCTCGAGCTTTGCTCTCGAGGTTTACATATTATCACACAGCTTGGGTGTGTAAAAAAAATCCATATCAACCACCTACATATGCATTATTCTCTATTTATTAAGTTTGAATTTTCTGAGTACACATACAGAGATACAAAAGTGCAATAGAGCCTGATTGCCCCCCCCCATGATACATTTCCCCTATTATCCAAGTTTAGATTTCTTTCTTCTTTTCTTTAAGAACGGCATAATGTGCACTCTGTCATTCATGCCTGCTGGGTAGTGCCCACCTAGCTGAAATACCCACATTGCCTCTTTTTCTAGTAACAGAGACTCAATATCCCCTCCTTGCATATTCAGATGTATTTTATCACTTCCTCTGAATACAAATGTGTGGGCATTTTGGTCTGGAACTGATTTAACATGCAATGCTAGGACATTAGTTAAATCTCCATCTTTCATTGCCCTTGCTTGTTCTCCCACTCTCAGTTTTAGCTGTCTGGTAGTTTTACCAATATAAAAGCTGCCGCAGGTACAAGTGGCAAGATAAACCACATTTGTGGAAGCACATGAAATAAACTGATGCATATCAAACGTCTTACTTACATTGTGGCTTGCAAATATCCTTGTTTTTTCCATAATTGGACAATATTTGCAACACCCACATCTGTGGCTTCCCTCTGGTAGCCACGGCAGCCAAGTGCTTTGTTTACTGGGTGATGGCTGGTAACTACGTGTTAGGTAGTCTGCTAAGTTTTTTCCTCTCTTATAACTGAATCTTGGTAATGATAAATTCTGTCCTTCAGTTTTAAAATGTGGACCTGAAGCCACTATATTCCAATGTTTTACTAATATGTTCCAACCTCTGCAGATCTCCTATTGTAAGTGGTCACAAAATTAATTTGTGCATTTTTATTTTTAATCTTCCTTGCTTCTTTAATGCATGGTAACTCTTTCTGATCCAGTTGTTCAATTGTCCTCTCCGCCAGATCCAAACAGTCATCTGTGTAGCCCCTCTTTTGAAATCTCTCTCTCAAGTCCAAGACTATTGTTCTTATAATCTTTCTCACTACTGCAATTTCTTTTAACTCTCATATATTGTGATTTTGGGATGTTGTTTATGGTGTGTCTGGGGTGGCAGCTTGTGGCATTAAGAAGAGTGTTCCGATCCATTAGTTTCCTATAGAGACTGGTCAGAATAGTATCATCATTCTGTTTGTTAATCTCTAAATCTAGGAAATTCACCCAATCTCTGTTCACACTTGGCTGAGAAATGCAAATTTTTGTTTGTTTTTTTTCTAGCCAATTAATAAATTCACTCAGCTCTGCCTCATCCCCTTTCCACACCAAAAAGATGTCGTCAATAAATTGTCTCCAGTGAACCAACCTATGGTAGTAAGGATTGTTCTCGGAACTTCTGACATATACTTTCTCCCAAAATCCTAGGTACAAATTAGCATAATGGGGGCAAACGTTACCCCCATTGCAGTACCCTTAACTTGCAAATAAGTAGTCTCTTGGAAGACAAATGTGTTGAACTGGAGAACCAATCGGGCACATTCACTCAAGAAATCTATTGGCTCAAGCGGAAAGGCTGTTTCATTTTCCAACCAGAATCTCAATGTATGTAACCCTTCACTATGTGGGATATTCGTATAAGAGAGCTTCTATATCTAATGACACTAGCAGCCAATCCTGCTCGAGTTCCAAATCTTCCAGAATGCCCAACAGCCATGTGGTATCTCTTAAATAAGAGGGTAACTGACTTACCAATCCCTTAATATGTACATCTACATACTGAGATAGTGGTTCAAGTAGACTACCTATATCCGACACTATAGGTCTACCTGGGGGGTCAATCAGGCTCTTATGCACTTTAGGCAGGACATAAAAACATGCTTTAATCATTATTTCTACTCTTAGATATTCAAAAACATCATTGGTAATGACGTTGTTGTTCAAGGCTTCTCTTAATACCCCATCCACCTCCTGTTTATATTCAAAAGGTGGGTCCCTTTTCAAAACTTTATAAAATTGCAGACCTAGAGGCCACCATGGCAGATACAGTTCTGGATATAGTAGCAATTACCAAGTCCTGATGCAATGAAAACCAGGACTGGGATGTAGCCATACCAGGGTATACTCTGTTCAGAAAAGACAGGGTAGGTAAACAAGGGGGAGGAGTGGCTTTTTACGCCAGGGACAACGTAAAAGCTACTAAAATTCAGGGAGAGCAGGGATGAGCTTAGGTATTGTGGGTCACCCTGGAGACACAGAGGGGGGGTCGCTATTCACACATAAGTGATCTACAGACCTCCTGACCAGCACAGAGGAAATGTGGATAGAGATATGATGTGAGCAATCCAAAGGATGACATTCAAAGGGGTGGTGTTGCCGGTAGGGGACTTCAATCAACCAGACTTGTACTAGAGCCTACCTGCTGCAGCAACAGTCAGAAGTAGGGACATCCAGAACTCCCTTAAAGGGGCATTCCTCAGGCAGCTAATTAAGGAACCCACTCATGGGAGGCCAATACTGGACCTGGTACTGACAAAGTGGGACAGCGCTGCTGACATCACAGTGGGTGGCCAACTGGGGACCAGTGACCAATGTAGGGTATGACTCAATATAAGAACTGGGCCAGAATCGAGCTGCACTAAGATGAGGGTCCCAGACTTCAGGAGGGCTGATTTTAAGAAAATGGGAGAATGCCTGAGGGACACCCTAGCAGAGATAGGGAAACTGAAGGGAGTCAAGGAACAATAGGCAAAAATAAAGGGGGGCATTGAAAAGGCAACAAATCTCCATGTCAGGCAGGTTAGCAAGGGGAAGAGTAAAAATAGACCACTATGGTTTTCTAGAGAAGTAGTGGAGAATGTAAGAGCAAAATAACTAGCATTTACAAGGTACAAGAGGACACAGAAGGAGGAGGATAGGGAGAGTTACCAGGAGAAACAAAAGGGAGACAGGAAGAGTGGTTAGGAGAGCAAAGGTGCAAATGAATGAGAATTTTACCTAGTCAGTATAAAAAGAGGATAAAACATTTTTTAGAAATATTTATTTATTTAAAGGTTGGTAACTGGGAAAAGCACACTGAGCCAAAGCTCATTTCCAGATGCAACCTGATATACGAGTGAGAAGAGAAAGACCAAAGAAGGAATAGTAAGGCTAAAAGGGGAAGGAGAGTTTGTGAGGAAGAGGACTAAAAAAAAGACAAATTGAACAATTACACATACAGTATTTACAGAGGAAGGGGTAGGTGATGGGCCAAAGATAAGGGACAAGGACATTAACGGACGGGAGGTGGACACTAGCCCTTTTACAAAGGAGAGAGTCCTTAAGCAACTAGCACAATTAAATGTAGACAAGGCAATGGGACCTTATGGCATGCACTTTAGGATACTGAGGGAGCTCAAGGAGGTGCTGGCTGCACCTCTGACAGCTCTGTTCAACCTATCACTAGAAAAAGGGGCAGTTCCCGGGGGCTGGAGGAGGGCAGATGTGGTCCCACTACACAAAAGTGGAAATAGGCAGGAAGCAGGAAATTACAGACCTGTCAGCCTGACTTCGGTAGTGGGTAAAGTAACGTAATTGCTACTGAAGGAAAGGTTTCAGGAATACCTTGTAACCAGTGGATTTCAGGATCCAAGGCAAAATGGTTTCATAGGTGGGAGGTCTTGCCAGGCAAATCTGATTGAGTTTTTTGAGTGGGTGACCCAGAAAGTGGATCAGGAGGCGCGATAGATGTGGCCTCCATGGATTTCAGCAAGGCCTTTGACACTATTTTATTTTATTTTATTTTTATTTTAGTCTTTGGTATCTGGGTAAGGCCCACTAGGCGCAAGTACCTGTTTTCAGGGGTGACCTGGGAACACTGGGCAGTTCAGTGACTTGCTCAGAGTCACAAAGTATTCAAGTATAGGTTGTGAGAATCAAACTCAGGTCTGGTCTGCTGGATGTACCAAGCTCATTCACAGCCCGTTACTCTAACCTCTAGGCTATACTGCCATTCCATACAGAAGATTGGTGAGCAAGCTGGGCAACCTAGGAGTGGGTCCAAAAGTAGTAAAATGGGTAAGAGATGGTTAAGCAATAGGAGTCAGAGGGTGGTGGTAAATGGGATCCACTCTGGAGAAGGCAAAGTGATGAGCAGTGTGCCACAGGGGTCAGTATTAGGCCTGGCCCCCTTCAATGTCTTTATTAGTGACATTGCAAAAGGGCTGGAAGGGAAAGTATACCTGTTTGCGAATGACACAAAAATCTGCAACAGAGTGGACACACCTGGGGGGTGGAAAGAATGAGGGACAATTTGAAAAAGTTGGAAGAATGGTCAAGGGAATGGCAGCTGGGTTTCAATGCAAAAAAGTTCAAAATCATGTACTTAGGGCACAGAAACCCGGGGGCAACATACTAGTTGAGTGAGGCGGTATTAGCAACCACAAAAAAGCAAAGGTACCTAGGGGTAATCATTTCTGATGACCTGAAGGTAGTCAAGCAGTGTGATAAGGCTGTGGGGAAGGCTAGCAGGATGCTTGGGTGCATAGAGAGGGGCAGAAACAGGGAGGTAGTTTCACCCCTGTATAGAACACTGGTAAGACCTCACCTCGAGTACTGTGTCCAGTTCTGGAGTTCCCACCTCCAGAAGGACATAGAAAAGGTGGAGGCAGTACAATGGAGGGCTATCAAAATGGTGCAGGGCCTGGATGAAAAACCCTGTGAGGAAAGACTCAAGGAACTAAATATGTACTTCCTAGAAGAAAGGAGGGAAAGGGGGAATATGATAGAAATGTTCAGATACCTCGCAGGTATTAATAAGATACAGGAATGTGCAAAAGAAGAAGAAAACTACTTTGGTTCTCAAGAAGAGTATCAGAAAAGGCCAGAGCCAAAAGTCTGGCCTTCAGGAAATATAAAGGAAAGCAGCAGGATGAAGATAGGGAGGCATACCAAACTTCACTAAGGGAAGCAGGGAAGGCAGTAAGGCAGACAAAGGCCCAAACTGAGGCAACACTAGCACAGACAGTAAAAGAAAGTAACAAGACTTTCTATAGATACGTTAGTGAAAGGAGAAAGTCCAGAGAGGGTATTGCTAAGATCAAAGGAGATAAGGGAAGGAGAGAAGGGAAGGGAGAAGCCAGAGAAGGCGAGGGGGACAGCAAGGTCAGCACCCAGGGTGGGGGCTGACCAAACGAGCAGACACGAAAGACCATTAGGCCTATTCTGCTGGCATTTTAGTATGTTAGTATGTTAGTAAGGGGGCATGTGAGGAGGAGGACCATGTAAAAGCATCTATCCTAAATAGATACTTCTGCTGAGTATTTAGTGAAGAGACGGTAGGGCAGGGCCCACAGCTCAGCACCATGGACATAGGGGGGAGGGAGGTAAGCACTAGTCCCTTGACAAGAGAAAGGGTCCTACAAGAGCTTGTTAAGCTCAGGGTGGACAAGGCAATGGGACCCGATGGCATATATCCCAGGGTACTAAATAAGCTAAGGGTGGAACTAGCAGAGCCATTATCAGAACTGTTTAATGAGTCTTTGAGTCAGGAGAGGTCCCAGAAGACTGGAGAAGGGCTCATGTGATCCTGCTCCACAAGAGTGGTAGCAGAAAGGAGGCATGGAACTACAGACCAGTTAGTCTTACCTCAGTAGTGGGCAAGATTATGGAGGCACTCCTTAAGGAAAGGATAGTGCAACACCTGGAATCCATAGGAGCACAGGATCCAAGACAACATGGGTTTACAAAAGGAAGATCCTGTCAAACTAATCTCATAGATTTCTTTAACTGGGTAACCAGAGTGGTGGCCCAAGGGGGAGCAGTTGAAGTCACCAACCATGACTTCAGCAAAGCTTTTGATACTGTTCCACATAGAAGATTGATTAATAAGCTGGGTACGCTTGGGGTGGGTCAGAAGTTGGTCAACTAGGTGGCAAACTGGTTGATGGGCAGAAAGAGAGTGGTGGTAAATGGTATACAGTCAGAAGAGATGCAAGTCACAAGTGGGGTACCTTAGGGATCAGTCCTGGGGCCAGTCCTCTTCAATATCTTCATCAGTGACATTGCAGAGGGACTGGAGGGTATCACAAGTCAGAAGGGGGAGGTAATAATCCCTCTTTACAAGACACTGGTTAGGCCCCATCTGGAGTACTGTGTGCAGTACTGGAGGCCACACCTTCACAAGGACATTAACCAAGCTGAGGCAGTCCAGGGAAGGGCAACCAAAATGGTGCAGTGACTGCATCAGAAAAAATATGAAGACAGAGTAACGGAGCTCAATATGAATACCCTAGAGCAAAGGAGGGAGAGTGGTGATATAATCGAAACATTCAAACACCTTAAGGGCATTAACAAGGTGAAAGAGTTTAACATGTTTCAATATAAGAAAAATAGCAGGACAAGAGGACACAGCATGAGATTAGAGGGAGGCCGATTAAGGGGTAATGTGAGGATGTTCTTTTTCACAGAAAGAGTGGTGGATGCATGGAATGGCCTACCTCAGGAAGTGGTGGATATGAATACAGTGCAGGGCTTCAAACAGGTATGGGATAGGCATAAGGGAGCAATACAGATAAGTATGAATATATAGGCCATTGACAGAGCAAAGGCCGATGGCACATTTATAAGGTAGAAAAAGAAATGGGCAGACTGGATGGGCCTTGAGGTCCTTATCTGCCATCAACTTCTATGTTTCTATGTTTCTATTTTCCATAGAAAAAGATGATCCTGGACAAGGGGTCATGCTATGAAGCTGGAGCAGGGGGGAGGGGGGGTTCAGAGGAGATATGAGGAAATAGTTTTTCATGGAGATGGTAGTGGATGCCTGGAACAGTCTCCCAGCAGAGGTGGTGGGTGCCTAAATGGTAAGAGGATTCAAGCATGCATGGGACAGACACAAGGGGACCTTGGAAGGTAAAGGGAAGAAGACCGGAGATTGAGTAGGGTCTGCAGTGGCACAGTAGGTAGGGAACATAGGGCAGACTAGGTTGGCCAAGAGGTCCATATCTGCTGACAACTTCTATGCTTCTATGTAATATGCAGGAGGGAATTACACAGAGTCTAGTGATGGCGGCCATATGTTTGGCATGCATGCAAAGTGTTTTGTAGTTGTATATACAGCATGCTTGTTCTGTATGCTTTTCTATCTCTCCCAAAATGCTGTTGTTGGAGGTGGAAGACTAGGTTTGCTGACAATGACACATAGCTTCACCTGAACTCTTTTCTTCTAGGTTACTTGTAAGGACAGAGCAATGAGCCTTACCAGAGCAAGGAAAAGGATTAAGGCTTCTTTTGGCAAGGCAGATCTACTGTGTGTTATTATTTTCTTTTGTGCTCACAGGGGCTGTTACTGTTTGTAGCTAACATTTTACTGTTTTTTTTTCTCTGATTCAAATTGTTCTTGCAGGGTATACCTTCTGCTGCATTATTACAGGGTGTGCCTACAGGTGTGTGCTTACAGATTACTGTTGTAATCTTCTGATTCGAATTGTCTTTTGCAAGGTATATCTTCTGTTACTGCTTTATTTTTCTCTGTAGCAAAGTGTTTCTTACAGGGTATATCTTCTGCGAAATTATTACAGGTGGTGCTTTACAGGTTTTACAGTTTTATTTATCGTTAGGATAAGCTTTCAGGGCTACTGCATTTGTTGCTGGCTGATTGTTTCTGCTCTTACATCCTTGTTTCTTTCATCCATGGTTCTTCTTTTCCGGCAGGGGAAGGGCCCAGCCACCCAACCCCATCCCCAACCTCCCCACACTACACTCCTTTTATAGGGTAGCACAGTCATGACATTTCCTGTAGCAAAGCAGGAAGGGGCGGATCAGAGGGGTATCCACACAGTGAACTCATTTACAGGGGCACAAGTAATTTAACTTGTTATAACAAGTTATACAAAAACAAACAAACAAAACACATAATCAAACTTTTGCTTTCATTTTCCTCCTTCTAATTACTCTGACCAGGTTATAAACCCAGCAACTTATCTGGAATGGATATTATTAACTGCAGGTACTGTGGGACACTTTTCGAAAGGGCAGTTATACAGGCTTTAGGACACTGTCTTAGATGCTGGGCCATTGGAGGTCTAAGGGCTCAGCTCCAGGCAGCATGGGCAGAGATTGCGTGCCTCAAATTGCATATTCAGGAGGAAATATATTCTAAGAACCACTCCACCATTTCCCCAACATCCAACAGAAGCACCTCGACAGCAGAGGGTAGTTGGTCCGGGAGGTTGGCAGGTGGTTAGGAGGGGCAAATCGGGTGCCCCATCATTTGGTGCTCTCCAACATATCACCTCCACAAACCATATAAAAACTACTAACAGGTATCTACCTCTATCTCCAAAATCAAACAAAGGGGCAGAGGACACTGCAGAGCAGGACACTGCAGCACAGGAGCTAGCACAACAAAACTTGCCCAAAACAGGAACCAAAACAAAAAAAAGCAAAAAGAAAATCCAAAACACTTTTGATCATAGGACACTCCATGATCCGGGGAGTTGATACCTATCTCCATCCAAGGGTAATGATCGGATGTCTCCCAGGTACATCAGCGTGGAGAGACATTGACCACATTGCTAAAATTGTACAGGAAGCAGGAGAAAACATCAACATCCTGGTACACATAGGGACTAACGATCTCACCAGCCAGTCAGTTGTGGAGACCAAGGAACACCTGCTGGGGCTGAATGACAAACTATCATCCATTTCGTCCGGCATCTCCTTCTCTGACATCCTGCCAGTCTAGGAGAGGGGGACAGATGGATGGAAGGTCAGAGAAGGGGAGCTAGGGGAGCTAAACGTGTGACTAAAGGGCTAGTACCAGGAAAAAGGACACAGATTTGTAGGTAACTGGCCACAGTTTTGGAAGCGAATGTTCTTTAAATTCGATGGACTGCATCTGACTAAGGAGGGAGTCAGTGCATTACGGCAGCAGTTTGATGTCTTTGCAGAATATTTAAACTAGCAAATAAGGAGAGGGGTGCAGCATCCGATATGTTGAATGGGAAGAACACCCCTTCCCCCCTCACCTAGTGATCAAACAGGAGTTCAGCACGTTTGTAGTTCATTTGCATCATCAGGTAAGGAAAAAGGTCTGGCTCCCCATACGATGCACAGGGGAAATGCCAGAGCTCGCCCAACAACTAACACACCAAAATCTGGCCAATGGAAAATAATGTACACTGATGCTCGCAGTCTGGGAAACAAGATCCCAGACCTGCAGGCAACAATGACAGAGGCTAAACTGGACATTGAAGCCATTAGCGAGACATGGTTCACCAGTAACCACACTTGGGAGACTTCAGTACCCGGCAATGTACTGTTCAGAAGAGACCAAGGTGCAAAAAGGTGGGGTGGAGTGTCCCTTTATCTCAGTGAAAATATCAAAGCTACAGAAATTCAGAATATACATGAGCAGCCAGAAGAACTGTGGGTCACCCTGGAAACAGGAAATATGACAGCCATACAAACTGGGGTTGTCTACAGGCCTACAGACCAGGGGGAGGACATAGGCACATTACTGTTAGAAGATATACAAAACATGCCAGCTAAAGGAGAGGTTCTGATAATGGGAGACTTCAACATGCCAGATACAGATTGGTCAATACAAACAGGAACATCTGCCAGAACTAGACACACAGTGGATTTCCTGCATAGGGAAGGCCTGAAACAACTGGTACAACAACCCACAACAGACAGCGCTATCCTAGATCTAGAACTGACTAACAGGGAAAGGATAACAGATCTGCAGGTAGAAGGTCACCTGGGGGCCAGTGACCATCACATGGTATGGTTCAGTTTGGCCACTAGAAGTAAATCATCCCATTCTAAGGCAAAAATATGGGATTTCAGAGGAGCTGACTTTGATAAGATGGCCAACAGAATTAAGGTAGACCTGACAAGAAGAAATACAGGTATGGGGGTACAGGCAAAGTGAGCAAGCATTAAGGATGCAATACTTGACACAACATCCCGTTGCGTTAGAGAGAAAAGGAAGTGCAAAAGAAGAAGGAAACCACTTTGGTTCTCAAAAACAGCAGCAGAAAAGGTTAGAGTGAAAAGGCTGGCCTTCAGGAAATATAAGAGAATGCAGCGGGATGAAGATAGGGAGGCATACCAAACTTCCCTAAGAGAAGCAAGGAAAGCAGTAAGGCAGGCAAAGGCCCAAACTGAGGAAACACTAGCAAGAACAGTAAAAGAATGGGACAAGACTTTCTATAGATACATTAGCGAAAGGAGAAAGTCCGGATGGGGTATTGCTAAGATCAAAGGGGATAAGGGGGAATGTGAGGAGGAGGAGGACCATGGAAAGGCATCTATCCTAAATAGATACTTCTGCTCAGTATTTACTGAGGAAAAGGTGGGGCAGGGCCCACAGCTTAGCACCATGGACATGGGGGAAGGAGGTATGCACTAGTCCCTTCACAAAAGAAAGGGTCCTACAAAAGCTTGATAAGCTCAAGGTGGACAAGGCAATGGGACTTGATGGGATACATCCCAGGGTACTAATGGGGCTAAGGGTGGAACTAGCAGAGCCATCATCAGAACTGTTTAGTGAGTCTCTGAGCACAGGAGAGGTCCCAGAAGACTGGAGAAGGACTCATGTGATCCTGCTCCATAAGAGTGGTAGCAGGGAGGAGGCAGGGAATTACAGATCAGTCAGTCTTACCTCAGTAGTGGGCAAGATTATGGAGGCACTCCTTAAGGACAGGATAGTGCAACACCTGGAATCCATAGGAGCACAGGATCCAAGACAATATGGGTTTACAACAGGAAGGTCCTGTCAAACTAATCTCATAGATTTCTTTGACTGGGTAACCAGAATGGTGGACCAAGAGGGAGCAGCTGATGTCACCTACCTTGATTTTAGCAAAGCTTTCAATACTGTTCCACACAGAAGATTGATTAACAAGCTGGGTAGGCTCGGGTGGGTCAGAAATTGTCAACTGGGTGGCAAACTGGTTGACGGGCAGAAAACAGAGAGTGGTGGTAAATGGTATTCAGTCAGAAGAGATGCAGGTCACAAGTGGGGTACCTCAGAGATCAGTCCTGGGGCCAGTCCTCTTCAATATCTTCATCGGTGACATTGCAGATGGACTGGAGGGGAAGGTTTGTCTGTTTGCAAATGACAACAAGATCTTTTTTGAAATTCAAGATACTTTATTTATTTTGTACATTCGGCCTTAGAAGGCCTTATTACTACACAACATGGGTTACAAAAAACCAAAAAATACAAATATCCCAAATAACCCCTCCCCCAAACCCGTCCCACCCATGGTATCAGGAATGCTACAGTAAAGTCAGCTGTAAGAGATGCACTCTTAGGCATCCACGATGCCTATCAAAAGGAATATAAAGTTTGCAGTTTACTCCAAACCCTCTCAAACTTGGGCATCTTGTTGTATAGGTTAGCGATTTCCTTCTCTACTGAGATATTGAACAAGAGTTCCTACAACCACTCAGTATAAGATATGATATCCATGTCTAGCCAGTGTCTGAGTACTAACTTTTTAACCGACTTTACTATCATTGCTAGGTGATATTTCCTTTCCGTAACACCTATATGGGAATAGTCACCCACCAGGCATGCCCCCGGTTCTATATGCTCGGCAATACCCAATAGTGGTTCTGATCTCTGCTTTATAAGGGCTCATAAGAGCGCCACTTTGGAGCATTCCCAAAAAATGTGGTATAAGGAGCCTACGTCTTGCATACAATGTCTGCAACTCGGGGAGAGAGACATTCATTCTAGCTAACTTAACTGGAGTACAATACATATTGTTAAGAACCTGAAATTAAATCAGACATAACCTGCCTGCGAAATGAACTGGTGGGTGTCTTTCCAGACCTTCTCTCAATTGAATGTTACTTCCGGGAACTGGGAATTCCAGTAACAAGAGGACCCATCTTGATGTGAGAAAGCTTTTTCTATTAATGTCTTATATATACCAGAAACTGCGTGTTGTTGAGTGACTATGGCACTGAGTGGTTGCAGGAAACTACCTCCATCCTCTGTTGAGTGTTTTATTTGAGAAGCAGCTAGCACATGCCTGAGCTGAAACACCTTGAAACTCGAGTAGGGGCCTAAATGGTATCTGTTCAGGATGTCCGTTGTTGACCTAACTTGGCCATCATGCCATAAGGCAACAACCTTGGCATGTGCCAATTGGGGAAGCCAGGAAGCATTCACTAATTTCCCATCTATCTTAAAATTTGGGTTACCCACCAGTTGTTGGATTGGGTCTTGTGTATGTTTATAAGCGAGGAACACACATAATTGAGCATGGACTTTAACTGAAATACCGACCGGAGTATCAGTGAATGCATGGGGAAGCGATTTAAGTGGGACATGATAGAGGGTTGGGGAAGAGATGCCTACTGAGGAAATAAACTCGTTTTCCAGCTCTAACCATAAAGGTATATATTGGTCTGGTTTTGAATTCTCGAGCCTTTCTGGCCATCTCAGATATTTTGCAGCGTGACTTGACTTGCCCAATAAAAAAATTTGAAATGGGGGAGTCTCAGTACTCCTTTTACTTTAGGGACTGTAAGCTTCCCATAGGCCCTTCAAGCTTGTTTACCCTTCCATAGTAACCTGGTGATCAAGGAGTGAAACCTAGAAAACCAGGCATGAGGTAGCCAGATGTTCAACATGTTAAGGGGATAGAAGATCCTAGGTAGAATATTCATTTTGATTAGACTCACTCTCCCTCAGAGGGATATTGGCAACGTCCTCCTTCTATTTAAATCTTGTTGAATTACTTGAACCAGGGTATCCAAGTTATAGGTTCACAAGGATTTAGGGTCCTTGGTCAAATACATACCCAGATATTTAAGTTTTTTATGCCCCCACTGTAACCCTAATCCTTCAATGTCCCTACGGTGAGTGTAAAAGTTAAGAGGGAAGACTGTTTTTTTTAAATTCAATTTATAATTGGCAAGAATTCCAAACTCTTGGATTAAGTCCAGGACCCTGATAATTGAAACCCTTGGTTTGTGTAAGTGAAGGGGAATATCATCAGCTTATGTTAAGAGTTTGAGCTCCTGCCTTCCTACCATCACACCCTTATTAACGGGTCCATTTTTATCTGCACCAGGAGAGGTTTCAGATACAAATTAAACAATGGGGGACAGGAGCAACCCTGTCTAGTACCAGAATAGAGAGAAAATAAGAGGAAGAAGTTCTATTGCAGTATATACTGGCAGTAGGATTAGTGTACAGGGTCTTTATCCACTGCACAAAGAGGGGAAGAAAACTGAACCTACATAGTGTTCTAAAAAGGAAACACCAATACACTCTGTCGAACACTTTTTTGGCATCCAAGGACATCAGTAAGGCAGGAGCAGCATTAACTTGGGATCTAGAGAAGATATGATCAGATTTCCTCACGTGATCCAAGGCTGATCTGCCCACCATGAAGCCCACTTGTTCTGCACAGATTACAAAGGGCATGACCCGACCTAATCTGTTTGCCAGAATTTTGGTGTAACCCCTCACCCCTGCCTTTTTACCAAAACTACAGGTGGCATGCTGTTGAAGCTGACAGCAGTTCCTGGTGGGGACCTGGGTTCAGGGAGGATGAGGTTACTTGGCACAGGGGGACCTAGGTTTGGCTACTCTGCACAGGGACACCCAAGTAAATCCGAACACAGGAAGCAATAACTGTAATGTCCAGAACCAGGAATGGGATTCTTCAGTGTGGCTTTTATTCACAAACTAGCTGAACAAAACAAAGCATAGACATTTCCTGGTAATGCAGATTAGAGACTACAACGTGGTCCACTGGAAGAATGAACCAATTATACTGTCGTCAGGCTCTGGACCCACCAGGCACACAGCCCGGACTTGCATGTGCTTTGAGTACACAGCCCAACTGGCCTGGCTCCCTCACCGGCCACTTGATTCACGGTCCATTGGAAGAATGAACTAATTATCCTGTCATGGCTCCCCACACCACTTAGAATCTGCGACTCCTAGAGAGATTTCTTCCTTACTTCTTATGACTCCCCATCTCACAAAGAGAATTTTTCTTTACACTTGTTGTGGCTCACCACACCACTTAGAGTCTGCGACTTCTAGAGAGATTTTCCCTTTTGCAACCCCACGTCTGGGTACTTCCCTCATCACTGGCCAAGTGCATGAGGCAAAGTAGCAACCACAGCAGAAATCCATAGAGGTGGACCTGGTTACTAAAGATGGGGGGTTTGCCCACCTCCAGCTCCCACAGCCCATACCCGGCCATTTCTCTGGAAAACTGAAACTTCTGAATGTAGATTAAATGGTAGATGAACTGGCACATCTCCTTTACATATTACTTGAAATCACACAGCAGTCTAGCATTTGACACTACTCCACTTGTTTGGCCTAGTCCTATAGGCTTCCCAAAATGTAGCTCAATTCCTAGATTCCCACACATGTACCAGGGTGAAAAAAACATTTTGCCCTCTCATGTCAGAGCAAACACTCACCCTTCAGTTGCAGGTGCCCCACATGCGAATCACAAATCTTCCAACTTTTCAAAACAAAGACTGAACTGAAATGGCAGCTTTTCTTCCTCATGGCAGAATTAAGGGGATTGCCCCAGGAATCTGCATGGGGATCTTTACACCCCCCCGGAGGGAGGGGGCACTGAGACCTGAACAGCAGTCTCCACCACTTGATCACACCTTACTTGCTCAAGACAAACTGGACCCTGCCTCCTTCACTTACTGAAGGCAAACTGGAACTCTTCCCTTTGAAAACTCCCAACGTTCTATCTAAATCCCTCTGCTGCAGATTCCAATGTGGCTTATGCAGCTGCAAAAGTTCTATTGGTGATGTCATCCCTCAGTCTCAGCTGAGACTGAGAACAGAGTGAGACAGTGTGAAACCCATTTAATTGGAGTTTCACAAGCTGCATTCCCTGCCTACCACTAGGTCTTACTGGGATTCTAGTAACCCCGGGTAACAAGGGGTTACATTGGCAAGGATTTTAATGTCATAATCCAAGAGTAAGATAGGGTGGTAATTCGATACCTGTTCCGGGTCCCTCCCCTCTTTGTGCAATACTACTGTTAGGGCCTCAAAGAGATGTGGGTCCCGGCACTCTTCCGTCAGGATAGTCTAGAACAGATGAAGCAGCCATGGAATCAGATTCTCTTCCAACGCCTTATAGAAATTAGCAGAGAAGCCGTCCGGGCCTTGGGCTTTATCAAGTAACAAACTATGAAAGGCCATTCTAACTTTGTCCTCTGAAAGAGGAGAAATCAGAAGGGATTGTTGATCCGTGGACAGGATGGGCAAATTCAGAGCATCCAGATACTTGTCTACCTGGGTCACTGGGGGGGGGGGAGTCAGGCCTGGCTCTGTATAGATCTCTATAAAAGGTATGGAATTTGGCTACAATTTCACTTGGAGTGGTTAGAAGGCAGACATCTCCCCTGGAACGGACTGCGTTGATCAACCTCAAGGTTTCCTGTTGCCTGACCCTCATGGCCAACAAACAGCCGACTTTTTCCCCTTGATCAATATATGTGGAGTTTGTTTTGGGGACTGCATATTCTGCCTTAGCCCCCAGCAAATCATTGTACTGTGCCCTAACATGGACCAACTCCTGTCGGAGCATTTCCGTGGATGATGGGGAGATATTCTTCTCCAGTCGCCTAATTTTATCTAGTAAGTCTTTAGCCTGGCCTTCCTTCTTGTGTTTCTGTACAGAGTTGATCCTGATAAGTTCCCCTCTAATATAACACTTTAGACCCTCCATTCCAGATCAGGGTGACTCATACAGTTTAAATTAATTTGCATATATTGTGCAATACAGGCCTTTAACTTATCTAACACCCATTTATCTTTCAATAATCTGTTATTGATTTTCCAAGCTGTTTCCACACGGTGGTGTGGGGTCATGGAGATGGTACAAGACACTGAGGAGTGGTCCAAGATAACTTCTGGAGAAATTTGACATGCCATATGTCCTGGGAGAAGTTGTTTGCTTATTAAAAAGTAGTCTATGCAGGAGGAGGTCCCATTTGCTGGAGACCGGAAAGTATATTCCCACAGGTTGGGATATAAAACCTGCCATGGGTCACACAATCCTAGGTTGTCTATCAGGTCCCTGATAGCCCTTTGAGCTGGTGATAGACTGGCCTTCTGTTTGCCTGTCCTGTCTGTGTCCAGGGAGAGAGGGAGGTTACAGTCCCCACCTAACAAAAACAGAACAGAGAGGAAAGGTGACAGAAGATAAAGGATTTCCATGAAGAAGGAGGGGGTGTCTGTATTCGGACCATGAATTGATCCAAGAAATATATCAGACCTCTCCAGTGTCCCCACCACAAAGATGTATCTGTCTAGGGGATCCACAATGCTCTGGCTACACTTAAAACCCAGATTCCTAGACACCAATATTGTACCCTTTTACTCTTTGAACTGGATCCAACAGCTAAAACTTGCCTCACATGAAACCTTCTCAGCAACTTGGCCTCTGATTCAAGAAGATGGGTTTCCTGCAAGAAAGAAATTTGTCCCCTAACTATTTGCAAATGTTTCAATAGATTGCATCATTTCTGCTTATTTCATGCCCCTTTAACATTCCAAGATACAATATTCACATTGCTAGTCATATCTTCCCAGAGCTTCTGTAAGTAATGTAATACATTTTAGATTTCCATACTGAGTCCTTTATACTGATACCATAGGTTCCCCCACCTCCCCCACCTCCACCCCAATATACAAAGTAAACCACATCAGACCCCCTCCCCCTTTGGTCCCCTCCCATCCGAATTGAAACACTTATGTGAAAATATTCCTCTCAAACCAGGTATACATAAATCATAAACTGCTGGTAGGGATGATGAGAGGTCTACCCCTCCCCTCAATATAGTACGTAATGCTGCCAGCCAGAACATATAAAGCTCTCGTTCCCCACCCTTTAACATTATGAATTATTACAGAAAATTGTCTAACATCAATGCAAACAACCTAGAATGAAGAAACTGGTATGAAACAGGTCTCTTGTTGAGAGAGATAGCCCCATCACATATCCCCCCCCTTCTACCTCAGAACCAAAAAGCTATGTAGGCAGATAAACTGAAATTAGCTAAGCCCTCCACATAGTGTTGCTTTATAGCAATTTATGGGGCTGATGACTGCAACTGAGTCCCAGATGGCAGAATAGAGAACACCACAAAATAAAATAAAAATGTTGAAAGGGAGCCCATCTGCTATCCATAACCAGTAACCTAAAAGTTATGATTTGACCTGGTGCTCTTGTGTGACTGTGGCCTGAAGGTACTCTACTTTAAAAAAAAGGCAACAGGACTGAGCGGCGTTGGCTGCAACTCCATGATCATGCGCACATTGGAGCTGAAACCCCACTGCCAAGTAATCAGCTGCATCCGCTCGGTTATGCGCATCTCTAAGGAGCATCAGCACATCTTGCTGCACTATGCCGCCACACAGAAAAGGATACAAACAGTACTGCTGGGCTTCCATAATCCAAAAGTCATCACGATAAGGTAGGGAAGACAGTGTTGGAGCCAGATCCAATGGCTGTGATTTTCACGATCAGTTATTCCTGCACATCACGCTCCTCCCTGTAAGCCATGGGCTGTAAGACCCAACAAAACATAGTCAGATCGCTTGTGAGTACATGCACCAGCCCGGTTCAAATAGTCATAGTTCCACAAGTCTCACCCTACCCTAGTGTCCACAGAGGAAGGTAATTCACCACCGTAGAAGATATCCAAACAGTAAGTCCCTTGTCACTTTTTAAACAGATCTAGTAACAGTCCCTGCAGCTCCTTCACAGCCTGCTCATTAGTATCAAATGAGTGCCACTTCTCCTGCACCCAAACTTGTAGTTGTGCAGGGTACAACATCCGAAACTGGACTCCTGCAGGAATAAACCGAGAGATCGTAGGATGAAATGTGCCCCTCTTTTGCCTGACTGATGCTAGCAGGTCTTGTGAGATTCATATCTTGTGCCCTTCCCACATCAAAGCCCGTATGCCCCTTAGCTTCAGCAGAATATGTTGCTTGTCTCGATAGTTCAGTAGCTTCAGCAAGAAGGGATGAGGGGGTGAACCAGGAGCTGGCTTGGGCCGTGAAGTGCGATGGGCCTGCTCCACAATATATGCAGGCCCACTAGGTGAGGGACCAGCCACTTTGTCCAGCAGCTTCTGGGTGAAGATGATGGGGGAGGATCCCTCTTCTTCCTCCGGGAGATCAATATTCACAAGATTATTGCAGCAGCTGCGGCCCTCAAGATCTTCCAATTTAAGCTCTATCCTGCCCGGTTGCTTTCGGAGAGCTACGATCTCTGGGTCCACAGCCGCCCTCCACTTCTCCAGTGAAACCGCCCTGCCTACATGTCTCTGGCATGTCTTGACACATCCTTCAAGTCCTGCTTTAGGGTGGCTATGTCCGTTGTCAACGTTAGTAAAGCCTCCTAAAGCAGTTTCATCTCTAACAGAAAGCATTCTTCTGTGAGTGGGACAGCGGCAGATTTAGACGCAGGAGAGGCCACTGATTTTGCAGGCTGTTGTTTGGATTTTTTAGTGGCCTTGTTAGGAGAAGCTGAAGGGGTATAGTGCGGGAGCTCTTGCCTCATCTCTGCCTCCATTCCCAAGTTGCTGTTTACTTCTCTTGATGAAAAGCTGTATGGTTATCAAACAGGTCGACTTTAGGAGAAGAAAAAGAGTCTTTCTAGGCAATTTTAAGCTGAGTTTAAAGCCAAAAAACTGTATGATGTAGCGGGAGAGAGACGAGAGCACTGCTTCCCCTTAGCCAGACATCACGTGACTCTCAGATGACACCAAGATCTGCAACAGAGTAGTTGATCCACATGGGGGTGGGCAGAATGAGAAGAGATCTGGATAAACTGGCAAAATGGTCAGAAGAGTGGCAACTGGAGTTTAACGCAAAGAAGTGCAAGATCATGCACATAGGGAAGAGAAACCCTGACGTCACCTATAGGTTGGGAGGGGAGTTACTGGCAGTCACAAGGGAAGAAAGAGACTTGGGCATCATCATAACAGATGACCTGAAATCATCCAAGCAGACCACTAAAGCAGTAGGTAAGGCTAGGGTGATGTTGGGGTGTATTAGCAGGGGTATCACAAGTCGTAAGAGGGATGTAATGATCCCTCTTTACAAGACACTGGTTAGGCCCCATCTAGAGTACTGCGTGCAGTACTGGAGGCCACACCTTCACAAGGACATTAACAAAATGGAGGTAGTCCAGAGAAGGGCAACCAAAATGGTGCAGAGACTGCATCAGAAAACATACGAGGACAGATTAACGGAGCTCAATATGTATACCCTAGAGCAAAGGAGGGAGAGAGGTGATATGATTGAAACATTCAAGCACCATAAGGGCATTAACAAGGTGAAAGAGTCTAACATATTTCAATATAAGAAAAATAGCAGGACAAGAGCACACAGCATGAGATTAGAGGGAGGCCGATTAAGGGGTAATATGAGGAAGTTCTTTTCCACAGAAAGGGAGGTGGATGCATGGAATGGCCTACCTCAGTAAGTGGTGGATATGAATACAGTGCAGGGTTTCAAACAGGCATGGGATAGACATAAGGGAGCAATACAGATGAGTATGAATAGATAGGCCATTGACAGAGTAAAGGCCTATGGCACATTCATAAGGTAGAAAAAGAAATGGGCAGACTAGATGGGCCTTGCGGTCCTTATCTGCCATCAACTTCTATGTTTCTATGTACCACAGTGCAAAGGTCATGGAACATGGTTTTACCATTCTATGGTAGAATAGCATTGTACACAGCTGATCACAATGTCTGCATGACCATCTGTAATGAAAGCACAGCTGAAAGGAAAACAACTCACTTCCAGCATGTGCCACAAAACAGAACACGACAATGTGGACTTTTGCTAGTTTGCTCTGTTTTTAACAAAACTTTGATAAATGAAACCTTTACATGGATTTTAATTTACTTAATCTTATTTTTTTTTAAATCATCTGTTTCTCTGAATCAATTGATACTTGTATCCAGCATTGAGAGAACAGCCTGAGAACAGGACAACACTTTAAACAGTTTTAAAAAAACCTTTTTTTACCTGTAAACTATAAAAAATACTGGTTGGGCAAAATCATGGGACCTCTTGAGCATCGCTGCGAAGGCTGTTGTAATCTGAAGCTCTCAGTAGCAGCACGGGCTGGTTTTGCATGGTTGCCAATCCATTATTCTCTATATTGAGCTTTTGTAACTACTTCAAATAAATTGGAGGCGTGCTATAAATAGCTTAAAATGTAAGTGCAATGAGCAGGTGAGGGGGGATTGACCTTGTGGCTCCACTTACTTCAGGAGTCTTGAAAGCCCCATAGGACAGTTCTTTGAGGGAAACACAAATATTTGCTGTTAGCTAGGGTTGCCACTGAGTGTCACTGCTGTTCAGTGCAGTTGCCAGCTAAACAGAAAGCCTCAGTGAATAAAATGTGAGTTCGGCTGTCAGTTTGACAACTTCAACTGCTCAATTCCAGCTCTAAACTACCATCAGTTAATTTTTACTTTTTATTTCGATTTTGGTGACCGGGTAAACCCACCGAGACAAAAGGTCCCTTTTTCAGGAGCGACCCAGGATTAGGTACATAACAGCACTTTCATATACAGTAGACAGAAGTTACATACAGTAGGTGCAATACAGCAATTTTACATACAGTAAACAGTAGTACAAGGTAAGAGTATCAGCTGGAGAGACAGTGATTACAGGTAGAGTTTCTTAATGCAGTACTGGTTTATTAAGTTATTACCACATATAATAACAATGTTATTATCCATCATTAATGTGTGATTGTATTACTATTTTAGTCATGTAATTTTTAAAGAAGAGAGGTTGATTATTGCTCCATACTAAAACTGGCCAAGTTCACATTTCTTTTTTTTTCCTTTTGTTGCCTTGTGGCTTTCATTAAAACAGTTCAACCAACTGAACCTGGTTGTAAAAATACTAGAGTATTATAGCACATAAAATGCAGTACTTAACACAGAAGGAGAAGGGCATTATCATCAAAATATTATGTGAGCATAATTTTGATATGTTTGATAATTAGTTGCTTAGTAGAAGATTCAGTCACTGTACAATAATAGCAAACCCTTTTAAGGTATTGAATTTGTATACTTACTCTAAGCTACTGCACCAGTGAAAGATACGAGGGACTGCAACCTGACACACTGATAGGATTCAGTCTTCAAAACAAGCTAATTGAGGTGATGTTTTTAAAAATTTTATGATCTCCAATGAATATTTCATGTTTTTTTAACTACATTTCCTCTGTCAATGTTTACTTTTACCTCTGTCTTTCTGAAATGATTTCTGAATAATTCAGGACAGTAGTAACATCAGACCTTCCAAACAGAGTCCAGCTTTAGTAATAGTAGTAGCAGTTGAAGTAGGAAAACCTTTATTTTTAGACAGGCTACAACTATTAAGACTGAGAAGCCCAATGTCCACAGTTGCCCTGTGCGATTTAGAGTTGCATACAATATTTAACAAAATGACTAAACTAATAAAACAGTGCAAATCATAACAAAAATACAATAACCATAATACAACGTAACGAACATAAGAGTTACATTCTTTAAAACACATAAAGCAAAGCATAAACATCAAGATACAGCATTTGTAAGATCTCAAATACAAAAACAGTCATATTTTTCATTACATTCTGAAGTCAGTGCTTGTCTAAGCCCAGATAATGTTGGTGCTGTTCTAGTTTGTGTATATCCTGCCACTGGGTGGTGTATTATGCCTGCCTCTAAAATACTGTAGATGTGAACATCTAAAGTTTCTTGTGGTGTGCTTTACAAGTACCCACATTTACACATTGAAAGTGTTTTACAGCTCACTGTAGCTAACATAGAAATATAGGATTTGTTGGCAGAAAAGTACCGCTTGGCCCACCCAGTCTGCTCACATGGTCCCTGCCTAGTCTATCTCTGCAGACCTTCACTGGTCTCCGGCAACCCTCTCTCCTCCGAGCCTATTCACTAATATTCCCATACAGAGCTTGGAAACTGATGGAGTCACTGGTCAAAAAGGACTTTGTGGGCTACCTGGAGAGAAATAGGGCCTGATTCATGAAGAATTGCACCTGCTGCAAGTCCCTGGTGTGCCAAACAGATGGTGCAGGGGGCTTGTGGCAGACATTTGGCGCCGATCGCAATTCTTGATCAGGTGCACCAGATGCAGCTATTTAGACCAGCTTCCCCCGATCTAACTTTTCATCCAAGGGGGACTCAAGTTTACGGGGCTTGCACCAAACCTTTGGCGCAAGCTGCCATAAACTTTAGAAACAGTTGAAATGCACCAGCCCTTCCTGAATCAGGCTGTGTTGTGCTAAAGGGCTTTGACGCAGCTGCGCCAAAAATTGCGGATGATGCAGGGCTTGGCACAAGCCTTATGTCATCCTTCGTGAATTGAGCCTACAGTCTCCAGGATAGTAAACAGCATAGCTTTGTGGCAAGGAGATCTTGTCTGGTCAGACTAACCTGATAACCTTTTTTGACTGGGAGATGAGGGCATTAAATAGGGGCCATGCAGTTGATTTACTTTACTTCAGCAAGGCTTTTGACTAGGTGCCTTACAGACACCTGCTGAAAAAAATGGAGGATCTGGGTTCAAGTAGGGACATAGTAAGATGGGTAGGTAACTGACTAAATGGGAGGCAGAAGAGGGTTGTGGTTAGTGGGGTCAAATCAGAAGAGATGAAGGTCATGAGTGGGGGGTACCACAGGGATCTGTCCTGGGCCGGGTCTTCTTCACTATGTTTATCAGCAACATTGGAGAAGGAATCCAGGGCAGGTTGTGTCTATTTGCAGATGACACTAAGCTCTGTGGAGGGTGGACAGAGATGAGGGAATTGGAGAAATGCAGAGTGATCTGCAAAGACTAAAGAGGTGGTCTAAGGTTTGACAGCTGAAATTTGCTGCAAGAAAGTGCAAGTTGACGCGCCTACGTAACAAGAACCCCAGGACAGAGTGCTGGATGGATGGGGTAACACTTAACACTACAACAGAGAAACGAGGCCTAGGAGTTATCATTAGTGACTCCCTCAAACAATCAAGCCAGTGCTACAAGGTCTATAGCAAGGAAAACAGGACGCTGGAGTGTATCAGGAGCAATACTGACAGCAGAAGGAAAGAGGTAATACTACCCCTTTGTAGATTTTGGGTGAGGCTGCACCTGGAGTATTGTGCCCAGTTCTGTAATTAAGCTTCTGAGGAAGAACATGGTTTGTCCAAAAGCTAAAGCACTTTGTTCTTTTTGTTTTATCTATGTTGGTCCAATAAAAGGTATCAAATCATTTGCTTCTGGATCTGTTCTTACAAGGACCAATACGGCAAAGACTAAATCTGTATGTGCCCAGTTCTGGAATCCTCACTTCAGAAAGGATAACAACAGGCTAGAGACGGTGCAGTGAAGGGTGACAAAGATGATTCAGAGCCCAGCAGGGCAGGTCTTCAGAACAGCACCTCAAGGCACTGAACATGTACTGACCGGAGACCAGAAGGGAGAGGGGGAGATATGACAGAAATCTTCAAGTTCCTGAAAGGATTAAACAAGGTGAACTGTGAGGAATTATTTAGCTTAAGAAATATTTTAAGGTCATGAAGGCATGAGTAGAAACTGGCAAGAGGGAGGTTCAGGAGGGACATGAGGAAGTATTGCTTTACAGAACGGGTGGTGAAACCGTGGAGCAGTCTACCGATAGAGGTGGTGGGTGCTAAAACTATTAATGGTTTCAAGCATGGTTGTGACAGAGTGAAGGGTATAGTGGTTACTCGGGGTGACAGAAAGTGGGACGAGAATAGAGGGGTGGCTCGGGAGGGTTGGGACCCTTAATGGACATTAGATCCTGGGGTTAGAGAACAGACTGGATGGACCATTGGTCTTTTTCTACCATCATTGTCTATGTTTCTATATCTATCCCCTACTGTTTTCACCTCCACCACTTCCGCTGGTAGTCAGTCCTAGGCATCCGCCACTGTTTCAGTGAAGTAGTACTTTTTCACATCCCTCTTAAACTCCCCACCTCTTTAGCTTCATTGCATGTTTTCTGGTCTTGGTGCTCTTTCTTTTTTTTTTTTCCCTCCTACTCTATCTGACATGCCCTATTTGGCCCTCATGGTTCTCTCAACCCTGTCATCTGCCATCTCTGGGACTTTCTGGGTGCGCCGAGTCCTCCACTGGTTGCCCCCTGTGGCAAGATCACTGGGAGATCCACAGCTACCCCACTGGTGCCATGCTTAGTTCGGTAGTCCCTTGCTCAGTAGGCAGTGTGGGGTCTGCTGGGCTCTGAGGGGCAGCATCTTGCTGCCGGTGGTGCTTTTCCATTGTTCTGGTTCCTTGACCCACAGACACTCCATGGAAGTGATGGTCAGATGTGTGTATGTCAGGAAATACTAAGGCATTCCCCACCTGGAACTGTGGCTCCAAATCACGCCACCACCCATGATCACCTAGGTAACAGTATTGCTGCAGAGTGTCTTTCATCCCTCCCGCAGGAGGAGAGCATCACTTGAGATGCTTGATCCTCCTCCCCCAGCTGGCCCTCAAGTAACCCAGGTTTGTCCCGGAACTTAGGTCACCAGCATGGCAGCAGGTAAGGCATGAATGTCTCTGCCCTTTATGCCACTTGGCTGGCACCCTGGTGCTCTTTCACACTTGAAAGAAACTTCCCTCCTTCACTGTCTTCACCCCTGTGAGTTACTTGTAGGTCTTTATCATGTCCCCTCTCACACTTTCTTCCAGTGTGTACAGTACATATTGAGATACCTCATAGGGTTTATGATGCAACCTCTGTACCATTTTAGTTGCCCTACTCTGGACTGCCTGCACCCTGCTATGTCCTTTCTGAGGTGCTGCCTAAAGCATGGGCATGTGCAACCACCGAGTCCCCTGGGGTTACTAGGATCTCCTCAGTGTCAGTGTTAGGTAGGGAGAGGCAGCTGGTGATTAACTAGGTAAATAGTTTTTCACCTACTCACTCTTTTGTTTACTTGTCCTCAGTTAAGATGAGAGAGATGAGCTCATCTGGAACTCTCACAGCAGCATAAGCCACAGCAGCTGTGAGTGAGGGAATTTAGAATCTTAGGACAGTAGTTAGTAGTAGTGAGTTAGTGTAAAGAGTCAGTCAGTGTGTGTGTCGGCAACTTGAAGTGTGAGGAGTGAGAACTGCTCAGCTCAGCTGAGTGGAGAGCCTGGTTTCTCACCCTAGTCCTGTAATTCTCCAGTTTGCCAAGTGAAGTGGTGGAAACCATTGTCTACAGCAGAATCTCCTGATTTTCATCCCCGGAGGGGTGAGAAGGGCTGCTAGTGGATGGATCCTAGGGGCAATGCCCTTTTTTGATCCAGGATGATTGGAAGCTGCCTGTAATTTCTAACAGTGAGTAGGATCTGACTTTTTGCTGCCAAAAGCAAGTACCTGTGCTGTTGTGTTCTCTGGCTAAAAAGGAAATGCACATTTTTTCTGTTCAGAAGTTTGAGACTGTTCTCAGTTTAAAGTTGGCTGACAAGTGTGATGTCCAGAGGTATGACAAATTCACATTGTTTAGGACTTTAGTTCTCACACTACCAGTGTAGTGTTTTAAATGCTGGATGTGAAAGTTCATTCAATGAAGTAGTTTCCAAGTATGTTCAAGATGTTTAAGGTGTAACTCTGAAGAATGGTTGGGTATGGATTTGGGAGTAAAGGATGACCAGCGCCCCCATCTGGAGTAACTAGTTCAGGACTACAGGTTCAGTAAGGGTGCCTGGTTACTTTGGACATATGGCCAATGTCTGAAGAGGATTGTACCCCCTGAAGTGGGCTGTGCTAATTATTAGCCAAATGTATGTTCAGTTGTGGCCAGTACCACTAGAAGAAATGTTCAGTTGTGGCCAGTGCCACTGGAAGAAATGTTAAATGTCATATGAAAAATGGGAATACAAGGTGAAATAGTTCTGTTAGTAAATGTATGTTCAGTTGTGGCCAGTGGCACTGGAAGAAATGTTAATTGTCCTATGCTATATGGGAGTACCAGTACAAGATGTGCAATGTTCTACAGATTGGAAGTACAAAGAGTTTTCTGTCAGATACAGTAATTTTGTTGTTTTGCAAGTTCCAAGTGCCACGATGTGTAAACCTTGGGGGTCCACCCTTGCTTTAGAGAACATCTTTTGGCATAAAGTCACACTCTAGAACCCCAACTATGGTTTGGACAGTTACGTTATTGCTTCCTGTGTATGAAGTTACTGGGTACCCCTCCAGAAGTATGAATCTAGCATAGCCCTAGCAAAAAGTTCTCTCCTAAGGACCTGGTTTTGTAAATATCTTATAGGTCATTTTTGCTTTTGTACACTGCCACACCTTTTGATTTCTAGAGTAATGAGCCTGGTATACATTCCCAAAGCTAGGGATGGTACCATTGCTAAATGTATTTCCAGAAGTCTGTGCCCAGTTAAGGGTGACAGGGGTAGTTAACTGTGTAAAGTAGTGAGGGGGTGGTTACAAAAATGGTGGCTCATCTGGGATGATGTTTAATTTGGGGAGAGAACCAGAGATTTTTGCTGAGGGTATGTCTAGCATTTTTGTGTCTGGTAGCAGTGTAGCCCAAAAAGAAGGAAAGCTCTGGACAAGAGGATTTTTGCCCAGAAAAGTACATCCCATATGTGCTGCTTGTGTGCCTTCTAGTACAGTAAAAGAACAGAGTGCTGCGTGTGTGTTTTCAACTTGTTAATGGACAACAAAGCATCGAAGTGTGTGTCCTGGTCTCTGCATCAAAAGTGCTCACAGAACTTTTAAAATGCAATTTTCAAGTGAAAAAAACTATTGAGGACTTTGAGAAACAGACTCAGATATGTGCCCTAAATGTTTCATGTGCTTTGTGTGCAACTTGAGGGAGTCACTAAAGAAATTGTCCAGAAACTGTGGTAAAAATTGTTAAAACAGTGCTCCTGCTGCTGAAATTGCAGCCGAGAGAAAAAAATTACAGTTTGCAGTTTAAATTTGCTCCTGTTCAACAACTGTCTTGAAGGAAGAGCAAGTGAGGAGAGAGAGAGAGAGGCTCATTGCATGGCGTCGAGTAATTGGTGCAGCTGCATCCAGTCCCGCCCCCTGTCCAGTGTCTGTGTACTGCAGAGTGTTCAAGGAGGAGAAAGAGAGAGTGGTGTGTGAGCTGGTTAGACCAGGATCAACCATTGAGGGGCTTGTGAGCATTCTAAACTTTCCTAAACAGACTAGTAAGCTGTAATTTCGTGCTCAACCCATTTTCTGACCAACTGGAGAATGACTGTGGTTACGATCGGTGAGACCGCCAGCCCGTTTCACCCCAGAGACCTTCCTAGGATCATCACCAGGTCGAAATTTTCCATTGGAGGGAAACAGCTACTGAAGTCAGTGAGTAAACAAGTAAACTGTACAAACAAGCTGCAGGTATCAAGCCATTTGAACCTGTGTGCAAGCAATGTGATTTTTGTGCAAAGAAGGACTGCAAGTTGTAAAGACAGACACAACAAACAGAAATTCTGAGCATAGACTGTGAGCAATGATAATGGTTTCAGCTACAGTAAATTTTTCTAAGCAAAAGGGACTGTGAGTTGTATATGGAGGATTCAGCAAACAGTCCATCCTGTGCAAAGAAAGACTGTGGGGCGTAAAAGTGACTTTGAGCATGTGTAAATAGTTTTCTTGAATTATTGCTGATCGCAAAGTCAAGTACCAGTTAAAAATTGTATGAATGTGCTGAAAGGTACCAGCAGAGCACTCGATTGCAGTTCAAAGTAAATTCAGTAGCCAGAAAGGTTGGAAACACAGTTTTGAGCATGTGAACAGAGTTTGATGCATGAGAAATGTAACCCCTAGGTGGCGCTATCCCAAGGGCTACTACCCCTGCCTATATGGCCAGTAACAGGTTGAGGGGCCTAGGTCCAGTAATGGGTGCCTCCACCCAGAGGTCAGGGTCGGCAGTGGTTAAGCTAGCTTGGTCATAGCCCTCTGGGACACTGTGACCCCCCCTTGTTCCCACTACTGGCCCACACAGTACACGGGAGTTACCGTCCCAATACCCCACAAACCTGGAGAGAGGGGGCCCTTTCCTATCAGTGACCTTGGGGCTGGATGGGGCAGGGGCACCATACTTAGAGGGCAAGACAAGTAATCTGGAGTTAGCACCTATGCTCAGTTTGGGCAATGAGCTCAGGGACACATGCACTCCCTTATGGACCACATTGAGAGGCAAATCTACAGGTCTCCCAGGAAAATCATAGCTTAAGCTCACTACAGACTTCACAGCTCGACCAGTGCTTCTAGGGGGAACTGTCACAGTCTCTGTGCTTTTACTCTCACTTTCTGCAGTGTCTGTACTGGCTATGGGAATGGCCTTTGGGGTAGAGAGGCTAGAACTTGAGGCACTTTCAGTTCCAGGATTTGCAATTTCTGCAATCACAGCACTTGGCTCACATGGAGAGTTTTCTGACACTGGCAGTGAACCATCAGGACACTCAAAATACTCTTCTTGTTCTGGTATATTACCAGTGTGTCCCAGTTCATCATTTTCCTCCTCTGAAAGCTCATACAGTTCCACCATGCACAGTGATTCCATGTCATCCGACTTAATACTCTGCACCTCACTTTCTGGGAGCATTGGCTCCAGGGAAAAAGCTGGAGACTTAGACAGTCCAGAAGGCCCAGCTTCGTCTCCATAATTGACTAGGGGGTTGCCTTGAAACAGTTGACTCTGTTCATAAGGAGGGTAGTACCCAAAGTTGCACTCACTTTCCTCTGACATGGACTGACAGTCATTTTCAACTGGGACTTGCTCTGGAGAAAACTTGAACTCAGAATCTGTAGGTGCAGACTTTCTTTGCTTTTGCTTAGCAGCAGCTTGGGTCACTGGTCCAGAGGTGGCACATTCTGGGAGCTCAGACTCAATCAAGATTTGTCCAATGGGCAGTAAATGATTTTGTTGCATTGTCTTAACATTTTTTGAATTAATCTCAGATCTTACTTTGTACACAGGCAGATCATCCAGTTTGCCCACTACAATGTGAGGGAGATGGTGCCACCTGTCGGCAATCTTGTGTTTGCCATGCAGTCCCAGATTTCTTAGTAATACCCGATCTCCCTCCTGGAGTTCCTGTGCTTTCACCTTTTTGTCATACCTTTCTTTGTTAGCCAGATTTCTTTTGGCAGTCATGGTTTGAGCCAGTTGGTACACATGATTTAGCTGGGCCTTTAACTTTTGCACATACTGTAAATAGTTATCAACTTGAACCCCATCAGAGAAAACTCCAAAACAAACATCTACCGGTAGTCAGGCTTCTCTTCAAAACATCAGGTGGTAGGAGGCGAACCCAGTGGCATCACTTTTGGTGCAGTTGTAGGCATGTACCAAGGTGCTAATTTGTTGGCTCCATCTGGGCTTGTCCTTTGGGTAGAGGGTACCCAGGATATCTAACAGAGTGCGGTTGAAATGTTCAGGCTGTGGGTCCCCCTGGGGGTGGTAAGGGGTGGTTCTGGACTTTCGCACTCCCCACAGAGAAAGCATCTCTTTGATCAATTGGCTCTCAAAGTCTCTCCCTTGGTTAGAGTGGATTCTTTTCAGAGCCCCACAATGAACAAAAAAATTTTCTATTAGTACTTTTGCCACAGTGGAGGCCTTCTGGTCCTTGATGGGGAAAGCTTGGGCATATCTCGTAAAATGGTCAGTGACCACCAGCACATTACTAATATTTCTTTGATCTGGCTCCAAACTCAGGAAGTCATACAGACCAGCTCCATGGGGAGCTGGTGGTGATAAGCATAAGGGGGCAGCCTCTGGGGCAAGGCTTTCCTCTGTAGACAGCGACTACAAGTTTGAATGTGTTGCTCAACATCAGCCCCCATCTTAGGCCAATAGAATCTGGATCTCACCAAGTCAAGTGTTCAGTCTATACCAAGGTGCCCCATATGGTTGTGTAGGGACCTCAGTACCAAGTCTCGAAAGGCAGTGGGAAAAACTAGCTGTTGTTTGTCTATTTGTCCCCCTCTGTCTGCTGTTTCTCTGAATCTCCACTATGGTTGGGGGTGATGGCCACCATTTGCAGCTCCCCCACCATCTCTCTCAATTCTCGCAACTCTATGAGCAGGTTACCCTCAATCCAAGTCTCTGGGGAAACAACATTTACTCTCACTCCACTCTTGGGCTCAGAGGGAGCCTGGTACAGATCTGGTTCTCTGTATGCCTAAGTCAGTTCCTTAATTAAGTCTCTCATCTGTTGAGTCTCATTTAACTCACTCTTTTTGGGGGCCTGGCAAGTGTTCACGGCCCCAGCACAGGGCTCCCAGCCCTCCTCATCAGTTTCAATCTCACGGATTTCTTTCATCAAATGACAGTACTCTGGAGAGCTTGCCCTCCTGTCTTGCAACTTGAGCTTCAATAACATTACACTTGAAAATCTAGCTGACTTCAATATGTGGTCTAATCTGACCCGGTTTAACTCCTTGGCATGCACTCCCCCTTTCTGATGGGCCCTCTGCAAAGCCCTCTCGACTCTAGTGATGAAGGCAGACAATTTCTCATTCTTCCACTGTTTGGCTGACTTGAATTTCCACAATAAATCATCCCCAGATTCTGTGCTGCCAAACACCCCCTCCAAGGCAGAAAGATATTCTGCTGCAGTGGCCTCCGGACTAGTAGCACGTAGGAACCAAATGGCTTCCAGGGCAAGGCCTCTCAAGCTCTCCATCAAGTGCATCCTCTTTTCCCCCTCTGAACATTGCAATTCATGTACTAAAGGGGTGGCATAGTCCATCCAGGTCTCCAAATCATCTTCCCCTGAAGGCACTGGGACAGTACTGGAGAAAAGTCTAAGCCTTCTATAGGAGTCCAGCTGTATCGGGGGAATTATGATGGGGGAGGCAGCTACTAGGGAGCTCTTGGGGGACACAGGGGATGTGGTTGGGGAGTGCACAGGCATGTGGTCCTGTGATAGATCTAACACTCTTACCAACTCTTGGGCAGTTTTCCCTTCTGATGCTAACAGCTTAAGCAACTTCTCTTTAAAACCATCAGTACTAGGGGACCCACCCAGGGTGGCCAGACCATTATGAAGGTGAATGACCCTCCATCCCTTCTGGGCACCTTCAGGCAAAATCATAGGTGGTACCTTTCTGGGGTCTTTCGGTGCATGAGAGCAGCACTTGCAGCGTTTGTTCAAATAAGTCAGCATATCGTCCCCTTACTTCAACTTTGCCCACACACTTAACATGTTCTACAGTGGATACAATGTCAGCATTGTTAGTCTGCAAGGGGACATCCAGCAACAGAATAGCCTTTTGGGGATCCATCTCCTCAGCTTCGTTCCACCTCATCAATTTGTGCACCATTAGCTTATGCGGGGCAATTTTTAACTTGGGCGTAGTCAGCCCCTCCATTTTTTCCTCATAACTGAACATAATCGGGTAATTCCCCCACGTGGCCACTAGAGGACACTATTCCCAGTAGTGCCTCCAAGATGTAACCCTAGGTGGCGCTATCCCAAGGGCTACTACCCCTGCCTGTATGGCCAGTAACAGGTTGAGGGGCCTAGATCCAGTGACGGGTGCCTCCACCCAGAAGTCAGGGTCGGAAGTGGTTAAGCTAGCTTGGTCACAGCCCTCTGGGACACTGGAACCCCCCTTTGTTCCCACTAGTGGCCCACACAGTACATTGGAGTTACTGTCCCAATACCCCACATATGCACACTGCTTACACATAGAGATACTACTTACCCATGAGACTGATTCTGCAGCACATCTCTGAGGACCCCCTGTAAAACAAGATTAATCAATATACACCACACAATACAATGCTGGTTCTATATGTACTGACACCTCAGACAGTATAAAGTTCAATAACAACAAATGGGGTTTATTCAGGGGACTGGAACACGGAGGGGGGAAATCAGGTTGATTGGCAATATTCAAATCACAGTACTGTACATGCCTATAGAGTCCAAAAAGTCACACTCTGGGTACGAAGGATGGGGGGGGGGCTAGCCAGGTCCATTGCCCAGGGTTGGCCGGCTGGTGCAGCTGGATGGGGCCCTGTAGGAAGAAAATATATGCACAAACAAATTGTAATCCGGAGCCGGATGGCTCAGTCCACAAACAAAAGAACACAAAGCAATCAGTTGACACACTTTGATGAAATGAAGGTGCAGGGAGTTACTCCTATTTGTACTCACAAACCCCAAGCCGAGAGCTGAATTGAGAAGGTTACTCTGGATGGCCAGGAGGAGCGGGGCATGGAGATAAGACCCTCGTGACAGGGCCCAACTGATTTGGATAGCAGGCAGATTCAGTCTGATTGGATTTGAGTTCAGCTTCCAGCTTCAGCTCACAACTCACAATAAAAGGAGAAAAAGAAGCGTGATCCCCCACAAGCACTAGACACATTTATATGTAAAGGAAATTACTATACCAGGCAGCTGCTTCTCGATCCCGATCACAAAAACTGCAAGACCCAAGAGCACACACAGCATCAAAGTCCCTGACAGGCCGATTGCACTCCTGCAAATCTCCGGTCTTCTACGGGCAAGCCTGGTTCTGCACACTTCGAACTTTTTCTCCACAGTTTGGATTCAGTTCAAAGAGCACTCGCTAACGGCTACAGGCCGACTTCAGGACCTTACACGCACTTCCCACACAAACTGCACGCCGCAGCAGAACAGAGCTCCTACTCCTTTCACAGTCAACTCGCATCTTGCCCTCCAGGAACAGTTCAGGGCATTTCCCTTAGGCTCCATACAAGTCTGGTTGGTGGATTCAGCTGTCAATCACTGCAGGGCTCCCTCTGTTGGTGCAAAAAGGTGCCAAGGTCCAAACTACAGCTCCCAGAAGCACCTGCCATACATTCCTTCTTTAAGCAGGCTCCAGGTGAGAGTCCAAGTTCTGGTTGGCTCAAGCAGTCTCCATTTTAGGGCTCCCCTAACCCAATTGGCCCAGATCAGCAGTTTAGGTCCAAAATGAAGGGGCAACACACACAGAGTCCCAGCTGCAATAAAGGCAGGTTAGACAAACTGCAATTTTACTAATGCTCTAAATGATTTCAGGCAAACAGTTACATCTTTCAGGTGAGCTCCCACTGCGCTTTTAGTGACTGCAGAAATGGAGTGATCAGACAGCAGCTCAGTCGGGATTTGAGCATTAAATACACAGTCCCCCCCATTCAAACCAATTTAGCCTATGAGCAGGCAGTTCTTAAAGAGACAGTACCAGAGGCTCTAAAAGCACTCACAAATAAGTGGCTTAAATGCCAAACACCATTCAGGCTGGGAGCACTTAGCCGGCTCCTAGAAGACTTTTGGGAACCCCCATTTGCCGGGGGGGGGGTTACAGAAAAATTACTGACACCATTACAGGGCAGGGTCAGCTATGTAAACACAGCAGCAGTGAGACATTTTGGGAGACAGTATGTGACTAGTAAGCATTTCAGTAACAACAAGTTGTGTGTTTGCTTCCAGACAAGGCTTCGGGAACTGCCCGATACCTGGATCATACCCAAGCTATGATCCCCGAAGAGGTGGCAGCACTAAGAGAGAGATAGAGAGAGCTTTCTATGGTGAAAGGTTACCTCCAGATGTAGCAGTCCCTAGCTATCCAGTAAGACTGTGCATAGTATGTCTAAAGGCTGGAAGGGATGTGTTTCTGATACCCCATTGCTCGGACTGCCTTGTGAAGTATGGAATGAGCAGGGGTGCGACGCCAGAGAGGATAACAAGAATTCATTTGGCTCCCATGTGGATCTTGGCAGGAGATCCTGCCTGCAGCAGCATGTAGCACCAGGTTAAACCTGGGGGGGGGGATTCTTCATAGTGTGTTACAGAAAGAGCAAGTAAAGTTGATGTTGATCCACTGCAAGGGCAGGAACAGAAAGAGGTTTCCATGCCTGTGTTCCAGATGGACAGTGCAACAGAGGGATCCGTGGACCTAGGGTTCGAATCCTAGCCTAGTGGGGGAGGGCAAATTGCAAGAGACATTGAATTGGGAGGTGTCTACCTCCATATCCAGTGAGGAATGGAATGTCTCATGAGTGAAGACGTTTACTCACTCTTGGGCACAGATAATAAGTGAGGAACAGGAGGATGAAGAAGAGTTTTTATTTATTTATTTATTTCAATATAGGATTAGAAAATACATTTGCACACAGTGGAGCTCATTTACAAAGGTTCCACGTCAATAATGGGGAGGGGGTTACAAAACAGACAGAGTATAAAGCACAATAACGTATATAGATAATATCAAATACAGCTAACAGTAGAACAGCACAATACATAGTAAACATAGGTGATTGTAATTAGATACATAGTTGGCATTCTAGGACTTTATAGGTGAAAACGTGGATGGGCAATCCCATTTGGAAATAAGGAAGGGTGAGTCAGGGGATAAAGAGTAGCAGCAGGACAGAGAACAAGGGGGAAGGGGGATGCAGCCAGGCGGCATTATCAAGCATGTTGAGCAAGGCAGGAGGGGGTAGAATGGGTGGGAGTGGAGGCAAGCATAGAAGGAGAAGGTGACAGGAGGGATGGGATGGTGAGGTGTGAGGGGAGGGAGGGAAGAGGGGAGGGGAGGATGAAAGCTATGGAAAAGAGTCAGTCAGGGGTCATAGTGGGTGAGTTAGCGGGACAAAGTAGGAGGGTCAGGATCTGACAGGTAGGAGGGAGGGTGAGAGAGGCGATTGAGCAGGGGAGGAAGAATGCAGCCAGGGGCCTTGTCGAGGAGGCTGGGGAATGCAGGTTGCCAGATGAGGTGCAAGTCACATGACAAATTAAAGCCGTTACTCTAACTTTCCTTCGAGATGTGCAGATGCAGGAGATGCTTGAACTGGGTAAGCTGAGGTATGCTAGTCAGTTCACAGCTCAGGCCATTCATCCAGTTAGGAGCTCTGTAAGAAAAGGATCGCTGGCATTGGGTGGTCCGAACCCTAGGAACATGAAAGAGTTCAGAGACAGAGGACTGGGTGTGATGCAGCTTTTGAGGCTTTGATAGAAGACTGGCGATGCCTGTTGGCAGGGCTACAAGCATCACTTGCTTGATAAGTATACATGAATGGTACTTGATGCGGTCTTGTAGTTTGAGCCACCTGGTTAGGGAGAATAGATCACAAGTATGGATGAGGTAGCCGGCACCAATGTTAAGTCTACTGGCTTTGTTTAGGGCAGTATTTAGTCTTTTGAGAGATTTAGCTATGGAAACTCCATATATAACCAAGCCGTAGTCAATGACAGATAGTACAGCACTGTGGATTGCAAGTTTAAGTGCTTCTGGGGTCGGACTTCATCTGTGTCTGTACAGCAGTCCTAGTTTAGCATTTACATTCTTAGCAACAATATCAATGTGTGGCTCATAGGTAAGGTGGCAGTCTAGGGTTACTCCAAAGTAATTGAAGTGCTGGATTTGTTCAGTGGGGCTCTTTGGTTATTTTTAACTGTGAGGGCATGTGACTTGTGTTTATGGTGAGAGGATGAGAACAGCATAAGATTTTTTTTTTTGTAGTTTAGAACTAGCTTGTGGGATTGGAGCCATTTTTCATCTTCAAGGAACCCATGTTGTAGGTTGTCTTCAAGCACGGTTGGATCCAGGTGACTTGCAAAGATGACAGCATCATCTGCATAAAGGAGGGTCTTTAAATGACAGGCCTTTGGTAGGCTATTTAGGAAGATACTAAACAGAAGGGACCCCAGGATGGACCCTTGGGGTATGCCTGATCTGATAGAGCTCAGTTCCGAGATGGAATTTGAAATCTTCACCCTCTGTGACCGGTAGGTCACAGAGGGTGAAGAGTATTTTCATGTTGAGGGCTCCAGTGAGTTGCCTCAAGTTCTTGCCTCAGAGGATCCAGAGACAGTTGGAGATGGCTCTAGCATCTTGTTCACAAACATAGTGGGGGACAAGTTATTTCGTTCTTCGAGTTTGAAACACTGTCTTGACCAGGACTGGTCACCCCCAAACCAGACCATGGGTAGCAGACTAGTAAAGAGTAGTAAAGAGGAGAGACTGGTTCATAGGAAGGCTGACACCACATATGGGAAGTCTTTTCCTACCTTTCCTCGCTGAGTCTGGGAGGAAATTGAACAGAACAGACAATCCTGGTTAATGGAAGAGGCAAGTAAGAATTTGCACCAATGTGCGGCAGAATGTGTAAGTGACAAAATCATCAGTGATCTCCTTAGCTTCTGGAGATTGGGCATGACTCTTTTTATGGACACTGTGCAAATTGTGGATGGGGCTAGGAAAGAAACATTTCACATCAACTTTGAACGCGCAGACGGGGTCATACTTCTCGTCCCACACGTTGAGTGGTACTACCCTCGATGGTGCCACTCCCTATGAATATGCCCAGCATGCCTAAAGGAAGTGAGCGGGGGCAGGCCAGTGTCTGTCATCTGAAACAGCTGCATCTATGGAGGAAGATGCAGCTTTTCTGGTATTCCAGGATTTTTTCTGGTGTATCCAGATTTGTCATCCCAGCAGTTTTCCTGGTTCATCGTTTGGCCTTCCAGAAGACACCAATCCAGCAGTTTTCCCATTTCATTGTTTGTTTTTCCAGATGACATCAATTCAGCAGTTTACCTGTGTCATTGCATCACCCCAGCACTATCCGAAGATGCCATCTTGCCTGAAGGGAGAAGGTCCTCAGCTCATAGAAGTAAGGTGATACTTTGTTTTCATTCTTCAAGGAGCTGGTAAGACAACTTTTTATTTACATTTACTGACTTTGCACAACACATCATACATTTGAAGACTAGCCACGGAACTTTAATTTTCATCAAAGACTCTCCCCATGAATTGCAGTGCTATACAGGCTCTGTCCTGTCCAAGAACTGTTCTTCAGCAGGCTTCGGCCTAGGAGAGACTTTTTAATGGACAATGCCCATGGGCAACAAATGTGTTGTATAAATGTCTTCTTTCCATTTTGTGTACTTTTATAGAAAAACTATTTTTGAGGGTTCTTTAGTGTTAGGTCGAGGTTTAGGCACGTTGTGGAATGCAGAATATGTTTTTGTGTTTTTTTTCCTTTGCAAGTGTTCCTGAGGAAGAAAAGAAGAAAAGAAGAGAAGAAGAGGATGGTGGAACTCATCCAGGTTCCACTTTTTCTTAGTATTTTTTTTTTTTTAGAATCGTTTATGGTTAACAGGGAGTTAACATGTTTTCTTCACAGGTGTGAAATTTTGGGAAATGTAATGCAAAGTGATGTATGTTTCCTTTTGTTGTTCATGTGTCCCCTTGGAAGTTTGAGCGATAAGTAGGTTCCCCAGTAGGTACATACAAACATACGAAGAAGCCAGCAGAAGAAGGCCATTTGGTCCATCAAGTCTGCTCATAATGCAGGGTCCACAGCTTGAGCTAATATCCCAGCCCTCCCTCCCCACTCCTACCATCCTTCCTTCCCATAATTCTTACCTTCCCCCATGCCTATCCCAGCCTCTCTTAAAGCTGCCCACTGTCTTCAACGAGATTACTTCTTCCAGCAGTGCATTCCAAGTGTCCACCACCCTCTCTGTGAAGAAGTGCGTCCTGTCCTCCCTCCTAAATAGTGGTGGGCTCAATCCACTCCACTAAGCATTTCGCGGAGCATAGGCGGATTCGCGGATACCTCCACAATGTGAAGTGGAGTACTTCACTTTATAATGAGGAACATGAAGTGCATTGAAAACAGTGACTTCGCGTTACTCTGCCTCCACTGGTCACTACTCTTTCAATTTTTAGGTGAAGTACATTGGTGGCAGTTCACTTCACCTCACTTCGCCTTGTTTTTCAGCTCTGAAGGCAGATTTTGCAGTGATTCATGGGAATTCAGGTCACATGGGCTCTATATTGATCTGCACAGCCTCAGTTCGGGGTAGTATGAGTAGAAAGGAGTAGGAGACAGTGTGCTCTGATAGCTGTCTGTAGGAATCTTTTAAAAGCTGTTCAAAAACCATTTTTGCTTTTTTGGGGGGATCCAACTGTAGTTCATCGATTGTAGGAAACCCTCCTGTGCTCACATCATCAAGCGTTTTTGTTTGTGTGTGGATTTTGAATGTAAATTTACAACATTGAGTGTGTGTGGTGAAAGACAGTGAAGTGTGCTGTGTGGGGGAGGGGCTTATCTGTGTGTAGGTAGATTTAAGTTGGAGAACTAGTGATTTCTTTGTGTTTTGGTTATATTTTTGTTATATAACTGACTGTGTTACTGTACACATAGTAAACTTGTCAGTAATAGTACACATTTTCTTGCTGTTTGTTGTGTGAATGTGGTGCAGCATTTCATAAGGTCAGGTTGTTTAAATTACATATTTACATTACGTGGCAGTACACTGAACTTTTGCATTTGCATTGCATTCCTCGTTCAGCATTGTACACAGTGTTCTGTGTTGTGTGTGCAGTGTTGCATACATCAAATATAATACACCTTTTAAAATTTGTGACACAGATTAGTGTAAGTGCAACTAAGTGCAGCAGTGTGAACTTGCTATCCGCTGCAGCTGCCTGATTTTGTACTGCGATCGTGTTCTCTGTGCTTAGTTTTGCTGCTTGTAGTGTCCTAAAAATCAGCACTGTCTGTATTCAGTGCTCCCCCCACCCCCACGTTGAAAAGGTATTTTTTACCAGACTGGATTGTTTTTGTGACCCCATCAGCACCACTGGATACTGAAGTTGTTTTAATTCAGTGACGGTGTCACAACACAGTAGTCTCTTATCTGTTGCTGAAGCTATAGTTGTTTATTTTGCTTCACATCCAGCCAGCGTCCCTCCAGTCAGAAAGTGAATGTATCAAAATCTGAATTTGGTAATAATTTTTGTGGTTGATCCCCCAAAATGCCTGCAAAGAGACGTGCAAGTAAAGTTGTTTCTGGCCATGGCAATGTTGGCAGTAAGAGGGTCTGTGGGAGTGGTAGTAGTACATGGACGGAGAAGTGCATTGCTAATGTGAAGAAAGGTATTTCTCCTGCAATGTTTTTTACAGCCCAATCAGTAGCTTCACTGATCGTTGGAGGAGATGATGTTTTCCCAGCCGGTGTTGTTAGTGCTACTGGTGATAGTGGTGGTGGAGGTAGTATTAGCATTGTTGCGTCAAGTTGTAATTCCGACCAGTGTACCATATCCAGACATACTGAGTGTGAAGCAGTGCAAGTGAGTGACAGTGTAGATGATGTCATACTTCCCAGTAACATCCCATTAACTGAACCTGATTCTTATGATCATGTCAACGATAGCATACAATGTGATATTCCATCCACTGGGGCACTTAATGTCACGCATTTTCCCTGCAGTGATTCACAGTGTGGTGAAAAAATATCAGGTGATGGTGGTGATGGTGGTGTAGATGCTGATGATGAATGTGATGATGCTGATGATGATGATGTTGCTGTTGTTGCAACATGCAGTCCACATGTTAGCATTCAAGCAGAAGATGTAGATGTGTGTGACAGTGACATTGACGAATATGATGATGATGTAATTGACCCCAGTTGGGAGCCAGAAAAACAGAAATGAAAAGTGGCTGTGTCTGACTCTGTTTGCAGGAATCCCCCCCCCCGTAAAAACTTGTGATTTACCGGTTTTAGTGGATGATGATGATGATGACGACGACCCAGTAATCAATATGATAGGTAGTCGTGGTGGTCAGTTGCAGTCCAGGTGAGCAGTGCCAGAAACATCACGTGCCCCCCACTTCAGTGCTTAAAATAACAGACTTAAATAAGCCACATCATCATGGACATGTTAAAAGCAGAGCATCACAGTCCCTTGTTTGGGATTTCTTGTTCAAGATGCAAATGATGATTCAGTTGAAATCTGCCAGGTTTGCCATGTGCGTGTGAGTCGAGGTAAAAAGGGGAGCCATCTTGGGACAGGAGGACAGCATACACATCTTAAGAATAGGCACTTGGCTCTTTGGACCCAGCACAAGCTGGCAGCTAATACCAGTCTGGGGCATTCACCCATATCACCGGCAACCATAGCCAGCATGTTATCCCATTCCATGACTGTTAAGCCCAGTAGGAAATTAAACGTGTGCAGTAGTACGGTAATAAGAGCTGAGGATTACTATAGGTATGATGAGGTGGAGGACCATAAAGACTTTGAAACGTTGTCCAGTGCTGGTGAGAGTAGCAGTTTTTGTGGTGGTGGTGGTGAATGCAGTATGTCTACTGCAAGTGGTACATCAACCCTGGTTGGCAAATCTGGAAAAATAACATAATTTCTGGGTTTGTCATTATCAATTGTGCAACCGTCTTCATCAAATGTTCACACTCCACCCCCTGCCAATACCATTCATCATAGAGCACAACCATTTGTGACCAACAACACACCCCATGTAAAACGTTTAAGTCATAGAAACATAGAAACATAGAATGTGATGGTAGATAGGACTGCTTGGCCCACCTAGTCTGCCCATTTTCGTACCTAGCAGATAAGCTGCAGATCCTAGTTAACCAACAGCTTACTTCTTCCTAGCCTCCACTAGGACTGCCTTAAATCTGTCCCATGCATTCTTGAATTCCTCCACTGTTCTTGACTCCACGACCTCTTCAGAGAGGCTGTTCTATGCATCTACAATCCTTTCTGTGAAAAAATACTTCCTCACATTACCTCTGAGCCGTCCCCCCTCTTTCTTCAAATTGTGCCCTCTTGTTCTTGTGACATTTCTTTTTCTGAAAGATGCTACCCTCTTGGACTTTGTTGATTCCCCTGAGGTACTTGAAAATGTCTATCATGTCCCCTCTCCCTTCTTTCCTCAAGGGTATACATATTAAGCTCCTTTAGTCTTTCTTCGCATGTCTTCTGGTGCAGACCCTGCACCATTTTGGTTGCCCTCCTCTGGACAGCCTCCACTCTGTCTATGTCTTTGCGGATATGGGGTCTCCAGAACTACACACAGTACTCCAGATGGGGTCTCCCCAGCTGTCTGTACAGATGTATAACAACTTCCTGTTTTCTACTATTGATGCCTCTCCCTATGCATCCCAGTATCCCCCCAGCCTTCCTTACTGCCTTCTCACATTGCTTGCCCACCTTTAGGTCATCTGATATAATTACCCCCAGGTCCCTTTCCATTTTTACTGTTGTCAGTATCTCACCCCCTGTTGTGTACTCTTCCCCTGGGTTTTTGTTTCCCAGGTGCATTACCTTGCACTTCTTTGCATTGAATCTGAGCTGCCATACATCTGACCATTCCTCCAACCTTGCCAAGTCCCTTCTCATCCTTTCCACTCCATCTTGTGTATCAACCCTGTTGCAGATCTTTGTGTTATCTGCAAAGAGACATACATTTCCTTCCGGTTCCTCTGCAATGTCACTTATAAAGACATTAAAAAGGACTGATCCTAGTACTGAACCCTGCGGTACCCTGCTAGTAACCTTCTTTTCTTCACTGTGGACTGCATTTACTACTATGTTTTGTGTCCTGTTGTCTAGCCAATTTTTTATCCAGGCTACCACCTTGGGACCCACTCCAAGGCTGGCTAACGTGTGTATTAATCTTTTGTGTGGTACTGTATCAAATGCCTTGCTAAAATCTAGGTAGGCCATGTCCACAGCCCCTCCCTGGTCTACTACTTTGGTCACCCAGTGAAAGAAATCTATTAGATTCATCTGACATGATCTTCCCATCGTGAATCCATGCTGTCTTGGGTCCTGTGCCCCACTGGCCTCTAGGTACTCAACAATTCTTTCCTTCGGAGGTGATTCCATCATTTCCCTACCACTGAGGTCAAACTAACTGGCCTGTAGTTTCCTGCCTCTATCCTGCTCCCACTTTTGTGAAGAGGAATCACATCCGCCTCCTCCAGTCCTCAGGTACCACCCCATCCTCCCATGATTTGTTAAAGAGAGTAGTCACGGTGTCACTAGTTCTACCTTAGTTCCTTTAGAATTCTTGGGTGAATCCCATCAGGCCCCATTGCTTTGTCCACCTTCAATTTTATTAGTTCTTTCAGAACCCTTTCTTCTGTAAATGGACTGGTATCGACTCCCGTCTTCAGAGTGTTTCTCTTGTTTGGTTTAGGTACCTCCCCCTCCTCTTCCTTTGTGAATACTGAGCAGAAATATCCGTTAAGTATCCCTGCCTTTTCACTGTCACCCTCTACCCACATTTTCTCCCTTTTATTAAGCCTCAGTATCCCTCCTTTGGTCTTTCTTCACTCCCTAATGTACCTATAAAAGGTCTTATCCCCCTTCTTAACAGAGTTGGCTATCCTTTCCTCGGCTTGGGCCTTTGCTATTCTGACTGCCTTCCCAGGCTCTTTCTGCTTTAACTGATAACGTTCTCTGTCCTGCTCCTGTGTTTCCTTATATTTCCCAATTGCTATCCTTTTCTCCTTAACCTTCCCTGCCACCTCTTTTAAGAACCATAGCGTTTTTTTCCTTCATTGTGTTTGGTTGATTTGCTTTATACAAAGGCTTGTTGCTTCTGTGATGGCTGTTTTGATTGCTCCCCATTGTTCCTCCACCCCTCTTTCTTGCCTGTTTGCTAGTGCTTTTCTGAGGCACTCTCTCATTTTCCAAAGTCAGCCCTACTAAAGTCCAATACTCTTGCTTTTGTATGGCTTGATGGTATGGCTGTGTTTATTGTGAACCACAGTGTTTGGTGGTCGCTTGTTCCCAGATGGCTACCCACTTCTAAATCTGAGATTCTTTTTCCATCCCCATTTGAGAGTACCAGGTCTAAAACTGTTCCCTCCCAAGTGGGTTCCAATACTAGCTGTCTGAGGCATGCCCCATGTAGGGCATCAAGAATGACCATGCTCTTGAATGTGCCTGCAGCAAAGGTGCTCCAGTTAACATCTGGCATATTCAGGTCCCCCATCAACAATATCTCCCCTTTTTCTGCCATTCTAAGTAAACCTTCAGTCATTTCCTTGTCCATTCCCTTCCTCTGAGATGGGGGTCTGTATACAACCCCCATGTGGATTGTGGTGCCATGTCCTGTCTGCAGGGTGACCCAGAGTGCCTCATCTGCTCCCTGTTTACTCTTTAGTTCTGTTGCTTTGATCCCTTCCTTTACGTAGAGAGCTACCTCCTCCTCCTCCTCTTTTACCCTCCCTGTCCCTCCTGTAGATTGTGTATCCTGATATGCTGACATCCCAGTCATGGTTCTCTGTGTACCATGTTTCTGTGACTGCCATAATATCCAGGCAACCCTCTTCCATCAAGGCCACTCATTCAGGGAGCTTGTTACACAGACTACGGGCAATGGTACTCATCACCCTCCACTTTTTGATGGCCTTACCCCTTTTAGCCCCATTCCTGTCCTTGCTGCCTTTGCCTTTTTTTACATTTACCTCTGTCCTTCTCCCTAATGACTTCTCTACCTTGGTGTTTACCTCACTAATTACTGTGTTTTGTGGGGGGAGGCTGGGATTTTCCTGCTCCTTTTCAGTGCCTCTCCCCTTGGCTAGTTTAAATGCTTGCCAATGAAGCATTTAAACCTCTCACCTAAATCCTGGATCCCCCCTGGACAGATGCAGACCATCGCATCAGTATAGGTCCACATCCCTCTGGGTGGCTCCCCAGTCCCCAGTGAAGCCAAAATCCTGAGCTCCATACCAGTTTTTCAACCATTTATTGAATTCCCTGGTGAGGAGTACCCTAGCATCACCCTTGCCATAGACAGGAAGCACCTCCGAAAAGGTTACTGTATGCACTACTTGTCTAAGGCCCCTCCCCAACTCTTCAAACTCCTCTTGCACTGCTCTGATCCCATTCCTAGCCAGGTCATTTGTCCCTAGGTGGACAATGACATCCAGCTCCCTCCCTCCCTCATGCAGCTGCTCCCACGATCCAGAGGATTCACTTCCTGTCCCTCCAAGCTGTGGCGCCAGGCATCCACCTTACCTCCCTCTCCCCTTCCTCCCCCATTTCTACCCCTTAATGATTGAGTCCCCCACCAGGAGTTGTTTTTTTCCCCTGTGGGGTCCCATGCCACCCTCCTGTGGGTCTCCTTTGTGAAGGTTCCCCGCATCCTCATTGGTCTCCACTGCAGGTGCCTCCATAGAGGAACCACTGTCCACCAGAAGAATAAATTAATTGTGGACAGGTACAGCTGGAGGGACGCAACTCTGTTCCACCACCCTCTCCCTCCCTGAGCCCACCCTGGTTCAAGCTCTCCTCTTTCTTGGCAAGCTCTGAGGTAGAGGCATTGGCCCTGGTGGTCCCTGGGTGGGGGAGGAGGTTTCATGAATCCTAGCCAGGTCAGCCTGGAGACAGGCAACCTCCTCCCTCAGACCAGAGAGGTGTCTGCAAATAAGGCAGCATCGCAGCCTCCAGAATGTCTCCCGGAACACTGCTGCCCCACAGCCATTGCACTGCACCACTCCTATCATTTCTTATTTTGTGTTCCCTCTCCCGGTTCTCTGTATGCTTACTCTCTCCTCTCCTTACAACTCTCACCCTTCCTGTTCTGGGACAGCAGCTTCCTATATTCTTCAGTAGCCTCCTTCCTCCTTGCTCAGTGTCAGACCATCACCAGCTGGGGGGGAGAGTGAGCTACTTTTTTCTTTTAAGGTTGACAATACCAATGTTTCTCTATGATCTTCCCTTCCTACTACCAAACAGGAAGTTCCTGTTGACAGTCAAATCCAGTGGCTATAAAAGTAGAACTGGCTTAGGGTGGGTGGGATGGAGAGCAATTAGTAAGAAAAAAGGCTAGCAACAGGAAGTTGTAATTTGAGTCAATTTGAATTGAATTAAGCTCTCTCTCCTCCTTCTGGTTTAGCAAAGTAAGTTGATACAGTACCCTTCCCAGCACAGAACACACACTGACTTTCTTTCTTTTCTTTCTTTTTTTAACCCTAAATAAGACTCCTTCTACTTCTAATAAAGTATCTGTCTGCTTAATCTCAACAGACACTGACTCCTTCTGAGATACAAGTGTTAAATAATAAGAAAATGTAGCTTCTTTTAGTTAGCTGTTTTCTGCTCTACAAGCAAGGCTAGCAACAGAAAGTTGTTATTTGAGTCACCTGCTTTTATAGTGCCTAAGCCACACCCCCAATTAAGCTATCTCTCCTCCTACTGGTTTAGCAAAGTAAGTTGATACAGTACCCTTCCCAGCACAGAACACACACGCTGACTTTATTTGTTTTCTTTCTTTTTTTAACCCTAAATAAGGCCTCTTCTACTTCTAATAAAGTATCTGTCTCCTTAATCTCAACAGACACTGACTCCTGCTGAGATATAAATGTTAAATTTATAAGAAAATGTAGCTTCTTTTAGTTAGCTGCTTTCTGCTCTGCAAGCAAGGCAGCAACAGCAAGTCAGCCCACATTACAAAGTGTTTTTGTGCATAAGCTGAAGAACCGCCTCAGTCATACAGTGTCACGTGAACCTAATGCTGCTGTAGCGGAAATGCTGGCAATCAATCTTTTGCCCTTCTCCTTTGTGGAGAATTCTGGGTTCTGGTGGTTTGCTGCCCGTGCCTGTTCAAAATGGAAAGTCCCATCCAGGACATACTTTTCTACCCATGCTGTTCCCGAGTTGTTCCACACTGTCTCAGACTCAGTAAGACATGCCCTTCAACATTCCTCCTCTCCATTCATCCATTTAAGTGTGGATATGTGGACACGTAGCAAAACAGCAGAGAGTTCATATCTGTGTATAACTGCACACTGGGTGCAGGTGCCAGGGGTTGTTTGTGATGCTGGTAGTGTGAATAATCAGTGCAGGAAGGTGGATTGTTGTGGTAGCAATCTTTCTGGAATTTGCCAGCCTGCAACAATTGCTATGCATAATGTGACCTGTTCACACACTGGCGAGAACATGTTGGACATGGTACTGACTGAAATTGACAGATGGCTAAACCCTCTGTCCCTGAGACCTGGGTTCATAGCAAGTGACAATGGGTCAAATGTGGTGAAATGCATCACGAATGGTGTTTTTTGACGTGTTCCATGCATGGCCCACTGTTTAAATCTTGGTTCAGGAGTTTCTGCAGCACCCTGACATAAAGGAAATGCTGACCATTGCACGGCATATCTGCTCTCACTTCTCAGGATCTGGAAAGGCCAGTGACCAACTGTGGCAGCTGCAGATACAAAACAGCCTGCCTCATCACTTCTTGAAGCTGGAAGTTGTCACCCGATGTAACTCCACATTATACATGGCAGAGAGGTTGTATGAACAATACAAAGCCATCTCAGAATATCTTGTTATGCACACTAGCTGGGACAGTTCTGGGGCTTCCATGTCTATGACGACTGAACAGTGGCGCCTCATGGAATCTGTAATAACAATTTTGCGGCCTTTTGAACATGCCACAAAGGTAGTAAGTGACGAGTCTACCTCCATTAGCCAATCAATTCCACTGCTGTGGGTGCTGAGGCAGACTTTGATGAATGTACAGCATAGCCTTGATGTTGCTGGAGACAGTGGTGGCAGTATGTTGCTGCAACAGATGCTGACAGTATTTGACCAGAATCGTCACATTGTGAGCATTCAGCGTAGTGACAGCTTTGCCATGGCAACAATGCTGGACCCATGATACAATCGGGGAATTGCATCAGTACTGGAGGGGGGCCTAAACAGGTAAAAAATATTAGTGGTCAACTGGTTCACTTGGTTCATGGGGTACAGAAGTCATGTGCCAAGGTTTGCAAACCTCAGCAGCATAATCCAGCTGAAGGTGTAGCTGGAGGACCAGCAAGCATGTCATGCAAGGGTAAGGGGACTGTAGCTCCTGGTGGTCAGTCATCCAAAGTGATTGGTGTCAACCCAATTTGGGAGGCTGTGTCCCAAGTGGGTATTTGTGAAATCAATGATTCAGGGGAACAGGCTGATGCATCAACAACTGGACTTAGTGTAGCACAGAGAATGGTTGAGTCATATTTGTCTGAAAACAGGCATCTGACAATAAGTGAAGATCCTCTTTTGTATTGGAGTGGAAAGGTCAGTGAATGGCCAGAGTTGACTACAGTGGCACTGAAGTACCTCACATGCTCACCCTCCAGTGTAAGTGTTGAGAGGGTATTCAGTTCAGCAGGTGCAATGGTCAGGGATCGTCGGACAAACCTGTCTCCTGCAAATGTTAGTTTGCTAACATTCATTAAAATTAATGAGAGGCACATACCAGCACAGACTGCAATCTCGGTATTCGTACCCCAGCCTAGTCATGGTGGTCTTGTTGATGTGGAAATGGAGCATCCTGGTGGCACTGGCAGTGGCAGCCTGAAATGGCCCACCACTGACGTAGATGATGACACAATGGAGAAAGAATTTCCCAGTGGTCAGACTTCAGACATCGATGACTGTGAGGGCAGTTTTCTTTTTGAGGATGATGATGTGGTTAATATTGGCAGGTTTTAACTGCAGTATTTACAAGGCAGTATGCCCCCCCCACCCTGAACCACCACCAACGGGACTGATGTTATCCAAGTCTGCTGCCACCATGAGTCTGTCTGCCCCCCCATGGACCACCACCACCACTGGGACTGATGTTATCCAAGTCTTCCACCATGAGTCTGTCTGCCCCCCACGGACCACCACCATCGGGACTGATGTTATCCAAGTCTGCTGCCACCATGAGTCTGTCTGCCCCCCACGGACCACCACCACCATTAGGACTGATGTTATGCAAGTCTGCCACCAAGAGTCTGTCTGCCCCACCACCACCACCACCAGGACTGATGTTATCTAATTCTGCTGCCACCATGAGTCTGTCTGCCCCCCACGGACCACCACCACCACCACCAGGACTGATGTTATCCAAGTCTTCTGCCACCATGAGTCTGTCTGCCCCCCACGGACCACCACCACCAGGACTGATGTTATCCAAGTCTGCTGCCACCATGAGTCTGTCTGCCCCCTACGGACCACCACCACTGGGACTGATGTTCTGCAAGTCTGCCACCAACAGCCTGTCTACCCCCCCATGGACCACCACAACCACCAGGACTGATGTTATGCAAGTCTGCCACCAAGAGTCTGTCTGCCCCCACGGACCACCAACACCACTGGGACTGATGTTATCCAACTCTACTGCCACCATGAGTCTGTCTGCCCCCACGGACCACCACCACCACTGGGACTGATGTTATGCAAGTCTGCCACCAAGAGTCTGTCTGCCGCCCACGGACCACCACCACCACTGGGACTGATGTTATGCAAGTCTGCCACCAAGAGTCTGTCTGCCCCCCACGGACCACCAGTCCACCAGTGCACCACCACCAGCTTCTTAATATTTAAACCATAAAGTGAGTATGTGCACTCATGTTTATTATGCTGCCTCACTTCCTTTAGTTGTCTGTTTTGTTTTCTGTAGCTTTTCGGATCCGCAGTAGCAAAATACATACAGTACACTTCTTTTGTTTCTTTTACAGGAGAACAATAACAGGTTCCATCGCTATTACTCGTTGGGAAAGATGCTGTAGCTATACCATACAGAGAGGAACCGATGTAATAGCCATGTGAAATCCATTCTGGTAAGTATGAAGATTTTATTTCATCCATTTCATTGCTTTGTAAAGACTGCTGCAAATATTGTACACAACAGGTTGTCTTAATAGTTAACAAGATGTGTCTCTGAAATGTAACTTGACAATAGGGATTGAGATTTGAGAATCAGGGAGGGACACATAACAATGAAGTTGTAACTTATAAGAAGTCATTCATTTCTTTTTCTAGGAAAATTCATGATACTTTGTTATTCTGTCAAAGTGGTCTTATCCCAAAAAATTCTTCGACATCAGGAACACCCCTTCCCCGACCCGAGCTTGGGCACACATGCAACACGCAGAAGTCGTTTCATTCGATGACCATGACCATCATTAACAACCGGACTCCAGAAGGATGCTGATGAAATCTGTGAAGAAGTAAAAAAATAAGAAACCATTACAGACAAAACTGAAAATATGATTCCCTCCACCCCAAAAAAATACTTACCTTAGTGTGCTTGAGAGTTATACGTTTTCATTTAAATGCAAAAAATTCTCATTGAGCACTGGAATGTGCACAGCAACAGTTTGGAGTCACCTGTGTGATACAGAACAATAGCATGAGTACATGTCCATGTCAAGTTCAACCTGCCTCATCATCACCTACAAAATACAAACCATATATCTATATATATATATATATATATATATATATACTCACCAAGGCTACTATTAGTGTACATCCAAAGGTCACCTTTCAATCCAGTTGCGATGATCACATTTCATTTGGTGGAATTGTCTCGTACAACACATTGGACCAGCAACACAAACTTCACAGTCATCATTTTATACTGGGGACTGGGTATGTGCTGAAACAGTCTCTTTTCACTTCATTACCACTTGTCAATTTTCTGCACACAAGGAGGACGCATTGTGGGCCTGCAGAAAAAATCTGAGGACACTGTGCCAACACTGCACACATGACTGAGTGCGCCATTAATTCTGGGGGACTTTGTATGTGCTGAAACAGTCTCTTTTCACTTCGTTACCACCCGTCAATTTTCTGCACACAAGGAGGACGCATTGTGGGTCCGCAGAAAAAATCAGGGGACTCTGTGCCACTTTTGTGTGTTCTGTGATTGTTGCTGTGAGCTCATAGTCAAGATGTCATAGTGACATTTTTACAATTAAAGCAGCATTGCAAGAATGTCCTCACTGGTCTGAACTGTACTTTTTATGCTACTTTAACTTGCCACAGCAACCACTACTTAGGTGTGAGTCATCAGTGACTTAAATGATACGAATCTTCTCACAATTTGTGTCTGCTTCTCTTACTCCTACTTTTTTTCATGTATGAAAACAAAATGAGCACGTCTTCCAATATTGTTCCGACCAGCTTTGTATTTATTTGCAGCTGCTTTTCAATAACTATTGTTCCGTGGTGTCATATAAAACACTGACTGATGCATAACTGTTAGTTAACAACAGAAGTTAAATATGACAACTACTTGATGTGATGGAGAAAAGCAGAGGAAAACAATGACAAAGACCTGGTCATATTCACTGTCAGCAGCACCAATTTAAAAGGAATGCTCCTTTCATTATTTCACACATGAAAAAAGGTAGTACAGCACACTCAATTACTGCAAATTATTGTATCATTCCAGTCAGTCAGGATGTAAGTAAAGGAAGTTGTAACATAGCATTAAAATATATAGGTCAGAGTTATCAACAGATTGTTGCGCTGCTGCTTTACAGACAGTCACCACATTACATAGTTATGGTGATGCACATAAACTAATATGTGGGGGCATTACTACCACTGGAATATTTCTTGCTCCACAGAGTGCAATTTATGTCTATGAAAACCACCCATAATTTCATTACTGTGAGTCACATGACGGAGGAATTAACAATCTGAAAAGCAACCCATATTTGTGCCACACTTCCTCAGCAACTTTGAGACGTGATGGCAGGGGGAGCGCAGGTGCATGCTCCACTATACTGAATGTCCAGCAGCTATCCCAAGCAATGTTTCCTAATGTTACAAGGTTCACTTTGTGGTGAAATGTGGGATGTTTCTACTACCAAGGCTCTTCTTACTGGAAACGTGGCCACACATTTCACAACAAACTGACCATTAACATAAAGAAACATTCGCAAATCTGCACATTCCGATATACACTGTAAGGAGCACGCACACACGCTCTCCCTGCCATCATGTCCTAATGTGACTGAGAAAGTAGGCAGAATGTGGGTAGATTTTCAGAATGGGAATGCCTCTGTCACATGAATCATTGTAATGCATTTACGCATTGTTTTCAAAAAAATTTATTGCACTATGTGGTGCAAGAAAGAGTCCCCTGGAAGAGAAAATGTGTATGATTTAATAATAACAAACAAAAACACACAAAAAGTACAACAGTAGTGGGGTGGGGTCAGGGGGTGGGTGTGGGTGTGGGGGGGGACAGAAAACAATACCTGGACTTACTATGGCCGTGGGATGCCGTGGTGGTCCAGCAGCAGGTGCAGCACTGAAAGTATTTCCTGCGGCTGTGCTTCCACTCTGGTAACTTGCTGCTCCAAATTAATGAAATGCTTGTTGTTTTCCTCCAGTGCTGCCCACACCAAGAGGAGGTCAGACTAGCTAACAGGGACTGTGCCGGGGTCCACTGCAGCGGGTAATCCAGGTAGTGGGGCTGGTAATGGACAGGGTGGTGCTGGTGGCTGTGGTGGCGATGGTGGTGGTGGAACACCTGATGTAGCCCTTCTCCTCCTCCTGCTGTGGTGGTGACTGCTGTGCAGCACATCTCCCACCCCAGCAGCACCCTCAGCCACTGCCATTTAAGGACCAGGAATTGGACGCATGGCCCCTTCCATGGCAGCCTGCCACTCTGTCCTGTGATGATTCATCATATGTGTGTGTTGGCCACAGGTCCCCAAATGTGTCCCAGGGGGACCACGGCACACCAGCATACCCCACACACGGCACTGCACCACTGTGCTGTCCCTCTCCACCCACACAATTAAAAATCTCCCACACTGGGGAGCTGCAGGGGGTGGACCAGACACAGCACACACTTGGTGGGCACGAGTCCCACCACCTCCCACTATTGCTGGGGCCACCTCCTGTGGCTGTGGAGGTGGTGGAGGGGGTGCTGCTGGAGCCCCAACAGCTTCTGCTAGTGCTGGTGATGGAGAAGGTGGACGAGCAACAGCCACCAGTGGCATTGGTGCTGCTGCTGCTGCTCCTGTTGCTTTTGCAGGGGAAGCAACACTGACCAGGAGTCTGGAGCAGTCCAACATAACACGACTGCCCCGCCCCCCATGGGTCCACACTCCTCCCCTCCTAACACTTCCACGTGCCAGTGACTCACCTCCTCCAACTCCAACCTGACCCTCCATCCTCCTGGGTCCACAGGATGACACACACACTCTCACACACAGACAATGGACACACACACATGTACACACACTCTCACACACACACACACAGTCAGTCACACACACAAAACAAAAACAAAACTTATACAAAAAAATTTACTAACCAAAAAAACACTAACACAATACAAACACTAAATAAAATAGCTTTTAAAAAAGCTGCTTGAATTGGATTGGCAGTAATGACCCTGAGAGCCAAGCAAACTCCTCTTACAAAACAATTTTGCTTTCTCCCTGTACAAATGCAAAGGAGAAGTGAAACTGCTTCTCTGACTCACTTACTGCCTGCCTGGCTAAAGCATGTGACTTACAGTACTGCAGGCCATGTGATGTGCCTATTTTCTTCTCACTTTGCCTTACTTTGCTTTAAGGCATAATGAGAACGCGAAGGGGTAATGATAACGTGAAGTGGGCACTTTACAGGGTCCACTTTGCATCGTGCTCCGTGGATGCGAAGTGGTCACTTCGCGTCCACTTCGCAGGCAGATTCATAATTCACTGCATCTCCGGTCCTAAACCTCCCACCCTCCAGCTTAAGACTGTGCCCCCTTGTGATATGGTTGCCACTCAGCTTGTAGAGACTCTCCTTATCATCCTTATTTATCCCTTTCAAGTACTTGAATGTTCCAATCATGCCCCCTCTCTCTCTCTCTTGTCTTCCGGGGAGTATATGTTCAGTGCCCTCAACCTCTCCTCGTATGTCTTGCCCTGCTGACCGGCTATCATCTTTTTAGCCCTCCTCTATACCTTCTCCAGCAGGTTAATGTCCTTTTTGAGGGTGTGGGCACCAGTACTGAACTCCATACTCTAGATGCGGCACTACCAGTGACCTGTACAAGGGCAGTATAACCTCCTCTCGCCTACTACTGATCCCCCTAGTTATGCATCCCAGCATCTTGTTTGCCTTTGCTGCTGCTTTCTTGTGCTACATGGAGTGCTTCAGGTCACTAGAGATCATCACTCCCAGGTCCTTCTCCTCCTCTGATGCAGATACTCGGTAGTTTAAGTCAGATAGATTTTCCTTAGCGGGCTAGGAAATAGGCAGGCTGGTGGTCCTGAGACGGATAGGAATCACCAGTGCTGTCTATTAGTGCATGCTTCAAGCAGTTCTCTTGGAGCCACTGAGAATTCATAGATCGATCGTAGGATAGGGGCTGGAGTTTCATCAGCCGGACTCTGTTCCTTTAGTGTTGCCTGCCTGTGCCTAGCACATGGTAGGGGAGGGCCTGATCACCCCACCCTGTAGGTAACACAGAGGGTAGGATGGTCTGGTGCCAGGCGGACATGTGACTACAGACTATCATTCACCCGACAGGGGCAAGTATAACCTCCCATTCCCCTGGGGTTACTAGAATCCCCTCAGTGTCAGTGCTAGGCAGGGAGAGGAAAGTGGTGATTAACTAGTTAAATGGTTTTTCACTTACTCACACTTTTGTTTGCTTGGCCTCAGCTGAGATGAGAGAGATTAACTCATTTGGAACTCTTGCACCAGCATAAGCCACGGCAGCTGTGAGTGAGGGAGTTTAGAATCTTGGGAAGCTAGTCAGTTGTAATGAGTCAGTGTAAAGAGTCAGTCAATGTGTGTGTCAGCAACTTGAAGTGTGAGGAGTGAGAACTGCTCAGCTGAGGACTCTGCATGGAGAGCCTGCTTTCTCACCCTAGTCCTGTAATTCCCCAGTTTGCCAAGTGAAGTGGTGGAAACCGTTGTCTACAGCAGGATCTCTTGATTTTTAACCCCAAAGGGATGAGAAGGACTACTAGTGGATGGATCCTAGGGGCAATCCCCTTTTTTGATCCAGGATGTTTGGAAGCTGCCTGTAATTTCTAACAGTGAGTAGGATCTGACTTTTTGCTGCCAAAAGCAAGTACCTGTGCTGTTGTGTTCTCTGGCTAAAAGGGAAATGCACAACTTTTCTGTTCAGAAGTTTGAGACTGTTCTCAGTTTAAAGTTGGCTGACAACTGTGATGTCCAGCTGTATGACAAATTCACATTGTTTAGGACTTTAGTTCTCACACTACCAGTGTAGTGTTTTATATGCTAGATGTGAAAGTTAATTCAATTACAGTAAGTATTTTCCATGTATGTTCAAGATGTTTAAGGTGTAACTCTGAAGAATGGCTGGGTATGGATTTATTTATTTGCTTTTGTTTACCAGGTAAGCACACTAGACAGCCATGTGCCTATTTCAGTTGAAATCCGGGAGGTTACATGGTACAAGCAAGAATATCAGTCATAGACAATTACAACAAGAGGCAGAAAACAGCATAGTACAGGATTGGACAACCGTCATATGCATTTTATGGTCAGCCATACCCTCAGGTGGGTATGGGTAATTTATAGTACAAGTGATACATTTTGTGGGTGAGAGACCAGCGAAAACATAGGATAGAGTAGTACAGTTCATCAATACATGAACAGTGGGGCAAAGAATGGGCCCAGTACAGTTTGTACATCTGATAGCACGAGGTCGGGAGCAAAGGGTGGGCAGCCCCACCCCATCTGGAGTAACCAGTTCAGGACTACAGGTTCAGTAAGGGTGCCTGGTTACTTTGGACATATGGCCAATGTCTGAAGAGGATTGTACCCCCTGAAGTGGGTGTGCTAGTTATTAGCCAAATGTATGTTCAGTTGTGGCCAGTGCCACTAGAGGAAATGTTTGGTTTTGGCCAGTGCTACTAGAAGGATTTTCAATTTTGGCCAGTGCCACTGGAAGAAATGTTAAATATCCTATGAACAATGGGAATACAGGGTGAAATAGTTATGTCAGTAAATGTATGTTCAGTTATGGCCAGTGCCACTGGAAGAAATGTTAATTGTCCTATGCTATATGGACCCCCTGGGTCGTGCCTGAAAATAGGCAGGATTTGTATAGTCCACTTACCCGGTCAACAAAAACTAAATAAAAAAATAAAATACCAGTACAAGATGTGCAATGTTCTACAGTGTGGAAGTACAAAGAGTTTTCTGTCAAATACAGTTGTTTTGTTGTTCTGCAAGTTCCTGGTGCCACGATGTGTAAACCTTGGGGGTCCACCCTTGCTTTAGAGAACATCTTTTGAAATAAAGTCACACTCTAGAACCCCAACTATGGTTTGGACAGTTACGTTATTGCTTCCTGTGTGTGGAGTTACTGGGTACCCCTCCAGAAGTATGGATCTAGCATAGCCCTAGCAAAAAAAAGTTCTCTCCTCAGGACCTGGTTTTGTAAACATCTTATAGGTCATTTTTGCTTTTGTACACCGCCACCCCTTCTGATCTCTAGAGTAATAAGCATGGTATACATTCTCAAAGCTAGGGATGGTACCTTTACTAAATGTGTTTCCTGAAGTATCTGCCCAGTTAAAGGTGCCAGGGGTAGCTAACTGTGTAATGTAGTGAAGGGGTGGTTACACATGCATAGGAAATCATTTTCTGTAAAGGAAACCTTAGACTTGCTACTTTTTGGGGGATCGTAGCACAGGATATTTTGATGTAACAGGCCTGGTGCCCAAACAAGGAACTCATTTCTTTTGTCTCTAGATCCTGACAAATTTTACATTTATGGAAACACACATAATCAGGGTCTGCTGTGTTTAATTTTCTAATTAAATTCAAACATGAATTTGTTTTCACTCCCCACAGCAAGAGCTGCTGGGGAAATATTGGTATGAAACAGAACCACTACTTCTGATTTATTTGGAGCAAAAGTTAACAGTTTGCATTCAGCTTGGACTAATTACAATATGTCTCACTACTGAAGTAAAGAAAATCAGGCTGCATTACAATTGCTACACAAATAACATACAGAAGGTCAAGACTGGCAGATAGACAGACAGACAGACAAGATGACTGGAAGTGCAGGAACTGCTGACAGAGAGGAAAGCAAGCACCCAGCTTTAATATATATATATATATATATATATATATATATATAATATGGGTAGGAAAAATTATGTCTGCTGAATTGTTGGAACACATCACATGACCATGTGTATATAAACAACGACCGCACACCTGCACTTACACCCCTCCAAAACAATTTTGACATTTTATAAGATAGATGAACCACTCTATAGGTGCGTCACGCCTGATATACGCACGCCTTTGGTGAGTTGACACTCGCCTGTGGCCTCGTGCGTAACAACACACACACCAAGGTGTTTATATATGAGAGCGCGACCGCACACCTCAGAGTGGTTTATCTATTATACACACACACATATATATATATATATATATATATATATATATATATACATATGTATATTTTTCTTTCCATACTTAAAGTAGCCATGTAAGTGGGTAGAAAAGATATTTTTACTTAGTGTTTGGGGCTCTTTGAGACTTGTATTTAAATTTGTAACAGTTAGTGTGGGTAACCTAGCTCAGGAGCTTAATCTTGGGGATGCGTAGATCAAGAAAGCTCTATGAATCAGGTGTGTGAGTGGGGGGGGTGGAGCTGCCAGAAGTTTAATGCCATCTAATAAGTAAGCAATAACACCCAACGGGGGGGGGGTGGTATTGGGAAATACCAGACTGCCCAGGGGTGTAATGAGTCTGACATCAAGAGGCGGAGGGACTTATAGCCCCAGAAAGGTCCGGTATTTCCCAATACTGCCCACCCTGGAAGGTATTATTGCACTTAGAAAATGGGCCAGTATATAATATGTATTTTTAAAAAAATATATTATGTTTAGATCTTAAAACTCTTGGCCGTTTGTTGTGTTCTGCAGTAATATAGTTCCTCCGCCTGCAATGTAATGCAGTGTTTTTCTTGTGACCCAAGGACTTTTGTCCTACTGGAGCTTCTGTAGTTGTAGTTATGGAGGTGGTTGTCATGGTTAACATCCCCCCCCACACACACACAGGGCTCACGTTAGTTATTTTTTGTTCATTAATTTTTATCTATTCCGTCAGCCAGCATATTTTCATTTGTAAATATATGTGTAACATGGCCGAGGAGCGTTGGTGGTAGATTGCTGAGCAGGGAGGAAAAAACTAACCTAATCCTGCTGAACACAGGTACATTTCTGTGTTTTCTTGAGGTTTTTTTGCTTTGTGGGGCATTACACTTGTAGAGAGGACGGGATGTGACCAGGAAACAGCTGGGTCAAACTCCATAGGAGAGTACCGGTATTTTCTTCATCTTTCATACCGCAGATGGACATTGTAAGAGGTCTAAACCTCACTTTCGGGTTCTTGGCAATATTGGAGATGCAAATAATCACAAACGAGTTGCATTCAAGTAATAAACAAGTTTATTACTGCAAACAGGGATGAATCACAGTTGCCCTAAGTAGTTCTTACCAGTATGAACCGGGAGCCAGTGCTAAGCGTTCCCTACACCTCAAGGTTTCTTTGTAGTCTCTTGGGATCTCTCCGGTCTCCGAGGTGTAAAGCCTGTGCATAACATTATATACCTGTGATAATTACTATGGTTACTAAAAGATAGAAACATTTCTAGTTACAGAGATGAGCCCTATTGGCTAAATTAGAGGTGGCTCCACGGTCCAAGATAACATTATATAATTTTGTAAAGTCATCAGTTTTAGAACAAAGACATTCTTATACAAAGTCTTACATAACAAGGTGAAGTGGTGTCCATCACTGAAAGATGGCAATGTTGCCTTACACATTATAATTACTTCAAGGACAGATGTCTTGGCATCTGACAAGTAAGAAATAGACAGAAAATACATGGTATAATGTGTGTGTACATTAGCAAGCAAAGTGAGTTACAATAATATGTATTCATATCCTGACATCTACACTTATAGGGTAGATGCCCTTAACTCGTATTAGTATAGCCTATGCCTAAACATTAGCTGTCTCACGGTGTACTCCTGAGGGTATCAATTAGGGTGCAGGGACCTCGTGTAACAATTCCCCCCCTTGTTGCCTAAAGGGCAACACAGGCAAATGTAAGGTGGGCAGGAGCAGTGGGTCTTTACAATCCAGAGGCACGAGCCTTGTAAAGAAACTCAAGCTGCTCACAGTGTTGGTGAATACGTCGTAGGCAGAAAAGCATAATAATCAAAGTAAATATCAAAAATGCTTGTATTATAACAAAACCTTCAAAGATAATTTCTAACCAAGTGTTAGTCAAAGCGTTATTCATGTCTCCATCATTCATCAGGTCAAGAATGGCTTCATTGGCTTTGGTTATATTATTGCTGATGTGGATGAGATGTGTGTCCTTTCTATCTAAAAGTGATTTCAGTGTAAGTGTCAACGGATCTATGTGTACATTAAAGTAAGGTAGGTATTCCTCAAGTGTAAGTAAATAGTCAGGATTACCATCAATAATATTTGCTTCCATAAGGGGAATGGGGGTTATGACAGTGTGTCCAATAACAGTTTTCTGATGGGGAACAAAACAGAAATTGGGGTAATCAATTGCACAAGTAACAGAACCATAAGAATAAGTTTTCACATTAAGTAACTATGCAGTATTCACCGTCAGAAGTTGTACTGTGATCGTACAGTAGGCAGTCTCCATTTTGCAACTGGACAGGGCATGTGTAGGTCGTCTGGAGATCCGTGTTGACAGGCGATGAGCTTCCTCACGATATGACTGGTAGAGTTGATCCGGTGACTGCGTTGGTTCAAAGCGTTGGTGCCATTCTCAGTGATGTCAGCATCCATAGTGAAAGTCCAGTCAATGCTGTCTGGAGTAGCCACAAACAGGGCGTATAACATCAAACACATCACATCGGCACAGGTAGATGTATTGCTTCTTCGCACAACAGTCCGTGTGCGGTGCCACCCAGGCATCCAAGAAGGAATGGTAGACCAGAAGAGGAGGTAGATCCAGGCGTTCTCGGTAGATGTCTTCATCCGAATGCCCGATGGAATGCGCCAGTGCTAGCTTGTCAAACAAAGCTGTAGTGGGATCAAAGCGTGGTAAGGAGACAGTAAAAGAGACAAACATGGTATTTGTTATAGAACATTTCTTGGCAGAAAAACAAGGACCAGTGTTTGGATGTCTGGTCTAAACCCCAAATTTCGAGCTGTGGAGAGAGGAATAGACAGAGTTTGTTGCATACATAGGGAAATACAAGATGGAGATTTACATTTGGGACAATACCACTTAGAGAGACGTCTGTCATGTATAATATCAGGAATCCTACCAGTTTCTAGGTCTCTGAAAAGGTTGTTAATAGTAGTGAGTATGTATGAGCCATATGCAGAACAAAGTATTTCCCTACCAATGTATTGTCTATCAGCTTCTCTATTGTTCTGTTGTATGAGTGCGTTAATCTTATCTTTGGAATCAGTAAAGGCTTTGGCAATGTTGTGCATATTGTATACAGTGTATCTTTCTTCCTGACTAAGACCATCCACACCATGCAATAAAGGTGGTAAAACATTATTAACCAAACCAGTGGAGAACTTTGCAGAATGACTTTTGATAGCAGCAATGTCTGCTTTGTTCCAAATGGACATAGCAGTACCAAAAAGACCTGTGACAGTTCCGTGGCACCAGTGACATCAGAACTGTCAACTTCATGTTAAATACGTTTATGAGTAGAGCACTAGGAGGTTTCCTCCTAAAATTACCTCTATGTTCAGTAGAATAAACCCCAGTAAAGGATTTGTACGTATTTGAAATGCAGCTAAACTGTCAAGCAATAAAGTACTATAAATGCAGATGTATTGGTATTGTGACACATACCAAATTCTTTCATATTCCAATAAGTAAGGTTAAATAAAACAGGTACATGCATAAACTGTAAATTATTAATCAAAGAGCCTGGGAGGGCAGTGGCAGTGAGACCACTACGGGACCAGGGGATGTTTTGGACATTCAAAAGCTGTTTCTCAGTAGGAGGTAACACAGATAGATACATGGCAGCAGAGGCCATGTGGTGTATAGCACAAAATTTACGGGCAGCATCCTGAGAAAGAGAGTTACAATAGGAAGGGTCAATTAAGGCAGTAATGTTATACAAACCAGAGTGTCTCAATGCAGTTTGTAACAAGGACAGTGTACCATTCGGGGACAATTTAGCGTTGGGCCAACCTTGGAAAGTTCCCTTAGAAAGCTTGGCCACAGGGAGAACTTGTCCTTGGGATGTGGTTTGCCACTCAATCTGAAGGGTAGATTTATCAGGAGCAATGACTGAGGCAGTGAGGTATGCATCGGAACCTTCCTGGACAGTAATCATAGTGTCTGGAATTTTGATGGAAACTCCCTCTGTAGGAGGTGCTGGAGGATCAAGGTGTCGAAGGAGGTCCGGCACCGTGCCTTGGCTGAAAGGGAGTACTCCTGCAAGGAGTAGAGATAGGAACAAGATAGCCATCTTGTCAATGCATCTGAAAAGGAAGATGAAAGATTAGTATATTAGTACAGTTCCACCCAATGGAGTTAGGAAGAGTAAGTTTTAAGCTCCTTTGTACAGTTTCAATTGGTTTGCATGTAACCATTTGTCAGTCAGTTTATTGTTGTGGAGGAGTCTAACTGATAGACTGCTGGACTGAGCTTGTTGACAATGGGGTAGGGCCTTCCACTTGTTGGAGAAGGAGTGGGTGGGATGTGCAAATCGAGTACCATGACCTGATCTCCAACTTGCCAATCCACTTCTTGTGCATGTTTGTCAAATTGTATCTTGGACTGTTGCTGGGCCTTGCCCATGCAATTTGCAACATACAAGTGTGTGTATGAGGTCTTTTCTAAGTTTTCCACATACTGATCTACAGACACTCGGTCTGCAGTGGGGTGTGCAGGTCAAAGAGCAAGTGTTCAGGTAGTCTCATTTGTCTGCCAGTCATTACCTCAAAGGGTGTAAGTTGGGTAGTGGCTGAGGGTGTACCCCTAATTGCCATAAGGAGTAAAGGCAGTAGGGAATCCCAGGTCTTGGGATTGTCCTTAATGAATTTGGAAAGCATTTGTTTGATCCGTCTGTTAGTTCTTTCTACTTGACCTGAGGATTGAGGGTGCTAAGGTATGTGGAACTTTTGCTGAACCCCTAGGAGTTCAAGGGACTCTTTCATCAATTCACCTGTAAAACTGGTTCCTTTGTCAGAGTCTACCTTGAGAGGCAGGCCCCACCTGGAGAAAATCTGTTCTACCAGGATTTTGGCAGTTGTCTTTGCAGTACAAGTCTTGGTGGGGAAAGCTTCTACCCACTTGGAGAATAAATCGGTTACTACAAGGGCATACTTGTTGTTTCTGCTGGTATTGGTTAAAGGACCAATAAAATCAATTTGGATGGCATGCCAAGGGCCAGTATGTCTCTATGGTAAAAGTTTGGCATTCCGTTTCATAGGTATTGGATTGTTTTGTGCACAAACAAGGCAATTATCAATGTACTGTTTAACATCTTTGGTAATCCCAGGCCACCAGGCGGTGGTTTTGATGCGTTGGAGGGTGTTTTAAGCCCCCTGGTGCCCACCAGTGGGGGTGTCATGTACCTGGTGCAAAAATTCAGATCTCAAATGTCAGGGGACCACCCACAATTTGGTGGTCGTATCCTCTGGTTGGAACCAAATGAGTTTATCATCAGGGGATAAGTGTAATTTACTTTCATGCCTACGGTAAGGGTTATGTGTGGAACTTTCTTCAGTACCCTTGTCCAAGAATCTGAACACTTCTTTGAGTTCAGTGTCCAAGTGCTGGGCTGCTGAGAGGTCCAAGGGAAAAGATTCAGATTTCTTTTAAGAGCTGCAACCTGTACAGCCGCATTGGCCTCTGGATGTTCCATCGCCCAGACATCCCCAGGCCCCTTCCTTGGCAAGGGTGTCTGCTGTGTCATGAATGCGTGGTAGGGATCATGTAAGGAGTGAGCTTTAACCTTGTGTACATAGAGTTTGTGTGGGTATTTCTGACCTAATGCGTGTACGTAAATCACCAATTCTTTGTATTTCACGGAACTGCCATCAGAAGAGAGGAAGGAGTTCTTCCACCAGAAAGGGAGAAATTCTGTAAGGGAACAACAAACCCAATTAGAGTCAATAAAAATGATGGTGTCTTGAGTTCCATGTTGGATAAACTCTAATGCACAGGCCACTGCTGCCAGCTCTGCATACTGTGATGAAGCTACAGTACAGCGTTTAGATATTCTGACAGTGTTCCCATAAGGATACACTACCATGATGCCCATCCCTGCAATTTGTTCACCTTGATAATATGATGCTGATCCATCGGTGAAAACTTGGCACAAGGAGGTGTTTTCTAATACCTCAGGGGTGGCAGGGAAGAATGGACCTGGATCTGGAAGATCAGGTGACTGCAAAACGCAGTCGTGGGGCTCCCCCTGAAAGAGGAGGCCATGTGCTAGTAGAGAGGAAACTTTGGTTTGGTGGACCTGAACATCCCTATCCTGGAGGAGGAGTGACCAATGTGTCAGCCTGGTGTTAGAGACTGACCCATCTTTCACTCTATCTGAGAGCAAAAAGGTAGTAGGAGTATGATTGGTGTTAAGAATCAGTGGAGAGTACCCAATGATATACAGGAAGTGTGACCTTCCAATAAGTAGCCAGAAGATTCCTTTCACAAGGCACGTACTTCTGTTCTACTGGGGTCAAGAGCTGTGATGCATATGCAATAGGTCTCAAAGAGCCATGTACCTTTTGGGCCAACACTGCTGACATAGCAATGTCAGGTGGCACACTCTAGATGGAGCAGTAATGTTGGATTGGGGTTTGCCAGTGCTGGGGCGGAGGCCAAGGCCTGCTTCAGTAACGTCACAGCCTGTGTATGGACAGGGCCCCAATTCCATGGAGCGTCCTTTTGATGCAATCGTACAGTGGGCGGCTTTCTGTGCAAAATCACAAATGAAATCTCTGGAGTAGTTTACCATACCTAGAAACCTTCTAAGAGTTGCCACACTGGTAGGTAATGGCAAGTCTTGCAACCCTGAATTTTCTTCCAAGTAGGACTCCGACCTTGATCTGTTATCTTCAAACCCAGAAAGAGCACTTTCTGACATAGTTATGCTTTTGCAGGATTACACTTCAAGCCTGCTCTTTGAATAAGAGTCAATAGTTCATCCAAGAGATCCAGATGTTGTTCTGTGTGGCAGTAGCCAACAACAGGTCATCTACACACTGTAAGAGACAGTGGGGGTTGAGAAGTCTTGTGGGCATCCATCATATGGAGATGGAAGAGGATGGGCTGTTATGGAACCCTTGGCAAGCAAGTCACGTATATTATGCGCCTTCAAAGTGAAGACAAACTTATATTGACTCTTGAGGGCCAATGGTAATGACCAAAAACCATTGGAGATGTCCAGAGCACTGAACCATTTCTGATCTGGTGTTAAAAGTCGAAGCACATCTGGTGCAGACGACACAGTTGGGAAACAGCTGGGAGTGACCTGATTCAGTTTCCTGTAGTCAATCGTAAGTCTCCAGGCACCTGTGGGTTTCTTCACAGGCCAAACAAGAGAGCTGGCAGTGGAGACACAGGTTCTGATTACTCCTTGTTTAAGGAGTGACTTGATTGTCTCTCGAAGAGAGGGTAAGGCTTCAGAGGGAAATGGATATTGCCTTTGTCTCTCGTGTGCCGGGCCTGGCACCTCAATTACAGTATGCATTCTGCCACAATCGTGTTTGTTAACTGCAAACACTTCCAAATGTCATTGCAGAATAGGTAGAAGTTTTGGGAAAAGTTCATGATCCTTGAATAAATCTATGACGTCATACTCTTTGTTGTTAATGGATATTGTTGCCACAGCATGTGAGTCAGGAATTAAAACAGTATGGTATTGACCCTGGATTTGTATCAACAGCATGTTTGCTAGATCCACCACACAGCCGTGTGGTGCAAGAAAGTCAATCCCAATGATGCTAGGGTGATCATGCAACACCATCAGCTGAAAAGCATGTGAGGCCTTCAAATGGCCTAGTTCCACTGGTAAAGGCAGAGAGCGGTATGCAGGTAACCTAGCACCATCAACTCCTGACATATTGGTCTTCCGTCCGGTAGACCATGGAGACGTTTCAGGGTGGTCATCGTGTAACACAGATACAGCTGCACTGTATCTAACAAGACAGTAGTGGCGGCCCCGACCTGTCACCAAGTGCAGGGCCTTCCGTTTGTATCCAAGACCAGCTTGTTTACAATGCGGACTGGGGCCTGTAATTGTCAATCCGTATTGTTGGAGGCATGCAAAGGTTGGGCTTAGCTTGCATGGATGACTTCACCGTGTTGCACTGATGCAATGTGGAGGGGCTTCGGGTTCAGGCTGTGGGTCTGCGCACACACCTCGGAGTCTCCATGGCCAGTAGTGTCATGGGTCGCCAGTTGTACTGCTGCAAGTGTTTGTGCGGGAGCAGCATCCGCTACAGAATACACTTGCCCAGGAGCTCCCGAAATTTTCTGTTTCCTCAGCTATCTGTTTCTCTGAGGACCCGATCTTTGTAATAGCTTCCTTTGCCTTTATATTTTTGTTCTTATTCAATTCGGTTCCACCCACTGCTGTTGTTGTTGTTGGGGGTTTTGTTGGCGCTAGCTGGAGGGGCCGTTGGATGTTTGGGCTGTTGTTGCTGGGCCTGTCCTTCCACCGTGTGTGTGTGTGGTCCGGCGGGTTCCACAGTGGCAACCTTTTGGAACGGAACCCAAATCACGGATGTACAACTGGTACACTCTCTCGGTTTTCGAAGGATATCGGCAAACCTATCCGTATTGGGTATGTGGTTGGCTCTACTTTCTCTCTCATGGCTGGGATCATGTTTCTAAGAACAGGGTCTTATATTCAATAAGATCTACATCCATGACTTCTTGTGCCAGATGTTTCCCTGCTCGATAGGCCATCCAGAGTCTCTGGTGGTAAGTCGCTGGGCTTTCTTTAGCATTTTGCTTCACGGTATGCTAGCATTACTCAACCACACCAGGGCTATGGCGGAGATTAGCTCAGCTGCGACCCGTCAAAGTAGCGTTCCCATCTTGGCGAACTACACCGGAGGTTTGCCCATAAACCAGGATCGATGGTCTGGCATAGTATTTGGACCTGGTATTCTGCGGCGAGACTAAGCATCTCACACTTGGAACGCACCTTTTCCAAATGGCAGCTGAGATTGTCGGACGGGTTCATCCGACCGATGCTGTCAGCAATTTGCTGAACAGAGTAGGCCATTTGCAGGGGATTAGTTGGTGGTCGATCAGGCAAGGGCAGTGCGTCTCGCGCACCATCCAATGCTGCACGGGCTGCAGCTTCAGCCGCCATCCGAACAACACCTTCCTGAGTGCCAGCTTCTTGAAAAATTTGTCGAATCTGACTTTTAATGGCTTTCATACTTCTTTCAGGAAGAGGAACACTTTCTAGTGCCCTATCAATCATGGTTTCAATCTCTTGCCTGTCTTCCACACTAATAACGGCTACTGGAGGTGCCGTCGGGACCAGGCTTGGGCCTGCTCCCCCCTATCATGGGCGCCGCCATGATGGCGTCTTCCATGATGAGCGTCACGATGTCGTCTACGTGTGACCTGGGGAGTAGTGGGCGGGGACCCGCCATGCTGTGGATGGCTGGGTGGGGTATCTGGGCCATAGTGGCGTGACTGGGCATTGTATCAGGAGATATCATCGCCGGATGGCTCCCCTCGACGCATTTAATGAAAGGCAGGCTACGCCACCCATTGCCTTAACATGACCAGTCAAAACCTCTTCGATGCGCAGTTTATCCATCTTAGCTCTACATTCATCATGACTCACACTTGCAACATCCATATCAACCTGATCTTGTTTCTGTTTCTGCAAAACACGGCATGCGGCGCTCAATTCGTGGTTGTCCCTATAAGCCATCTCTAAATCGCCACGCATCTGGTTGATCTCGTCCTGCAGCTCACCCATCTCATCACTCAATTGTGCATTCGAGGCACTCAACAAATCATTCATTTGTACCACATGACTCTTATCCTGTCTTAAACTTTCACACTCTGTCTTCAGAGTACACATTTCTTGTTCACCAGCCTGTGCAGAATGATGCAATAGTGAATCCTTTTCATTACGCAGAGATTGGAGTTCTGACTCCAAGTTCTGCTGTATCCGACACATTCTGTTTCCTGCAGACCCATCTCCTGCTTAAGAGATGCGATCTGCAGATCAAGGGTTTGAAACCTCGCTTTGGAGGCTTCCAAAGCAGCGTAGAGAGCAGCGACCATCAACCCTTTAGCACAACGCCTATTGGTTGACTGTCGCGCCTCTGTGTACTGGGTTGAAATCCCCAGTACAGGGTTTTCGGATTGACTTGCGTCCCGGCGAAGTCAGCCCATCCTCCATGGGAGGTAAGAAAGTTTGAGACATCGAGTCTCAGTTCTGTGCAGATATCTGATATGGTGGCCATTTATGTGGGAGGGAACGAAAATTCAAACTGTGAAAAGACCATGCGTTGCGTATCGATCCACAACACGGGTACTTTAAACACAGCCGGGCTACTGTATAAGTTGTGGGCTTGCAATTCAAAGCTGCTATGGAGTGGGTCGAGACGGCATCGACCACACCCGGAAAGTCAGCCAGACCTTGCAAGTATCCACAAACTGGCAAGAAAAACGGGAGAGGTGATACTGAAATGTACACCTGCAGTCCCCGCGGGAGAAGGGAAATTTATAGCAACAAGTGAAAATTTTACAACACCCAATATCGCCTGCACGCGGTCGCCAATTGTAAGAGGTCTAAACCTCACTTTCAGGTTCTTGGCAATATTGGAGATGCAAATAATCACAAAACGAGTTGCATTCAAGTAATAAACAAGTTTATTACTGCAAACAGGGATGAATCACAGTTGCCCTAAGCAGTTCTTACCAATACGAACCGGGAGCCAGTGCTAAGCGTTCCCTACACCTCGAGGTTTCTTTGTAGTCTCTTGGGATCTCTCGGGTCTCCGAAGGTGTAAAGCCTGTGCATAACATTATATACCTGTGATAATTACTATGGTTACTAAAAGATAGAAACATTTCTAGTTACAGAGATGAGCCCTATTGGCTAAATTAGAGGTGGCTCCACGGTCCAAGATAACATTGTATAATTTTGTAAAGTCATCAGTTTTAGAACAAAGTCGTTCTTATACAAAGTCTTACATAACAAGGTGAAGTGGTGTCCATCACCGAAAGATGGCAATGTTGCCTTACACATTATTATTACTTCAAGAACAGGTGTCTTGGCATCTGACAAGTAAGAAATAGACAGAAAATACATGGTATAATGTGTGTGCATTAGCAAGCAAAGTGAGTTACAATAATATGTATTCATATCCTGACATCTACACTTATACGGTAGATGCCCTTAGCTCTACGTATTAGTATAGCCTATGCCTAAACATTAGCTGTCTACGGTGTACTCCTGAGGGTATCAATTAGGGTGCAGGGACCTCGTGTAACAACATCCATCTGCGGGATGGAAATCTAAGAAAATACCGAAGCTCTCATGTTCAGTCGCAGTGGTACACATTACACGCTGCCAAACTTTTCAATACTGGGTGATTTTTAAACCGGAAAGCAGTTATGGCACTAACATTCTCTATTCAGCCCCCAAAAACTGCCTGTTGGTTTATACTTTCAGTCGGGGGGTGAGAACAGCCTAACCACTATTTTTTCCTGATACCTTAGCGAGTGAGGCAAAATGATGGATCCATTTACTGAACATTCGAGGTGCCCACTTATTAAATTGGTAATGGGGCACCCCGAATAGGCCCTAGTTTTTATGAGGGATCTATCGGAAAATAAATGAATCTCTCCTAAGACACTTCAACCAATGAGATTCATTTATTTTCCGAGACCATTTTCTAACAGCACTATAAAAGACTCCCTTGCCCAGCATGCCCCATCATGCTTGTGTCTCAGCATGTGAGTGGGAAAGCGCAAGAGTGGAGCACCCTTCATTATGTGTTTGCAGAGATCCACAGATAGTCTGAAGTCCAGAGGAAACTCTGTGGAAAGAACAGGGCACAGGTTGCTGGACTCTGGGCTGAACTAGCAAGGGTTCAGTGGACCTTCTGTACCACCCAGGGGTTGCCAGGTCTGACACCGCCCCCCCAGAGGATGCCTAGGCAGAGAAGTTGGACCTTGGTGGGCTCTGGGAGGGTGGGGTGGGGTGGTGGGATGAATACACTTCCACTGCATAGTTCCTTCATCATACTAGCAGGATGGGGCAACCAGAAGTAGGCACCCTCAGCAGTAGGAAGGGATGAAGTGGAGATTCTCAGAAGGGGAGGCCCCAAGGAGGGAGAAAGAGGCTCCCAGCTCAGAAGCAAGCAGCTGCTGTTGAGGAAATCCATCATTAGGGTGATTGTCCTGGGAACAAGGAGAGAAAGAGGGAAGTGAAGTGCCTCCCTAGTGTGGCTTGCAGGGACACAGACCGGATCCAGAGGATCGCTAGGATGGTAGGAGATATGAGGGTGCTAAATATCACTGTCCACCTAGGGAAAAATGACCTGGCAAGGGATAGGGTAGTGGTGGTGCAAGGTAATTTTAGGGATCTGGGGAGGGGCATGAAGCAGGAAACTTGGTCAACCAAGGTCTGGTGGTATGTAACCACACTGGAGGCTAGGATGGAAGGCCAAGACAATGAAATGCTGCATATCACTTACAAACTATGGCGTCTATGCACAAAACAAAGATTACCTATGCACCGTGTATCTGAGGTGCGTAGGCAACCCTAAGGTGCATTAAGAGGCATTAAGATATCAACCAGGCTAGGCTGCCATCGATAAAGGGGCGCATTTGCAGTGTTTTTTGTATAATTTTTTAACTATTTTAACTATAGTTAGCTTATTTGATGTTTAGGGGTGGAAGGTATAGTTAAGGACTAAAAGTGAAGAAGTGATAAGAGTTAGTTTTATTATTTTGTAGTAAGGCTTGAACCTGTGAGGCGATGTCCCTACCTGATGAGAATTGTCTCTGTGAACCGACAGCACTGGAGGTTGAGATTGCGGTGTTCTGTGGTCTTGCATTTAATGGAGGATCACAGTTCACTGACAGTGGGATGAACAGTAAAAACAGTAAAAAACAACAGAGAGATTGCTAGACTGCTGAGTGGTCCTTTCGAGTCAATTGCTGTGCAAAGCTGTTTTGTAGATGGAAGACTTAGACGTGTATTACTCATTGCTTGGCTGGCTGGGATCAGAGCGAGTCAAACTGCTGCTCCAGTGTTAGCCGGCCAGACTGTTTTCAGCAACAGCATTCCTGCTGAAGCCGAATTAGAACTGGAAGATATCATTTGTTAGTGGTGCGATTGATTGTCTCCTGGAATGAGAGGAGAAGGGAAAATGCCGCACTGCACCTGAAGGGACGCTGGGTTGGTCGCAGAGTTTGAAACAACTGAGATACTGTTTTCTGTTTAAATCCCATTGAAGAACATTTGGCTCACAGTATCCTATGAAGGCAGGAGGTGAGCAGATCTTTTACAGCCCTAGCGCTAGACTAAAGGATAGTGAACATGCTATCTTATTCCGATTAGCCCAACCTAAGTGAGCATGGAGGAGAACTGTAAGAAGGCTTGAGTCGCCACAGTTGTTACCTAGATTGCCTATTTTTGTCCGGCTGTTAGACCAAGATTTAACTGCAGCAAACAATTATTCAAAAGTTGCATTGGTCTAGATGGGTACCTCAAGCAGTGTGAGAGTTTGTGGTCCCGGTTTTCTAGAACTGATTCAAACGAGATCCAGAAGGAGCTGCTTCAGTGGTGATAGCTACTGTGCTGCCCTAATTGTGATCCTACTGGATTTTTTACTACTTTGGTTATTATGGTTCACAGATTTGGCTGATATCTAAGACTACAGAACACTGAAAGGGACACTTCCTGTGAGACAAGAGAGCAACCTTTTTATATACAATGTAGTATGAAGAACTAAACAGGTCTCTGCTAGGAGACTGCCTCACAGAGTTGAATACTCCCCCCCATATTGGATTGATCTCAGGGTTTTGTGTTTGGGAGGGTTGGTGGAAGGCTTTTGTTAAAGTGATTGTAATTGTTGGGACTGAGTAGGTAGGTGGGGGGGTTAGATAGTTGGCAGTAGTGTGGTTGGTTGTGTCAATGTTTGGGTGTAAGTGTGATGGTGGTAGTTCTGAGGGGTATTTATAAATGTGTTTGGGATTTATTAATAGTGATATTTTGTAGTGAGGTTTAATAGTCAGGATGTGCCTGAGATATAAGCCTGTAAGGTGCACCTGCTCGGCAGCCTACCTCCACGACCTTCACCCTTCGAGCTCCCCTCACTTCCTGCAGAGACATATAGAAGGTGTAGGGCACTGGGATTGCTCACGGGGGGGGGTCACATTGGGGTGGGGGGCTGTGCGAGTGACTGATGAGGAGTCATGGATACAGATGGTGAGGCCAAGGAGGCGCACTGGGGTGAAATGGGAATTGGAGAGGGGTCCACCTTGCTTGAATCCCATACTCAAGGGTTCCACCATGGAAAGTGGGCAGGTGGCTGATCCAGCAGCCTCCCCTCATCCTACTCGGGCTGTGTTATGCAATGCCAGGTCGATGAGGAACAAGACTGTGGTAATAGTGGACTTGGTGTCCTTGGTAGACCTGGCTTACATCACAGAGACCAGGGTGGATGAGAATGCTGCCCCCATTTGGGAGGCAGTGGTGGCAGCCGGGTACTCCGTGATACACACCTTGAGGAAGGATTGCAGAGGTGGGGGAGTGGCCATTTGTTTTAAAGCCAGCCTGGGCCTTATGGTGCTCCCAATGGGTTCTACTGGGTCGTTCGAGAGTGTGCCATGCAGAGGGTTAGAGGATCATCCGACTTTACCACCCACTGGGCGGGGAGAGGGACATTCCTGTGGGAGATCAGAGGCTTCGTCGCCGACCTAGTGTTGGCGTCCCCTAGATGGCTAATTCTGGGGTACTTCAAAGCCTGGGTCAATGATGGACTCTCGTCATTTGGATGGGATCTCCTGCAGAGTATGGAGTCTTTGGGCCTGTCATAAATTGTCACCTCAGTGACCCACTCGCATAGCCACACATTAGACCTGGTATTTACTCTGGGCCTTGGGGTTGATGACCTCAGGATTGATCCGGTCATTTGGTCAGATCATAGCACTGTGAGGTTCACATTTGGCCCCCCCCGAGGGTCCATTCTCTGTGGAGATGATCTGGTACTGCCTTTATGGGGATTGTCCCCAGCAGGATTACAGGCAATACTGGACCTATTGAGTTGGAGGCTGCATGTGCGACTGGACCAGAGGAGGCAGCGGAAGTCTGTAACAGGGCCATCAGTGCCGCCTTCCACTCAATCGCACCCATTCATGTCCGACTATTGTCTACTCACCAGAGGCCCCCTTGGTTTGATGGGGAGCTCAGGGAGTTAAGGATAAAGGGCCGGAGGTTGGAGAGACGCTGGAGGAGATCTGGGCTGATGGAGGACAAATTGGCTATAAGGTCACAATATGGTGACTATCAGGGTGCAATCTCCCAAACAAAAGGTAGATTTTTTGTCAAAGGAGATTGCTGTGGCAAGGAACAGACCAGCTCAACTCTTCCACATGGTAGACGGGTTATTACATCCAGCCTGTCTCTGAGCAGGAGGAGCAGGTTCAAGCACAAATTGCGAGGAGTTTGCTCTGCTATTTGCCAACAAAGTGTCCTCTATCAGGGTGGATATCTCTTCCAGTGTCAGTCAAGGGATTGTGGGGTTCAGTCTGAGGCTGCCTGAACATCCCTCTTGTATGGGCTGAGTTTGACTCAGTTGGAGTGGAGGAGTGGCTGAGATAGTCTTGTGGCTGCGACCAACACATTGTGTTTTGGACCCAGGTCCAACCTGACTGTTGGTTGGATGTATGAATCTGTTAGGATCTGTGGTTGCTGAGATTGTCTGGAGCTCATTGAGGAGCGGGGTCTTTCCTATGGCACTGAATGAGGCCTTGGGTAGCCCTCCTATTGAAGAAACCTTCAATGGACCCAGAGTGTCTTAGCAACTTTAGACCAGTCTCAAACCTCCCATTTTTAGGGAAGGTTTTAGAGAAAGCGGTGGCGATCCAGTTCGAGATGCATCTTGCCTCCTCCACCACTTATGAGCACTTTCAGTCTGGGTTTAGAGCCAGGCATAGCACAGAGACCACCCTGGTGAAGGTGCTGAATGATCTCCTAAGGTGAGAGACAGGAAAGAGCATACCATCTTGGTTCTCCTTGATCTCATTGCAGCGTTTGACACCGTGGACCACGAGGTGCTGCTGGACCACCTGTGGTACTTATGTGGCCTAACCGATAATGTCATCAATTGGTTTAGGTCTCACTTGACCGGCAGAGTGCAGATGGTGACAATGGGGTTAACCTCATCTAACCCAATGTCACTGTGCTGTGGAGTTCCTCAGGGGTCGGTCCTGTCACCCTTGTTGTTCACAGTGTATATGATGCCATTGGGAGACATTCTCAGGCAGTATGGGCTGGGTTTTCATGGTTGCACACCACCACAACGATAATGTCACAACGACAGATCTCGCCAGGTCGCTCTGATGGTCCCTTTGAACACTGGCACTCTGCCTCCCAGTGTTACGCCCCCACCCGAACCAACTGCAACTCAGAGTTGGTTATTTAAAGATGGGGGTGTGTGGGGGCACAGCCCCCTGCAGAAACACACTCTGTTACTGATGAGAACAATGCCGACAGTTGGCTTTGTTCCTGGCACTGTGGGGAATGTTGATAACATTGTTGTCGATATCAAGGCGTGGAACCAGTTTTCATTGCTATGCTGATGATATCCAGCTATACCTGCCCTGTGCACCTGGTAACCAGTTGGTGGCCTCTGTGTTTAACACCTGCCTGGAGGAGATCCAGAACAGGATGACTCGCAGTTGGCTACAACTCAACCCAGACAAGATGGAGCTACTGGTGGTGGATCCTGGTCGCTGATGCAACAGGGGGGGGGTTTGGGAGATGCCCCTGGCCTAGTACTGGGCGGTGTTCCCTTGACCCCTTCTGTTAGGGTTAAGGATCTGGGCATGATCCTCAATGATGGTATGATGCTTGATGCACAGGTGTCAGCCGTCATCAAATGTGATTGTCATTAGCTGAGAAACATTGCCTGGATCTGGGCCATTATACCAGCTGAGGACCTGACCACCCTGGTACATGCTTTTTTTTCATATCAGATTGGATTACTGTAATGCCCTGTACCTGGGGCTATCTGGAGGTAATCTCCACTGACTGCAGCTGGTGCAGAACACGACGACTAGATTGTTGATGGGACTTTGAGATCTGAGCATATTACTACTGTCCTCCGTGAACTGTACTGGCTGCCAGTTAGGTGGAGGATTGCCTTCAAGGTCAGATTACTGACCTATTAAGTCTTGCATAAATAGCAACTAGACTACCTGCAAGACCTCTGTGTCCCTCACTGCCTATCTCAGGCTCTCTGTTCCTCCCAGGGTTGCCTCCTTGTACTTCCCAGGGATAGGTTACGGCATTCTGGTGACCATGTGTTTTCAGTGGCCTCGACAACCCTGTGGAACTACTTGCTTGCACATCTGCAGGAAGCACCCTCAGTGTAAACCTTCAAAAAAGGATTAAAAACGTTTCTGTTTAAGCAGAGTTTTAATATGTAAGGATTAAGTGAACTATTATTTTACTGTATTATTTTCACAATATGATAGAATTTGATGCTGTATTTTGCTGCATACTCCATTGTTATATATTGTGTAAACTGTATTATGTTTTGATGTTGGTTTTAAAAAATGTATTATTGTTAAGCGCTCCAAGTCTCTGGAAAGGGGCACTATATAAATAAAGTTTCTTTCTCTCTCTCTGTCTGTCTGTCTATTTCTCTCTCTCTGACTATCTATCTCTCTATCTATCTATCTATGTAAGTTGAAAAGCTGCACATGGGACCCCGGGTGACATGCACTATCTGCATACAAGCCCGTTACATGCGGGATCCCCTGGCTGCACAGACAGCAATGTGCCAAGAGTGGGTGGGGGCATGCCTACACTATGTGCCATTCACTAAGACATGTAGTGCTGTGCACTGGAGGGCATAAGAGGGCATTGGTTATGTCAGGGGGGACCCTGCAGTAACTGCAGTACACGCCTAACCCCACGCACATGGCTGCCTCAGTGCCATGTCTGTAAAGGACCCCCACCCTGACACAATGCATCCCTGACCCCTGTGCAGTACATAACCCCCCACCCCAACACATGGAAGCCCCAACCACTGTGCAGTAAATAGCCCCCCAACACATTACAGCCCCCGGCTCCATTACATGTCATTTATCACCAACATGTGGGACACACAGAAATGAGTCAACCCCCCTCACACACATAGTGGTGCCCCAGTGCACAAATCACTAACCCATGACCTGGTACCCCAGCATTACAATTGGTGGCCAGTGGACCTCCCCCAACTACCTGCAGCATCAACAACCCCTCCCCAACCCCCATACTTTCCAGTAAGTGCCGGGGGGGGACAGATAGCCAGTGGCACATCCATCCACACACTTCCTTGATCGCTAGCCATCCAACTGATACTGGAAGCATACCACCTCTTCATAGCAGCATGCTTCCAACAGCAGTTGGATGACCAGCGACCGAGAAGGTGTGCAAAGGGATGTGCTGTTTTCTGACCAGCTCCATGGCACTGACCGGCAGGTATGGGTGTTGGGGAGAGGTTGTCATTGCTGTAGGTGAGTGGGGGATGCACTGGCCACCAATTGTAATGCTGGGGTACCGAGCTGGGGGTCGGGGATTTGTGCACCGTGCACCGCTGTGTGTGCGGGGGTGGGTTGACTTATTGCTGTGTGTCCTACATGTCCGTTACCATGACATGTAATTAGGTGTGGGCTCTAATGTGTTGAGGGTGGGATGCTGTTGCATACACAGAGTCGGGGCTATACTTTGTTGGGGGTGGGCTGCAGTTGCACACACTGGGTAGGTGCTCTGTGGGGGCTGCTTCTGGGGAGCGGGCATGGCTGTGCAGGTCCAGATGCCTGGGTTGGTTATTCATGCACCTGGACCCACCCCTACATACATAGGAAATCCACTCTGGGACCCAGGATGGGCATCCAATTGGATGAACGCCTGGGTCTACTCCTCCACCCCCGGCCACTCTGCGCAATCCTGCATGCCGGGGGGAGGGGCCATAGACAGGTGCCCCATGGGTGCATGCGGTGGTGAATACTGCACACCCTGCATGTGTCTGGGGCCGTGGAGTTACACAGGTGGGGTATGAGCCTCTGACCCATACTTTCCGCCCATTTGTGAATAGCACCCAATGTTTGCAGTATGAGAAGATATTGGTAATTGTGTTTACTTTGAGGCTACTATTTAATGTTCTGTTGTGGACTGTTCTGAAATATAGTAAATGTAATTCTGTGCTTCATGAATGCCATATAGGCAACTAGGGAAAATCCTTGGAGGGAGGGAGAGAAACAGTGCCGCTGGATTTCATTTCATAATAAAAGACAACCCACAAAGTGCAGATGAGGTCACCTGAAATTAATATAGTGTCCTGTAATTTGAGAGTCATGAGGAACCCTGTCAAGAGAACCAAGGTGCTGATGCATTTAAAATCCCTGAGATACAATACTACAGTGCTACAAGAGACCCACATGACAAAAGCAGAAGCCCTTACACTGCACAGAATGTGGGTCAAACAGGTATTTGACAGCACGTTTAACCCAAAGAAATGTGGGGTAGTCATGCTGTGTAGTAGGGTCCTCAGTTTCACCGCCACCAAAACAGTGTCATACCCAGAGGGCAGATGGCTAATGGCTGAGGGCATACGTAATGGAAAGGAAGTAATTTTGGAAAGTGTACATGGGCCAGCCCAGCTGAGGCCATCATTTTTCAACACGGTGGCACAGGCCATACTAGACATACAGTGCACTAACATTGTCATGGGGGATATAAATCTGGTCCTAGACCTCCTGCTAGGCAAATCCCAACTAAAAACCCCTGAGCCACCAGCAAGAAGGGCAATGATAAAGTTATTAAAAGGCATGGGCTGCATGGGCAGCACAGACTCTTGGCTCCTGGTACAGCCACAAGGTCAGGAATTTTCCTATGTCTTGACAGTACATTCCACTACTCCTGCATAGATATGTTGTGGCTGTACATTGATTGTACAACTGGATTACATGAGCCTACATAGCAGATATCCTAATTTTAGACCACTCCTGAGATGGTCTCACAATCAGCATTGCAGGTATGAAAGGGGCCTCCCTAAATGGCGATTTAGTGCAGGCCTGCTGCAAGAACTAGAATTTAAAACATGGCTACAAGCCCAGACAGAGACCTATTTCTATGGGAATGTTCAGCAAGGGGTCTTGAGTGGTACCATCTCAGAGGCTTACAAGGCTACCATAAATAGTAGTAGTAGAATATTTCTTAGGCACCCAATCCCACAGGCTCTGGGTACCTTACATATCAAAATACGTAACAAGAACAGCAGCACAATAAATAACTTTCAATAAATAATTCCATTTACATAATAACAAGTTAGGAATCAAATAGGAAAGCCCTTATAAAAAGATAGTGCTTTGACCCCTGCTCAAAACTGTCAACTGAGGGGGCCTACCGAAGCTGTCGTGGCAACGGATTCCAGAAAACTGGAGCAGCCACTGCAAATACATGATTCCCAGACAAGTTCATATGAGACCTGAGGACCTTCAAGAGGCCCACCTCTGGAGTGGAGTTGGCATTCAGGAGCGTATAGACACAGGAGCTCTTTAAGGTAGTCAGGACCCAGATCATGTAGGGCTTTGTATGTTAACAAACCAAGCTTGGATGGGATGCACCACCTCATAGGTAGACAGTGCAACATTTGCAAAGCTGGAGAGATATGCTCAGAGCGGGAAACTCCACCAATCAGTCTATCAATGGTGTTCTGCAAGCTGCAAGCTGCAAGCAGTGCATCAAACCTCCAGGTAGCCCGAGATAAAAGAGCTTTACAATAGTCCAGTCTAGATGTCACCAAGGCATGCATCAGGGACTTCATGTCTTGAGGGCTGAGAGAGGGCTTGATCCAGACAATGCTCCTAAGATGAAAGAAACCACTACAGACCACAGCAGACACCTGATATTCCATAGTCAACTTGTGGTCCATAATGAAACCCAGATTCTTCACCCTCTCTCTGGCTGTAAGCTTAGTGGCCCCAAGATGTAATCCAGTCAACCCTCCACTCAGTCCAGCCACCCTTCAGACACCAGAGTCCACCAGTAGCACTACAGTCTTAATCCAGCTTCATCCTGCAGCAGCTGGAGGCCATCCAGACACTGATAACAGAGAGGCAGTCATTAAGCATGCCTACTGCATTTTTCTCACCAAGAGCAAATGATAGGTACAGCTGAGTATCATCTGCATAACATTGAAACTGCAGACTGTACCTACAATACATATCATGTCCACCAGTGACAGCATATATATCGCAAATAGCATGGGAGACAAAATCAAACCCTGAGGGACTCCTCAGGTTAGGGCAGTTGGCCAAGAAAGAAAATTCCCCCCATGCAACCTGCTGCACCCTACTGGAGAGGAGGGCCTCAAACCACTTAAACACAACCCCGCCAAACCCTACCAAGTCCCTCAATCAGTCTGTTAGAACCCTATGATCTACAGTGTCCAATGTTGATGAGAGGTTGAGGAGAACCAAGATGGAACATTACACTCTATCTCTGGCCAGAAGAACATCAATCTGCATAGTCTGTGTGCTGTGAAGCCCTCTGAATCCAGACTGAAGTGGCTCATAGATATGTAAGTCCCCTTGAAGGAGGGGCTTATGCTCCCATTAGGAACCCCTTTCCCCCTCCTACCCCCACTCCCATAGCTAGGGAATTTATTAGTGCTATGGGAGGGTAATCCCCTGCTGGATGCCTCAAAGTGGCAGCAGAGGGCAGGTTAGGGAAGGTATATAAGGCTGGAGACAGTAAGTTTTGGGGCCTTTTCCAGCCCGGGCACTAGGCCTGAGGCTGGGGGCGCTGGAGGAGCAGAGTTGGTAGGCAAGGAGGGAGCTCGATAGTCCGGGTTGGGCCTGTGGGAGACCCCCCCAAGTGGCAGATAGGGGCAGACTCTGCAGTATTGCAGCATCGAGAAGCCAGGAAGGAAGCGCCAAGGGGAGGATGTTCAGTCAGGTACCTGCGTCATTGGGAATAGGGAGGTGTAGGTGGTAGGAGAATGCCAGGATAGGCAGGAGCCCAAGTGATCCCTTGAAAGAGTGGCTTGGGCTGCCAGGGCTGGGGGGGCTGTGGCAGGGTGTCCACAGGGGGGAGGCCAGTGGCAGTGGTTCTGTCCTGTACAAGGGTGGTCTGAGTGTAGAGGGAGCCCGGGGGGCCCTTCACCCGTATAGAGGGACCTGCGTGGAGGGACAGGTCTAGGGGCACCAGCATTTAAGGGATGGATGGGTCACAGGTCTTAGAAGAGGCTTTAGGGGGTGTCCCTGGTGGGAGTTTATCTCAAACCCAGGATGTGCTGGCAGGGATGTAGGCCAGAGGCTGGGACCAACCTCGAATGGTCATCTGGGAGCTCAGTAGGAGTATGGGCACCATCTGTGGAGGACTCGGTTGCTCGGGGGGCCTGAACAGTGGCAGGGTTCATGGCTCTCCAGTGGCAGGGTAGCCCAAAGATGGGTAGCTTAGGTAGTGGAGCAGGGCTGGGTTTGAGGGCTGCTGCAACAGTAGAAGAGAGAGAGAGCAAGTACATGGCATGGGAGACTGGTGCCATGAAGCTGAGTGCACTGGCAAGTTCAGGTTCCATGTGGGAGGAGAGAGAAACTTAGAAACATAGACTTTGATGGCAGATAAGGACCACTTGCCCCAACTAGTATGCCCATTTCCCTACCTATTGAATAAACTGCAGATCCTAGTTAACCAACAGCCTACTTCTTCCTACATCCCACCAGAACTGCCTTATGTCTGTCCCATGCATTCTTGAATTCCCCCATGGTTTTTGATCCCATGACCTCCTCAGGAAGGCTGTTCCATGTGTCCACCACCCTCTCTGTGAAAAGAAAACTTCCTCACATTGCCCTTGAGCCGTCCTCGCTCTATCTTCAAATTGTGTCCCCTTGTTCTTGCACATTTTTTTTTTCTGAAAGATGCTACCCTCTTGGACTTTGTTGATTCCCTTGAGGTACTTGAAAGTTTCTATCATGTCCCCCCTCTCTCGCCTTTCCTCAAGGGTATAAATATTAAGCTCCTTTAGTCTCTCTTCATATACTGTAGCTTCTATTGCAGACCCTGTACCATTTTAGTTGGCCTCCTCTGGACTGCCTCCATCCTGTCTATGTTCTTGTGGAGATTGGGTCTCCAAAGAGAATGGGTTACAGGGCCTGGGTCGGAGAGGAAAAATCCTGGTACCCCTTGAGATTTGGGCCAAGGTCCAGGGGCCAGGTGGGGGAAGCAACCTGTTTCTTCGTGCTGGAGACAGGGTAGCTGACCAGTGCCAGACCAGGACAGAGATTGAGGAACAGAGTAACCCAGAATAGAAGAAGTAGTGAGATATTTGGCTTTCCAGTGCCAGTGAGCCAGGAGTCTATAGGTTCTTCAAGGGAGGAGGTTGCCTGGGTAAATCATCCAAGAATTCAGAGTTGAAGATAACCTGCTTGTACTGCCTATATGCCAGTTATGCTGCTCAAAAAGTCCAGCTCGGGTAAATTGTACAAAATTTGTATAGCCCCATTGATCTGCTTTATTTATTTGATGAAATATGGGACCCCTGTGCTCCTGAAATCATTTGGCATGCAGGTGCTAAAATAAAGAAGCTGGTTGGAAAGAAACTTGGTAGTGATTTTCTCTTTATTTAAGTTAGAAGGGGGGAATATGAAATGAACCCTCTCTCCGTGTCTAATTTATTTCATAAGCTGTAATTCCAGAAGTTGTCCATCATGCTGCACCAGGATCGAGGGGCTTGGGAGCGCTGAAGAGATAGAAGGCTGCAGATTGGAGGTCCTGCGTCCGGTGGTCAGAGGTTTGGGGTGATGCCAGGTTTTGGAGGTGAGACTGAGAGTGCACGTTATGATGAAGCCATCGAGAGGTAGGATAGCTATTTTCCTATCTTTATTTGTGGTGCACTAGCTTGGAGTGTTACGCATTGTGGTAATTTCTCTCAGTCCCCCTGGACCATCTGCGATAAAAAGGTATACCCCAGATGGGGGCCGGGAGTTGGGGGTTACAGATAGAGAAAGCCTCCTGGTACATCTCTAGCTGTGTCACCACCACCATCTCAATAACCTAACCAAAAAAGGGAAGTTAGAGATGGGTCTGTAATTTGCCAAGGTGTCTAGGTCCAAAGAAGGTTTCTTGAGAAGGGGTCTCATGACAGCCCTTTTCAAGGCCATCAGAAACACACCTTCCCCAAGAGAACACCAGACAATCTCAGCCATCATTGGACCAATAAACTCTCGACAGCTTAACAAAAGCTGGGTCAGTCCAGGATCCAGTGAACAGAAGGTGAGATGTAGCTTAATGATCACCTGGAGAATTTCCTAAGATGGCACAGGGCGAAATTCTTTCTAGACAGACTGAAGGCCTCCATTAGCCACAGACTGTACAATGCTGGGCCATGACAGTCCACTTGAAGAAACCAAGGAATGAATAGAGGATACCCTATCAAGGAAGAACTGACCAAACTGCTCACATCGCCATCATGTGTCAGTATTATGCCAGATTGTAGGCAGACCAGATGTAACAGCCTGTCCACAGTGTGGAAGAGCTGGGCTGGCCTGTTAACCCCTGCAGCAATCATAGAAACATAGAAACATAGACTTTGACAGCAGAAAAGGACCACTTGGCCCACCCAGTCTGCCCATTTCCCTACCTACTGGATAAGCTGCAGATTCTAGTTAACCAACAGCCTGCTTCCTGCAACCCCGCACTATAATTGCTTTGTGTCTGTCCCAAGCATGTTTGAATTCCCCCACTGTTTTAGACCCATGACCTCCTCAGGAAGGCTGTTCCATGTATCCACCACTCTCTCCGTGAAAAAGAATTTCCTCACATTACCCCTGAGCCGTCCCCCCTCTATCTTTAAACTGTGCCCCCTTGTTCTTACACATCTCTTTTTCTGAAAGATGCTACCCTCCTGGACTTTGTTGATTCCCTTGAGGTACTTGAACGTTTCTATCATGTCCCCCTGTCCCTCCTTTCATCAAGGGTATACATATTAAGCTCTCTCAGTCTCTCTTCATATGGTTTCTGATGTAGACCCTGCACCATTTTAGTTGCCCTCCTCTGGACTGCTTCCATCCTGTCTATGTCCTTGCGTAGATGAGGTCTCCAAAACTGCACACAGTACTCCAGATGGGGTCTCACCAACTGTCTGTATAGAGGGATAATCACTTCCCTTTTTCTACTTGTGATGCCCCTTCCTATGCATCCCAGTAACCCCTGGCTCTCCTTACTGACTTCTCACATTGCTTACCCACCTTTAGGTCATCTGATATGACTACCCCCAGGTCCCTTTCCATTTTTGTTGTTGTTAGTACCTCTCCTGCTATTGTGTACTCTTCTCCTGGGTTTTTGTTTCCCAGGTGCATTACTTTGCACTTCTTTGCATTGAATCTAAGTTGCCATATGTCTGACCATTCCTCCAACCTTGCCAAGTCCCTTCTCATCTTTTCTACCCCCTTTTGTGTATCAACTCTGTTACAGATCTTGTGTCATCTGCAAAGAGGCATACCTTTCCTCAGACCCTCTGCAATGTCACTTATAAAGATGTTAAAGAGGATTGGACCCAGTACTGAGCCCTGAGGTACTCACTAGTAACCCCTTTCTTCGAATGTGTTCCATTCACTATTACCTTCTGTGTCCTGTTGTGCAGCCAGTTCGCTACAGGCTACCACCCTGGGACCCACTCCCAGGCTGGCTAACTTGATTATTAATCTTGTGCGGGACTGTGTCAAATGCCTTATGAAGTCTAGGTAGGCCATATCCACAGCCCTCCTGGTCTATTACTTTGGTCACCCAGTCAAAGAAATCAATTAGATTAGTCTGACATGACTTTCTGCTGTAAATCCATGTTGCTTTGGGTCTTGTGCCCGCTGCCTCTAGGTGCTCAACAATTCTTTCTTTCAGAAGTGATTCCATCATTTTCCTACCACTGAGGTCAAACTTACAGGTCTGTAGTTTCCTGCTTCTGCCTTGCTCCCACTTTTGTAAAGGGGAATCACATCTGCCCTCCTCCAGTCCTCAGGTACCACCCCATCCTGCCATGATTTGTTAAAAGTGTGGTCAGTGGTGTCACTAGGTCCCCTTAGTTCTTTTAGGATTCTGGGGTGAATCGTCAGGCCCCATTGCTTTGTCCACCTTGAGTTTTAGGGTTCTTTCAGGACTCTTTCTTCTGTGAATGGACTGGTATCAACCCCCTACCCAGAGTGCTTCTATTGTCTGGTTTAGGTAACTGCTCCTCATCTTCTTTTGTGAATACTGAGCAAAGTATTCATTCAGTATCTCTGCCTTTTCACTGTCTCCCTCTGCCCACCTCCCCTCTCCTTTATTAATCTTCACTATCCCTCCCTTAACCTTTCTATGCTCCCTAATGTACCTATAAAAGGTTTTATCCCCCTTTTTAACCGAGTTGGCTATTTTTTCCTCAGTTTGTGCCTTTGCCATTCTGACTGCCTTTCCTACTTCTTTCTGCTTTAATTGATACAGTTCCCTGTCATGCTCCCTCTGCGATTCCTTATACTTTTTGAATGCAGCCTTTTTCTCCTTAACCTTCCCTGCCACCTCTTTTGAGAACAATAGTGGTTTTTTACTCCACTTTGTTTTCTTTATTTATTTTACACAAAGACTTGTTGCCTCTATGATGGCAGTTTTGATTTTTCTCCATTGTTCTTCCACCCCTCCTATTTGGCCATTTGCTAGTGCATTCTTCAGGTGTTCACCCATTTTGCCAAAGTCAGCCCTTCTAAAGTCCAGTATCCTTGTTTTTGTATGGCTTATCTCCATGGTTGTGCTCATTGTGAAGCACACTGTGCAGTGTTCGCTTGTTCCCAGATGTCTACTGACTTCTAAATTTGTGATCCTCTCTCCATTTGAGAGTACCAGGTCTAGTATTGCTCCCTCCCGAGTGGGTTCCAGCACTAGCTGTCTAGGTTCCGCCTGCAGGCATCGAGAATGACCCTGCTCTTGGATGTGGCTGCAGTACATGTCCTCCAGTTAACATCTGGCATATTCAGGTCCCCCATCAACAGTATCTCCCTTTTCAGCCATTTTGAGAATGTCCTCTATCATTTTCTTGTCCATTTCTCCCTTGAGATGGGGTCTGTATACAACCCTGTGCGGATTGGCGATGCCATTCCCCATTTCCAAGGTAACCCAGAGTGCCTCTTGTCCTCCCCCTTTACTTTTTAGTTCTGTAGCTTTGATCCCTTCCCTTATGTATAGAGCTACTCCACCTCCTCTTTTGCCTTCCCTGTCCCTTCTGTAGATTGTGTACCCTGGTATGTTGACATCCCATTCATGGTTCTTGGTGTACCATGTTTCTGTGACTGCCACAATATCCAATTGTTCATCTTCCATCAAAGCTACTAGCTCAGAGAGCTTGTTTCCCAGACTACGGGCATTAGTAGTCATTGCCCTCCATTTAATGTTGGCTTGATCCTTTTTTCCCCCATCCCTGCTCTTATTGCTCTTATCTATTTTACCATTTACCCCCATCCTGCCCTCTGTTGAGCTCTGTACCTCAGTGTTTACCCTACTACCTGCCCTGTTTTGTGGGGGGAGGCTTGACGTTTCCTGCCTTTTATCAGTACCTCCCCCCTTATCTAGTTTAAAAGCTTGCCAAGGAAGCATTTAAACCTGTCACCTAGGAGCTTGGTCCCCTTTGTGGACAAATGCAGACCATCATACCAGCATAGACCTTTATCTCTCCAGGAGGACCCCCAGTCCCCAATGAAGCCAAAGCCTTGTGCTCTGCACCAGTTTTGCAACCATTCATTAAACTGCATGGTGTGCAGTACCCTAGCCTCATTCCTGCCATGGACTGGTAGCACCTCTGAGAAGGTTACTGTGCTTGCTACCTGTCTGAGGCCCCTCCCCAACTCCACAAATTCATTCTGAACTGCACTGATCCCATGCTTAGCTAGGTCATTTGTCCCAAGGTAGACAATGATATCTAGTTCTGTCTCCTGTGATGCTGCTTCTACAATTGTGAGGATTCGCTCTTTGTCCCTCCAAGCCATGGCACCAGGCAGGCAGCTTACTTCCTTCTCTCCCTTCCCCAGTTCTACCCCCCTAACAATTGAGTCCCCTATCAGTAGCTGTTTCCTTCCCCTGTGGTGTCCCTTGCCACACTTTTGTGGGTCTCCCTTGTGGATGTCCTCAGCATTCTTCTGGGTCTCCACTGAGGGTGCCATCATAGAGGAACCTTGCTCTGCCAGAATGGCATCTGATTTGTGTAGAGGTACAACTGGGGGGCTTCGCCTCTGGTCCACCACCCACACCCTCCCAGAACCCACTGTGGTCCTACTGCTCTTCATACTCCGAAACCTCTGACTCAGGGGTTGTGGCAGTGGTGCTGTTTGGGAGGGGGAGGCCTCCTTAGTCCTTGCTAGTTCAGCCTAGAGGTGGGCAACCTCCTCTCTCAGAGCTGACAGTTGCCTACAAATAGGACAGCAACGCAGTTTCCAGAATGTTTCCCGGAAAACTGCTGCCCCACAGCCAGTGCATTGCACCACTCCCAACATGTCCCGCTCCCTTATTCTATACAATATGTAATAGTATATGTATTATTATTTGTTTTGTGTAACTACTCTTTATGCACGTTGCAGGGTTATTAGGAATATGACAGTTCTGCCCCAAGACCTATTGAGGAAGTGATGTCAGAACTTTGGCTATAAAGGAAATGCCATGCCTGGGGGTGGGGTGGGGTGGGAAGGGTGGTGGGTAGTGCACAGCCACTGGTGACTGTTAGAAACAATCAGATACACAACTGCTCCACCACCCTGGTGAGTTCTGTCCTTTATAGTAATACAACTAACACCACAATTTACTAGACCACGGCTCCAACACAAATCAAACCACTCTACTGAGTCCAAGGATAAAAATGAACTCACTCCTCAGCCAGCAGGACACTTAAAATGTTACAAAAATATCCTTCAAAATGCTAGGTCTCAACCCCCGCACTCAAGAAAATTCAGTTGTATCTCACTCTGGTTATAAAATTACTACCCTTTTAAAGGAATCCTGCAATTCTCTGCTTAATGCCAATAAGGAAAAATACAAATAAAACTTTTTGTAGAAAGTGTATCTCACTTCTTACCCAGTGCTCTGCAGTATTATGCCTTAATCAGGTTTCCAGGTCCTAAATGGAGTTGCAGTTTGTTCTTTGCAGTAAGTTTGAGCTTCCAACAGACACTTTAAAGTCAGTGTGACAGGAATGATTGCCCCTGATGCCTCTTATGATGAGTTCTCAGGGTTAGTTTATCCTTCAATGATTCTGATTTCCGTCAAGAACTCTCCAGTCTCTGCCCTTTGGTCTTTAGCCATTTGAGCTCCACACTAAACCAGGGGGAGCGTTGTTGGGAGGCTCTTGGACATACATGAAATGGTGCAAGTGGGTTCAGAGCTGCTATGATAGCTGTATTTCAAGCTTCCACTGCATTGTTGGCCCCTGTTGCACCCGTCTGCAGCAGGCTCAAACAGCTCGGTACTGACTGGAACCTACAAGAGTCCACATTTCTCAAAGTTTAGTACTGAACTAACTCCACGGGGGGTTAACACATCTTGAGGGGGACCTGATCTGAAAACTCATAGCATGATGGTCCAACCAACTGATCAGATCAACCTCAACATTAAAAAGGTTGAGCCCCAGTGGAAAAAACAGGTCTAAGACATGGCCAAATTGGTGGGAAGCAGAGGTAACGACCCATGTGAAGCCCAACAGTTTCATCTATTGGAGAAATTGCTGACCAGACAAAGGGGATTAGTTGTCGGCCCAAATATTGAAGTCACCCAGCACCAACCACCTAGGGTACTCCCACATCAGGCCAGTGATGAACTCCCCAAAGTCCTACAGGAATCCACTCTCACAACCAGAAGGATGGTAAATAAGAAGGATCCTACTCCCCACTCCTGCATCACCCTTAACAGCCACACATTCAAATGACCTTGTTTGACCCACTGGGTAGTCTGCAAGTCTCTGTTCAGATCTAAAACAGATGGACACCCTCTCCTTGTGCTCCCACCTAGGGCAGTGCACCACCGCTTAGCCCGGCAGAATGGCCACCTTCAGCACATGGCCAGGTCATGGTCAGGGCCCTGTGTTTACTGCAGTAAAGTGGACCTACATTCTGCGGCAGAACCTTATACTTTCTACATAGATACATAGATACATAGACAGTGTCAGCAGATAAGGGCCTATGGCCCACCTAGTCTGCCCATTTGAGCTTGTAAGTTCAGTTTGTTTTCCTAGAAGTCTATTTCCCCTTACCCCTGACCTCTAGAATTCCTTTATGTCTATCCCATGCATTCTTAAATCCCGTGATAGTTTCAGCCCCACCACTTCCTCTGGCAGGGTGTTCCACTTGTTCACCACCCGTTCTGTGAAGAAATTCTTTCTCATGTTTCCTCTGAATCGTCCTCCCTCCAACTTCATCCCATGCCCTCTAGTCCTGAAACATCTTTTTCGCTTAAAATAGTGTTTTCCTGCACCTGTTCCTCCCTGTAAGATACTTGTATGTCTCTATCATATCCTCTCTCCTCTTCTCCTCCAGGGAGTACATGTTCAGTTCCTTCAACCTGTCTTTATAGGACTTGTGATGCAACCCATGCACCATCTTTGTTGCCCTCCTCTGAACCTTCTCTACCCTGTCTATGTCCTTACGTAGGTATGGTCTCCAGAACTGTACACTGTACTCCAGGTGGGGCCTCACTAGTGTCTTGTATAGCGAATTATGACCTCCTTTTCCTGCTGGTGATGCCCTGCCTATACATCCCAGCATCCTATTTGCTTTACCTGATGCCTTGTCACACTGTTTCCTACCTTGAGGTCATCAGAGATGACAACCCCAAGATCCCTTTCCTGCTTGGTGCATGCTATATCCTCACCCCCAACTGATATATTGTGCCAGGGTTTTTGTGCCCCATATGCATTATCTTGCACTTCTTTGCATTGAATTTCAACTGCCAAACCCTTGACCATTCTTCAAGTTTCTGCAGGTCCCTTCTCATTCTGTCTACACCCTCTGGTGTGTCTACTCTATTACAGAGCTTTGTGTCATCAGCGAACAGTGAAATTCTGCCTTCTATATCCTGTGCAATGTCACTGATGAAGATGTTGAATAGGACCCGGTCCCAGCACTGATCCCTGTGGTACCCACTGGTCACTCTTCCCTCTGTGGAGTGACAGCCATTTACCACCACCCTCTGTGTCCTGCCACCCAGCCAGTTACCTACCCACCACACTACTGTCCTGCCCACACCCATATTCCCCAGTTTGTGTAATAGTCTTCTATGTGGCACAGTGTCAAAGGCCTTGCTGAGTCCAGATAGGCCATGTCCACTGCCCTGCCCTGGTCCACCTCCCTAGTCACCCAGTCAAAAATTCAATGAGGTTGGTCTGACATGACCTCCCCTGGTGAAACCATGCTGCCTTGGGTCCTGTAGTCCATTGACAACCAGATGTTCCACCAATCTCTCCTTCAGTAGTGCTTTCCATGATCTTTCCCACTACTGAGGTGAGGCTGACTGGTCTGTAGTTCCCTGCTTCCTCTTTGTTCCACTTTTGTATAAGGGGACTACATCTGCTGTCCTCCAGTCTTTGGGTACCTCCCTGTTTCCAGTGATTGGCTGAACAGGATAGCCAGAGGTTCAGCCACCACCTCTTAGTTCTTTAAGGACCCTGGGGTGCACCCATCTGGCCCCATTGCTTTATCAGCTCTTATTACTTCCAGTTCCTTCAGGACCCTTTTCGTGTAAAGGGACTTGTGTCCATTTCTGCACCATTCTCACCCCTTGTACTCCTTCAGACCCATTACCCCCTCTTCCTTAGTAAAGACTGAGCAGAAATACCTGTTCAATATGTCAGCTTTACTGTTGTCATCCTCCATGCGGCTCCCATCCTCCCCCTTCAGTCTCACTATCCCTCCCTTTGTCCTTCTTTTTTTCCTTATGTACCTGTAAAAGGTTTTGTCCCCTTTAACCACTGATTTTGCAATGTGTTCTTCTGTCTGAGCTTTGGCTTCCCTTACTGACTTCCCTGCCTCCCTTTGTTTCTCCTGGTACTTCTCCCTATCCCCTTCTGCCTGTGTGTTTTGTATTGCCTGAATGCAATCTTTTTGGCTTTCACTTTCTTTGCTACCTCTTTGGAAAACCATAATGGTCTCCTCTTTCTTTTCCTCTTGCTAAGCTGCTTAATGCATAATTCTGTTGTTCTTATAATCCCCATTTTAAATACTGCCCACTGTTCCTCAATCCCTGATTCCTGTCCCATTCCCCTTAATGCCTCTTTCAAGCATCTCCCCATTTTCCCAAAGTCTGCCCCCCTAAAATTTCTGCAGTAGAACAACTGCTGATTCTGTGGCAGATAAATTGTAGTTAAACAGCATACCTTCAAAGGGATTAGGTCTTAGTTAACCCTTTGACTGCCTTTGTGCAACCACTCTGCTACACTGAAAGTGGAACAGCAGGCCATTTGACAGTATATAGTCTTCTTATCACAAATATTAAACAGCAATAACCCAAGCCTGGAAAAGCTATGGGCATTAGTGTTCTCTTTTGATGAATTTTCCCTCCCACCCCAAATCTGAAGGCTCATCTGTTCTTCTGGAAATTGGTGGCCTTTGCTGTTCTCCGAGGTTATAATCAGATGAGGACATATACACTTAACTAAAACTACACCAAAGGCAAAATCTGCTTGGATTTCTTCTGGTTTATATTTACAGTTAGCAGATATAGAGAGAGACTCCAACTTGAAAGCCATTTTTTTTCTGATTTTGATCAATGTTCTTTTAGATTATTATTTTTTTAAACTAGGAATACCCCAACTGCCTTGCAACAAACATGTTGAGTGCAGTGCGCAAATCTGTGTGTTAGGGGTGAGTAGAAATTGTCTTCCTATAACAGTGAAGGAGGGTGTAACTTGCAATGTCTGTAGGATATGTTGTCTTCTGATTTTTCTTTTGGGGAACATGCTGAAAAAATGCAAGCAAGTCATTCTTATTAAGCTAGAGTAACCTTGGTTAATATGTTCTCTTCTCACAACTCAGAGGGTTGTGATGTTCTTCAGGCAGTGACCTCATTTCAATTATGTATAACAGCAATCAAACTCTCCATTCCAATTTTTTTCCATACCTACTTGCTCCAGGTCCAGTATACCCTGATTCCCCAACTCTGCTGCAGCTGGGCAACATGACCCTCCTTAAGAATTGAGCTTGATGCCACCATGTAGGCTATAGGTTAAAATCTGCTAAGATATTACTCTCACATTTGCAGGTACAGAACTGCGGTCCACAGATCACAACTGTGATTGATGTCCACCAGTGGGAACCGAGTCCTTTGCTCAGTCTGCTGCCAGCCCTATGTTTCTGCAATCAACTCCTCCTCTGATACCTGTCACCACACAGAGATCGATTCCACCTCCACGAGCACCACTGAATCTTCTCACTTCTTGACTACAGCTTGCCTTTCAGTTCTTCCTTCCAAATTCATCTTCCAGGGATTCCGCATGCACCATGAGCAGTCTCACAATGAAACATTAACATGGCTGAGCTAGCCACACCTATACAGAAGCAAATCATAATTGCCATGGACCTAGTCAAGCTCTGCTACTCTTGCGTCAGTCCCCCCCCAATACTAACTGGATGGAATTAAGTAACAAGAGCCAGCACGAGTCAAGATGCCATACGGCCGTTAGCTTTTTGGCTTTGTAACGGATGGCATCGGTTTGCTGCCCCTTCTAATGAGCGTGTATGCCATGGCATACTTAACATATCAATATCTATGCCGTGCCTTGTTTGATCGCATAGCATAACTAGCATTTCTGTGGCTGTGTGGCTGGTTTTCCTAATTTCTGTGGCAAGCTTGATTTATGTGGTCAGCCCTGATTTCTGTGACCACTGCTGCAACCGCAGAATTGCAGAAAACATGGGGACCTGGTCATGGTAATGCACAGCAGGTCCACCAAGGATTCCTCAACAAAATGTTTTATCATCAGAGTCTTGTTCCTGATGGACCTGGCTTTACACAGAGTTGCCCTCAGGGGAGTAGCTGTGCCAATAGGCTCGGCTACCATATCTGGTGATGTTTTCAGGAGCCTTCAGGACAGGAACCAGGCAGGTAGCACCCCTGTTCCAGTTCCATTTTGACCCTGGGTGACTCCTTATCCTACTCCTGATCCTATCCTATCCTCTCCCATTCCAGGAGCATAGAAACATAGACACTGATGGCAGATAAGGATTGCTTGGCCCACCTAGTCTGCCCACTTTCTCTATCTACTGCAAAACTGCAGACCCTACCTGATCTCCGACTTTACCCTCTCTTTCCTATTGCTAGGGTTCCCCTATGCCTAGCCCTAGCAACGCTGCATCAGTGACTCTGCATTCTTGCTATCCTCACTACCCTGCACTGATGGAGAACCACTGATGTGCTTGGTGGCAGCTGAACAGATGGAGTCGATGAAGCTGCTCCAGAGAATAGGAGATGTGAGTCTTTCTTGCTCCCTTAAAACACATCCTAACACCCAAAATCAATTAAAAATCAACCCCCCTCCAAAACAAAATAACCCTCCCACCAAAACCAAATTCCCAGAAACTCACAACCACCCAAACTAACTCTCCCTCATCAACTCTATGATGACACAGTCACACTCCAATCACTCACCCAATCACCTCAGTCATGCCAAGCCATGGTCTGAAACAAAAACACAACTTCGTTTCAGCTATTTTTATGTTGCTTGCACACATGTGCAAGAAACATATTGCCATCATCCGAGTTTTCGGAGGTGTGGCAGCCCTCTTCCAATTCAGTCAGTGCGTTTGCAGGTGTGGCCGCAGTTCTCCAATGTCTGCTGGAGCTGTCTATGACAGCAGTCGAAAATGCAGTGGAGTACAGTTGAAAGGGGGAGCTACGCTTCAGTGAGCAGCGATAAGATATCGCCTGCTCATGCACGCTCCCCACACACACACACACACACACACACACACGCACGCACACATACTGCATGCTCGCCCCCCCCATGCACACTCTGTATAGCCGATGGGGGTGCCCAATCCCCTGTCGGCTGTGCTGCACTCCCCCCCAAACAGAGTTCCACATGCCACACTGGGTGCCCACCCCAGCGTGGCTACACATCGTATAGCCGACGGGGGTGCCCAACCCACTATCAGCTCCACTGTTCCCCCCCCAGAGAGTACAGGGTGCCACGTTGGGAGCCCACCACAGCATGGCAACAGATGCTATCACCGACGGGGGTGCCCAATCCCCCATCGGCTCCACGCCTCCCAAAACAGCCGTCCTTGTGCCACGCTGGGAGCCCACCCCAACGTGACAAACGTCCCGCGTCGTCGTCCTTTTTTAAAAAAAAAACCTGAAACACAAGCGGTCCCTCGCTGTCTGCCCCCACCATGCCACCCTGTGCACCTTCCTCCTCACATCCCCTCACCCCATATTTCACTCCAGACTCCAGCGACAATCTTGTGGACTGGGAACATGTCTGCACTCTTCAAAGCCGATCATGTAACTGAGGAAATGCCGGTAAGCTGTATAATGGCATAAATAGGATTTTTTTCAACTTTGCTGCATATCTCAGGCATTTTTTGAATTTTGCACCAAATTTTCTACATGGGATTTTTGGGACCCCTCACGGTCAGCTTTGAAGAATGCAGACATGTTCCTGGTCCACCAAAGATGATTGCGCCAGACTCCGGAGGTAAGTATGGGGTGGGGGTGGGGAGGAAGGTTGCACAGTGGGTGGGTGCAGGTGTGGGAGGGGCAGGGAGACCACGAGGACTGTTTTCTTTGTTCACAGGTAAAAAAAATAAAAAAATGTTGCAGGACTTTTTTTGTTTTATAGGGCATGTGGCATGCTGGAATGGGCTTCTAGCATGCTAACAGAGTGTTTTTTGGTGGGGGAAGCTGTAGCCAATGGGGGATTGGGCACCCCTGTTGGCACAAAAGGAGGGCACAAGAGCCGAGGGGGATTGGGCACCCCCTCGGCACAAATCTACTGGGCTTTTGTGGGGGGGGCATTATGCTGACTGGGAGTGGGCTCCCCCACCGGCAAATCAAACTGAGAGGGCAGACATAATGCCGATGGGGATTGGGGCTCCCGTTAGCAAAAACACTGTTGTGGGGGGGTGACACATGCTGCCGAGGGGGACTGGGCACCCCCCTTGGCAGTGGGGGTACTTAATATTGTTTGTGAACATGTTGGCAAGCCATCACCATGTTCACAAACAATATCACTGTAGCAAGGTTCCACCCAGCAATGAAGGGTCACTCCCTCATTGCAGCAGAATGGCTTACGCTGCAATGATGAGGCAGCCCCTGATTGCAGTGGCTGAAACCTTTCAAGGTTGTGGCACGCTGGCTGAACTAGTGTCAGCAGCAGCATGCCTCTCCATTGGGAAAAGTGGGCCAAACCTCCAAAGGCTGTGGGGGCATTGGCCACAACAGTGCCACGCCTCCACAACCTGCTTCTGCAGCAAGCTGCCGCAATATGTTTCTTGCACATGCGCACAATCAACATAAAAAAACAGAAAGATGAAAGAGTTGAAGACTGAGTATATAAAAAAAGAAATAACAACCCCTGATGTAGAGAAATTCTGAGATACCACTACTTTGAAATATGAAATGAATTCCCTATTAAGCCATAAAGGAAGGTACGCTGTCTTCTAAGCAAGGCAGAATTACTGGAAGGCAGATGAAAAGACCACTCACTTACTGGCTTATAGGCTTTGTCAGCAACAAGTCTGTAATAGAATAGTGCAATTGCACCAGGCCGGTAGGACGAGCACTAGAGTCCCTGTGCAAATGTCACTTGTTTGTAAACCACTTTGCCAAATTGTATAAAGCCAAAAAAACACCTATAGAACAACAACTGGTAGACTATATGGCCTCGGTAACCCTGCCCACATTGAAACAAGAACAGCAGGCATATATAGATGCACCCCTAACTGTGGAGCAGATTACTGCTATCATAAAGTCCCACCCAAGAGCTAAAACTCCTGCAAGGGATGGGCTGCCAGGTGAAGTTTACAAAGCCCAGATACAAGCACTCCTCTGCCACTTAATAATGTTGTATACTGAAGCCCTGGAACAGCAGAAGATGCCCCAAACACTGTGGAAGGAGGTAATAGCACTAATATATAACAAGCATTTGTCAATGCCAAGTGTTGCTTGCTGTCATTAGCAGTGGAAGTGCAGGAGTTAGACAGATGCAGTATAAGAATGACAGTGAAGTATTGAAGTGAGGTTAATTCCACCCCCACCCTGCAGAGATGGACAGGCATTGGGGTGCACCTTTTGGTCATCACCCATAACGGTCACAACATTTCACCTCACCCTACCCTTCAGACACTTACAAGTGTTGAGGTGTGCTTTGAAATGTGTGGGCCTTACAGTCACCTCATTCCATAAGGAAATACACTGAAATGGGTGCAGTATAGGAGAATGCGGTGAACTCTGGGGCCAAAGGGTCCAAGGCGCACCTCGATGCCTGCCATTGGCTGCAGGTTGGTGGTGGAATGACATGAACATTACTGTCAACAATCCTAAGTCACATCCCTGATGTTGTCAGTCCCTTCAGGGAAGGGCGTTACAGTCGAAAACCATAACACCCTGGGCGTTTTTTGGTATTTTTACTCCAAGTTTTCAACATGGGCTTTTTGTGATCCCACCACATGAACAGTTGCACTATTAGTTCATTAGCCGAAAGGTGATTTTGCACAATGACTGCACCATTTGGTGCCACAGATGCAAAAACACATTTCAAACAGGATGTGAAAAATGACAGCTGTTCTGTTCATGAGGAGGTGTACAAAAATGGAAATGTTGAAAATCTGGAGTGAAAATATAAAAAAACTGGTGAAGTCATGAGTGTGCGTAGAAACTGCGCAACACACACCTGTAATGTAATTAGTTTTGGGATTTTTACAGCAGATTTTCAACATAGGTATTTTGGGACCTCCACTCATGAACAGTGTCAATGTGATTTTCTTAATCTATCCCAAACACTGATTTCCCACAGCAACCGTGCTATTCTGTACCGGAAGTGAGAAAACACATTTCGGCCAGGGTGTGAAAAATGACAGCTGTACTATTCATTAGGAGGTGTGGAAAAATGGCAACGTTGAAAATCTGGACTGAAAAGATTACAAATTTGTGAACTTACGAAGGTGCGTGGAAATTGCACAATGCACGCTCGCAACAGTCATTTTATGCACTTTTGTCACCAAATTTTCAACCTAGCCAGTTTGAGACCTCTGCTCATGAACAGTGTCACTGTGATTTTCTTAATCTGTCCCGAACATTGATTTCACACACTGACCACGCCACTATGTGTTACATGTGCGAAGAGATGCGAAAAATGACAGTTGTACTGTTCATAAGGAGGTGTGGTAAAATGGCAATGCTGAAAATCTGCAGTGAAAATATTAATAATGCTCAAAGTTACGAGTGAGCGTAGGAACTGCGCAATGCACGCTCATAAAACAGTCATTTTAAGGAATTTTTTCACCAAGTTTTCAACATAGGGTTTTTGGGGGCCTACCTCATGAACAGTGTCACTGTGATATTCTTAATCTGTCCTGAACATTGATTCGCACACTGACCACGCCATTGTGCACTGCATCTGCAAAAACACATTTCAGGCGAGATGTGAAAAATGACAGCTGTACTATTTATAAGAAGCTATGGTAAAATGGCAATGTTGAAAATCTGGAGTGAAAATATAAAAAATGCTCAAAGTTACAAGCGTGTGTAGGAATTGGGCAACGCACGCTAGCAAAACAGTTAGTTTTGGGAATTTTTTCACCAAATTTTCAACATAGGGTTTTTGGGGGCCTGCCTCATGAACTGTGACACTGTCATTTTGTTAATCAGTCCCGAAAGGTGGTTTTGCGCAGTGACTGTGAAATCACCTTTAAGGACCGAATAACAAAATGACAGCGACTGCGTTCATGAGGTGGGGTCCCAAGAACCCCATGTTGAAAATTTGGTGACAAAATTCCCAAAAATGGCCGAGATATGCACCAAAGTTGAAAAAAAACATTTATGCCATTATACAGCTTACCGTCATTTCTTCAGTTCGAGGTCGGCTTTGAAGAGTGCAGACATGTTCCCGGTCCACCGAAGATCATCGCTCTGGGCTCCAGAGGTAGCTTGTAATGTACCAAAACAGCTGATTGCGTGGTGATGTGGCCTAATTTCTTGAAGCATCGTGGTCTGCTCCCTAACTGCTGACTGACGCAATGTGTTTCTTGCACATGCGTACAAGCAACACAAAAAGGGGAAGGATCCCCTCAGATGTGAAGGATATCATCCCGTTTCCCTATCAAATGTTGATCTCAAAATATTGGCCAAAATACTGGAAAACTGTATTAATACTGTATTACCACATTTGGTGAATACAGACCAGGTGGGCTTTGTCCTCAAAAGATATGGAGCAGATAACATCCAGTAACTGGTCAGTCTGCCAGTGCAGTGATGGCATTACTGCTTATGATGCCGATGACCCTGGTTTGAGAGTAAACCCAGGGTATCAGAGGACCAGCCAGGGGGCCAAAGGTTGGGTGTCCAGTGGAGTGCTCACCTTCTCTGGGGAGGCAGAGATCTGGTACCCAGTTACATACCAACCCCTACCGCTGGCTAGGGGTAGGTGAGCCTGGGGCCAGTGCTGTGGCTGAGATTGGTGGAACTGGTAATGTCAGCATGTTGGGAGTGGGAGGACCCTGACTGTTTGTTGATGTTACTGCACATCTGCCTTCACCACAGGTAACCTCACAATAGAAAACCTCATGAAAGAGTAGAATGAAGCCAGTGATCCTGCCAGCACCACCTCCGCTGTCTTGTGAACCACTGTCCTCCTGATTAGCATCTCAGTCCCCCCATGAGCTGTGTGGGGGGGGGTGGAGCTCCATCACTGGGGGCAAGCTGCAGTCTCCAGGACAGCCAGCTGAGTTCTAGTGGGGAGAGCACATGGGGGTGGACCTGAACAGAATACAGTGGGCATTCATCCAGGAATAAGCATAAACCCTAGGGAATACAGAACATTGGCATATACCGATGATACATTATTGGTTTTGGCAGACCTGCCTGTCAGCATTCCCACACTGGTGCAGGAGCTAGGAGAATTCACCAAACTGAGCTGCTCCCACTCTTATCGGCCTGTGTAAAGCCACAGTTTAACCAATACTAAATGAAATAGGTAGCCAAAATCCTCACATACCTTGGCAGATTAATCCCAGCCTAAACCTGTAAAATTATACCAATAAACATAGCTTAGGGTTGGGTGAAATTTATCTTCCACCAGTGTAATTCTGGCAATGTTACAATTTGGCTTCATGAAATTTTGCAAAATTTCTGCAAAATTTTGCCAAAATTGTTAGTTCAGTTAATTCAATCTAATTTTTAAAGTATTTATCCAAATTGCTACACGTTCACCACATTTGCTTTGGTGATTGTACCAAGGTTCATAAGGAACTCTACCAAGTTTCAGATTTCTGTCTTTAAAGGTGACTGAGTTATAAGCCTCCAAACATTCAGAAATGTTAACATTTCATTTTGCACTGACGTAAATTGCAGAATTTTAACCTCCTAAAATTTTAAAACTAGATTAGTGAATATCATACATTTTGTTAGGTTCCTTGATGCTACATATTAGGCTTTGAGGCTACCCCCATAGCCCAGCAACAAAGTGTTGCGCTGCCATGCTGACGACTCGGGTTCAGAAGTGAGCCTGGAAAATCATGTTGGGAGGCAGGCCATGGCCGACACAGCTGCTGCTCAGCAGTGCATCTTGGTCAGGGATGGTTGGCAGCAGGTTCCACCAACATAGCAATCCCTGTGGCTGAGTGAGGGAGCTTGCTCTTGCTGCAAGGAGAGCTGTGTCTGCGCGAGGCTGACAGAGGCACTACCCCCACCAGGGGAGGTGGGAGGGGAAAAAAATGTGGGAGAAAAACTTAGTAGCCAACTGAATGATGGCTGAGTTCGGCATGAACAGGATATATCCCTGTATATCCATTTGAACAGGATGCATCTTTGAGAGATGAGCTGCTGGCTGGGAGAAAATTCTTTGAAACTGGAATGTGCTAATTTCACCCAGCTCTAACACAGCCCTAGTGTTCAGACAGATTGAGACTGATATAGCCAGATGGAAAGTAAGGAATCTGCCCATGAGAGGCAAAATAATAGCTCTTAAGATGATGAGCCTCACCAAACTCCTCTACTTAGTGGCAAAGCTGCCACATTTACTACCCCAGACTCTATTCCAACAGATTAACAAGCATGTCAAACTGTATCTGTGGGAAGGTAAGCAATTAAGATTTAGCTTTGCCAAGTTAGGAGCCCAGTGGTTGGAAGTGGACTTTGGCCTCCCCTAGGTAAAGGGCTACGCGCTATCAACTTCCCCTTTTCAGTCAAAAAATGGTTTCTATCACTCAGACACCCACATGCAGCACAATGGTGCCAAATAGGGGCAGGCTTGTGCAATCTAAGATGGCCCTCTGATTTTCTGTATGCCCTACCACGAGAACACTTAAAAGAACACCTGACTCTAGTGGCCATGATTAACTACTGGAGGGAAACATGGTGCATAACAGAACTAGGACTTCTGCTGGATAAGATCACCCCCATATGGTTGAACCCCCACATTAAAATTAATAAGTGGTCACAACTAGTTGGCCTCTGGGCCAAAAATGGAATCCACGTGCTGGACACCTTTTTGATCCAGAACTGAGCACCCTAAAGTCATTTGCTCAAGATAGCACAAAAATATAATCTTCCTCACATGCAGCACAAGTGATGCCTACAAATAAGGTCCACTGTGAAACCCCTATTGCTACTTGAATATAAACCACACCCTACACCCAACTGGGAAGCAATCATAGGGACCTTCGGCATGGGCAGAGGATGAATTTTCGGAATCTACAGCATGCTTAGAGCACACATATACCCCACCCCCTTCACTCTGAAATGCAAGTAGGAAATTATTTAGAATGTGACGTTGAGGGAGATGAGGAGAGTGGGAAGAAGGTTGGAGCGTTGCTGGTGGAAATCCAGCCTGAATGATGACAAACTTAGATTGATATCCCATTATAAGGTATATCAATCTGCAGTCTCCTGTAAGAAGGCAGAATTCCTGTCCGGGGAGATTGCAGCTGAGCGGAATCGAACAGCACAGCTCTTCCAGACTGTGGACAGGCTCTGCAATCCAGCCTGCCTGCAGAATTGGAGAGTCTTTTCACAATAGAAGCATGAGGAGTTTACTCTATTCTTCACAGATAAGATTGTGACCATCAGGCCGGAGATCCATGTAGCTCACTCAAACGGGCACAGCAGAGATCGGTGTGGGAGCACTAGCACCTGGTTTGTTTGGCCAGACTTTGCTCGGTTGGTGATCAGTAATGTTGTGAAGTTGGTCCTGGGCTTGCAACCAACTTACTGTGGTTTGGATTCAGGTCCAACACGCCTCCTTGTGGGGTGCGTGGAGGCAACAGGACCGGTCCTTGCAGAGATAGTTAGGTGTTCATTAGAGTCCGGGGTATTTCTTGACACCGTTAAGGAAGTGGTAATTCACCACCTCCTGAAAAAACCTTCTCTGGACTCTGGTTACCTCGCAAACTGCAGGCCAGATTCTAACCTGCCTTTTGTGGGTAAGATTATTGAGAAGACAGTTGCGTTGCAGCTTGAGGATCACCTTAATGCCCACAACATCTACGATCCTCTCCAGTCTGGTTTCAGGAAGAGACATAGTACTGAGATGGCATTGGTCCAGGTACTATATGATCTCCTGATAGCAAGGAATTGGAGGAGCCTTCCATCTTAGTCCTCTTTGATCTCTCTGCAGCATTTGGCACCATGGCTCATGAGATGTTGCTGGAGCGTCTGTGGCTTTTCAGTGGGCTGAGTGGCACAGACGTCAGATGGTTCCATTCAGTCCTCACTGACAGGACACAGAGAGTGGAGTCCAGGGTGTTTTCCTCAGCTCCTACCTCTCTGCAATGTGGGGTGCCACAGGGCTCTATGCTTTCCCCCATGTTGTTCACAGTGTATATGCTGCCATTGGGGACCTTATTAGGCAATACAGGTTGAGTTTTCACTACTATGCAGATGATAGTCAACTGTACTTGTCCTTTGTGCCTGAGCAATACAATGCTGTTTAAGTATTTAACAACTGTCTCACTGAGATCCAGGACTGGATGAGTGCTAGCTAGCTCAGGTTGAATCCAGATAAGACCAAGGTGTTGGTTGTGGACCTGGCTATTCAGGTGGAGAGAGCTTTGGCTGGGCAGCCATCTGGGCTTTGGCTGGGGGGCAACCAGCTGAGGACCTCTGACAGGGTGCAAAATCTGGGCGTCATGCTTGATACTTAAGACTCAAGTGTGGGCCATTGTCAAGTCCTCTTTTTATCATCTGAGAAATATCACCCGGATTAAGTACCTAGTACCACCTGATGATCTCCAGATGTTGGTCCACGCCTTGGTGACCTCGTGCCTTGATTACTGCAATGTTCTATACCTAGGGCTACTAGGGGTGGACCTCCACCACCTGCAGCTGGTGCAGAATGTAGCTACCAGGTCATTGACAGGTGTACATAGATCTGACCATGTCACTCCTGTGCTCTGCGCTTTGCACTGGCTGCCAGTGCAGAGGAGGATCACCAGTGGAGGATCACCTTCAAGGTTGGATTACTGATCTATAAGGCCCTAAATGGACATGGACATGGGCCAGGGTACCTGCAAGAGCTTCTTTGTCCCTACTGCCCCCTGTGCCCTCTCTGCTCCACCAGCGAGGGATTGCTGGAGATTCCCATGGTCCAGTTGACAACATCAGGAGCTAGGTCATTTGCTTATGCTGCTCCGACCCTGTGGAATTTTCTGCCTAGTCATATAAGGGATTGCCCAACTGTTAAGACCTTCAAATCTGCCTTAAAAACTTATTTACTTGAGTTGGCATATAATGATTCTTGAATTCCTGCTATGTTTAGAAATGTTGGTTGCGTGTTTTTAAAAATGTTGATTACGCGGTTTTAAATTTATTTATTATATTATGTACAATGTTATGATCTATGTGGAATAGCGTTTCAAAAACAAAGTTTGGTTTGGTTTGGTTTTGGATTACTTTTTTATATAATTTAAATGTTTTTGTCACTCCCCCACGAACAGCCCCATCTGACCGACCTCCCCCCAAGCCCCATCACCCGGGATTACCGGGGCTTACCTGTCACCTAGCCTGGGAGCGGAACCTGTGGGAAGTTGATCGCCATCCTGCCACTGGCTTTTTCCTCTGTTTTTACCCCAAGGGCCTCAGGAATGGGTACACATGCATGTGGAGGCATGCATTAGTCCCATGGCTCCGGTAACGGCCCCTTTCCTCCCACCCCAGACCTAGCACCTGGCTCCTCCAGGCCTGTGCTGCCCCCAGCCTCCACCAGGTGGCAGCCATCAGCCAGAGGAAGCCCCTTGCACCTCCCAGGAGAGGAGAGCTTGCCTGTTGGCAGCTCCATCCAGCTCCACCCTCCCTTTCCGTTGACCTCCAATGGCCCAGGCTCGTTCCCAAACCTGGGTCACCGGCGTGCTGTGAGGTAAGGCATCCATCACCTCAGCCCTCAGCGCCACCAAGCTGGCTGGTTTTGGATTACTTTTAATGCATGGCAGACCTCCTGGCAGGTACCATACAAAGTTATAGAGAAACACAAGGCTTCTTCATTCAGTATAACATATTGCATAGATGGTACTGTACACCAATAGTTCTGCAACACCTGGATCCTCTTCCTCTGTCCTTATGCTGGAGGTGTGCTGCACCAGAGGCAGACTTAATCCATGTTTTTTTGGAAGTGTGACAAACCTGGACAGTTCTGGGAGGGGGTCAGTCGGATATGCCAGCAGGTTCTGCCAAGGCAACTTCCATGGGGCCCCCACCTTTTTGTGGTAGGAATCAGTACTGGTATCGGAGATCTTTCTTCCAGAATGCTTAGATGAATAAATGGCATGCTGCTGAGCTCCAAAAGACTAATACTTTCCAAACAGCGACAGCCCTTCCCACTGTAGGTGGATCAGTGGATTTGGAATATGGCTAAGCAAGAAGACAATGAATGACTGTCATAACTTGTACTTAGCGGGGTAGAGACATTCCAATAAATATGAGAACCCTACCTGAGAGTCCCTGCAGTGCAAGAGCCTGGGATCAGAAGGTTCACACCAGAGTCAGAAATCTACAACCTCTCACACCTCCCCTGAGTAATATGAAGGCAACACCCTACAGATGTATAACCCCCTCTACTATCTGCTTAAGATTCTTGAGTATCCCCCTAAGCAAGTCAGTAATGAGACATAGAGTTATATGGTCAGTAGGGGATATGACATGGCCTGACTGAAGATATCATATTTATCTTCATGTTCAACAAATCACTGGAGGAGGGAGTGGTGCCAAAGGACTGGAGGAGGGCAAACGTGATACCCCTTCATGAAAGTTGGAGCATGGCAGATGCAGGAAAGTATACACTGGTCAGTTTGACCTCGGTGGTAGGGAAGGTGATGGAATCAGTGTTGAAGAAAAGGACTTCAGAATATTTAGAGGCCAGCAAGGCACAAGACCCAAGGCAACATGGATTCACAGCAGGAAGGTCCTGTCAAACAAATCTGATAGATTTCTTTGACTGGGTGACAAGGGTAGTAGATCAATGAGGGGCAGTGGATACGGCATACCTAGGCTTAAGTAAGGCATTTGACAAAGTCCTGCACAAGAGGTTAGTAAAAAATTTGGACAATCTGAGTGTGGGTCCCAAGGTCATAAACTTGATCAGAAATTGGCTTAGCAATAGGACACAGAGGGTGGTGGTAAATGGAGTTCAATCAGAGGAGAGGGGGGTTACCAGTGGGGTGCCACGGGGGTTAGTGTTAGGGCTGGTCCTCTTCAATGTCTTTATAAGTGACATTGCAAAGGAACTGGAGGAAAGGTATGTCTTTTGCAGATGACACTAAGATCTGCAATAAGGTTGATGCTTGGGGGGTATGTGGAGAAAATGAGAAGAGACTTAGCAAGTTGGAGAAGTGGTCAAGACTGTGGCAGCTTCAATTCAATGCAAAGAAGTGCAAAACCATGCACTTAGGTAACAAAAACTTACCCAGGAGAGGAATACATGATGGGGGGGACTAGCAACAACCAAACTGGAAAGGAACCTGGTGGTGGTCATAACAGATGGCCTAAAAGTAGTCAAACAATGTGAGAAGGCAGTGAGAAAGCCTGTGGGATGCTAGGGTGCATAGGAAGAGGTTATCACCAGTAGAAGACAGGAGGTGGTGATGCCACCGTACAATCAGTTGGTGAGACCTCATCTGGAGTACTGTGTGCAGTTCTGGAGACTGCATCTCTGGATGAACGTAGACAGGGTAGAGGCAGTCCAGAGGAGGGCAACTAAAATTGTGCAGGGACTGCACCAGAAACCATACTAGAAGAGACTGAGGGCTCTCAATATATATATACACTAGAGGGAAGGAGGGAGAGTGGGGAAATGATAGAAACTCTCAAGTTCCTCAAGGGGATTAACACAGTTCAGGAGGGTAGCATCTTTCAGAAAAGAAGATGTACAAGGACAACGGGTCACAGCATGAGTGTAACCCTGGTGCCACTAACAAGGTTGAGGGGCCTGGGTTCCCGAAATTTACTTTAAACTGGTTCTTCCCAAGATAACCTATTGCACAGTGCCTCCACCCAGAGTTTAGCTTTAAGTAGGCTAGCTTTAACCTGGTACAATCCTCTGGGATGCTGTGCCCACCCACATTACCATAGATGCCACCCCAAGCATGATCCAATACATTTCCCCACAATTAAGACATTTTATAATTATTGACTTACTACCAATTACAGGCCCTCGAGACAGGTATCTGCAAGGACAAACAACAAGTTTATTTACATGGGGAAGGGCTAGGAACGGTGAAATGCAATAGATGATATGCTATTTACAACTGATAAGCAGTGGTATTGGTTTGAATAGTTTGATTTTTTCTTTTTTTTTTTAATCTATTTTAGCACTGGCCCGGGGAACTCTCTCTGGCATCCTCCGTTTCACCCTGCTCTACCTCGTGCCTGAGAGGCCTCCGAATTCCTGGCACCAGCCTTGCTATCCCCCTGGTTCTAAGCCCCCCGAGGTAGGGCAGCCCTATCCACCCAGGGTGATCTATCTTTTCAATTCAGGCCGGGCTGAGCTCAGCCCAGGAATGGAGGACGACCGGCGGTGGAGTGTGGTTGGGTGGACAGGTGTGCCGTCGCCTATCCCCGAGTCGGGGATTTTGTGTTATGTTTCCCTGGGAGTGCAGCATGCAATGATGTCCATGCAAGGCTGCCTGCTGACATCTGCAGCACTTCACACCACCTTGTCTGGCTGGTGATCCCTGCTGTACTCCCGATCTCCATCTGGGGTTTGCAAGGGCACCGAACGGCCCAAGGATCCCTCCCCAGGGAGAGGAGAGCTGTTCTCCGGACGCTCAATCCTCTCCCCCCCCACTGACCCCTGGTTCCCCGAGTCCATCCCTGAACCCGGGTCACCGGCATGGCATGAGGTGTGGCGTCCAGCACCTCAACCCTCAATGCCACCGGGCTGGGCATAGTTTGATTTTTAAACAAGTACAGTAATCACTTTGCATTTAGAATCACATACTAACTCACAGTGGCACCCACCAACCTTCTGAGATAGTCAGAGCCCTGGCTGTCTAGCTAGCTATCTTTATGGCAAAATATATTTACAAATGCCTATACTGGTACCCATTCCCAAAAACATACAGAACCCACCAATCACATATGCAAAACCTGGATACCCAGTAACACACAGAGTGTTTTAGGTGCAGGATTGTTTGGTGCAGCTGTATGTTGGCTGGCTAGTTGGGTCCCTTAAAGAAAACAATTAGATTAATCAATGCAATTTACTGGTAAAACTCAAAACAATTGTATCCGTGCCTGGATGACCCAGTCCATTTAATCACATTTAACTAGGTATAGTCCTTTTTTGCTGTCTGGCAGGGCATTGGCCCTGTATACTTGCAGATCAAAAGGCACATTTAGTTAGTCACAGTCAAGTTGAAGCAGAAAATTAAAATGATTAAAACAGGTGGATCTCTGACTTAGGAGACAAGGAGGTTGTCAAAGGCCTGCAGCCGGGATACCCCAAACCGACTGCCAGATGGTGCAGCATTTGCAGATGGGAACAACATTCGTTGCAGCTTTTGAACAGTGCTCCTTTCTGAGCTGAAATCAGTTTACTGGATAGAGCAGGTTGGGACCCAGGCTGGCATGTCTCAGACCTCACGTCTAGGCTTTACCCCTCAGGGAAAACTCATGTGGCAGAGCCAGTGTGGCACACTGCCAGGTTGTGTCCCAAACCCAATCTGATGGTTGCATAGCATTCAGCATATTTATCAAAGTTAGCACGTTTATATTTTCTTTTCTCACAATCCTTGCTGTTGCATTTAGAAGTCACAATGTCATTTTCCTGTGCCCAGCATAGCATACCTAAACCCTTTGACAGGCAGGTTAGAACTTCAAAAACCAGGGCACTCTTCCAAGAATTTTAGGAATGAGCACCTACACTCTTTCCGGCAGAGTACAATGACAGGAGCCCAGATTATGGCTCCCAAACACAGATCACAGGACACCATCTCTTTTTCAGTGTGGGATGATTCCTCTAAGGCTAGAGCTTACCCAACCTTTCACAGTACTTGCTCAACAAATAGGAGCTTAGGTGCATTTCTTGCTTAACACCAGCAAATTGAACTTGGCTTTTACCACTTGAGATACTTCACTAAGCTTGAGCTTGAGGCACTGCTCACTACCAACTAAACCAACTTGACAACTGGATGCCAAGCAGCACGGTTTCACAAAGAGAAGGTCCTGCCAGACTAACCTGATAGAGTTCTTTGACTCAGTTACTAGGGCTGTGGACCGGGGGGAGCCGTTGATGTTATCTGTCTTGACTTTAGCAAGGCCTTCGACTCTGTACCACACAGAAGGCTTCTAAGCAAACTTGACCATACAGGAGTGGGACAGGAAGTGGTAACATGGGTGAGTAGCTGGCTTGAACACAGAACACAAAAGATTAATATACAAGTTAGCCAGCCTGGGAGTGGGTCCCAAGATGACAGCCTGGGTAAAGAATTGGCTAGAGAATAGGACACAGAGAGTAATAGTAAATGGAGTCCACTCAGAAGAAAGGGGGGGTTACTAGTGGGGTACCGCAGGGTTCAGTATTAGGACCGGTCCTCTTCAATGGTCAAATGTATGGCAGCTTAGATTCAATGCTAAGAAGTGCAAGGTAATGCATCTGGGAAAAAAAAATGTCCAGTTGGGAGCTACAAATGCCAGTGAGATCCACAATGGACAATGTCTGTGCATCTTTGAGCCTGAGAGAGTTGCTAAAGAACAGTCTTACCACCAAGTAATGCTGTGAGCCTAGAAAGCTGGAGAGCCATACATTTGACCATTCCTCTAACCTTGCCAAGTCCCTTCTCATCCTTTCCACCCCACCTTGTGCATCAACTCTGTTGCAGATCTTTGTGTCATCTGCAAAGAGACATACTTTTCCTTCCAGTCCCTCTGCAATGTTGCTTATAAAGACATTGAAGAGGACCGGTCCTAATACTGAACCCTGCGGTACCACACTAGTAACCCCCCTTTCTTCTGAGTGGACTCCAATTACTATTACTCTCTGAATTCCCCTACTGTTTTGGAGTCCCCTTCCTATGCATCCCAGCATCCTGCTGGCCTTCTCTGCTGCCTTTTCACATTGTCCACCTAACTTCAAATTGTCTGATATAATAACCCCTAGATTCCTCTGCTGATGGGTGGTTGCTAGTTTTTCACCTCCCAGGTTGTAGTCTGTCTCTGGGTTGCTTCTGCCCAGATGCATAACTTTGCACTTTTTTGTGTTGAATTTTAACTGCCACAAGTTGGACCAATGTTCCAGCCTGAGTAAGTCACTTTTTATTTGCTCTACCCCTTGTGCAGTGTCCACCCTGTTGCAGAGCTTTGTGTCATCTGCAAACAGGCACACCTTCCTGCTCAACTCCTCTGTGATATCTCTGATGAAGATATTAAACAATAATGGTCCGAGGATGGACCCCTGTGGCACCTTGCTTGTCACCTCCCTATCCCCTGATGCTGCCCCATTTACTGTCTCAGATTACATAGAAACATAGAATCTGACGGCAGATAAGGACTGCTTGGCCCAGCCAGTCTGTCCATTTCCCTACCTACCTACTGGAGAAGCTGCAGATCCTAGTTAACCAGCAGCCTACTTCTTCCTGCCCCCACACACTAGAATGGCCTTATGACTGTCCCATGCATGCTTGAATTCCACCACTGTTTTTGACTCCACAACCTCCTCCGGAAGGCCGTTCCATGCATCCACAACCCTCTCTGTGAAAAAATACTTCCTTAAATTACCTCTGAGCCGCCCCCCCTCTATCTTCAAATTGTGCCCCCTTGTTCTTGCACACCTCTTTTTTTGAAAGATGCTACCCTCTTGGACTTTGTTGATTCCCTTGAGGTACTTGAACGTTTCTATCATGTCCCCCCTCTCCCTCCTTTCCTCGAGGCTATACATATTAAGCTCCTTAGTCTCTCTTCACATGTCTTCCAGTGTAGACCTGCACCATTTTAGTTGCCCTCCTCTGGACAGCTTCCATCCTGTCTATGTCTTTGCGGAGATTGGGTCTCCAGAACTGCACGCAGTACTCCAGATGGGGTCTGACCAGCTGTCTGTACAGAGGATAATAACTTCCTGTTTTCTACTGGTGATGCTTCTCCTATGCATCCCAGTATCCCCCCAGCCCTCCTTGCTGCCCTCTCACATTGCTTGCCCACCTTAAGGTCATCTGATATGACTACCCCCAGGTCCCTTTCCATTTTTGTTGTTGTTAGTATCGCACCCCCCATTGTGTACTCTTCCCCTGGGTTTTTGTTTCCCAAGTGCATTACTTTGCACTTCTTTGCGTTGAATATAAGCTGCCATACATTTGACTATTCTGCCAACCTTTTCAAGTCCCTTCTCATCCTTTCTACACCACCTTCTGTATCTACCCTGTAGCAGATCTTTCTGTCGTTTGCAAAGAGACGTATTTTTCCTTCCAGTCTCTCCACAATGTCACTTATAAAGACATTAAAAAGGACCAGTCCCAGTACTGAACCCTACGGTACTCTGCTAGTAACCCCCCTTTCTTCAGTGTGGACTCCGTTTACTATTACCCTCGGTGTCCTGTTGTCCAGCCAATTTTTTACCCAGGCTACCACCTTGGGACCCACTCCAAGGCTGGCTAACTTGTATATTAATCTTTTGTGTGGGACTGTGTCAAATGCCTTGCTAAAGACTTGGTAGGCCATGTCCACAGACCCTCCCTGGTCTACTACTTTGATCACCCAGTCAAATAAATCTATTAGATTCATCTGACATGACCTTTCCACTGTGAATCCATGTTGCCTAGGGTCCTGTGCACCACTGGCCTCTAGGTACTCAACAATTCTTTGCTTCAGAAGTGATTCCATCATTTTCCCTACCACTGGGGTCAAACTAACAGGTCTGTTGTTTCCTGCCTCTGCCTTGCTCCCACTTTTGTGAAGTGGAATCACATCTGCCCTCCTCCAGTCCTCAGGTACCACCCCATCCTCCCATGATTTGTTAGAGGGTAGTCAGTGGTGTCACTAGTTCTACCCTTAGTTCTTTAAGAATTCTTGGGTGAATTCCATCAGGCCCCATTGCTTTGTCCACCTTCAGTTTTAAGAGTTCTTTCAGAACCCTTTCTTCTGTGAATGGACTGGTATTGACCCCGCTATCCAGAGTGTTTCTATTGTTTGGTTTAGGTACCTCCCTCTCCTCTTCTTTTGTGAATACTGAGCAGAAGTATTAGTTCAGTATCCCTGCTTTTTCACTGTCACCCTCTGCCCACATTCCCTTCCCTTTATTGAACCTCAGTATCCCTCCCTTGGTCTTTCTTCACTCCCTAATGTACTATAGAAGGTTTTATCCCCCTTCTTAACAGAGTTGGCTATCTTTTCCTCAGTTTGGGCCTTTGCTATTCTGATTGCCTTCCCTGCCTCCTTCTGCTTTAACTGATATAGTTCTCTGTCCTGCTCCTACTGTGTTTTCTTATATTTTCTGAATGCCATCCTTTTCTCATTAACCTTCCCTGCTACCTCTTTTGAGAACCATAATGGCTTTTTCCTTTGGTTAGTTTGTTGATTTGCTTTACACAAAGGCTTGTTGCCTCTGTGATGGCAGTTTTAATTTTCCCCCATTGTTCTTCCACACCTCCTTCTTGCCTGTTTGCTAGGGCATTTCTGAGGCAATCTCCCATTTTGCCAAAGTCAGCCCTCCTAAAGTCTTTTGTATGGCTTGACTCTACAGTTGTGTTTATTGTAAACCACACTGTTTGGTAGTTGCTTGTTTCCAGATTCCTACCCACTTCTAAATCTGAGATTGTCTCTCCATCCCCATTCAAAAGTACCAGGTCTAAGATTGCTCCCTCCAGAGTGGATTCCATCACTAGCTGTCTGAGGCATGCCCCCTATTGGGCATCAAGAATGACCCTGCTGTTGGATGTAGCTGCAGTAAAGGTGCTCCAGTTAACAGCTGGCATATTCCGGTCCCCTGTCAACAATATCTCTCCTTTTTCTGCCGTTCTAAGGATTTCTTCTATCATGTCCTTGTCCATTTCCTCCCCTTGAGACGGGGGTCTGTAAACAACCCCTGTGTGGATTGTGGTGCCATTTTCTGTCTCCAGGGTGACTCACAGTGCCTCCTCCCCTCCCTGGTTACCCTTTAGTTCTGTTGCTTTGATTCCTTTCCTTATGTAGAGAGCTACTCCTCCTCCTCTTTTACCCTCCCTGTCCCACCTGTAGATTGTATACCCTGCTGTGTTGACATCCCAGTCATGGTTCTCTGTGTACAATGTTTCTGTGACTGCCACTATCTCCAAGTGTCTCTCTTCCATCAAGGCCATTAATTCAGGGAGCTTGTTACCCCCTTACCAAATGTGACACAATGGCAACACCATGGCATCACAATGGCAACACAGTGGTAAGCCACAAAATGTACAATGGTACTACCCAGTGGTACCATGGTTGTACTATGGTAGTTTACATTTTGATTATTTTCATTGGCGTGGTTGGACAGTGGTACAATGGTATCACAATGGAATTGAAACAAACCTCTGTGATACCATGAAAACTTTAATGGTAGTACAGTGGTAATCACAGTGGTATTGTAATGGCAAATGAGTGGTATGACAGTGGTATTCCGAAGATCTTTTTGTAAGAACCAGACTATGGGCATTGGTACTTATCGCCCTCCATTTTTTGATGGCCTAACCTCCTTTAGGCCGATCCCTGTCCTTACTGCCTTTGTCTTTTTCTGTATTTACCTCTGTTCTGCTCTCTATTGACTTCTCTGCCTTTGTATCTACTTTGCTAACTACCCTGTTTTGTGGGGGGAGGGGTTGGGATTTCCCAGCTTCTCTTCAGTGCCTTCCCCTTTTGCTAATTTAAATGCTTACCAATGAAGCATTTAAACCTGTCACCTAGGATCCTGGTTCCTCTCCCAGACAGATGCAGACCATCATGCCAGTATAGGCCTGTATCCCTCCAGATGGACCCCCAGTCCCCAATGAAGCCAAATCCCAGAGCTCTGCACCAGTTTTTCAACCAGTCATTGAACCCCATGGTGCGGAGAACCCTAACCTCACCCATGCCATAGACAGGTTGCATGTCTGAGAAAGATACTGTGTGTGCCACTTGTCTAAGACCCCTTCCCAACTCCACAAACTCCTGCTGTACTGCTCGGATCCCATTCCCAGCCAGGTCATTTGTCCCTAGGTGGACAATGACATCCAGCTCCCTCCCCTGTGCAGCTGCTCTCATGATCCTGAGGATTCGCTTCCTGTCCCTCCAAGCCATGGCACTGGGCAGGCACCTTGCCTCCCTCTCTCTTCCCTCCCCAGTTGTACCCCCAATGACTGAGTCCCCCATGAGGAGTTGTTTCCTTCCCCTGTGGGGTCTCATGCCACCCTCATGTGGGTCTCCTTTGTGGAGATTCCCAGCATCCTCCTTGGTCTCCACTGTGGGTGTCTCCACAGAGGAACCACACTCTGCCAGAATGGTGAATGAATTGTGAAGAGGCACAACTGGAGGGATGCACCTCTGTTCCACAACCCTCACCCTCCCTGAACCCACCGTGGTCCAACCACTCCACCCTGGAGCAGGCCAAAGGAAACTCCCCAAAAATCTGGGAGACACTGAGATCCATTGAAGGCCATCTGGCAGCTCCCTCCTTACCCACCAAGATTCTGGCCAAGGACAGGGTGGTTGAAAACAAACTTCAAATCCTCAAAGAACTTAACCTTCATTTTGCACAGCCAGGTTGGCATTCAACTCCTCCCCGTATGATAGCTGCGTGATTAGCAACACTAGCCCAGACTCTGCATATGCTACCCCACCTCATCCCTTTCAGCTGTGCCTGTTTAGCTACAAAGAAGTCAAAGACATAATTCTTAGCCTTGACACCAAGAAAAGTGCTGGGGATGATGGCCTTGAATCATTTTTCTTGCATTTAGGCTTTGCCCAGCTTACAGCTCCCATCCTTCACATTTTCAACCTCTCCATTACCACAGCCACTTTTCCATCCTGCTGGAAATCTGCCTATGTTCTCTCTCTCTTCAAATCAGGAGATCCTTGTGACTTAAACAACTACAGACCTATCTCCATCTTGCCTGTTCTCTCCAATGCATTGGAAAAACTCATCTACAATCAACTAAAAAATCACCTTGAAGCGCACTCACTCTTAAAGCCGGCCCAAACTGGCTTCAGGTCAAAACACAGTACCATCTCAGCTTTGGATAAAGTCTCTAATGATTGGATCCTTGCTATGGACACCAAGAAGGTTACTGGTGCAGCCTTTCTAGACCTCAGTAAGGCCTTTGACACTGTAGACCATCACCTCCTAATCACCTGTCTTGCCCAACTAGGTGCCACTCCACTTACTTTACAGTGGTTTAGCAGTTATCTCTCTGAAAGGATACAAAAAGTCAAAGCTGATGGCCTACTATCTGCCCCCCCTTCCAATTGCCAGAGGAGTCCCCCAAGGCTCCACCCTAAGACCAATCCTTTTTTCCCTGTATATCAACAACCTTGATTCCCACATAAAGAACTCTGGCATACATTTCTTTGTGGATGATACCGTTTTGTATACATCAGGCTTGACCTTATCTGAAGTCAGGGAAGCACTGCAAGATGACTTTATCTAGTTAGAAAGTAACCTTATCAATGCCAGCTGCTCTTAAATGCCAAAAAAACCAAGGTAATGATTTTTTATAGACTTACCTCATCTGCTACCCTGTCTGCCCCACCAAAGAACTTCATAGTTACCTCCCTAGGTGAACCCTTGGAAGTGGTGCCTAAATTTAAATATCTAGGTATGTGGATAGACAATAAGCTTTCTTTCAATGACCATGTCGAGGATCTATCAAAGAGGCTTAAAGCACACTTGGGTTTCTTCTTTAGAAATAGGACCCTCTTTTCACTCGCGACCCGCAAACGACTTGTCCAAGCAACATTCCTTCCCCTACTTGACTACGGAGACTTTATTTTTATCTCCTCCTCAACCTTGAGCCTATCTAAACTGGATGTACTCTACCACCGTGCTCTTCGCTTCATTACTGGCTCTGCGTACAGGACCCACTACTGCAACCTATATGCAGCGGTTGGGTGGACCTCACTCGCTACCAGATGCCTTCTTCATGCTGGTATTTGGACCCTTAAGTTACTTCTTCACAAACTGCCTGACTACTCAACGTCTCTCATACACATCTTGCATAGTGCCTACTCCCTAAGGAAATCTGACTTTATCCTACTAGATGTTCCCAGGACTCATACTACGACTGGCCAACGAGCTGTCTCATATGCCCTCCCCAACATTTGGAACCGACTACAAGCCATGCTGAAGCTAACCAGCATTGTGTCAATTAACTCATACAAAACTCTAGCTGCTTCTAAAATAAAAGACGTATATAGTTGCTACTAGGCCCCCCCAACTCTAAGCCAACTACCTATGTACCAACTGTCCCTCTACTCATTAAGCTGGAATGTGTTGCATAACTGGGCACAAGGATTATGCTGGAATGTATTTGCATAAATAACTCAAGGATTTCTATTCTGTATACCTCTTGTATTATATATATATTCTTTGTTTGTTGCACATTCAATTTTCCTGTCAATGTAATAGCGAGTTGTATGTGTATGTGACTCAGGACCTCCTTGTGAATGAGCTTGCTCAACGGAGTCTTTCCTGCAATAAACTTGAACTTGAACTCCTCTTTCTTGGCAACCTCTGAGGCAGTGGTGGTGGCCTAGATAGTCCCTGGGTGGGGGAGGAGGTTTCCCAAATCCTCGCCATGTCAGCATGGAGATGCGCAACCTCCTCCTTCAGACCAGGGAGTTGCCTGCAAATAGGGCAGCAACGCAGTCTTCAGAACATCTCCCGGAAGACTGCCACTCCACAACCAGTGCATTGCACCACTCCCCACATGTCTGTGTCCCTTTCTGTTTTAATTTTGTTTTTTTGTTAGTGTGTGCAAGCGTGTGAGTGTGTTTACCCCCTGTTCAGTGTGCTGTGCCCTTAAGGATATGAACAGGTGTATATCCCTTGCATTTGTTGGGAAGTGATGTCAGAATCCCTTATATAAAGGCAATGATGCACTTGGGTGGTGGGGTGAGGCAAGGTTGGGTGGGACTAAGCATGTGCCCTCCGGAAACAATCAGCTACAACTCTGACCCACCATGCCGGTGAGTGCCTTCCTTCCTTTCAGGCACCTATTTCATAGAGTTTAAGGCAAGGCAAGTTTTATTTTTATGGCATCCATTCTCTGAGGCTCTGGGTACCTCACAGAAAAATAAAATAAGCATACAATGTGTTAAAAAATAACATTAATACAGTTTGAAAAACTAAAATATAAGACACTTAAAAGCTGTTAAATATCATAAATAGGGACCTGACAATATGTTAGAATTCATTAAAAACCAGGCCAAAAAGGTGTGCCTTCAACCTTCGCTTAAACACCTCTACTGAGAGGGCCTCCCAGGCTACAGATGGTAATGCATTCCACACAGACAGCCCAGAAATGCTAAAAGCATGATCTCCAGAAGTCTTGAGCCGTACCCTGGAAACAACCAGGAGACCCCTCGAAGAGGCATGGAGGGAGTGGGTAGAGGTCACTGGTGTCAGAAGCTCTAACAGACAGCCAGGGCCCAGTCCATTTAAGGCCTTATAGGTGAGAAGCTCCACCTTGAAAAGGACTCTGCACCTGAGCAGCAGCTAGTGCAGAGCATGCAGAACAGGGGTCACATGACTAAACCTAGAAAGGCCAGTCAGTAGCCGAGTTGTTGTATTCTGCACTAGCTGCAGCCTGTAGAGGGTCCCTCCTGTGACCCTGAAGTAAACGGCATTACAGAAGTTGAGTCTGGAGGAAACAAAGACATGCACTAGTGTCAGTAGGTCCTCGGGCAGAATGAGGGGCTTAATTGGGGCAATGTTCTGTAGATAGTAAAAAACACTACTGACAACAGACGACACCTGATCTTCAAATGTCAGCCTGCTGTCAAAGATCATGCCCAGATTTTGCACCCTTGGGGAAGCTGTCAATTGAGTAGAGCCCAGAATGAGACCAGAATCAGCCACAGACAGCAACCCATCATGCCCATAACCAGGCTCAATCACCAGCACCTCCGTCTTAGCCAGGTTGAGTCTCAGCTAGCTGGAAACCATCCAGTCATTGATTTTAATCAGACAGATGTTAAGCACATCCACAGCTCCTGATGTTCTGGGAGCAAATGACAAATACAGTTGGGTATCATCTGCATAACAGTGAAACTCCACACTGTACTATATTGTCATATGATCTCACCCAGGGGCAGCATATACACTGCTAACAACATTGGTGACAGGATTGAGCCCTGTGGAACTCCACAAAACAGAGGCATTGGGGAGGTGGAGAAAGTCCCCCTCACCACCCGCTGCACCCTGTCAGAGAGATAGGACTCAAACCACCTGATGACCGTACTGGTGAGTCACAAAACTCATAGAGCTGATCCAATAACACAACATGATCCATAGCGTCAAAAGCTGAGGAGAGATTGAGGAGTACAAGAACTGACCTGTCTCCTCTATCTCTAGCCCAGAGCAGATCATTATGCACTATCACTAGAGCTGTTTCAGTGCTGTGTCTAGCCTGAAAACCTGATTGAAATGGCTCATAAATGTCTGAGGACACCAGGTGATCGTTGAGCTGTTAAGCCACTAGCCTCTTAACAGCGTTGCTCAAAAAAGGCCGGTTGAAGATAAACGGTAATTCACCAGGACATCAGGGTCAAGGGAAGATTTCTTAAGGAGGGGCCTCACCAGTGCCTCTTTCAAGGCATCTGGGAGAACCCCTTCCACCATTGAGCACCTGACAATCCTTGTGAACACTGGGTCAACAGCCTTGACACATCCCATTAAGAACCGTGTCAGGGCTGGGTCCAGTTCACAAAACGTGTGCTTCAGCTCTACGATCACCTTAGTCACATCAGACACTTCAACTGGTCTAAACTATTCCCAGATAGGTGGAGTGCCTTATTTCCCCCAGCCCGACCACTGCTAGGCAAACGCCTTACTGGCAGAATCCCCGACCAGAAGGCTGACACTTTGTTGGAGAAGAACAGAGCAAACTCCTCACATAAAGTGGAAGAAGTAATAGGTCTAGTCACAAATGACTATAAATATTGTCCCAGCTAGATTTTCTACCTGGCAAATTAAAATTACACTAAGAAAAGTCAACCTCAGAAACAGGGATCCAAAACACTGACTTCTACTTACTTACACAGGCCACAAAATTAAGATTTAGATTTCAATTCAGTGTACTTCTATTAAATAACATCCTTGCTACAAGGAAGCCGGTGGCTGCTCTGTTTCACCTACAGCAGATAGTGATTGGCTAGTCCTTCTTGTCAGTCCACAAAATAAATATTCATTAGATTCACTTGATGCACAATAGGTTTCCTGTTTTGGCGCTTGAAATTAGGTCCCTGCAGTTTTCCCATAACCACTGTGCAATGTCCTAGGCAAAAGTCTCACAAATCCTGGCCAAAATCCTGGCTTTCCAATTAGCTGTTGCTGCACTAAAATGGCTGCTGAACACACAGTCCCAAGGCAATGTTAACACAGTCCCAAATATAAAGTCTTTGTGCAGCCAGAAGAATTAGTTTATTTATTCACTTTCCCACAGCACAATAGCTCCTTCTGTGCCGTTTTGATCACTGCTCAATTAAACGTTTCACTTCATTCCTTAGCCCGTCACTCCTGCTGTAACTAAGTGCCCCCAGATAGCAGACAGGCATTCATCTGAGTCCCAATGCTTTAGCTCTGGTGCAGCCAGTAACATCTATTTTATTTGCATCATTATTTATTAGTCCCTCACATGCCTCCTTCATATCCTTACTAGTTCTCACAACCTTTACATTTACATTTATTTACATTTTAATGCCTGTCGCTAGCGCTAATATTTAAGGTCTAGGTGCTAGGACAGGCAACTCATGATTATGTACAGGGCTCTGGGCTCCTCTCATTAATATGCATTAGCCCCGAGCTGTGGCACCTCGTGGTAGTCTTTAATTACAAAAAGCAGGCGGCTCTATTGGTCCTTGCTGAGGTCATCAGTCCCCATGCTGCCTAAAGCAAGGACCGGGACCACCGAGCTGTCTCCTGATGGACTGCAATGTCAGTGGTCGGGAGATGAAAGGCACAGCATGCACAATCCCTGCCGACACTGGAGTGTCAAAACAACCAGGGGGAAATCATGGTTTAACTTGTTGAGCTTGAAAGGGGTTAAATTCACACTGAGGCTGCTTGGGGGGATTTTGAGGGGCACATATTGGACCTGGGAGTGGGGGTGAAGATCAGGACATAATCAGGGGACCTGGCAGGCATCAAGAGGTGCTCCATAGAAATGGGAGCAATAGGAGAATGAACAGAAGGTAAACTCCCAGTCTGCGGGGGCTACATGAGGCTAGAGGGGGGGAAGACTCAGGGGCAACATGAGGAAGTATTTTTACACAGAAAGGGTGGTGGATGCATGGAACAGCCTCCCTGAGAATGTTGTAGGGGCAATAACAATAGGTAAATTCAAGAATGCTTGGGACAGACAGAAGGCAATCCTAGTGGTAGGAAGGAGAAGGTAAGCTACAGATCATATAGGATCTGGAGTTTATACAATAGGTAGGGAAATGGGCAGACTAGGTGAGCTGAGCAGTCCTTATCTGACGTCAGATTCCATGTTTCCATGAGAGGTCACTGATTATCTTAATATAAGGTGCCTCGAATGAAGATAAACATATCTCCGGTCAGGCCACGTCATCTTCTGTTTATGCAGACATATGTGATTTGGGAAAATGATGGAGAAAATGACAGCACCTGAGTATTTGAAGGTTGGTCAAAAAGGACAGATAAACATGATGCATTTTTGAAATAAAGAGTTTAAATATCTTTGATTTCCTGTATTAGTCTTTGTTGATTCAGTATATACTTATTCTGTAGGTTTCTATTTTTTGTTGCTGTCTCCATTGTGCTGCCCCATGTCCTCGCATGCTGTATTTGCCTGGTGCCTAATGCTATGTTCTGGCTGATGGCTTTTGCCGGATATTTTGTCTTGCATGCTTACCCTCCCTCTTCCAACCCGATGACTGGAAATGGTGTACTTACTTGATGACTTCATTAGCAGAGCAGGCATGACCAGACAATATTTAACTTGGACAGAGCAGGCCAGCAGGGGAATGTTATGTGCAGCTCAGAAGTCAGAAGGACTGGTGACTGGCAGATGGTCATTGGAAAAATGTGTGGTTTAACATTGGAATCAGGGACCATGTGGCCTGCTGCCCTCAATAATGAAGTGTGTAATAAGTGAATTTAAATGAATTTAATTAAAAGAACAGTCCACCAATAAGAAGTTTGGAATTCAAAGAAAGTGTTCAATTACAGCTCTTGGAGCTGTGTTGTTTAGGTTCAGATTTTGTTTTGGTTACGTTCAGGAAGGCAGACACTCTGATGATGATGAAGACGCTGATGATGGGTGGCTGGCAGCTGGAAAATATGTGTGAAGTTGCACTCGGATTTAGTATGGCCAGCCAACTGAGAAATTAAGTAGTATATTTGAAGTAGAACATTTGGAGGCGTATAGTGAAATGCCAGGAAACCAGACGTGTTTGAGATGTACAGTAGCTCTCAGAGCTGTGCAGCGTGTTCCTGTTCTTTTGTGCTCTTTTGTGCTCTAGCACTGATTTTTGTATCTATGATGTGTGCGAACAGTCAATGCTGCAAAGAATGACATACAAAAACAAAGATAACAGAATGACATACAGAAACAAGGAAAGATAATATATTTCACAGTAGCCCAAAATATCACTTTCTAGCTTGGCATTTATCCTGACACGTATGTTGTATAAACATGTTTATTATGAACAATGCTTGATTATAGTAGCCCAGTAAGAATGATGAACTAGAAGGAACTAGAAGGGGGACAGGATCAGATCTGTACAGTACAGTAGCTATAAGTGGGCTCATTTGTTTGATGTTTCACTGTGTGGCAGGCTGCATTTGTAGAGGCCTATTTCTTCTGATTTAAAAACACAAGTGGTGTGATTTAACTGGGTCTGTTTCTTTGAATTGGAGACCTATATCTTCTAATTTCAAGCCTATTTTGATGTGTTGTTGGTGAAGCTGTTTGGAGACCTGTTTCTTTGGGTAGCAAACTTATTTTGGGGGTTTTGAGTAGAATTGTGATTCATTGTTGCTGGCTTCACTAGCTGCAAAGCTTAGTGCAGAGTGGGGGAAGTGTGCTAATGGTCTGACCAGGGGCCTCAGCTACCTGATTGTTTCTGGAAGACTTGGCTGTCCAATTCCAAGCCCCTCACCCCTGGTCCATTATTTCCTTTATACCAGGGGTTCTGACATCAGTTCCTCAAATGGGCAAAGGATATGCACCTGTCATAGCAGAAGCAGACATTCAGGCAGGAAAGGAACAGCAGCAAGTGAAGAGGTGACTGCTATCTCAGTGGAAGGGAAGTAACTGCAAATCTAGGAGCTTTCATTGTTACTTCTTCGCATTGCTATTGCATTGGGGAAAGGAGGAGTAGTAGTTTGAAGAAGGTTGTGCAATAGCTACTTAAAGTCTCTTTTTGAGTGTGGATAGGAAGGATAGGAATATAAAAAGCAGTTGCTCAATCTATCTAAATGTGTACAACAAAGGCGGTAAGGGAAATAAAGAAAAGAATGTTTTGCACTGATAGAGTGGGGAGAGGGGAGACCTGGGGGAGTGTTTGGTATCCTGCATCTGGAAGGGTGGGGGGTCGCTGGTGGGCAACGACAGCAATGGGTATGGTGGTAGGCTGCAACAACTGCGGTGAACCATTCTTTCTAAAAATTGCCTGGAGTGTGGAAGGATGTTTAGTGTGCAACCACATAGAGAAACTTAGAAAGGAGATCGAGGGTCTGCAGGAGGAACTAAGACATGCAAGGCAGATTGGGGTGGATTTAGCCCAATACTGGAGGGAGGAAGAAGGGGAGATGAGGGAGGACAATTTAAGCCAACAGTGGTGAGGAGAGGGTCAGAAGAAGGGAAGCAGAGACAAAGGGGCCCAGGCCAGAAGGAATGATTGGCGGGGAAACTAGGTCAGGAGACAAAAGACAAATGGAAGGAGGAGACAGGGACTTGTGAGGGGAGGCGAAGAAGGGGCAAAAGTCATGGAGTGGAAAGGAGAGAACAGGTTACTATGCAGAGAGAGGGAGTGGGCATTTGTGAAGGGTCTTCAGAAAATAGTTTTGCACTGCTAGAGAGGAAGGAGGTGGAGGAGGGAAATGATGAAATTAGAGGAGTAATTGATAAATGCCTGGACCAAACTGGAGCAGGGGTAAGTTCTGCTGAGAGAATTGCAACAGGGGCAAAAGGGGGAAATAATGTGAAGGAGGAAGAAGAGGAGCTGGAAATGAGAGAGGGAGATGAATGGAAGCAAGCAGGGAGTAAGAGTGGTGGAATCTTAGTGCTGGGGGACTCAATACTAAGAGGAGTCAGGTGGGGTAGCAAGGGGGAGAGGCATAGTCGCATTTGGGTGGAGGCCATGCCAGGAATGACAGCGGAAAGGGTAGGACAATCTGTTCTGAAATATGCTAGAAGGGGTAGGGACAAGCCTCATTTAATTATACATCTTGAGACAAACGACCTGGCTGACAAGGCAGTAGATATAGTCCAGAGGAGGTTTGAGGAACTAGCACATTTATGTGAGGGGGCAGGAAGATCAGTAACATTTTCAGAGATACTTCCACTGCCCAAGGCAAGCACAACAAGAAAGCTGAGAATAGAGGAATTTAACGGATGGCTAAGAACCTGGTGTTGTGCTAAAGGGTATGGGCTGTTGGGGGGGGGGAGGGACCTGGGAGGACAGTAATCTCTATGCCAAGGACAGACTACATTTGAGTGAGGAGGGAAAGAAAGTGTTGAAACAGAGGATGGAGGAGTACATAGAGGAAGTTGGGAATTTAAACTAGGAGTGGGGGGTGGCAATTGGGCAAGAGATCTGCTGAGACCACAGATTGGGAAATCATATGAGCTTACCCCCATAAAAGTGACAAAGGACAAATGGCAAGTACTATTGGTGATGCTAGGAAAGGAGGGCAGGATGGGAGGGTGGAGGGTGGAAGGTGGTTACCCTTAATGCTAAGAGCCTTGGGAGGAAAATTGCAGAGTTACAGGTGCTCATGGCAGAGGGAGAGGTGGACATTGCAGCCATCACAGAAACATGGGCCACCTAATACAATGACTGGGACCTGTCTGTACCAGGGTACAGGTTATTTCATAGGGACAGGGTGATTGGGAAAGGAGGGGGTGTGGCACTATATGTGAAGGAAGGACTGAAGTGTGTAAGGGAGGAAGGGGAGGAGGGTAGTACAGAGTCACTTTGGATGCAAATCCAGGATTCCAAGAATAGGATTCTTTGAATGGGAGTGGTGTACAGGCCACCATCTCAGACGGAGGAGTTAGACAGGGAACTAGCAGAACAGATCAGGAGGACCTGTGAGAAGGGTAGTGTGGTGATTGTGGGGGACTTCAACATGCCAGGAGTGAACTGGAGTATCCCAACAACCAGGAACAGAAGGGAGCAGGTACTGCTGGATGCCTTCCAGGACAGCTTCCTGCTGCAAATGGTCAACGAACCAACCAGGTTAGGAAATACCCTTGACCTTGTGCTGGCAAATGGGGACTTTGTGAGAGAACTTACAGTGAAGGAACCGCTGTCAGGGAGTGACCACCACGCAGTATGGCTCACATTGGATATGGACAAGGAAGGAGTGGAATTGGGCACAAGAGTGCTGGACTTCAGGAGAGCTGACTTTGGGAGGATGGGGGAAGTGGTAAAAGGGTACCTGGCCAGAATTCAATCTAGTATGAACACTAACCAGAGGTGGGAGCTCATAAAGCTGGGGAATGTGGAGGCAACCAAAACCTGCTGCAAGGCCCAGAGCAAGAAGGCTAGGGCTAAGAAACTGAGCTGGTTGAGCAAGGAGGTCATGGAAAAGGTAAAGAGAAAAAGAGCTGCCTTTAGAAAGTACAAGAAAACAGGGAGGGGGGAGGACAGGGAAGAGTACTTGACAGAATCGAAGGAGGTGACAAAGGCAGTAAGGGGAGCCAAAGCATCTACGGAACTCAGGCTGGCACAAGGCATTAAGAAGAGGGAGAAGAACTTCTTTAGGTACATCAAGGAGAAAAGGAACTGTAAGGACCACATAGTAAGAATTAGGAAGTAGTGGGGTTGGGTGGAAGCAGGGTGAGTTAAGGCAGAAGCACTAAATGAGTACTTCTTCTCAGTATTTACTAAAGAGAAGAGGGGGGTGACACCCAAGGGGGGAGAAATGGCAGAAACGGTGGGGGAAGGGGTGACAGATGGGGAAATCATGGAGGGCAGAGTTTGGGAGGGTTTGAAGGCACTGAGGGTGGACAAGGCGCCAGGCCCAGATGGCATCCACCCCAGGATACTGAAGGAGCTAGCAGAGGTCCTTGCAGGACCTTTGGCAGACCTATTTAATGCCTCACTACATTCGGGGTGTGTACCTCAGGACTGGAGGATGGCTCATGTGGTGCCCCTCCACAAGAGTGGCCCCTAGGATGAACCAGGAAACTATAGGCCAGTAAGCCTCACATCCATCGTGGGTAAGCTAATGGAGACTATCCTGAAGGAGAGGCTGGTAGCCTCCTAGAGGCCAAAGGACTACAGGACAGCAGACAGCATGGCTTCATATGGGTCAGATCCTGCCAAACCAACCTGGTGGAGTTCTATGATTGGGTAACTAGGCAACTGGACAGGGGCCATGCAGTGGATGTCCTGTATCTGGACTTCAGTAAAGCATTCGACTCTGTAACACATGGAAGGCTGGGAAGTAAGTTAGTAGGCACAGGGGCGGGTGCAAATCTGGTGAGATGGGTAGGAAACTGACTTCAGGGAAGGCAACAGAGGGTAGTGGTGGGTGGGGAGCTCTCACACCCAAGGGTAGTGATGAGTGGTGTTCCACAGGGCTCGGTGTTGGGACCAGTGTTGTTTGGGATATTCATTGCAGATGTATCATGGGACATCAAGAGCAAGATCAGTCTGTTTGCTGATGATACCAAGGTAGAAGCGGTGGTGAATGACCTAGGGGGATGGCAGAGGTTGCAGGATGATTTGGCAAAGCTTGAAACCTGGTCAGACACCTGGCAACTGGGGTTTAATGCCAAAAAGTGCAAGGTGCTACATTTTGGGATGAAGAACCCATGGAGGAGCTACCAGCTGGGGCGAGTGCAGCTAGCCCAGACAGAGGAGGAGAAGGATCTGGGGTTGCTCATTACAGGGTCAATGAACAACTCAGCACAATGTAGGAAGGCAGCTGCAAAGGCCAACAAAATGCTGGGTTGTATTGCAAGGGGTATATCCTCGAGGAAGGAGGAGGTGATTCTGCCACTGTATAGGTCACTAGTTAGAACGCACCTGGAGTACTGCGTGCAGTGCTGGCGCCCGTGCTGAAGAGGGACATTAAGTTACTGGAGGGGTGCAGGCGCAGGGCAACAAAAAGATGATCAAAGGGCTGGGGACTTATCATGCGAGGAGGAGGTTGAGGAGTTGAATATGTACTCACTGAGGACAGGAGGGACAGGGGGACATGATTGAAACCTTTAAATACATGAAAGGAATAAACAAGACAGGTACAGAGGGGCTGTTCAAAGTAAAGGAGGGGAGGGACACCAGGGGCCATGATATGAGACTGGAGGGAGGAAGGTTCAGGAGGGAGATGAGGAGACACTTTTTTACAGAGAGGGTGGTGGCTGGGTGGAATGCGTTACCTGCAGAAGTGGTATCCAGTAGAACAGTGGACTGCTTTCAAAAGGGGATGGGATAGAACAAGGGGGAGGGTTAATGAAGAGGAAGGGTGGAAGGGAGAGGCAGCTGCAGAATAAGGGGTTCTAGCTGCACATTTGAGCAGACTTGATAGACCTCTAGGCCTTTATCTGCTGGCAAATTTCGTATGTTCATATGTTCGTATGTTAAATGTTAAAGTTGGAATTGTATCTGCTTTCTTCTTTCTCTCTGTTCTACCCCCTTCTTTTCATCCTGCAGAGCCCTAAGAGGAGAACTTCACAGCTAGCTTCTATACAGAATTTATATGAGCTCTTGTGGCTTTTCTGTCCACTCCAGGGAGTGCCTACAACCCAATGAAAGAGTGAGCAGGATACGTTTAAACATACCAATGTCAGGTAATAGACGCCTATATATAGATGTACTACTAAATGCACACCTAGAGATCATGTTTGTTTAATGTATTTTAAAAGCAAAAAAAAACTTTAAATAAAAAGAATGTTGGAAAAAAAGCATAGAAACATAGACTTTGATAGCAGATAAGGACCACTTGGCCCACCCAGTCTGCCCATTTCCCTACTTGGAAGCCTGGGCCTGTGGTTCAATGGACAGGCAGCCAGCCAATCCCACTTCCTGACCTATATAAGCAGTTCCTCAGCCTCCTTCTAAAACACTTTTTCTTTGCCCCACCATCCTCCCTTCCTCCTCCAGTGGCAGCACCTCTCTTCTCTGGAGCCTTCCTAAGGTACCTTTAGCCAAGGTAATCGCCCCATGGCACCTCTAGGGGTGGAATCCTCTTGAGGGTTCTTTGCCTTTGGTACCCCTACATGGTGGTAATTCCTCTGGAATAGAGTGCGAACGGCCAAAACCAAAGTAACACAGTTGCACAATCATAACACTATACTGGCTGCGTAGGCCACTGAACTACTGGATAAGCTGCAGATCCTAGTTAACCAACAGTCTACTTCCTCCTACCCCCCACTAGAATTGCCTTATGTCTGTCCCATGCATTCTTGAATTCCCCCAATGTTTTTGACCCCACAACCTCCTCAAGAATGCGGTTCCATGCATCAAAATTCAGTGCCTTAAAGTGCAAGGTGATGCACACAGGGAACAAGAAGACCAAGACAGAGCATTAGATGGGAGGGGTTAAGTTGGATACTACTTTTGAGGAAAGGGATCTAGATGTCATGTAAGTATCTGCCTTATACAATCTAGCCATTGTAACAAGGCATACAGTAAGACAACCAGGATGTCTGGGTGTATTGGGAGGGTTTTGAAAGCCGGAGGAAAGAGGCATTACTGTCTCTCTATAGATCTCTAATGAGGTCACACCTGGAGTGCTGTGCCCAATTCAGGAGTCCTCACTTAAGGAAAGACAAAGACAGGCTGAAGACAGTGCAGAGTAGGGAAACTACAATGATTCAGGGCCACCAAGGCACATCCAATGAGGATTGGCTTAGAGCACTGAACATGTACCTGGACCTGGACACCCTGGAAAGGTGGGCTCACTCATGGAAATTAAATTTCAATAACACCAAGTGCAAGGTGTTACATCTTGGGCGAGGAAACCCTAAACACAGGTACACCCTGGGAGGGGAGGCGCTGGAGGCCTCAACAGGGGAAAAAGACCTAGGGGTCAAGGTGGATGCATGTATGAATAACTCTGAGCAGTGCAGAAGACCGGCTAGCAAAGCAAATAGGATGTTGGTATGCATTGTAAGGGAGATCACCTCTAGGAGCAGGGAAGTGATTCTGCTGCTGTACAATGGACTGGTTAGACCACACCTTGAGTACTGTGTACAGTACTGGAGACCACACTTGAAGAAGGACATACAGCTCCTGGAGAGGGTACAGAGGAGGGCAACTAAGATGATATGAGGACTAGGGGATTTGATGTATGAGGACAGACTTGAGGAGCTCTGCCTGTTTTCATTGGAGGAGAGGAGAGACAGGGAGGACATGATTGGGGTCTTCAAGTACCTCAAGGGAATAAATAGGGCAAACATGGAGGGGATCTTTAGACTAAAGCTGGGAGGTATCACCAGAAGGCATGGTTTGAAGTTGGAAGGTGGAAGGGTGAGGGGGGAAAAGATGAGGAGGTTTGGATCCTTGGAACATGCTCCCAGGCGAGCTGGTTCAGAGATCCACAGTGGAGGGCTTCAAGAGAGGGTGAGACAGACACAGAAAGCAGATGTATCAGATGATGGCCTTGCCCAGAGGGGTGGGGATGGATGATAGGGGTTTCTGGAACACAAGGGGGGGTAGGACCTCGGTACTCAACTAGGGATCTGAGGTTTGAGCAGACTGTAGACTGTAAGGCCTAATCTGCTGGCAATTAGTATGTTAGTATGTGCTCGCAGGAGGCCAGATGAGAGAGGGATGATATGACTGAGTCTTCAGGTTCCGGAAAGGGATGTGCTAGGTAAACAGTAAGAACTATTCAACAAGAATTGTGACTCTAAAACATGTTGACATGAGTGGAAGC